>OZ057403.1:19238162-19494839 GCA_964056735.1 Allodiplogaster pararmata
AAGCACGGATTCAGATGAGACTTTCCTGAACCAATAAAGAGAAGCACGGATTCAGATGAGACTTTCCTGCACCAATAAAGAGAAGCACGGATTCAGATGAGACTTTCCTGAACCAATAAAGAGAAGCACGGATTCAGATGAGACTTTCCTGCACCAATAAAGAGAAGCACGGATTCAGATGAGACTTTCCTGAACCAATAAAGAGAAGCACGGATTCAGATGAGACTTTCCTGCACCAATAAAGAGAAGCACGGATTCAGATGAGACTTTCCTGCACCAATAAAGAGAAGCACGGATTCAGATGAGACTTTCCTGCACCAATAAAGAGAAGCACGGATTCAGATGAGACTTTCCTGAACCAATAAAGAGAAGCACGGATTCAGATGAGACTTTCCTGCACCAATAAAGAGAAGCACGGATTCAGATGAGACTTTCCTGCACCAATAAAGAGAAGCACGGATTCAGATGAGACTTTCCTGCACCAATAAAGAGAAGCACGGATTCAGATGAGACTTTCCTGCACCAATAAAGAGAAGCACGGATTCAGATGAGACTTTCCTGAACCAATAAAGAGAAGCACGGATTCAGATGAGACTTTCCTGAACCAATAAAGAGAAGCACGGATTCAGATGAGACTTTCCTGAACCAATAAAGAGAAGCACGGATTCAGATGAGACTTTCCTGCACCAATAAAGAGAAGCACGGATTCAGATGAGACTTTCCTGCACCAATAAAGAGAAGCACGGATTCAGATGAGACTTTCCTGAACCAATAAAGAGAAGCACGGATTCAGATGAGACTTTCCTGCACCAATAAAGAGAAGCACGGATTCAGATGAGACTTTCCTGCACCAATAAAGAGAAGCACGGATTCAGATGAGACTTTCCTGAACCAATAAAGAGAAGCACGGATTCAGATGAGACTTTCCTGCACCAATAAAGAGAAGCACGGATTCAGATGAGACTTTCCTGCACCAATAAAGAGAAGCACGGATTCAGATGAGACTTTCCTGAACCAATAAAGAGAAGCACGGATTCAGATGAGACTTTCCTGAACCAATAAAGAGAAGCACGGATTCAGATGAGACTTTCCTGAACCAATAAAGAGAAGCACGGATTCAGATGAGACTTTCCTGCACCAATAAAGAGAAGCACGGATTCAGATGAGACTTTCCTGCACCAATAAAGAGAAGCACGGATTCAGATGAGACTTTCCTGAACCAATAAAGAGAAGCACGGATTCAGATGAGACTTTCCTGCACCAATAAAGAGAAGCACGGATTCAGATGAGACTTTCCTGAACCAATAAAGAGAAGCACGGATTCAGATGAGACTTTCCTGAACCAATAAAGAGAAGCACGGATTCAGATGAGACTTTCCTGAACCAATAAAGAGAAGCACGGATTCAGATGAGACTTTCCTGCACCAATAAAGAGAAGCACGGATTCAGATGAGACTTTCCTGAACCAATAAAGAGAAGCACGGATTCAGATGAGACTTTCCTGCACCAATAAAGAGAAGCACGGATTCAGATGAGACTTTCCTGAACCAATAAAGAGAAGCACGGATTCAGATGAGACTTTCCTGAACCAATAAAGAGAAGCACGGATTCAGATGAGACTTTCCTGAACCAATAAAGAGAAGCACGGATTCAGATGAGACTTTCCTGCACCAATAAAGAGAAGCACGGATTCAGATGAGACTTTCCTGAACCAATAAAGAGAAGCACGGATTCAGATGAGACTTTCCTGCACCAATAAAGAGAAGCACGGATTCAGATGAGACTTTCCTGAACCAATAAAGAGAAGCACGGATTCAGATGAGACTTTCCTGAACCAATAAAGAGAAGCACGGATTCAGATGAGACTTTCCTGAACCAATAAAGAGAAGCACGGATTCAGATGAGACTTTCCTGCACCAATAAAGAGAAGCACGGATTCAGATGAGACTTTCCTGAACCAATAAAGAGAAGCACGGATTCAGATGAGACTTTCCTGCACCAATAAAGAGAAGCACGGATTCAGATGAGACTTTCCTGAACCAATAAAGAGAAGCACGGATTCAGATGAGACTTTCCTGCACCAATAAAGAGAAGCACGGATTCAGATGAGACTTTCCTGCACCAATAAAGAGAAGCACGGATTCAGATGAGACTTTCCTGAACCAATAAAGAGAAGCACGGATTCAGATGAGACTTTCCTGAACCAATAAAGAGAAGCACGGATTCAGATGAGACTTTCCTGCACCAATAAAGAGAAGCACGGATTCAGATGAGACTTTCCTGAACCAATAAAGAGAAGCACGGATTCAGATGAGACTTTCCTGCACCAATAAAGAGAAGCACGGATTCAGATGAGACTTTCCTGAACCAATAAAGAGAAGCACGGATTCAGATGAGACTTTCCTGCACCAATAAAGAGAAGCACGGATTCAGATGAGACTTTCCTGCACCAATAAAGAGAAGCACGGATTCAGATGAGACTTTCCTGAACCAATAAAGAGAAGCACGGATTCAGATGAGACTTTCCTGAACCAATAAAGAGAAGCACGGATTCAGATGAGACTTTCCTGCACCAATAAAGAGAAGCACGGATTCAGATGAGACTTTCCTGCACCAATAAAGAGAAGCACGGATTCAGATGAGACTTTCCTGCACCAATAAAGAGAAGCACGGATTCAGATGAGACTTTCCTGAACCAATAAAGAGAAGCACGGATTCAGATGAGACTTTCCTGCACCAATAAAGAGAAGCACGGATTCAGATGAGACTTTCCTGCACCAATAAAGAGAAGCACGGATTCAGATGAGACTTTCCTGCACCAATAAAGAGAAGCACGGATTCAGATGAGACTTTCCTGAACCAATAAAGAGAAGCACGGATTCAGATGAGACTTTCCTGCACCAATAAAGAGAAGCACGGATTCAGATGAGACTTTCCTGAACCAATAAAGAGAAGCACGGATTCAGATGAGACTTTCCTGCACCAATAAAGAGAAGCACGGATTCAGATGAGACTTTCCTGCACCAATAAAGAGAAGCACGGATTCAGATGAGACTTTCCTGCACCAATAAAGAGAAGCACGGATTCAGATGAGACTTTCCTGAACCAATAAAGAGAAGCACGGATTCAGATGAGACTTTCCTGCACCAATAAAGAGAAGCACGGATTCAGATGAGACTTTCCTGAACCAATAAAGAGAAGCACGGATTCAGATGAGACTTTCCTGCACCAATAAAGAGAAGCACGGATTCAGATGAGACTTTCCTGCACCAATAAAGAGAAGCACGGATTCAGATGAGACTTTCCTGCACCAATAAAGAGAAGCACGGATTCAGATGAGACTTTCCTGCACCAATAAAGAGAAGCACGGATTCAGATGAGACTTTCCTGCACCAATAAAGAGAAGCACGGATTCAGATGAGACTTTCCTGCACCAATAAAGAGAAGCACGGATTCAGATGAGACTTTCCTGAACCAATAAAGAGAAGCACGGATTCAGATGAGACTTTCCTGCACCAATAAAGAGAAGCACGGATTCAGATGAGACTTTCCTGCACCAATAAAGAGAAGCACGGATTCAGATGAGACTTTCCTGCACCAATAAAGAGAAGCACGGATTCAGATGAGACTTTCCTGAACCAATAAAGAGAAGCACGGATTCAGATGAGACTTTCCTGCACCAATAAAGAGAAGCACGGATTCAGATGAGACTTTCCTGCACCAATAAAGAGAAGCACGGATTCAGATGAGACTTTCCTGCACCAATAAAGAGAAGCACGGATTCAGATGAGACTTTCCTGCACCAATAAAGAGAAGCACGGATTCAGATGAGACTTTCCTGCACCAATAAAGAGAAGCACGGATTCAGATGAGACTTTCCTGCACCAATAAAGAGAAGCACGGATTCAGATGAGACTTTCCTGAACCAATAAAGAGAAGCACGGATTCAGATGAGACTTTCCTGCACCAATAAAGAGAAGCACGGATTCAGATGAGACTTTCCTGCACCAATAAAGAGAAGCACGGATTCAGATGAGACTTTCCTGCACCAATAAAGAGAAGCACGGATTCAGATGAGACTTTCCTGCACCAATAAAGAGAAGCACGGATTCAGATGAGACTTTCCTGCACCAATAAAGAGAAGCACGGATTCAGATGAGACTTTCCTGCACCAATAAAGAGAAGCACGGATTCAGATGAGACTTTCCTGAACCAATAAAGAGAAGCACGGATTCAGATGAGACTTTCCTGCACCAATAAAGAGAAGCACGGATTCAGATGAGACTTTCCTGCACCAATAAAGAGAAGCACGGATTCAGATGAGACTTTCCTGCACCAATAAAGAGAAGCACGGATTCAGATGAGACTTTCCTGAACCAATAAAGAGAAGCACGGATTCAGATGAGACTTTCCTGCACCAATAAAGAGAAGCACGGATTCAGATGAGACTTTCCTGCACCAATAAAGAGAAGCACGGATTCAGATGAGACTTTCCTGCACCAATAAAGAGAAGCACGGATTCAGATGAGACTTTCCTGAACCAATAAAGAGAAGCACGGATTCAGATGAGACTTTCCTGAACCAATAAAGAGAAGCACGGATTCAGATGAGACTTTCCTGAACCAATAAAGAGAAGCACGGATTCAGATGAGACTTTCCTGAACCAATAAAGAGAAGCACGGATTCAGATGAGACTTTCCTGCACCAATAAAGAGAAGCACGGATTCAGATGAGACTTTCCTGCACCAATAAAGAGAAGCACGGATTCAGATGAGACTTTCCTGCACCAATAAAGAGAAGCACGGATTCAGATGAGACTTTCCTGCACCAATAAAGAGAAGCACGGATTCAGATGAGACTTTCCTGCACCAATAAAGAGAAGCACGGATTCAGATGAGACTTTCCTGCACCAATAAAGAGAAGCACGGATTCAGATGAGACTTTCCTGCACCAATAAAGAGAAGCACGGATTCAGATGAGACTTTCCTGCACCAATAAAGAGAAGCACGGATTCAGATGAGACTTTCCTGAACCAATAAAGAGAAGCACGGATTCAGATGAGACTTTCCTGAACCAATAAAGAGAAGCACGGATTCAGATGAGACTTTCCTGAACCAATAAAGAGAAGCACGGATTCAGATGAGACTTTCCTGCACCAATAAAGAGAAGCACGGATTCAGATGAGACTTTCCTGCACCAATAAAGAGAAGCACGGATTCAGATGAGACTTTCCTGCACCAATAAAGAGAAGCACGGATTCAGATGAGACTTTCCTGCACCAATAAAGAGAAGCACGGATTCAGATGAGACTTTCCTGCACCAATAAAGAGAAGCACGGATTCAGATGAGACTTTCCTGCACCAATAAAGAGAAGCACGGATTCAGATGAGACTTTCCTGCACCAATAAAGAGAAGCACGGATTCAGATGAGACTTTCCTGCACCAATAAAGAGAAGCACGGATTCAGATGAGACTTTCCTGCACCAATAAAGAGAAGCACGGATTCAGATGAGACTTTCCTGCACCAATAAAGAGAAGCACGGATTCAGATGAGACTTTCCTGCACCAATAAAGAGAAGCACGGATTCAGATGAGACTTTCCTGTACCAATAAAGAGAAGCACGGATTCAGATGAGACTTTCCTGCACCAATAAAGAGAAGCACGGATTCCGACGATGAGGAAACCCTTAAGCCAATGTAATTATCTCTTTTTTTCTGCTACAACAGTTCAAGAATTGGAAATGAATCGATTTTATGAGGTGTATTTCGTATAACCATTGTAAAATACTATTGTTCTTGTTTCTTTGTTGGTTTGCATTCAATTGTTCTCATAAAATGTGTATTATTTGCAAGATCCTTTTCAAGTCATCAATCTTCTAATGTATCTCGATTTTAACATAGGCTAGAATTGGTAACACGACACCTTGCAGAGCGAGAAAAAAAAAGAATACTAATTAATTGAGCCAGGCCGTAGGGTGTACACTTTGTTAAAGCCAGGCCGTAGGGTGGACACTTTGTTAAAGGCCAAGAAAGTCACTCTGCAAGGTGTCGCTCTGCAAAGTGTCCGGTGCAAGGTGTCGCTCTGCAAGGTGTCGCTCTGCAAGGTGTCGCTCTGCAAAGTGCGCGGTGCAAGGTGTCGCTCTGCAAGGTGTCGCTCTGCAAGGTGTCATGGAACCCTAGAATTTGCTAGGATGGTGTGAATTAAACATTGCCTTCTCAACTTTTTTTTACGAGTGAGAGCTTACTCACCCTACATTTTTTTCTGGTTTTTTTTGTTGTGATAATACAAGTACGTGAAAAATGTTCTATTTCAGCAGAACCTTGTAACTTTTATTTCAGCCTCATGTTTTAGATTATTTCTAGTGAATCTGTTGTTTTTTTATTTTTCGACTCATTTTATTCCCGCTTATGTGAAATTATGTGGCAAGTTGACAAATGATTGAACTATCGCACAGAAAAAAGCTAGTCCACCGGGTGGGATCGAACCCAGACCAACTCGACTCAAACCGAGAGGTTTAGACCTAACTAATTTCAAACCTTTGTTTTTTTTAATTTCAAGGTCATTATGACGCAAAAATAAAACAAGTGGTAAAAAGATGTTGATATTTTTCACACCGTACGGCTTCAAGGTCACCAATTAGTATTTTGAGCGTTACCTTTAAGCCAGGTTCCATTTTTTTCTATTTTGAAAGAAACTAAAAGTCGACTGCTCTAGACGTATCGAACGGGAAAGAATCTCCTTTGCATGCACGCAGGCTTTTACATAATAATTTTTTCAGTCACTCACACTAGGTTTGATTATCGCGCCTCTTTGTAGTAAAAAAGAATAAATAACATTATCGCAACTGCGTAGCGGCTATGCAAGTTCCCTTAACAGCTACCTACACAGAATAGGAGCTGTCCAATTCCCTCTCTACCCAAAATGTTTAGAAGAGCCACATACAACTATGTAGTCATTTATTCTCATCTCTCTGTGACCACACACTTCTAAGAAGCATAGATTTGTGGAATACCCCGACGTCTGTTGTTAAGTTCTTATACCAGTGATTCCTTTCTCTCTCTAAAAAATAATAATAATAATAATAAAGGAGAAAAAAATGAATATGAAAAAAAACCCAAGAGAGAAAGAGAAATAAATGTAATTAGATAAATGATGTAAGTAAGGATATTGTTTTCTGAGCCATTGACCACGAAGACCTCGTCTACCCAGCCGGAGACCTACGGCAATCGTCTACCCATCCGGAGACCTACGGCAATCGTCTACCCATCCGGAGACCTACGGCAATCGTCTACCCATCCGGAGACCTACGGCAATCGTCTACCCATCCGGAGACCTACGGCAATCGTCTACCCATCCGGAGACCTACGGCAATCGTCTACCCAGCCGGAGACCTACGGCAATCGTCTACCCAGCCGGAGACCTACGGCAATCGTCTACCCAGCCGGAGACCTACGGCAATCGTCTACCCATCCGGAGACCTACGGCAATCGTCTACCCATCCGGAGACCTACGGCAATCGTCTACCCATCCGGAGACCTACGGCAATCGTCTACCCATCCGGAGACCTACGGCAATCGTCTACCCATCCGGAGACCTACGGCAATCGTCTACCCATCCGGAGACCTATGGCAATCGTCTACCCATCCGGAGACCTACGGCAATCGTCTACCCATCCGGAGACCTACGGCAATCGTCTACCCATCCGGAGACCTACGGCAATCGTCTACCCAGCCGGAGACCTACGGCAATCGTCTACCCAGCCGGAGACCTACGGCAATCGTCTACCCATCCGGAGACCTACGGCAATCGTCTACCCATCCGGAGACCTACGGCAATCGTCTACCCATCCGGAGACCTACGGCAATCGTCTACCCATCCGGAGACCTACGGCAATCGTCTACCCATCCGGAGACCTACGGCAATCGTCTACCCATCCGGAGACCTACGGCAATCGTCTACCCATCCGGAGACCTACGGCAATCGTCTACCCATCCGGAGACCTACGGCAATCGTCTACCCATCCGGAGACCTACGGCAATCGTCTACCCATCCGGAGACCTACGGCAATCGTCTACCCAGCCGGAGACCTACGGCAATCGTCTACCCATCCGGAGACCTACGACAATCGTCTACCCATCCGGAGACCTACGGCAATCGTCTACCCATCCGGAGACCTACGGCAATCGTCTACCCATCCGGAGACCTACGGCAATCGTCTACCCATCCGGAGACCTACGGCAATCGTCTACCCATCCGGAGACCTACGGCAATCGTCTACCCATCCGGAGACCTACGGCAATCGTCTACCCATCCGGAGACCTACGGCAATCGTCTACCCAGCCGGAGACCTACGGCAATCGTCTACCCAGCCGGAGACCTACGGCAATCGTCTACACAGCCGGAGACCTACGGCAATCGTTTACCTATCCGGAGACCTACGGCAATCGTCTACCCAGCCGGAGACCTACGGCAATCGTCTACCCATCCGGAGACCTACGGCAATCGTCTACCCATCCGGAGACCTACGGCAATCGTCTACCCATCCGGAGACCTACGGCAATCGTCTACCCATCCGGAGACCTACGGCAATCGTCTACCCATCCGGAAACCTACGGCAATCGTCTACCCATCCGGAGACCTACGGCAATCGTCTACCCATCCGGAGACCTACGGCAATCGTCTACCCATCCGGAGACCTACGGCAATCGTCTACCCATCCGGAGACCTACGGCAATCGTCTACCCATCCGGAGACCTACGGCAATCGTCTACCCATCCGGAGACCTATGGCAATCGTCTACCCATCCGGAGACCTACGGCAATCGTCTACCCATCCGGAGACCTACGGCAATCGTCTACCCATCCGGAGACCTACGGCAATCGTCTACCCATCCGGAGACCTACGACAATCGTCTACCCATCCGGAGACCTACGGCAATCGTCTACCCATCCGGAGACCTACGGCAATCGTCTACCCATCCGGAGACCTACGGCAATCGTCTACCCATCCGGAGACCTACGGCAATCGTCTACCCATCCGGAGACCTACGGCAATCGTCTACCCATCCGGAGACCTACGGCAATCGTCTACCCAGCCGGAGACCTACGGCAATCGTCTACACAGCCGGAGACCTACGGCAATCGTCTACCTATCCGGAGACCTACGGCAATCGTCTACCCAGCCGGAGACCTACGGCAATCGTCTACCCATCCGGAGACCTACGGCAATCGTCTACCCATCCGGAGACCTACGGCAATCGTCTACCCATCCGGAGACCTACGGCAATCGTCTACCCATCCGGAGACCTACGGCAATCGTCTACCCATCCGGAGACCTACGGCAATCGTCTACCCATCCGGAGACCTACGGCAATCGTCTACCCATCCGGAGACCTACGGCAATCGTCTACCCATCCGGAGACCTACGGCAATCGTCTACCCATCCGGAGACCTACGGCAATCGTCTACCCATCCGGAGACCTACGGCAATCGTCTACCCATCCGGAGACCTATGGCAATCGTCTACCCATCCGGAGACCTACGGCAATCGTCTACCCATCCGGAGACCTACGGCAATCGTCTACCCATCCGGAGACCTACGGCAATCGTCTACCCATCCGGAGACCTACGGCAATCGTCTACCCATCCGGAGACCTACGGCAATCGTCTACCCATCCGGAGACCTACGGCAATCGTCTACCCATCCGGAGACCTACGGCAATCGTCTACCCAGCCGGAGACCTACGGCAATCGTCTACCCATCCGGAGACCTACGACAATCGTCTACCCATCCGGAGACCTACGGCAATCGTCTACCCATCCGGAGACCTACGGCAATCGTCTACCCATCCGGAGACCTACGGCAATCGTCTACCCATCCGGAGACCTACGGCAATCGTCTACCCATCCGGAGACCTACGGCAATCGTCTACCCATCCGGAGACCTACGGCAATCGTCTACCCATCCGGAGACCTATGGCAATCGTCTACCCATCCGGAGACCTACGGCAATCGTCTACCCATCCGGAGACCTACGGCAATCGTCTACCCATCCGGAGACCTACGGCAATCGTCTACCCATCCGGAGACCTACGACAATCGTCTACCCATCCGGAGACCTACGGCAATCGTCTACCCATCCGGAGACCTACGGCAATCGTCTACCCATCCGGAGACCTACGGCAATCGTCTACCCATCCGGAGACCTACGGCAATCGTCTACCCATCCGGAGACCTACGGCAATCGTCTACCCATCCGGAGACCTACGGCAATCGTCTACCCAGCCGGAGACCTACGGCAATCGTCTACACAGCCGGAGACCTACGGCAATCGTCTACCTATCCGGAGACCTACGGCAATCGTCTACCCAGCCGGAGACCTACGGCAATCGTCTACCCATCCGGAGACCTACGGCAATCGTCTACCCATCCGGAGACCTACGGCAATCGTCTACCCATCCGGAGACCTACGGCAATCGTCTACCCATCCGGAGACCTACGGCAATCGTCTACCCATCCGGAGACCTACGGCAATCGTCTACCCATCCGGAGACCTACGGCAATCGTCTACCCATCCGGAGACCTACGGCAATCGTCTACCCATCCGGAGACCTACGGCAATCGTCTACCCATCCGGAGACCTACGGCAATCGTCTACCCATCCGGAGACCTACGGCAATCGTCTACCCATCCGGAGACCTATGGCAATCGTCTACCCATCCGGAGACCTACGCCAATCGTCTACCCATCCGGAGACCTACGGCAATCGTCTACCCATCCGGAGACCTACGGCAATCGTCTACCCATCCGGAGACCTACGGCAATCGTCTACCCATCCGGAGACCTACGGCAATCGTCTACCCATCCGGAGACCTACGGCAATCGTCTACCCATCCGGAGACCTACGGCAATCGTCTACCCAGCCGGAGACCTACGGCAATCGTCTACCCATCCGGAGACCTACGACAATCGTCTACCCATCCGGAGACCTACGGCAATCGTCTACCCATCCGGAGACCTACGGCAATCGTCTACCCATCCGGAGACCTACGGCAATCGTCTACCCATCCGGAGACCTACGGCAATCGTCTACCCATCCGGAGACCTACGGCAATCGTCTACCCATCCGGAGACCTACGGCAATCGTCTACCCATCCGGAGACCTACGGCAATCGTCTACCCATCCGGAGACCTACGGCAATCGTCTACCCATCCGGAGACCTACGGCAATCGTCTACCCATCCGGAGACCTACGGCAATCGTCTACCCATCCGGAGACCTACGGCAATCGTCTACCCATCCGGAGACCTACGGCAATCGTCTACCCATCCGGAGACCTACGGCAATCGTCTACCCATCCGGAGACCTACGGCAATCGTCTACCCATCCGGAGACCTATGGCAATCGTCTACCCATCCGGAGACCTACGGCAATCGTCTACCCATCCGGAGACCTACGGCAATCGTCTACCCATCCGGAGACCTACGGCAATCGTCTACCCAGCCGGAGACCTACGGCAATCGTCTACCCAGCCGGAGACCTACGGCAATCGTCTACCCATCCGGAGACCTACGGCAATCGTCTACCCATCCGGAGACCTACGGCAATCGTCTACCCATCCGGAGACCTACGGCAATCGTCTACCCATCCGGAGACCTACGGCAATCGTCTACCCATCCGGAGACCTACGGCAATCGTCTACCCATCCGGAGACCTACGGCAATCGTCTACCCATCCGGAGACCTACGGCAATCGTCTACCCATCCGGAGACCTATGGCAATCGTCTACCCAGCCGGAGACCTACGACAATCTACAACAACAACACCGAAAAATCTAGGCCATTACTAAAGCACGCAAAAACCGCAATCTACAACAACAACACAGCAATCGTCTACCCAGCCGGAGACCTACGGCAACCCCTACGGCAATCTCTACCCCTACGGCAATCGTCTACCCAGCCGGTGACCTACGGCAATCGTCTACCCAGCCGGAGACCTACGGCAATCTACAACAAAAACACCGACAAACCTAGGCCATTACTAAAGCACGCTATGCACGCCAAATACGCCAAGTCATTACTAATGCACGACACTGCGCGGGAAAGAGAGAAAGAGTGTTTGACGCACTAGTATGATATTTCTTAAACGGTCTCGTTAGCCTTAGCCGTACGGCCTCGTTAGCATGAACTTTTGCCAAAGCCTAAGCAGAAAAAAACAGGAAAACCCCTACCGTACCCCTTACCCTACCCTACCCTACCCCTTACCCCTTACCCTACCCCTTACCCTACCCCTTACCCTACCCCTTACCCTACCCCTTACCCTACCCCTTACCCTACTGGAGTTGGAGTTGGGAGCCGTCATTACCTTCAGATTTAAACAATCGTTGTCAAACTTCAACACGATGTTTAAAACACAATAAACTTCGAAAATCAAAAAAAAAGGAATCGGTGCGTGCACGAAGTAGTGCGTAGCACACTCCTAAACCACGGACTGCGTACTTTCCAGCCACCCTGTACTTTGAATTTTTCACTAATACGCTCACAACGATGGAAAATGTAAGCACTTACATTCCTCAGTAAAACATGATTTTTCGTATTTTGTTTAAGATGCAAGTGTTTTTGAAATTAGGTTGACGTTTCAAAAAAAAAGTAGAACTTTTTACTTTTTCGGGGCACTTTTTGCGTTTAGGCCCCCCCTACCAGAGGTTCAATTGGGTCTGATGAGAGTTGCATTTTTGGATACGGTCTTGTTAGCCTAAGCCGTACGGCCTCGTTAGCGTAGACCTTTTCCTAACCCTAAGCGTTTTTTAATGTAAAAGTAAATTTTGTAAATGTAAATAAGTCACACGTATGACCGAATTGAACCTCTGAAGTAGGGCCCTAAACGCAGAAAGAGCCTTTTTGGTAGAAGTTTTACTAGGAATATTTATGTTTTTCTCAAAAAAGGTAGATGTTTCACTAAATTAGGTAGACGTTTCACTCAAATACGTAGATGAGTCACTAGATTAGGTAGAAATTTTTTTAATCCGCTAGAAGTGTTTCTCAAAATAGGTAGACGTTTCATCGAAATAGGTAAAGGTTTCTGCTATATCGAATTTGAAAACAGTTCCAATAATGTTTGTTATTTCTTTCTTGGTTTTTGTTGTTGTTTAAAATGCAGAGAACACCCTTCTCAATCAGAATGTTCTTGTTTGAAGTGCGAGTTCGGAGTTTAGTGAATTTCGCTCGCGTTTCTTTATTGTAATACACACCGTTGATATCAACGGCTTCCATTCCTCATTTAATCTTCTAGAATTGAGGCCTTGGAGTAAATTTCAATTTATCCTTTCTATAAATACAAATGTGTTAAAACTTTACTTTAGCTCTGATCCTATTCATAAAACGTCACTGATTTTTCCTCGCATGATTAGCGCGCATGATGTAATCGCAGAGCTTTCATGTACGTTTTACATCCAAGTTCCAAGGTGTGGACAGTTTCAAGTATGGCTGATGAACAAAATGCGGAAGGAGAAAAAAAGCTCTCGAAAAAGGAGCTGAACAAGCTTGCGAAGCAGCAGAAGAAAGCCGAAATTAAATCAGCAAACGTCAGAGTTTTATTCTTTATCACCCTTTCAATCTCGGTACTAGTCCAGATCGACGTAGGCTCCGCTCCTCTCTCACCTCGGGGGGCAGAGTCACGGATTCATGACTGGTTTGTTGATACGGTCTCGTTATCCTAAGCCGTATGGCTATTTTTAACGTAAACTATTACTAAGCCTAAGCGTATTTTAATGTTAAAAAAACAGGTAGAGGGATTAGAAAGAGAGGAAAACGAGAGAGAACAGGAGCAACATCGTGAAGCAAAATGCAGGGAAGAGGAGCCCACTTCGAACTAGAAAAGTGCCTTAATCTCAACGGAGTGTTATTTTTCTTCGAAGAAGTTTAATTGTTCTAGATCTTGTCTCTCTTTTTTCATATCTATGTTTCTATATCTTTTTTGGTTTTGAAGTTTTTAATTCGAACGTGTAGCAGTAGTGAGTGACAAAAAGTAGTATAAGTATGCCGAACAAAACCTTTCTTACGAAGTTTTTTGCTAGTTTTGGCTCTGTTCGAAACCTAGGTGTGGTGCAGCGTCAGACTGCAGAGTTTTCTCTGATTGTTTGCTGTCACTCCGTGATATCCTAACTTTCATTCTTCTTTGCTTGTCTGCTTTCACTCCACGTTCTCTTCTTAATTTCTGTTGTTTTCGTAGATAAAATCTTTGTACAAGTCAGCCTTACAATTGATTCACCAACTCAGGGATGAAAGTTTTTCAGGTACTTTTCATGTTTTTTCTGCTTAGGCTAAGGAAAAGGTTACGTTAGCCAAGCCGTACGGCTTGAGAACGAGACCTCATGGAAGATGGCATCTTGCCAAGTGTTGATGAAGCAGAACACATCTAGGTTTCCAGCAGAGAACTAGTTTTTTTTCTCAATCAAGACTAAGTATCGGGCATTACGAACAGTACCGGCCTCGTAGTCCCGCTCATTACCCAGCCGTAATAGTTTTCTTAGAATAACTTTTTCCACATCTCAAAATACGAGCTTTTCAACATCAAAAGATTTTCAATGCGAGTTTTGAAACTTTTATACTTCACATTAGACAAGTTCTGGCAAGAGCTTCAGTGTTCCGTCTAATAGACAGATTTTTTCTGTTGTTGTTGTTGTTGCCTTGCCCATAGGTCCTGTCGATGGGAGTCCTTTTGGGATAGGTTGGTGGTGAGGATCCTTTTGAGTCCGGAGATATTTTCTCCGTCTACACTCGCACCGCAGTCGGCGATCCTCTTTGCGAGACCCATTCGTTAACCGGAGAAGGGCAAGAGGTTATTTTACTGGCGCCTCGACTCGCCATAGATTTTTTCTGTAGTTCAGTAGAACCTTTCCAGGCTTCGACAAAAGAGAACGCAGAAGAAGAAGGCGGGGCGGAGGAGGACGTGGCCGCTGGTTTCTACGGTAGCTACGGACTGATTCAGTCCGCCGACAAGAAAGAGATCAACTTCATTCAACTATCCCAGATATCGGCTGATTTAGACGGGAAAGAGGTAAGATTGCAGAAGTTATATGCCCTAGGCCATCAAATTTGTGTCTCATTTTACCGTCTTTAAAACGAGGAAAAGCATAAAAGAGAAAATCTTGAAGTAAAGACAGGAGAAATACAATGGTCGTTCTGCGCTGAGCTCCTGTTTCTTACGAATTGCAAAAAAAGCACAGAAGAAGCTTGAATAAAAACCAATAATGAGCAGGCGTTAAATGAGACCGGTGAATAAGATATGGGGAAAATCAAAAAGTTAGAAAAAAACTAAATCGGAAAAGGGAGAGAATGTAGATCATTTCCGGCGTGAACATGTTTGCGCCAACATATCTTATCCGGTAACTATTCAATCCCTGATTATGTAAAAATAGCAGTTTTTAGAGAAAGACTTAACGATTTCGATGAAATAGAGAGAATGTCGTACAAACGAAAAAGTTGTATTTTTAAAAAAAAGCGTTTCTGGAAAGCGAAAAGATTTGCTCATTGTTTTTATCGGCAGTATAGGTTGGGAAACCTTTTGCTTCGCATCTTGATCTTACTTCTCATTAATGGGTTTTTCATAATCATATAAAACATTCCAAATCCGTCTAGCAAGCGCCAAAAATCTTTTCGCAAAGTAGTTCATAGAATCGTGTTAGGCGTCTTGAAAGATATTTTATATCTCAACAAAAATAATAGTCTTTCAGATGTTATGCAACTTCACCATAGGTTGAATGTGCCTCGATTTCCCAATACGTCCATTTTAACTATTCCTGTTTCTATGAACGCATGGAAATCAGCAATAATTTTTGCAGATATGGATTCGTGGTCGCATCCACACAACTCGCTCGAAGGGGAAGACAGCCTTCTTGGTTATCAGGCAGAGAGTGCACACCGCACAGGTTGGCACTCGGACTTGAGACATGTGCAGACAGGTCATGGTAATCAAAAGACATTGAGTAACAAAGAAAATAATGAAATAAAAAGTGAAGATGACCTTCCTTTAGCTTGTTCCCCCCTCGCGGCAAAGTAAGCGCTTCTCTGAAATGTGGGAAGAAACATTGGCTTTCGCCTTTGATGGTGCCACAGCCCACAAGTTCACACCATCGCAAGAAACCTTTTTTATTCTCACCGGTATCGAGCGCGATCTCAGGTGGTGGATAGAGGGATGTCTCTTTGCACAAGTGCATTGAAGATAGCGGGCTTGCCCGGCTTGCTTGGACCAAAATTGGATAGTCTCTCTTAAACTTGGTAATGGCAAGTAGAGGCGCCAGTAAAATAGCCTCTTTCCCTTCCCCGGTTAACGAATGGGTCTAGCGAAGAGGATCGCCGACTGCGGTGCGAGTGTAGAAGGATAAAATTTCTCCGGACTCGAAAGGATCTTCACCAAACTATCCCAAAGGACTCTCCTCGACAGGGCAAACAACAAGAGCATAGGCGTCGTGCTGGATCACTGCTAGTAGAGGCAGGGATCACTGCTAGTAGAGGCAGGGATCACTGCTAGTAGAGGCAGGGATCACTGCTAGTAGAGGCAGGGATCACTGCTAGTAGAGGCAGGGATCACTGCTAGTAGAGGCAGGGATCACTGCTAGTAGAGGCAGGGATCACTGCTAGTAGAGGCAGGGATCACTGCTAGTAGAGGCAGGGATCACTGCTAGTAGAGGCAGGGATCACTGCTAGTAGAGGCAGGGATCACTGCTAGTAGAGGCAGGGATCACTGCTAGTAGAGGCAGGGGTTGTAGTCAAATTTGTGCAGAAAGAATAAGATAATGTTTTCTTTTAACTTTGTCCAATATATATTAAGAGAGATTGGATAAAAAATATCGTTGAAAAGTAAGATGAAATTTGATGAAACAAACCCACGGATAAAAAATAGTCCCAGATACGTTATCACACCCAGTCGAATGATGTTTTTTTATATACTGAGAATGAGGGCCTTTAACAAACCTGTCTAGACCTGACCTGACATGAGTGCATTAATTTTATGTGATTTAATGATTTTTTTTCTATGATTTACTAATTTGCCTGACGCTTGCATTAGCAAACGTGCCCCCCAAATTAGTAAATCACAGAAAATTAATGCTCTCGTGTCAGGTCGGGCCGTGACAGGTTTGTTAATTGCCGGGGATGAGAGCTAAATCCCAACAAAACCGATGACACAACCGTGCGATAGGAAGTATATTAAGAGAGCACATGTCATTTTAGTGGGAAAGAAAACGATAAGCTCAGCTGTAAACTCGCACATTGTACTGCTATGACGTTAATAACAAAATTATTTTTTTTGTTGTTGCATTCTTTGTTCAGGTTTTGATATTCGTAGGCGATAAAGTCAGCAAGCAGATGCTGAAGTTTGTGGCGAGCATCTCCAAGGTTAATACAAAAATAGGAATTTCTTTTTTTCAAACAACAAATGTTTACGGTTTCCTGTCGGGTTTACATTTGAGGGGTATGAATAAGTATTGAAAAGAGTTTTTGGATAGAAGTGAGATGTGAGAGACCATAGTTAAACTGCCAACCGGCAAAAAAATTTCTAGGGCGACTGACCTACCGACCCCTATCACAGTGACCTACCGACCCCTATCACAGTGACCTACCGACCCCCTATCTCAGCGACCTACCGACCCCCTATCTCAATGACCTGAAAAAGTATTTTACAGAGTTTTTTTTCATGTTTTAAGTAAAAAATTATATTAATTAATTTTTTTTATTAAATATACGTTTCATTAGCCATATCTCAGGCCGCACAGGTTTTGCCCGGTCAAAAGTAGAAACTTTCGAAGTTGACCTGACCGATTGAAAAATCAAGACATATTTCACATATGAGAAAGAGCGAAGGTTATTTGACTCGTTACATAAGACAAATTGAAGGAATCTATTGTGGACATCCAAGGAGTCGTGAAGAAGGTCGAGGGCGAAGGAATTGCTTCCTGTACACAAAAAGATGCCGAATTACACGCGCTCCAGGTCAATTAGTAATTGACTGATCTTTCACCACAGGCTTGTTATCAGTGTGTTTCTCAAACCCGCATTGCGGGTTGAATCTATGCGCTATCCAAAAAGCTAGTGATAAAAATGATCTCATAGTCTGCAACCTCTTTTTTCACATCACACGCTCTCGCGCTTACTCAAAGGCCTGTCGTTTCCTCATGATTAGTCATCTTGATATACGCGCACTTCCTGTGAGTGGGAATAAACATATTGATTGACTTTTTGATCTACTACGCGGCTCTTAGGCAGCATCACTGTGGAAAATCATGAAAAGTGATCTTTCTTCGAGCGAGAGTGTCCTTCTGTGCTTAATTTAAGTGTCCTCCGTTGCTCGCAGCTTTCGACTTTTTTCTGAAATTCTGTACCGCTAATTCAGAAAAGAAGTAGGAATAGATAAAAAAGGAATTGAAAGAAAGAGAAAAGAAAAAGTAAGCAAATAAGCAAGAAAGAGTGGGTAAAATGAAGAGAGAAAAACATGAAGAGAATGAGAGATTATTTTGTGTATGCTGTTCTCGGAAGTGATCAGGTGAGGGAGAAAAGCTGGCTGATCACTATAATATTGAATTTTCAAGTCTACCATTAGTTAATACAGAATTATGTAAAACTTGTGTGTTATTATCCATCTGACGAGAATGAGGAGTTAAAGCTTGATTTTGAAAAAAGTAATTAATTCAATTCTTAATAGATAAAAAATTACGTGCAGGTGTTCGTGGTCTCGGCTGCTGAGCCTCGACTTCCCCTCCAAATAGAAGATGCGACCAGGGGAGAAAACGATGCCTCCGGCCTATCCGTAGTCAACCTCGACACACGACTCGACAATAGGTGAGGTCAATGAAAATAATGTTTTACGTACTGGCAACTATCTTTTGCCTCCACTCTCAAGACGCAATGGACAGATGTTTCTGGAGAGCTAGAAACCGTACAGCGGACTCTACTCCGACCTCGGCCGGCGAGGGACAACGCTAAGAAGAAAAAACTATCTTTTGCCTCTTCTCTGTGTCTTGAATTTTTTTGATCTCGAAAAACTAGCTCTCTGGGAACGGGCGAGTCTAGAATAATCTGAAGTGAGATAGATTTTATTAGCAGACAAGATAAAGCTTCCTATGATTTTGAATACTTCGTTCAAATATCGATCGGTTTCCGAAGTTTTCAATGTGTGATTGACCTATGTAAAGGATGAATGAGAATGAAAGATGGATGAATTGGGCCTTTATCAAAGTTCTCCCTTGTTCGCTCTTTCATCGAACTTCTCATACCGTAAACAGCTCACCGAAATGAATTTTACTAGTCCCGTTACTAATTATTTTAAACGGCCTCGTTAGCCTGAGCCGTATGGCCTTGTTAGCGGAACTACATATTACTAAGTCTAAGCGTATTTTAATGAAAAAAAAAACAAATAACAACATACGAAGTTTGACAAAAGCGCGAAAAACTAGTAAATTGCATTTCGTTGAGCTGATTACGGTATGAGAAGTTTGACAAAAGATCGAACAAGGGATAACTTAGTTAATAGTCATGATTTGAGGGTTTTGGACCTGCGCACATCGACGTCTCAAGCTATCTTTCGTGTGCAACACGGTGTGTGCAAAGCGTTCCGCGATCTTCTCACGGAGCAAGGATTTACTGAGATTCATACTCCGAAGATCATTCCGGCTGCCTCCGAAGGCGGGGCCAACGTATTTAAGGTGAAAAGTTTTTAGGCCTTCTGAAGTCTGAGACCTAGGGGACTTGAAAAAAGTACAATTCTCGCCTTATGCGTCTCGCGCGCTGCAAAGGAAGATCCGCATTGTTAGAGACGGGTTCTATGTAGCGCTGAGAATTGATTCGGAAGTTTGTTGCTGTTGTTTTCATTAGTCCTCTTGGTTCTCACGAGTTTAGTGATTCTCAAGCCAACTATATTTTTCATTCTCTCTTCTCTGAGACTTTCTTTCGGAGAAAAAACATTTCAAAGCTTTTTTTGATTTTGAAATTTCAATTTTTTCTTCAAAAGTTGATGAGTTTATGGCCATTTCAAAGTCCTTTCCACAATTGATGTAAGAAAAAAAGGAGTCATCATAATCTCTTGATGAGTAAATCAATTAGGATAAGCATGTAATTACAGGTTTCCTACTTTAAAGGATCGGCGTACCTCGCACAATCTCCTCAACTATACAAACAAATGGCGATTGCCGGAGATTTTGAAAAGGTTTGTTTTTTTAAAATCAATTTTTCTACGAATTTTGATATCTAAAATTGAGATACAATCAACAAAGGATACCTCGTTTCTACTTTCACAGATGAGACAGCAATAGAGATATTATGTGTTTTTTTAAAATTTGAATCTGAAGAACTTGGTAATGTTTGGATCAAAATATGATGTTCAAGTTAATAAAATTTGAATTTTACCACCTAATGGGTAATTTTAACCAAAAAATTATGTATGACTCATCATTCAACTTATTAATACAAAATCACTCAAAAAGTAACTTTTAGTTGATAATTTTGCTCGTTCCGAGTAATTACTTCCAGAAGTTTTTTTCTTCAGTAACTTCAATGACAGTTTGTGAGAATGCTTTATTCTGCGCTCAATCAAAGAAAAGCGCAAAGTTGTCGAGGCTTATTTGGTTGGCCAACTCCACTGGAAGATGTTTGCGGCGTATGGCGTATTCCAACGCGCACAGCACACAGAGAACGTAAAGCTGCGGCTTCTCAAAACAGAAAAAAAACTGACTTGATAAAACTGGAAAAAAAATTTAAGACTCACTCACACAAAACAAACAGTTACGGCGTGTTTTGGCTTGAAAAAAATGTTGGCTTGAAAACCCAGTGTTTTTTTAATGCGGGTAAAGTTTATGCGCCAAACTATGCGTTACCCAAGACACCAAAGATACGAAATCTGTTTGCAGGACATTCTTAATTTTCTGTGCATGGTTCTTTCCGGTATTAGTCGTTCACTAATGATTATTCTTTTTAATCCACACGCTTTTCTGCGAGTGATAAGAAACAGTCCGCTTGGCAATGGCAAAAATACACTAAAACTTGGCAAAAATACACTAAAACAATCAACTAATAGTTGGATTCACATTGATGGCGAGCGCCCTCTGAGATCGAAGTCGCAATACAGTGTCCATGACGTCACAGGACGCGACGGCCTTCCCACGCGCCTTGGCACCCGCGTCCATCTTGGCCGCGGAAATGTCAAGAGTAGCAATCACGGCTGAGAGACCCACACCCGAACGGTCGTAGAGAAGCCAAGGAGAAGATTCCGACTCTGGCAGCCAGTCTAAATAAAGAGTATTGACATGAGGGTATCTGTTTTCTAGTCTTCCTTACTCGCTTGCTTCGTTTTTTCTCGCTCGTCCTGATAACTTTATTGTTTCGCAGCGTTTTTTTGAAACCATAGAGTGGAAGAGATAATTGGGATAGAAAGACCCCAACGTCTTCGTTTTAAGTCCTGTTCTAAGTTTTCTCATTTAAAGTCCCTCTCTATACCTGAACAAGTTATCCTTCGTCGTAATAAGTATCGGTAAAACGACATACTTGCTGCAGCTCTCCTCAGCAGCTGATAAGTATGTCTAATGTCCATCAGAAGCTGGAAGATGAGATGAGGATACTGAGGAAGATATGGTTCTTTCACGTCCCAGTACTGTAGAAGGCAGACACGGCGCGTTTCATTGTTACGGTTCAACTGCGAAAACGAGCGTTTTAGCTCACCTTATTACAAATGTATAAACGGGTTCGACACACTTGTAATTCGACCTTTTGGTTTTTCACACATAAATCATTCGATGCATTGCGAAACGCTCTAGCAGAAAGACACACGGAGTTGCCATTGGTTCTACTAGGTTAAAATTTTCCTCACATTAGAGCAGTGCGTACTCTGTCTCGAGGCGCAAATAAGAAGACACGGTACTTATATAATTTGAAAGACATAGGTTACAGGTTACCTGTTGAGAATAAAAAAACCGTTACTCGAGGGATTCTGGAACAATGAGAAGTTTTTACTCCTCTGCTTTTTAGATCTATCTCGCTTCTAATTATTACAGATATCCGCGTTTTTTGGCCATTACTAAAGCACGCCACGCACGCCATTCATGCCAGTTCATTACTAATGCACGCCACGCACGCCATTCATGCCAGTTCATTACTAAAGCACGCCACTGCGCGGGAAAGACAGAAAGAGTGTTTGACGCATTATTATGTAAATTTTCTCGTTAGCCTAAGCCGTACGGCCTCGTTAGCGTAAACTTTTGCCTAAGCCCAATTGTAAGCAGAAAAAAAACTAAATAAAGCGCATGGGTGAAGTTAAGAATTTAGAGTTAGATGGTATGGACACGTGATGCGAAGAGACGCGACCAACATCGCAAGACACGCCCTTGACATGGAAGTACCAGGCAAACGCCCTCGAGGCAAACCGAAGACAAGATATATGGATACGCTCAACCAAGACCTGCGCCTTGCAAGACTCCACTCGGAAGACGCAACGGACAGATGTTTCTGGAGAGCTAGAAGCCGTACAGCGGACCCTACTCCGACCTCGGCCGGCGCGGGACAACGCTAAGAAGAAGAAGAAGAAAGGTGAAGTAAGGAATTTCACCGCGCAGTGGCATGCATTAGTAATGGCGTGAATGGCGCTATGCTTGTAAACCATTCAACCGGATGGAACCACTAAGGATAGACTTCACGGGCGAGAAACAAGAACATTGAATGCAAACACTCGAGCTTGCTATCTTACATGCTCACCTGGAGTAAGTTACTGTCGAAGGTCTGCCTCGTATTGTTCACTCCTATATTTGAAACGGTAAACCCTTGAAATACTTGGAGAGTATCTCCAGATTTAGCTGGGTAGTGATGTGAGTCCGGTTTGTCCATAGCAACGATCATAACGCAATTGTTCTGAACGTTTCTCTTCAAGTCTATTCAACAATGGGTAAACAAGGCATGAAATAGGCGAATTGTGTAGTTTTTCTATCCAATGAGACCCTTCTTTTCTGGTCGAAGATTATTTGAGATACTTCTGGTATTATTCATAAATTTGAGATACTTCTGGTATTATTCATAATTTTGAGATACTTCTGGTATTATTCATAATTTTGAGATACTTCTGGTATTATTCATAATTTTGAGATACTTCTGGTATTATTCATAATTTTGAGATACTTCTGGTATTATTCATAATTTTGAGATACTTCTGGTATTATTCATAATTTTGAGATACTTCTGGTATTATTCATAATTTTGAGATACTTCTGGTATTATTCATAATTTTGAGATACTTCTGGTATTATTCATAATTTTAAGATACTTCTGGTATTATTCATAATTTTGAGATACTTCTGGTATTATTCATAATTTTGAGATACTTCTGGTATTAGCACCTGCCAAACCATATTCCAGAATTTGGAGATGGTTTTCAGCAATGGCGATTGCGTTAAGATGTACTTGGAAGTTTCACGGAAACCGTCGACGTAGTTGGCATGGTAATAATCGTTTTCAGTCGAACTACTGGGCCTGCAAAATGACATGGATTCTTAATCGGCATTTACATGTTTTCAAAGCTTCGCAAAGAGTAACACACTTGACGATAACACGATTCTTTTCGATAAGAGGGATGTCCCTGTATCGATTTTCTGGGGAATTCGCGTGGAAAGAAGAGGAGCAGCGATGAGAGTCACGCTGAATAAAACTTATTGATTGATTTGAATGTGACAGTTCCGTCATAAAGACTTAAAATCGATCTTTATTCCAGTTTTGTACACATAGTACACATACTGTGATGATCTCCGTGTAGGCATAGAAAAGACGGTGAACGGATGAAGCTGCCACCATTTGCGCCCAACAAGAAATTGACATGTCTGTTGGTCGTAGATCATGAAGAAAGTCACCTTCATTGAGATGGAAGCTGAATCGATTAATTTTCTAAACTATAATTTCAAGTCAAGAACAGCGAATCGGTTTAGAATTTTTTTATTCTACAAGCTCAAGTAACGTCTTCATTCTGAGCTTTTACTGCTATTTCCTGAATTTTGTGGTTTTGCATAAAATACTAGGAAGTTTTGGCACTCGGCTGGGACCGAGCAATCATCTTTCTGTCTTTATCATGGATTGTGGAGTTACACTCCTTTCATGACGCAATTTCTTCATGGACATGCGTGACTAGAAAGAACGGGCTTGAAAGAACGGGCGTGACTAGAAAGAACGGGCTTGAAAGAACGGGCGTGACTAGAAAGAACGGGCCGGCTTGACCACCCACTCACAAGGCCTATAGCATGAACAGGTTGCTACAACGATGTCCGCCTTCACAAGGTGCAGCATGACAGTCCCAGGACTGCAAAGGACATCAAAACCCTTCTCCGGACGCATCTTGTCCGAAGAACACGAGAACTTCTCTCATTAAAGAGAGTGTTCATAACCAAGTCTTCGATGCGGGATGCTTGCCGGCAACAACAACAACAACTAGAAAGAACGGCCTTCGTGCCTCAGACAGTAGGAAATCGCATGTGACAATGTGTGCTCGGTTGGTGTATTGGTTAACTCTCTAAAAGCCCCGGTTAGGCAGCGGAGGTTCGGGCCCAGCCGAGTGCCAAAATTTTGCCCGTGCGATGGATTTCATTCATTATAGTCTCAGCCCATCGTTGCTTAAAACGATTAACAAAGATAAATAAAAAATTACTAGGAAGTGAGAAAGTTGAGCCTCTCTGACCTTTCTATACTAGTTTGCCCTTTTCTCGTTCCTTAATCTCTGATCTTCCTCTACTCATCTTCCTCTGTTTAGCTTTCTCGTCATTCTATTTCCCGCCTGAATCTGTGTTTGACTACAATGAGTCTAGTCTCCAAATGAGCATTTTTGTCCCTTATGGAGGGGAAATCGCATGCGCTCTTAATCGTTAAAATTTTTAAAAAAATTCTGGACACGTGTGCGCTTCCATGGGACGAATGCTTTCCACAGTGTTTTGAGAAATTCAGAGAAGTGTTGAGAACTAACGTGACTTGCGTTGATTCGGGAGCCAGCGGAGTCATCGCTGAGGGCGTTGAACAAGTGTTGCAGTTCAACTTCGTTGATGATACTGTAGACGTTGAAGAGGCGTTTGCTGATGTTCATTCTTCTCACTCTAGTTCGCTACTTGAAAGCGCTTACAAAACAACACAAACAGCTCACTCAGAAAACTTTAACATGACATTGAGTTTGACGTTTAACTGTTGAACACGTTTAACTTCTCAAACATGATATTGAGAAATATTATATAAACTCAGTACAGTGACCGAAAATGTGTTCTCTAACCCACAGTGTGGGTGAAATCTAGGCGCAAATCTATGCGCTTGAAACAAAGAAGCAAATTATGCGAGTTCTATGTTCGTATGCGCTCTCTATTTCCATCAACTTAACTCTGCCCTTTCCTTTTGAGTAGTCTTGTTGATCTACACTTCTTTGGCGGATTCTGAAATGCAAGTTTCCAAGCATTTCAGAACCAAGATTTCCGGTGCCAGACAGCTCACGAAGGGTCTAGTGTATCTATCTATCTATCTTCCTCGCGCTTATTCCCACCTCACGGCAGGGTACGCGCTCCCCTGAGATGCAGGACAGACCTATCCTGGTAGAACCAGTGGCTGCCTGCTAGATCACTGCTAGTGTGATTAGCAGCAGTGGGGAGAGTCAGATTCGTGCATGAGCACTACCAACATTTCTTAACCCCCTTGGTTTGGGTGGATCTGTCCGGGGTGGGAGTCGAACTCTGGACTCTTTGCACAATAGTCGTACACACTAACCATTATGCCACGCCCGGACGAAGGGTCTAGTGTAACTTGTGAAAATTTGAAAAGAACGACCGCTCTCTGAGCGAGGGAGTCTGGGATAATTATAAGCGAGGTAAAGAGCGGAAAAGGGACTGTCAGTCATCATTTAAGACTCCATCGCTCAAAGAACGGCCGTTTTTCAAATTATCAACACTGCTGGTAACCTACGTATCACGACACTGTACCCGAGAGACTTTGTACCGCGATATTTTGTATCCGCGACACTTTGTACCACAGAACTTTGTTCTTTTTTTATTAAAAAGAACTATTTTTCATTTTGTTTAAAATAAAGGTTACACGTAAGAGGTAAACCGGGACTCTGGCACTATAGGTCACCGGATCACCGACACTTTGAACACGGTTAGAGACGTAAAACGGGGCTATGTGTCTAAAAAGCCCAAAGTTTTTCTCAAAGTAAAACTCTGATATATTGAAGAAAGAATCCCAAAGTCAAAGTCTCATGACTCATCATTAAACAATTTTAGTTTACAATGTGTTTCTTTTTTTCAATAGAGATCGCCAATCATTGGTCGAAGATGTTATACTCTCAATATTTCACTCTACTTTGCCCTGGGCTTGAAATGTTTTCTGTAATATTACAGAGTGAGTCATTTGTGAGAGTAATCTCCTCGTTAGCGGAGTGCAGAGCCGCTTAAAAATATGTGTTTTTTCTCCTCAATTCAGTTCTCTGTTGGTTCCGGGGTGTGAAATAAGGCATCTGGCAAAATTCAGTTTTTTTTCTTTTGTCCTCCTAGGTGTTTTTTAATAAATGTATTCAAAAATCCTCTAAAATTTGTTTTTTGGTAGAAAGATTAAGATCATTTAGTTAGAATCTTCAGAATTAGGAGCTAAAAAAACAAGAATTAGCGCTAAAAAAGCACAATTATTATCTTCGATGAGTCAAAATGCAACTTACTCGACAAGTGCGATTCGATGGCATCTTCGAGACGAGCTTCTGTCCAACCTGATGATGAGGACTTGATTGCCTTCATATATGAATTTTCTAGTAAAAGTTCAGTAGTAATACGGTTCCTCTGCTGTACAAGTTTTTAAACCTTTCAATATAAGTAATATGGCATTTAATTGCGAATAAACGTGTGTCAAGGAATTAAAAAAAGATTTTCATTCAGTTAGTTTTTTTTTACAATCGTTTTTCGCCTGCTGAAAGGAGAGAAAAATAACGAACTACTCATGTGACTCGCTCGCTATGAATAACGAGGCGATTAGCAGACACAGCCTCTCGGGATGCAGTACAAAATGTAGAATGATGGAGCGAGGTAGACACGGAGAAAGGGAAACTCCTTTTCAGAAGAAACACTTATTTACACTTCAAATCAAATCAGCGTTCTCCGCATATGAAACTTGGTTTAAAAAAATCAAACAGACATATTCGATGAGAGAAAAAACAACGCAATCAAAAAAGAGATAAAAGGGGATAAGAGGACAATCAATATTCACAAAGACATCTATACATATAATTAAGTGTAAAGGGGCAATGTAAGAATACAGTAAACGTAAACAAAAACTATTGAAACAATGGCTCTGATTTTGAAAAAAAGATATAAAATATCATCTTCATAACATTTACATCTAAAATGTATTAAAAAAGGTTTCAACTTGGAGACAAGTTTTAAAAGGACGAACACTTGAACAGGAAGTTGAGTACATGTAACTTTTTGTGATAAGAGTAAGCTACTGAGCCTTGAATGCAGGTATTTACGGTTGGTGCGGTTTTCCGCGCGGAAGACTCCAATACGCATCGACACATGACGGAATTTGTCGGCCTTGACATTGAGATGGCATTCAACTTCCACTATCACGAAGTTAGAAGGCAAAAATCAGGCTTATTGTCTTTTCTCCTATTTTACAGACAGAAGAGTTCAGTTGAAATGCTAAATTTGTTACTTCCCATTGAAAATAAATACCAGAGTTTTCGGGTGGTTCACAATTCAATTTTCTCTAATGTGTTTCAGGAGCTCTCAAGCTTCGTGAATTTTTCCAAACACACTGTAAATTGCATCATCTGAAAGCTATTATGAGTCGTTATATAATCACGAGTGTACGATAACGAGATGAGAAAACGGATGTTTGTTAGAACATGTATAGGAACCAGCGTTTCAGGTTTAGAAAACCAGCTTTCTTTTCTCTCTTCCGGTATAAATGTTTCCGTTGCGGGGTTCTGTTAAGTTCCTGTAGTGTGAACCCCGGTTTTGTGTGAAAGGTGATGGAGACGATCGGAGCAGTTCTCATCGGCCTCTTCAAGTCCCTCCAGGCCAACTTCGCGCACGAGATCGCGGCAGTGGGGGCGCAATACCCAAGCGAGCCCTTCTTGTTCGGCGATTCCCCGCTGGTTCTCAAGTTGGTTTCTTCCAAGGCGATTGAGTCGGATTCGTGTTTAGAAGCCATGCTCGTTTTTATTCGTAGCGCGCTATAAAGCTCAATTTCTTCAACTTGAAACAACGTGAAAGGTTGAAAATGAAAAGAGCCTTACTTAATTCGATGAAGTTTTATAGTGGGATAAAAGAAGTAATAATAGTAATGACCCGAGCGAAATCCACAAGTTCTCATCCCTTTCATGAGCAAAAAGCTGAAAGTTTTGAAGAATGTTCAAAAAAGTTTTATTTTTTAAATGTATTATTTCATGTTTCTTGTTCGTTTTTAAAAAAAAAACTAATCTTATCAATTTAATCCTTTTGTACACATATTAAATATGTATTCATATACTTTCGAGTAAATATGGAAATTGGCTCAAGATTCTCGGATGCACTTGTGATGCTGCGAGAAGCCGGTGTAGAGATCGGCGATGAGGATGACTTGTCTACGCCCGTGGAGAAACAGCTAGGAAGAATTGTTCGGGAGCGGTATCAAACGGACTTTTATATTCTCGACAAGGTCGGTTAGAAAACCTCTATCCTATACAAATGATTTTTAAAGATAATTTTTCGAATGAATCATTAGATTCTACATTTACTTAGTTTAAAAAAATCTTGAGAAATGTTTACCAGAGTAGATGATATACACTAATGGTATACAAAAAAGTTCAAAATCAAAAATCTCCAAAACACAAAAACAAAATGGTCCAAAAAGGATGCGTGTTTCTTTTTTGTTCAGCAAGATTCAGATATCAATGAGGATATTTCCTAGGTCCTATACTTCTAAGAGACTTTGTAATATTACTCTACGTATGTTTGTGGTTGACTGAAAAAGATATATAAAAAAACAGTACTACTTGCACTAAGATCTTCTAAGAGAAACGATTTTTTTTGAATGGTCATGCTCCACCACGCACCATGAAAAACGACCTCATCATGAGCTGCAAGCACACGGTCGAGTCCGCAGCCTCAATAGCAACAGACCCTCTCAACGGAAAACTCGTCGCAAACGCCATATACACAATGATGGTCTCCAGCGAACTCCAATCAATTATCATTCTCGGAGGTAGACCCCCGCCCGACATCAGCATGGAAGAAAATGACCTTTTCGCAGCACAAGATGTACGCTCTCCCAGCTTCGATCCGGATTCAGCAGATTCACAAACTCGTATCTACACCGTATCGACGAGTCCATCCCAGATGTCTGCCCAACATGCACATCCACACCTCATGACGTCGCACACCTGTTCGATTGCATTGGCGACCCCACGACACTCTCACTCACCGATTTATGGGAGAAACCACGAGAAGTGGCAAACTTCTTGAAGATGTTTATTTAAAATTGACGATTTATACACAACGAAAGACAAAGCGAAAAGAAACATATCACATGGGCCTCGCTCTTCGATGACGGCTACAACCGGCAACAACAACAACAAGAGAAACGATTCAATCTTACCGTTTCACCTAAAGTGAGCCATATGCGATGAAGTGCATATGTATACTTGTTCTAGTACCCGCAACATGTATACTTTTTCTAGTACCCGCAATATGTATACTTGTTCTAGTAACCACAATATGTATACTTGTTCTAGTACCCGCAATATGTATACTTGTTCTAGTACCCGCAATATGTATACTTGTTCTAGTAAACACAATATGTATACTTGTTCCAGTACCCGCAATATGTATATTTGTTCTAGAACCCGCAATATGTATACTTGTTCTAGTACCCGCAATATGTATACTTGTTCTAGTAACCACAATATGTATAGTTGTTCCAGTACCCGCAATATGTATACTTGTTCTAGTATCCGCAATATGTATACTTGTTCTAGTACCCGCAATATGTATACTTGTTCCAGTACCCACAATATGTATACTTGTTCTAGTACCCGCAATATGTATACTTGTTCTAGTAACCCCAATATGTATACTTGTTCCAGTACCCGCAATATGTATACTTGTTCTAGTACCCGCAAGCGGTGAGGCCCTTCTACACAATGCCTGATCCTCTTGACGCACGATACTCAAACAGCTATGACATGTTCATGAGAGGTTCGGTTGAATAGATGTTGTACGTTTGTAGCTCAGTGGAAAAGAGTATCGCCGGTAAAACGCAGGCAGGGGTTTTTTAGTTTCCAAGAAAACGGTACAGACGACCGCCAGAAGCGGAAAACTTTTTTCACTTAAGTGTTCCTCTTATGATAAAAAAAAAAACAACAGAAGCCCACGAATTTTTTTTACATAAGGGTCCCCCTCATGATTTGGAAAAAACAGAGGCCCGCCGACAGAAGGTCTGACATGACAATTTAACCCCTGAACGCAGGCCGTCAGATAGGTTTTTACCCACTCACACATCTCACATTTTTTTTACCCCCCCCCCCTCACACGTTTTTACCCACTCACGCTTTTTGTGTTTCCGCGGCAACTCCTTCCGGTTTCTTGACAAGAGAATAGAGGATAAATTGTTTACAGGGGAAGAAATTCTGTCTGGCGCTCAAAGAATCCACGATCCAGTGATGCTGACAGAGAGGGCCAAGTCTCTCGGAATCGACATTTCAACTATCCAGGGATACATTGACTCCTTCCGATATGGCTGCCCACCGCACGCAGGGGGAGGCATTGGTAAGTTAGAGTCCCACTCCCGAAATATTGTTTTTAGCTTTTTTTAGTCTCAAAAGTTTATTAGAAAAAGTCATTTCTGTCGTTCACATTTAGCATTTCAACTCAAAGTATTCAATGTCATAGGATTTCACATCATTCCTCTTTTACGGAGTATTCTCAAAAACTAGGCTTCAACTATATGAAGTCGTCTTTAATAGAGAGGTTTGAAGCAAATTGAGAATTAGAATAGGAAAATGTTTTTTGGGGGAAGGCGAGAGACCAGAGGTATTTGTAGGTCTAGAGCGTGTGACAATGCTCTTCCTGGGCCTCCACAACATTCGCCTGGCCTCTCTTTTTCCGCGCGACCCGAAGAGGCTCACCCCATAGGCATCATCCAATCAGTTGACTTTACTCTCTAAATTTGAAATTCATCAAATTTTTACTGAACTGACTATTGCCTAGTCATCTTATCATCAGAAACTACAATCAATAAGTCTGAATTTTGTATTTGGAAGCTCTCTCTTTATTACGTCCTTAATTCTTCCGGGAAAATTATTTCCCGTAATAAAAAAATTCATACTTATGCCTACATTATTGGTTTAAAATTGAATCAATGGATTTGAATATCGTTAAATTTGCATTCAAAGTATATTATTTAAATTAATTTTAATTGTTCTGTTTGTTTTTGAAGAATGAGAAGAAAAGTGTTGTCGCTGTTGCCCTTTGATTAAGCAATCAATCAATAGATGGTACGAAAATTTCTCGAAATTTATCCTGAAAGCAAGTGAGAAGAAGGAGATTAGCCATCGCAGCAAGAGAAAGAAGTTGCAGAGCACAGGGCACACAAACCAACATGCACATCATCAGAGATTATGAGTACGTGTGACGAAATAATATCGTTTTGGACACAGGAACGGCTTACAATCGGAATTCACAAAAAAAGGGGCAACCAAACAGAGCATTTATGAACTTATGAAACAAAATTCTGAATAAATACTGCCTAGAAGTTATTTATTAACAAGTATTTTCCCACAAAAAAATAGACGACTCATGAAGGAGGTTGAATGTGCAACATTCACGAAATAGTCGCATATCATGGATAATACAATATGAGAAAAATTTGTAAAGTTCGAGATTCTTATCTACAAATTCATCAATAAATATTTTTCCGTTATTTTCACATGTTTTTGGCCAAAAGAAGGGAAACTTTTGCATTGAACACATTTATACTCGTATCATGTGTTTTTTCAATTCATCTAGAATTCTGAGACTACTTTGAGGGGTTTTTTGATCTATAGGCTCAACTATTCCATCTTCATCGTCTGCCCCGTCCCTTCCTCTTCGGAAGTGATCCTCCGCTGCTGCTTGAACTATAATATTATCGTTTTAAACAAAGGAACAGCGTTGGAGAAGAAACATGCTTTCATCTCTTCTGTTCTCTTTTTTCCCTTTCAAGAAAAAAACTAACAATGCATCTTTTACTGTTTTTCTTGCTCTCTCTTTTCTTATATCTTGATTCTAAAACCAAATTCGTTTGAAGCCGGCTTGTACTCGTAATGGATCATTAAAAATCTTCCTCGCGCTTGTTTCCGCCTCGCGGCAAGGTACGCGCTCCCCTGGGATGCGGGACAGACCTATCCTATATCACTGCTGAATTCGTGCATGAGCATTTCCAACATTTCTTAACCCCTTTGGTTTGTGTGGATCGGTCCCGCGTAGGAGTCGAACTTTGGACTCCGCATTATAATCGAGCACACTACCATTATGCCACCCCGGACAATCGTAATCGAGCACTATACCATCATAATGGATCATTTTCACACCGTAATGCTCTAACTCCTTTGAAGCTTTGTTATGCTTTCCTTGTCTATTATTCATTTTGAGACCCATTTCGTTTTTATCATTTCTTTATCGTTTCCGTTAACTAGCGGATGGTGACATTTTTCGAGTCAATTATTTTAGTGATTTCACCTTCTTCCACTTATCACCGAAATTCTTTAACCTAATTACTTGTAATACTGAAAGTAACCAGTTTCTCCAAACATCGTTACTCTCATATCAATAATAACGAACGTGATTTTCGTGGAAGCCTTTTTGGATTGCGGAACAGTCTTCCCGATTGGCTTCTTATATTTCCGGGTATCTTCTTCAGGTGGCACCACTTCCGCTGTTTTTCCTCCTCCCCGACTTCTTTTCGCCGTGGATGAACTCAATATCCTTATATTACATATTGGATTTGGAATATGTGTGGCGGTGCATCGGCTTAATATTGTAGAATCCCAAGTCCGAACCCTACCTTGTTGTTGTCTTGCCCATAGGTTCTGTCGAGGGGATTCGTTTTGGGATAGGTTGGTGGTGAGGAACCCTACCTTCAAACACAATCAACCAAACTAGAGAGGTTACGAAACATTTTAGGGCTTGCGCCGTTCTTCCACCGACAGGAAACCCAAAATAGCGGTTTTCTAGGAAGCAGACACTGGTTTTACCAGAATAGACCCGTATCGAATCTCCGGAAGCACGCACCCTTCAGAGCGGCATTAGGCTCATTCTGAGCCTAATTTATACTGATTATTTTAAACTTTTCCATTCAGTCTCTTGACCAGGCACATTCTGAAATGTTCCGCCTCCCGTAGTGCAACTAATTAAAGCAACTAATAAAAGTTTCTTCAAGGCTGCTTAACCAAAACTTTAAAAAATACGAATTGTATAAAACCCTGCATATGTTACTAATTTTTTTCCATAAAAGTTCTAATTTTCCAGTTATGATGCAAGTTTCATAGGAATTCAGGAGAGAATTGTTTCAAAGTCCACTTTTCAGTAACCTTTATCTGATTCAAACGCAATTTACCAAATTCTCAAACAATTGAATCAAATATACTTCCCAAATTTTCTATAAAATCATAAATAATAGAAGTGATTACCTTTGTTCAATTACTTCTCGGGGTTCTTCTTGTTTACGTGGTCTTCCTCTTCCTCGTTTAGTTGGGGACTCACTGAGGAAAAAAACCCAGTAATTGTGACCATTCTTACATTCTTGGAACCATCATTCGTTATTTGCAATAACTAGAGCAGACGTCTTTATATTCCATCTCATTTTAGTTATCATCGTGTGACAAACAAGAGCTTTAAAAACTGAAAATTCTAAAATCTCTCAGAGTGACACAAACCTTTTTTGAGATGAATTTGTCTCTTGTAGAATCCTCTTTGAAGCTATTTTGACGTCTTTCCGGGGCTTCTGCGAGAAGGAATCACCTTCTTTGAGAGGCTTTTTTAGTGAGGAATTCACATCTGCTGCAGCAGCCGTACCAGCTGCATTCATCGGCGGCCTACCACGCTTCCGTTTCGGGGATTCCTTCAAGAACATGAGTTCATAAGCGAAATCCACTGATGCTCAAGCAACAAATTAACTTATCATCCAGCAACAAGAGACGCTATACCACCGTAAACCAAACCAGTCGCCATTTGTAATTCCGCTATTCAACAAAAAAAAAAACATGAAAAAATCAACAAAAATATATCTCTTAAATTTGATCTCTTAAATTATCGATATATTTAACAACTTTGTAAATTTATATACATCAATGAATTAAGATGAATGAATACCAATAAACAAACCTCAGTCTTCTTCACGACGACCTCTGCCTCATCCTCCTCAACTTCTGGTATCTTTGGAACCCCCCGGCCAGCCCTCGCAGTTGGCTGCTGCTGGTTGCGGCTTGGTAAGATGCCAGCTGCACCTGCCTTGCTGGTGCTCGGCAGTGGCGTCGAGCTGGTCAAACCGGTGTGGGCGAGTAGCGGGCGAGGCTGCAACGCATGACTACTGACCTTTTCTATGTAGTCATGATTATCAGAGCAATCCATATTTCTCCTCTAGATCCGCATGTTCTCAGATTTGCAATTTTTTTCCAAAGTTGAACTTTCTTCTATGAAGTGAAACTGAAAACAATTTTTCATGTTTAAAAATTCCCATATTGCAATTTGACAAATATCAATGACTATATGCTAATTCATTAAATGACCCACTTTTGCGAGAAAGTAGAAATTCATCAGCCTGTACATATCTTGTCCTCAAAACATTTCTTTATGCTCTCTGAATATATGTACATATATTTATGCGAACGGAGTAAGAAGGATAATTACAGAATGACATTGAAAAAACCAAATAAAAAAGACCTGATGGTGAACTATCGGTGATAGAGCCAGTTCTTGGAGGCCGTTTAAGTGAGACAACCGTGCAAGCGCCTCAATTAACCCATTATTTCCTGAATGACAAAAGAAACCGACTGTTTGAGACATAAAGTATTGACGTGCTCCCTAAAAAGTGTTTTCCTGAGCTCTCAAATTGTTTGGGTAGCCTCTAAAGAGTTTATATGGCCACTGAAAGTGTTTGAGTCCCTTATAATACATACAGTGCCAATGCACCTCCTACCTTTCACAGATGAAAAAAAACGAGTTTTAGTTAATCGTGCGATATATCTATCGACTCGTACATATTTCGGCATTCAATGATCTTACTTTGTTTCCATTGGTTTTGAGGGGGAAGGCAGCTGATGAGGGGGGTCGACCACGCTTCTTAGATGGTGATGAGACCGGGGATACTGACGGGGACAAGGATAGCGAGAGGTCTGCAATTTTTGTAGTATCTTTGTGTGACTAGAAAAAAGGGGGATAAAATAGCGATAAAGAGTGAGAAAGACATAAAACAAACGAAAGATAACTGATGGAGAGAAGAAGGGAAAAACAGTAGAGTAAAAGAGCGACAAAAAGAAGATAGAAAAACCATGATTCAACAGTGCACACTGAGTGAATCTGTATCCAGAGAACTCAATTCTGGTTGAGATACCTGACTTGATTCGAGCCACTTCCAAAGTATTTCGCGAGAACTCAATTCTGGTTGAGATACCTGACTTGATTCGAGCCACTTCCAAAGTATTTCGCGAGAACTCAATTCTGGTTGAGATACCTGACTTGATTCGAGCCACTTCCAAAGTATTTCGCGAGAACTCAATTCTGGTTGAGATACCTGACTTGATTCGAGCCACTTCCAAAGTATTTCGCGAGAACTCAATTCTGGTTGAGATACCTGACTTGATTCGAGCCACTTCCAAAGTATTTCGCGAGAACTCAATTCTGGTTGAGATACCTGACTTGATTCGAGCCACTTCCAAAGTATTTCGCGAGAACTCAATTCTGGTTGAGATACCTGACTTGATTCGAGCCACTTCCAAAGTATTTCGCGAGAACTCAATTCTGGTTGAGATACCTGACTTGATTCGAGCCACTTCCAAAGTATTTCGCGAGAACTCAATTCTGGTTGAGATACCTGACTTGATTCGAGCCACTTTCAAAGTATTTCGCGAGAACTCAATTCTGGTTGAGATACCTGACTTGATTCGAGCCACTTCCAAAGTATTTCGCGAGAACTCAATTCTGGTTGAGATACCTGACTTGATTCGAGCCACTTCCAAATTATTTCGCGAGAACTCAATTCTGGTTGAGATACCTGACTTGATTCGAGCCACTTCCAAAGTATTTCGCGAGAACTCAATTCTGGTTGAGATATCTGACTTGATTCGAGCCACTTCCAAAGTATTTCGCGAGAACTCAATTCTGGTTGAGATACCTGACTTGATTCGAGCCACTTCCAAAGTATTTCGCGAGAACTCAATTCTGGTTGAGATACCTGACTTGATTCGAGCCACTTCCAAAGTATTTCGCGAGAACTCAATTCTGGTTGAGATATCTGACTTGATTCGAGCCACTTCCAAAGTATTTCGCGAGAACTCAATTCTGGTTGAGATACCTGACTTGATTCGAGCCACTTCCAAAGTATTTCGCGCTCGTGGGGCTCTTCTACGCTTATTCTTTGCCTAAAAACACTTCATTATTTACTTCCATACTTCTCACTTCCAAGAGTTTCTCTCTCTCTTATAATCAGAAGGCAAACCAAACCCTTTAAAAATACACCCTTTACGCTGACATACCTCATTGACATTTCAGCGGTCATTTTCAAAAAAATAATAATCCTTTTCATATGTCACCCTCTTCCCTTTGAAATTCCTTTTTTTTAGATTCAATTCTACCATTCGATACAAATTCTGAAGAAGTTCCTAGACAGCAATTCAAAACCAGAAAACGACAACTGTGAAAAATAAATTCCTGAATACGTCTTTTTACACTGATGAGCGTCAAAATTCAAAAAAGTGAGAGATAAGTGGAGCACCGATCTCGTACCTTCATTAGTCTCACCTCGAATTATCGTGAAATGGCAATAGATTACGGTGTTTTCTTATTGCTTAATCTTGTTTGAGAGCGATTGTTCCGTTCAAAAAGTAGCAACATAAAAAAACACCATATTCCATTGCCACTTCATGGTAATTCGTGATGAGACTAAAAAGATACGAAATCAGTGCTTTACTTATCTTTCACTTTTTTGAACTTTAACGCTCTGATAAGTTAAACATTGCTCTCTATTTTTCTTCTCCCTTCCCCTCTTTCTCCTACTTTAGTGATGTCTCTGAGACATTGTGGTAGATCAATACTCATTAAGCTCCGCACCGGTGTCAGCAGCTGCTCTTCAGATTCTGTTCCAGACTCTGCTCCCTTTTTCGAGTCCTCAGTTCTGCTCCGCTTTCCACGTGCACTATCCATAGAGCCAACCCGAGCTTTTCTTCTAGAAAATATGTTCTTCAACTTTCGATTCGCAGCAACTAAATAACTCACCCGCCATGTCTAATTCAGTCGAATTAGACATTTCTACTTTCTATCTGCTCTATGAAATGGAGGAAACCGGCACCTATTATGCATCGGACACCTTGAAAACAGCATTCATTAGTATATATGTATATACATATTGATCTGATTAAACCTACCTTACTGTCAAAACCTTATCCACGATGCGGGATGGAACCCGGCGGCCTCTTCCTTACCAAGAACAAGAGCGTAGCCCCTGCACCACCTAGAATAAGACTGACCGGGTGCCTCTCTTCTCCCTCTCCCTGTCCTCTGCTCCTTTCGTCGTATCTGCCTCCATTTTCAATCCCGTGACGTCACCAGTCTTAGATTTTGTCACACCACTTGAGTGTTCGGCACGGATCCTGTAGCAGAAAAACATCCAATATGTTTTTAATTACTCATTTCTCCACCATTCAATCAATTCACTTCACACGAGCAAAACTGAGATTGAAGATAAAACCAAACCCGAAGCGTTTTTTAATATTCGTGATTATTATCATTACTGCCAATACTCAATTTAAAATCTCAGAAAATTTTAACTAATACTTTAATAATAGAAAACTTGCTGAAAAAAATCGAGTCAATTCTGATTTTCCTGGATCAGTTGTGTGCCTACGGTATATATAGTGGATGCCTACGGTATATATAGTGTATGCCTACAGTATATATAGTGGATGCCTACGGTATATATAGTGGATGCTTACGGTATATATAGTGAATGTATTACATTCGCATGAGTGCCTACGGTATATATAGTGGATGCATTAGATAGGCATGAGTTAATTTATAATGTCTGACCGTTATTAGTTGCCCCACCATTTTCACTTTCGGAGGGTTTTCGTTGTTTAACCGCAAGAGGAACCCTTGAATAGAGTTTCGGTTGCTTCATCGAACTAATCTCTCAAGCCATGATCGAATTTCCACTAAGTCTCCGAGTTCTTGTATACCATTAAGAAACACTCAAAACTGTATATGTACAGAAATCTTAAAAAAATTCGAATTGAAGAGAAACAGAAAGATAGAGGGAGAAAAAAAAAGAGATAGAGAGAAAGAAGTAGAGAGACAGAAAGAAACAAATAGAATTAAAGAGAAAGGAAATGTCTAACTTTCCAGTGGCGATCCTCTGCATTAGCTCTTCCGGTGCAAGGTGTTCGACCGAAACCTTCTCGACATCCACGAAGAATCTCAACTTTTTTCAGGATGACTACTAAGACTCTCTAGCCTTGAGGTTTTATTTGAAGAGGTCTTTTTAAAAAAAAATAATAGACAGAGGAAAGGCTCGTTAGGGGTAGGGAAGCCTACAGGGAAAGGCTCGTTAGGGGTAGGGACGCCTACAGGGAAAGGCTCGTTAGGGGTAGGGACGTCTACAGGGAAAGGCTCGTTAGGGGTAGGGACGCCTACAGGGAAAGGCTCGTTAGGGTTAGGGACACCTACAGGGAAAGGCTCGTTAGGGGTAGGGACGCCTACAGGGAAAGGCTCGTTAGGGGTATGGACGCCTACAGGGAAAGGCTCGTTAGGGTAGAGACGCCTACAGGGAAAGGCTCGTTAGGGGAAGGGACGCCTACAGGGAAAGGCTCGTTAAGGGTAGGGACGCTTACAGGGAAAGGCTCGTTAGGGGTAGGGACGCTTACAGGGAAAGGCTCGTTAGGGGTAGGGACGCCTACAGGGAAAGGCTCGTTAGGGGTGGGGACGCCTACAGGGAAAGGCTCGTTAGGGGTAGACACGCCTACAGGGAAAGGCTCGTTAGGGGTAGACACGCCTACAGGGAAAGGCTCGTTAGGGGTGGGGACGCCTACAGGGAAAGGCTCGTTAGGGGTAGGGACGCCTACAGGGAAAGGCTCGTTAGGGGTAGGGACGCCTACAGGGAAAGGCTCGTTAGGGGTGGGGACGCCTACAGGGAAAGGCTCGTTAGGGGTAGGGACGCCTACAGGCGTTTAAAGATACCGGATGAAGGGATGTTCATACGTGTAAAGTGAGTTGGAAATGTTATGGGAGATGGCTGAAAAGTATGTAAAGGAAAGTAGAGGAAAAGTGAAATAGAACGAGAAGAGGGTAAACTGTAGATCAGGAGATTTCAAAGAGATTCAAGATATCGAAGCATTCGGCAAGGCTCTAGAAGAGATCGACATCTCGAATCTCATAACCCTACCAAACTTTCTGTTGTCAACAGCAAGAGTGAACACCAACGAAAATCGACTGTCTTATTCCCCATTTTCCCTTCCTATTTCTTAATTTTATTAAAGCGATGGCCTTACAAGCAGGGGTTTTGTAGTGTGCAAGAAAAAGGTACAGACGCCCGCCTAAGGCGTGAAAAACTGTTTTCAACATAAGGGTTCCCCCTTTTGATTTGGGAAAACAGAGGCCCGTCGACAAAAGGTCTGACATGACTATTTAACCCCTGCTTACAAGCTGTCCTATGGTAATAAAGAGCTCCGATTTCGATTTCTGGCCAACATTGCTGGTCCGGTTACTATTCAACCTCTGGGCGCCAAGAACTCTCAAAAACCAAAAGAGAAAAGGAACCTCCTGTCCAAAATGGCTTTCATGATGCTCTCCTCTCTGATCTCCACTTTCACTTTGTACACAATCAGCTGCATTGTGATGTCTGCCAAGCAATACAGCTTCTACAAAAACCATCTTCGTGAGAGGGGCAATGAAAAAACCTTTCGAAGAATGTAGATTTTCAAAAAAACCAACCAGGCCTTAAATGAGACCGGTCTAAAACATGTATGTACGCGCCAAGCGAGTGGGAAAAGGGATAGGCAAAAAAAGGCTAAGTGAAATAGAACGGAGAAATAAGAGAATTTAGATCATTTCTGGCGCGAACATATATGCGTCAATGAATGAAATCCATCGCACGTGCAAAAATCTGGCACTCGGCTGGGACCGAAACTCTACTGCCTAACCGGGGCTTGTAGAGAGTTAACCAATACACCAACCGAGCAGACATTGTCCAATGAGATTTCCTGCTATGTCTAAGGCATATATATATATATATATATATATATATATATATATATATATATATATATATATATATATATATATATATATATATATATATATATATATATATATATGTATCTCGAAACACACTTGCAACAGTGGCCATTCGTGACTCTACAACCTTAAGAGCCTGTCACGGATGGAGCCGGATCATCCAGTCCAGAATCGAGCGCGACCTCAGGTGACGGATAGAGGGATGCCTCCCTACGAAGAATTCGTGCTGGGAGGTAGCGGGAAAAATCCCGCCACGGACCAAAACTGGGTAGTATAGCTCGTCAAAGGAGGGCGATGCCGGACCGGCCTGGGCATGCCACCGGACAAAATATAAGCCGCTGCTCCGCTATACTTTTCAATGGCGAGTCGAGGCGCCAGTCAAATAGCCTCTTGCCTATCTCCGGTCAACGACAGGCGAGACGTCTCTACTCCCACCCAAAACGATGCTAGGCCGGCTTGACCACCCACTCACAAGGCCTATAGCATGAACAGGTTGCTACAACGATGTCCGCCTTCACAAGGTGCAGCATGACAGTCTCAGGACTGCGAAGGACATCAAAACCCTTCTCCGGACGCATCTTGTCCGAAGAACACGAGAACTTCTCTCATTAAAGAGAGTGTTCATAACCAAGTCTTCGATGCGGGATGCTTGCCGGCAACAACAACATATATATATATATATATATATATATATATATATATATATATATGCGTCAACATAACTGGTCCGGTAACTATTTATTCCCAGGAACCAATCCAATGTACCAGCTCCATCATTTAAAGATACCTTCAACTGAATTCTGACTGATTAATGTCTTTCCCACTGCTGTTTTTCACAATCTCTTGAAATAATTTACAATCCTTTCTTGACTTCCTTCGTTTTTCTCTGTTCTACGCCGAAAATGCTCTGCGTCTCTTGATGAAAAACGTATAATAAGTCAATAGAGGACAGAACCAGGGGTTAAATAGTCACCGGATCGGTCCCGTCGGCGGATACATGTACACACACTATTGACAAAAAACTCCCTCTCTTTTCTTACCCTTTCCCTTCATCCCCTCTTCTTTTTTCCTCCACTTTTAGCGGCGGATACATGTAAACCCAAATTGGGCGGCTCCATTAAACCCCTGGACAGAAGTGATAAAAGAAAGCAAACCTTTTCTTTCTTTTTCCTCCTTACGTCGTCTTCTTTCAGCCAAGAAGCTCCGCTGCTACATTTTACCTTCAATTGTTTATTGAAACAAATGAACAAATAAAAACAAACACTATTTGCGTAACTCACAGCATTCCCGGAAACTTTTCTTGTTATCTTACATAAAATTATATCCTATCAAGTTCTTCAAAATTCTGAATTTGAGAATTAAGTTTAAAACCGACGAAAAAAAGAAGCTGGCCTTAGAAATAAAATAATGGATTGCATTGTTTTTATAATTGGTACATCAGCAATTGCAATGCTTTTTTCTCTAATCACTTGCAGGCTCTTTTTCGCCGCTCACAATCCGATCTGATCATGCGAATTACCCGGCAAATTAAAAAAATATGAGCAAAATTAATATTGATTAAAAAAACCTTTTTGACGATATCCGCCACAAAAGACCATTCCATGTCTCGCTGCTGTTGGAAAACATCCAGCAACATCCAAATACTTCTCAAATAGTTCCTCTTTGTTTGAGAAATCCAAATCAAGCAAAGAGTTTTATAATCTCTCTTATATTTAACCTCCTCTTCTAGACTGCGTCTCTAGTTTGATTTTCGTAAAATACTTAAATATGATTTCCGTAAAATACTCTCTGAACTATTTGATTCTTTCTTTTGAATAATAAAAACAGTATGTTGTATTAGTTATCTCTATAAATTAGTTATTTCTAAAAATGTTGTATTAGTTATCTCTATAAATTAGTTATTTCTATAAATGTTGTATTAGTTATCTCTATAAATTAGTTATTTCTATAAATGTTGTATTAGTTATCTCTATAAATTAGTTATTTCTATAAATGTTGTATTAGTTATCTCTATAAATTAGTTATTTCTATAAATGTTGTATTAGTTATCTCTATAAATTAGTTATTTCTATAAATATGCTACATGAAGAAGCGCAATTGAGGTTTAATAATCAACATTTTTCTCAAGATGCGTAACATAAAATGGATAAATCAAACAAATTGAAATTTTTGTGAAATAATATAATGATAAATGTGTTCGACGACATTAAAGTTCAAAAATTATCATCTAAAAACATCCCTGTCTTCTTCATAAATTTATCTGAGAGCACCTTCAAGTCCTTTTCTTTGCTGCTAGCCTATTCCATACTTCGTTAAAAGATCTCGGTTAACCTATGCCCCCCCCCCTCTCTCTCTCTCTCTCCCTCTCCCTTCTACTATACTACCCTCATTTGCCCGAGAACCGGAGAAAAAGAAGAGAATTAATTTTATCCAGAGTCATCCTAAAGGACTAACTCTGCGCAATAGGTGAGCTGCTCAACATCTTGATGCGATGTGAGGAGTGGATCCTCCGCCAGGATGTACAGCAAAATCGACAGGGAGTACTCTGGCAACCGCAGGTGCATATCTGGTAACCGTTCAATTACAGTATGGGCTTCACCTTAAGGTACAGTTTAGGATATCTACAGTATTTTTTGGTGAATATGTTTTTTCGAGTCCGAAAATCTTTCTTCATTTAGCTTCGTCTTGCAGCCAAAAATCCTCTTCACGAGACTCATTCGTTGACAGTAGATCAGGTAGTTTCTCTAACACACACTGCGGGTAAAATCTATGCTCGAATCTATGCGCTAACCAATAAAGCTAGTGATACAAATTCTCTGATCATCTGCATCCTCTCTTTTACATCACACGCTCTCGCGCTCTCTTACATCACACGCTCTCGCGCTCTTTAAACATAACACGTGAAGGCCTGCCGTTCCCTCATTTTTAGTCATCTCGATATAGAAATATTTTCTGCGGGTGGGAAGAAACGGCCTGCCGGAGATGCGATGCAAGAATTTGTATTACAGGCGTTTTACCGTATCGAGCCCGTTTAATACTTTATAGGCACGACGTCTAACCTACAACCAAGGATTAAATGGTCGACTTTTCCAGCTGACCTCAGTTTCAAAACTGAGCGGGTAACTTTTTTTTCTTTCACTGGCAGAATCTTTCTTTAAACCATTTGCCTCCTCATGGAACCAATCTCTCTTGCCACCTGGGGGTCCCTTATCAGAAAACTTTATACTTTTTTGGGCCACCGATTCCTTTTCTGACGCACCTCAAAACATCTGGCTACAACCAATTTACCTTTACCAGTAGCCTCTTTTTCAACAACTGGATTGTTGCTATTTTACGCTCCGAAAAAGGCCTTATATTATGCTCTCTTTATGATTGTTTCTCATCCGCGGCATAGGTCATAAGAAAGAGTCATAAGAAATTGCTAACTTTCTCCCGGCCTCGCACTTTTTCCGAATCTTCGCATGTTTGCTTTCGCTTAGTTCTGCCCTCTCATCCAGTTAGAAAACTCATGAAACAAATGGAAAGTAACAGCTCTGATCGGAAGAGAAAGCCATCGCTCTTTTCTGCTGCACAACTGAGTTCAGCTGCTGGCGAATATTTGCCTTGAACCTTAAGTATTACTTATATTACTTTTCTATTCCTTCATTGTTTTATTATATTTTTTTGCAATTTATTTATTATATTTTTCACTGATTTTGAATCGAATTCACTTAATGGTAGCCTTTCTACTCACTCACTTTTGAAAGTTCATCTTTTAGTATTATTCTTTTCAGCTGAGTGATCTGCTTGCTTGCTTTACTTAAAGTCTTAAAAACGATTGTTTTAATGATTCACATAATTTTTCAAATCTGCATCCTGGAAAAAAAGATTTGGTAAGAGAATAAAACGAACGCGTTGGGGTCTCCGGGGCCCTTCTGAAGACGCATGGCGACAAGTGGTAGCAGTGCAATGAAATGAATCCACAGGGCGTTCCGTCCCAATCCTTTCACAACTCGCTGCAGAATATACGACCGCACCGCGATGCAGGAATCCTGCATGGTTAGCATTATGAAGAATACACTGAGCGAAGTGATCGGGTTTTGGTTGCGATTCAAAAAATGCACCAGTCGACCACTGTCATCAGGGTGTTTCTTACCACCCGCATACTTTTTTCAAGCGCATAGATTCCCAGAATTTCAAAGAGTTTGGAATTTTTTCTTCAAATATCTAGAATTTTCCTAGGTAAAAATCGAAAAATTCTTCTTTCGAGTGCATAGATTTGAATGTTTTTCGGACTTTTCGAAGAACGCATAGATTTTTTTCACCCGCAGTGCGGATGAAAGAAACACCCTGAGTGTCATCATCCAAGCAATGGTAACCACTTCTTCAAATCCTTTTATCTTCAAAAAATCAACATGTTTTGTGATATCTGACATTGCACAGTTCGTTAGCCAAAAAATTGACAAAATGGCTAAATTCCTCCACGTGATTTTGAACTAATTGTTCCCTCTCAAGTTTTTGACGAAGAATTGTCCCGGATACAAAAACTCTCACTCAATCATGTTTAATTGAAAGAAAACAACTCACCATACAAAGGGTGGCGAGGGTGAAGAAACTTGTGGCTTTTAACCGCTTGAAATACGCGGAGATGTAGGAGAGACGGACGAGACACGATCCCGCCACTGATCGGAACCACGCCGCGTCTGACGGACTGGAAAATACCCTGATGAAAATTTGCTGTCGTTATCCAAAAAACACTCAGATGCCGTTTGTTAGAAGATAGTGAAACGCAGGCCAGACGGAGTGATAAGATTATCTACCAGTCTTTCTCTCTCTCTCTGTCTGTCTCTCTCTCTCAGGGGTTAAATAGTCATGTCAGACCTTCTATCGGCGGGCCTCTGTTTTTCTAAATCAAAAGGGGGACCCTTATATTAAAAAAAAAACTATTTTAAAAAATTCGCGGGCCTCTGTTAATTGTTATCACATGGGGTAACCCTTATGTGGAAAAATTTTTCGCTTTAGGCGGGTGTCTGTACCTTTTTCTTGCAAACTAAAAAACCCCTGCTCTCTCTCTCTCTCTTGTCTTTTTGTCCCAGCTCAAAACTTGGGCATTCTTTGCCTACGGTAAATCTGATTCTACCTTTCTCAGTCTCTACTTCCCCCATGTTATTTTCACACACTTCCCACCTTTCATCACTAATTTTACCGCAGTGCGTAATGATCGATGCCATCAGGTTCATGGTCTTTTCAGCCAGCTCAAGGCTGCCTTCACGACTCGAGCACTGCATCGATATCAGGAGCCGTACTGCGAACTTCATACTAGCGATCTGCAATCAAATTCCTCTTTTAACTCAATGTGAGGCCAATCAGACATTAAGGAAGATTTATGTAGTGAGGACGCAGTGGTAGTGTGTCCGATCATTATCCACTGGGTCACACGTTAAAAACCCCTTTCATCCTCTTCCTGACCATACCAAGAGAACTGTTAAACATTGGCTGATCTTTATCAAACTGTTGCCCTAGATACCAAGAGTGACACAGAAAGCAGTTATGGTTCCACTAAGTCACTTCCCTTATAGCGTAGCCTGCCGCGAGGCAGAATCGAGTGCGAGCTAATAAAATATTCCTTTCTTTAACATTGTTTTACCTTGTGAATGGAACTCAAAAAAATAAAATTGAATCAGATATAGAAAATCCAATAATGACTTTTGCAAAAACTCAAGAATCAACAATAAATTAACAAGTATGACCTTGTTGGACATGAGATTACTGCATGGAACCTTCGTCGTCAAGCAGCTCCATTTGGACTCCTCCTTCCTCACATCACTCTCATCGCTCGGTTCATTCTTTTCATTCAGGATTACCTGCTCGATCATTCAAATTTTTTTTAAATTGCACAATCGGAAGCGGAAAAAGCAGATCCACCCAAACCCAAGAAGCAGATCCACCCAAACCAAGGGGGTTAAGAAATGTTGGTAGTGCTCATGCACGAATCTGACTCTCCCCACTGCTGCTAATCACACTAGCAGTGATCTAGCAGGCAGCCACTGGTTCTACCAGGATAGGTCTGTCCTGCATCTCAGGGGAGCGCGTACCCTGCCGCGAGGCGGGAACAAGCGCGAGGAAGAAGAAGAAGAATCGGAAGCGGAAAAAACGGAAAAATAAAATAAACGGCTGCTGAAGTGAAGTGAACCTCGGGAACGAGGTGGGTGGTGTAGACGGTGCAGAGATGATCAATTGTTGCAGTCGGGAAACTCTGCACCAGAACACTCAGCACGTATAAATCCCGTGCTGTCTTCTGGGCCGGGTACGACAGGGAATAAGACAGGAACTGCCAACACAAACTCCTTCAGAGACAGAATAAATTGTTTATACATTTCTTTTTTCATTAATCGATTCAAGGTACTTTTTAAAATTACAAAAATTCTACTAATTTTAATGTTTTTGCTGTAATACGAGCGAAAACTTAGGACGCATACAATAGAATACATGATACGAAACAAATAGAGGCCATTTTCGAATTGTAAAAGAACCCCCCATAACGAGTACCTTCATGAGGTACTCCTTGACCTCTTTCGGGCAGAATATACCCCCATAATGAGTACCTTCATGAGGTACTCCTTGAACTCTTTCGGGCCTAATAGACCCCCATAAAGAGTACCTTCATGAGAGACTCTTTGACCTCTTTCGGGCAGAATAGACCCCCATAATGAGTACCTTTATGAGGTACTCCTTGAACTCTTTCGGGCCAAATAGACCCCCATAACGAGTACCTTCATGAGGTACTCCTTGACCTCTTGCGGACCGAATAGACACCCATAATGAGTACCTTCCTGAGGTACTCCTTGAACTCTTTCGGGCCGAATAGACCCTCATAAAGAGTACCTTCATGAGGTACTCCTTGAAATCTTTCGGGCAGAATAGACCCCCATAATGAGTACCTTCATGAGGTGCTCCTTGAACTCTTTCGGGCCGAATAGACACCCATAATGAGTACCTTCCTGAGGTACTCCTTGAACTCTTTCGGGCCGAATAGACCCTCATAAAGAGTACCTTCATGAGGTACTCCTTGAAATCTTTCGGGCAGAATAGACCCCCATAATGAGTACTTTCATGAGGTGCTCCTTGAACTCTTTCGGGCCGAATAGACCCCCATTAAGAGTACACAGTACCTTCATGAGGTACTCCTTGACCTCTTTCGGGCAGAATAGACCCCCATAATGATTACCTTCATGAGGTACTCCTTGAACTCTTTCGGGCCGAATAGACCCCGATTAAGAGTACAGAGTACCTTCATGAGGTACTCCTTGACCTCTTTCCGGCAGAATAGACCCCCATAATGAGTACCTTCATGAGGTACTCCTTGAACTCTTTCGGGCCTAATAGACCCCCATAAAGAGTACATTCATGAGGTACTCCTTGACCTCTTTCGGGCAGAATAGACCCCATAATGAGTACCTTTATGAGGTACTCCATGAACTCTTTCGCGCCAAATAGACCCCCATAACGAGTACCTTCATGAGGTACTCCTTGACCTCTTGCGGACCGAATAGACTCAGGAGGACGCGGGTTGCATTCTTCGCATTCTTCGGCGTTCCTTCTTCAATCTGCAAGGACGACCTCAATCATCCCTAGAACTCCACTTTTTAGTGTTCATTTTAGCGCACTTGCACTGATTGAAATTGACCAAAACGACCACTCTGCGATCTTGAGGCCTTCTCCTTTAGCTTGTTTCTTTTCATTCTGAACCTTCTCAATCACTCCTCGAAGAGCAGTTGTCTTTTTGATGTTAAAATGTGCAGATGATCAGTGGATGAACTATAACACCAATGCTCATCTACAGCGAAAGACGCTATTGTACTAGCCCATTCACCGGGGCTTTTATCGATTTTAATCCATAACCTTATCACTCGTAACTTATCCGTTGCTACACTTTTGGTAAAACATTGTCGCCTGAACTAATCATATGCTCTGAATAAAACATGAATTACCTTTTTACATATCATTATATCGGTTCATTTTCCATTCTCACTATTACGCAGTTACCTCTTTATTTGTATTTTTGATCTACACTTTCTCCGGAAGTACTAAGAAACAGTCTACATTAAAAACTGGAATTATTTCCTACAATCAGAATTATGTTCTGTTAACCCGTGTTCATAAAAACCCCAATTCCCATCAGCTGACAACAGCCCGAACGATCATGCTAATTTTTTTGTGGAAAATTTTATAAAATGACTTTCTGGATCGATAATCCAGCTGATCGATATTTATGATAAGAAGAATTCTGAAAATAACGTAAACCTACAATCTTCTCAGTGTGTTCCTTCGCCATTTCCAACCAACTCTTCTTCTCCGAGGAGTATTCTTTGGTCAGGATCATTTGGAGGCTTTTCAGAATCGTTCCAACTGCAAAATAAAAGTGTTTGAAATAATTGCAACTCAACGGTCACTTAATAATACGCTTCTTTCCGCCTTGCGGCAAGGTACGCGCTGCCTCGCGGCAAGGTACGCGCTCTTCCGGGATGAGATGAAGACCTGACAAGTCGTAGTTCGTATTGCAGCCAAAAGAAGAGTATCGCTTTAGTTTGGGTGGATCTGTCTGGGGTGAAGTTGAAAGTTGTAACCCTCCGGGCAATATTCAGCAAACTACCATTATGCCGTACCCGTACATTTCAGTATTTATAATTTGGCAAGACTGATAATATACTGACCCTTTTTTTCATTCTCACTATCCAGGGCCTCTAACAAGACTGATCATATACTGACCCATTTCGTCATTCTCACTATCCAGGGCCTCTAACAAGACTGATCATATACTGACCCATTTTGTCATTCTCACTATCCAGGGCCTCTAACAAGACTGATCATATACTGACCCATTTCGTCATTCTCACTATCCAGGGCCTCTAACAAGACTGATCATATACTGACCCATTTCGTCATTCTCACTATCCAGGGCCTCTAACAAGACAGATCATATACTGACCCATTTTGTCATTCTCACTATCCAGGGCCTCTAACAAGACTGATAATATACTGACCAATTTGGTCATTCTCACTATCCAGGGCCTCTAACAAGACTGATTATATACTGACCAATTTGGTCATTCTCACTATCCAGGGCCTCTAACAAGACTGATCATATACTGACCCATTTTGTCATTCTCACTATCCAGGGCCTCTAACAAGACTGATCATATACTGACCCATTTCGTCATTCTCACTATCCAGGGCCTCTAACAAGACTGATCATATACTGACCCATTTCGTCATTCTCACTATCCAGGGCCTCTAACAAGACAGATCATATACTGACCCATTTTGTCATTCTCACTATCCAGGGCCTCTAACAAGACTGATAATATACTGACCAATTTGGTCATTCTCACTATCCAGGGCCTCTAACAAGACTGATTATATACTGACCAATTTGGTCATTCTCACTATCCAGGGCCTCTAACAAGACTGATAATATACTGACCAATTTGGTCATTCTCACTATCCAGGGCCTCTAACAAGACTGATTATATACTGACCAATTTGGTCATTCTCACTATCCAGGGCCTCTAACAAGACTGATAATATACTGACCAATTTGGTCATTCTCACTATCCAGTGCCTCGAACAGCACCTCGAGAGCCTTGTCATTCCGGAAAAGACCGCTGTGAGACTCAGCCAAAATCTGGAATCAAGAAGAAGTCCTTGAATCGAAACCATAAACTTTCAGCTCTCTTAGTTCTTATTCTTCATTCACTGCCGTCCTTAGTTCTCAATGATCTGCCTTTCTTAGTCTCTACTCGAAACACACTGGCAACAGTGGCCATTCGTGACTCTACAGCCTTAAGAGCCTGTCACGGATGGAGCCGGATTATCCAGTCCAGAATCGAGCGCGACCTCAGGTGGCGGATACAGGGACGCCTCCCTACGAAGAATTCGTGCTGGGAGGTAGCGGGAGAAATCCCGCCGTGGACCAAAACTGGGTAGTATAGCTCGTCAAAGGAGGGCGATGCCGGGCCGGCCTGGGCATGCCACCGCACAAAACATCAGCCGATACTCCGCTATACTTTTCAATGGCGAGTCGAGGCGCCAGTAAAATAACCTCTTGCCCTTCTCCGGTTAACGAATGTGTCTCGCCAAGAGGATCGCCGACTGCGGTGCGAGTGTAGACGGAGAAAATCTCTCCGGACTCAAAAGGATCCTCACCACCAACCTATCCCAAAAGGACTCCCCTCGACAGGACCTATGGGCAAGACAACAACAACAACATAGTCTCCCTGAGCATCTAGACTTTGGGTTTCTTTTTTTCAAAGGGAAATAACAACGTTTGCTCTCAGAAAAAAATTTTTTTGTCCTAATGTAATGCTCTTGTTCTTTGATTTAAAACGGGCGGGGGAAGTATTATAGGGAGGAGCCGTGTTATAGGGAGAAATACTCATTTCATAGGAAGGAGCCGTATTATAGGGACTCATAGATGAGCTCACCTTGACCAGAGAGAAATGTCTTTCGCTCCTTTCCTTGGCTTCTTTGCTGCCCATCGCTGCCATCCGACATTCTTGGCGAACTATCACCAGAAGCTCCTGCATAATAACATCAGTTCCGAGTCTCATTGAATCATTCAATGAAATCAATCAATAAATACAATCAATATTTTCACCTCAGAAGTACTTACATAAATTGCTTCCTGATCGAACTGCAGCGGAGCGATTCGCTCCAACAAAGAACGGATGACTTCAATGGCTTCTTTTGAGAAGACTACGGTACATGAATTCGTCAGCCGATGCAATATCCAATACTGAAACTTTTCGGTGGGGGAACCGCGGAAGATTTTATGAAAATGTGTACTTTTGATCTCCTACTATCCTTTTTTCATATGCTCATAGGTCACCAAAACGTAAAAAATTTCATCCGGTTTCATAGGCCCGCCTATTTCCGCCCACCCTCGTTACCATTGGTCCATGGCCCTTTTTCACCATCCAGTAATTTCAAAGTTTTGCGACCCTCTGAAATTTTTTTTCAAGCGCTTGTTTTCAATTTTGTGAAGCGCATTTTCCGCCCTCTGCAAAGTTTGCAAGACACATTCTCAAATTTTGCAATATTACAAACCGCTATTAATCAAGCTCTTATGCTTGAGATAACCACAAATCCCTTATCTGATGCCGTCAGGTGATTATGGACTCACCACAAGCTTGACCGCTTCCTCACAAGCGACGCCTGGCTTGAGGAGATCTGTAGCTTTCCGGAACGCTTCCCGATCCGTCGCCATCAGATCCGCGAAGGTGCGAAATGTGGAGAGAAGCTGACAATGAAAACATTTGTAACTCAGAGTATGATATACCCACTGAATCGAACGGATACGGTATCACTTTCATAATATGAATACGTTGAGTAAAAAACAATATTTGACCTTGTGAGGGAAGACGAAGAAAAGTTGCGTCAGCTGGGAGAATTTTTTGTCGAGGGCTCCCTGTTGATCAACACATGTTAAGAAAAATTCGTAATGTTGAAAAATTTACTTCGAATGGATTTGCTTTTTTTATCCTTATTCTACGAGGATAAGATATTTCCCGTCAGAAACATGTTTTTTCCTCACAACACCAGTAACTAGTAAATATTAACTTTGGACTGGATTGCCTGGTCTGCTGACTAGTAAATACTTTCTTTTGATTGGACTGCCTGGTCTGCTAACTGGTAAATACTTACTTTTGACTAGACTGCCTCGTTTGATGACTAGTAAATACTTAATTTTTACTGGTTTGCCTGGTCTGCTGACGAGTAAATACTAACTTTTGACTGGACTGCCTTATCTGCTGACTAGTAAATACTTACTTTTGACCGGACTGCCTCATCTGCTGACCAGTAAATACTTACTTTTGACTGGACTGCCTCATCTGCTAACTAGTAAATACTTACTTTCGACTGGACTGCTTGGTCTGCTGACTCTTGGGGTGTTCGGGAGATCAAATCAAGCACCTCAATGAGCAGTCGGCGACCTTGTGATATGCGACTCAATAGATCTCTCAGGGATCTGAAACAGCATCTTCCGCTCGAGGCTATCCAATTCTTTCCAATCGTCAATGTATCGTTCAGATTCGCAAAAAGTAAGTCGAGCCGAAAAAACTAATGATGAGGACGAATCGCGTAGTATAATGAGAAATATTGCACGATATGAGAAGAAAAAAGGATGGATTGTGTTGTAAACAGCGAATAATTACCAGTAGTTTTAAATATCATAAAGGTTTTAAATCTACCTGCAGTGCGGGTTAAAGACCGCACTCTGATATCATCGTGTATACCGGTTCTTGTTTTAAAAGCGTGAAATCTACCCGCGTCCAGGGGATGAAGTAACTGCGCGCACCCAGGGGTTAAATGGAGCCGCCCAATTTGGGTTTACATGTATCCGCCGCTCAAAGTTTGGAGGAAAAAAGAAGAGGGGATGAAGGAAAAGGGTAAGAAAAGAGAGGGAGTTTTTTGTCAAAAGTGTGTGTACATGTATCCGCCGACGGGACCGATCCGGTCACTATTTAACCCATGCGCGCACCTTACTCTTGCTTATACAAGTAACCCAGACAGCACTAAATGATCCTACCAGACAAGTTCTTCATTACATCGAAGAAAAGCGCGTAACCTATCAAAAGATGGCTACAAGCGCAAAAAAAAAAGTTTTATAGTTCGTACAAAAAACACACATAGGTTCGCAAAAAGAAAGAATGTTTTTTAGACCTCTGATTACAAATATGAATAAGTTTGATTGAAATAATAATTGTGAGCATTTGATGACATGTCCTTGTAACAAAAACAGAAAGTTTTTAGAATGAATTCCCACCATCTGACGGTAGGATTTGATCTAATAACTCTTGAGCGTCAAGAAGTTCATTCAATACTCGTCTTTGTTTCAAAATGATGATACTCTTGCTCCTACAAGTAAATGATTGCTCTGACTCTCCCCACTGCTGCTAATCACACTAGCAGTGATCTAGAAGGCAGCCACTGGTTCTACCAGGATAGGTCTGTCCTGCATCTCAGGGGAGCGCGTACCCTGCCGCGAGGCGGGAACAAGCGCGAGGAAGAAGAAGAAGAAGTTTCAAAATGATGATGATAAAAATATTGAAAAAAATGTGCCCTAAAATAAATAAAAACTGACTTGAAATCGAAGAAATCACATTCATCAGAAAGCTCCAGTAGTAATTCCATCCGCTTCTTCACGGGAAGGGAAAAGGGGACTATTGAGTTGACGAATCCTTTCTCTGCTATAACCCTGTAACTTTGCATTAATCAATCAATAATCTTATCAATACCAATAAAAATAAGAACAACAATGGAGATCAATGAAATTTTTTCACATGAACTTGATGTTCTTTGTGCTGTTTCATATCATTTCCGAAAAAATGCGTAGATCGAAAAAATTGATAGCGAGCAGAGTGTTCCTTAGGACGCGCACAACTTTTTTCAAGCGCATGTTTTTTTTAAATTTCAGAGTTCAACATTAAAATTTTACAATGATTTGGACTTTCCCTACGAATAATTCTAGAAATTTTTTTCAAAGCGCATAGATTGCAATGTTTTTCGGGCTTTTTGGAAAGCGCATAGATTTTTTTCTACCCGCAGTGAGGGTCAGAGAAGTATCCTGATAGCGAGGAAGGCGCGTCTGGAAAAGAGATATTCAGAGGCGTTTGACAACAAAAAGAAAGTGACAGGTAAAAGTGAACCTCGTCTTTAGTTGTTTTTTCTTCTTTTCTTTTGAAAAGCGCTCATAATTCACTATGAATGCGTGATAATGAACCTTACTATTATCAGCGAAATATGCACTGTAAGTCTCACGCGGAAAAGTCATTTGTGAAAAAGTCTCACGCGGAAAAGTCAATTCGAATCTGAATAATATTCAAACATCATTCCACAACTTAATTTAATCCCACATAAACAAAGAAATAAAAATAGCCAAGAGCATGCACACCTCTCTTCTGAAACGATAGAGTTCTTCATGACGATCTTTAGGGTTTGCTTTGCTATGAAGATGACACTCTTGCGATCTGATCTCGTGTACGACTCTCCCGACACGACCTCTTTGTACAAATTTAGCAGCTCCAGCATCGCGGTCGCACGAACACTTGGCTGCAGAAAGAGAGAATGAGAGAGAGAGAGAGAAAGAAAGAAAGAAAGAAAGAAAGAAAGAAAGAAAGAAAGAAAGAAAGAAAGAGAGAGAGAGAGAGAGAGATAGGGTGGGAAAGGTAGACAATCAAAAAAGGAAAGAGATGGATATGGTGCAAAAGGTAGAGAATAAGAGAGAGAGAGAGAAAGATAGAAGTAAGGTGAATGAGAGAATAAAAACAGAAAAGAATGCGAGAAAACCAACTTTACACATTCTTTCTGTTTTTCCCGCAAAATCGGGTGCTCTCCTATCTATTTTAGACTTCCCTGATGATCTTTTCACAGACAATCGGAATTGACTGATTACTTTCTTGTCCCTCATTCGCTCCGCGCACTGCCTGAGCAGCTCCTCATCGACCACCTCCAACTTCTGCCGCGCAGCCTGCACCACCGTCTTCACTGCCATCGTCCGGACGCTTTCGCATGAATCCGTTATCAACTTCTTCAACGCACCTCAACGTACATCTTCGCTTTCTCTTCTAGTCTGGCTCCTTCTCACCACCCGCAAGAAAGTGTGTGGATCAAAACGGATTAATCATGAGGGAAAAGCGGTACGGCAGAATTTCACCGAGTACCTGCGATAAGAAAAAGAGAATGCCATAAAACAAAAAAGTTCGCAGTGTAAATGAGAGAAACACCCTTCTTTGACTAAAACAACAAATTGTTGTCTAATAACCAAGCCTAACCGCACGCTTGCGCAATTGTGGATGCACCACTGATTCAACGGCTTTTCGATCAGCAGTATTCGCTGTGAGACCCAAACAAACTACCTTTTTTCAGATCTTCACCTTTATTCATTCGAGTAAGGCTTTCAAAAGTGAGCAGACAGAAGTTGAAGTGGTTAAAATCAGGGGTTATTAAGTCATGACAGATCTTCTCGGCGGGCCTCTGTTTTTCCAAATCGTAAGGGGGGACCCTTATGTGAAAAAAATTTTCCGCCTTTGGCGGGCGTCTGTCCCTTTTTCTTTCACACTAAAAAACCCCTGGTTATGACTTAAAAGTGAACGAACTGGAGACTTTGGCGCTCTGATCTGGATGATTGAGAAGAATTGCATGGAAAGCCTGTGCGAGTTGCTTTCGAATCTCTTCTGAGGAGTCCCAAACTCTGAGAAAACGGCGCAATTTCCTTCACATCTTTTGAACGACTATCTAGAGATCGAGTTGTTGAACCAGTCAATAAATCAATAAATATTGATTGATTGATTGATTGACTGGTTCAACAACTCCATCTCTAGATATTCTTCATAAATTTACGGAAAAGCTCATTTTAACGCACTCGCTTCATTTTTTTTCTTTTCGAAGAATGTTTAAAAACATTTTTTTGAAATAAAGAGTCAGAACTTGTTATTTTTTTTGTTATGTTTTCTTCTAAACTTCTTTTTCTCAAAGCTTTTGATATATATACAGTGCTGGACATAATGATAAGACATCCCTGATATCAGCCGAACGGTAAAGGTAAATGGAAAATTTTGATTATCATATTTTTTTCGCCTTCGAAAACCATAGTAGCCGTAGTTTAAAAAAACAAAATTTCTTAGTTCTCGAGAAAAACATTTTTTAAGGATTTTGACCTGGACAAAATGATAAGACACTTAACAGCTTTTTATCAATAAATCTTTATTTGATATTTCTTGTCAACAAAAACGATTCAATAATTGATAGCACGACATTTCTTCAAAAGAATGTCAGAAATCCGATTTGGCATGCTTCTATATAACGCAGAAATTACATGTGGCTCTATTCCATCCCACTCCTTGGTTATCGCAGCTTTAAGCTCGGCTGTAGTGGCGTATTGTTTGTTATTTTTATAAACCCGACGAACCAAGAGTCCCCAGAGATTTTCCATCGGATTCAAGTCCGGAGAACGAGCCGGCCAAGGTAGAGCCGGCCTGGACATAATGATAAGACACACTTAAGACACTGGGCCGTTCGCGTACTGTCATTACCAACTACCTCGCCGACCCTCTTGGATATGGATCGAAAACCTCTGGAGAACGTCCACGCAAGCTCACGGAACGAGAAGAGCGGCAAATCGCCAGAAAAGCTTCGAACTCGACCGCCTCCGTAATGGACATTGAGGCAGAGCTCAACTTGAAAGTCTCTCGCAGAACGATTCAACGCGCTATTCGCCGTAATCCTCACATCACACGTCAGAGGTGCTGAAAACAACTCTCATTCCATTCATGAGGAGTCACAGCAGTCGTCAGCTTGTCTACCAGCAAGACAACGCTCCTATTCACGCCAGCGCCTCCACCAAGTCATGGTTGTTGGCTAAGAACGTCTCTCTGCTACCTTGGTCGGCTCGTTCTCCGGACTTGAATCCAATGGAAAATCTCTGGGGACTCTTGGTTCGTCGGGTTTATAAAAATAACAAACAATACGCCACTACAGCCGAGCTTAAAGCTGCGATAACCAAGGAGTGGGATGGAATAGAGCCACATGTAATTTCTGCGTTATATAGAAGCATGCCAAATCGGATTTCTGACATTCTTTTGAAGAAAGGTCGTGCTATCAATTATTGAATCGTTTTTGTTGACAAGAAATATCAAATAAAGATTTTTTGATAAAAAGCTGTTAAGTGTCTTATCATTATGTCCAGGTCAAAATCCTTAAAAAATGTTTTTCTCGAGAACTAAGAAATTTTGTTTTTTTTAAACTACGGCTACTATGGTTTTCGAAGGAGAAAAAAAATATGATAATCATAATTTTCCATTTACCTTTACCGTTCGGCTGATATCATCAAAAACCAGGGGTGTCTTATCATTATGTCCAGCACTGTATATATAACCAGTTCAAACAAATCTTTAAGGTTTCTATACAAAAAAATTTCACAGCTGTTGAGTGGAGGACTTCCTTAGTAATTAGATATTCAGCTTTAGCTTGCGTAAGAAATCTTTAATATCAAAAAAAAACTCTAGACAACTTTGAACTCGCAATATCAGTAACACAGTTCAAAGGCAGTGAGGCCTCGTTAAAATCTAAATTAATTAAACTATCACACGGGCTAGGCGCTAGTCCACCGAGCGGGATCGAAATTGGCCACCTCATAGGTAACCTTCATAGCTCACCAAAAAGTTTTAAGTTCCCCCCTTCGCTACCTCAGTAAAAAAATTTGATGCTGAAAAATTACAAAAGAAATTGATCTTTGAATACAAAAATTAGTAAGTGAACAAAATGTCGAATGTTAAACTCCGGCTCGTGCTACGCGATAAAAGAGACCAACTGACTCCGAAAAACATACCAAAAATTTTGTCAAATTCTCCCTCCCCGTTTCTGTTCGCAAAGGGTCGACCAGTTAACCACCCGACATTTAGGAGAGCTGTGGTAACCTTGAGATGTAGAAGTCCCATAGTGGAGGGCACTCTTCTGCCAGACGCGAAGCTCCTTTCGCCAACACTGAGACCATCTTCACTGCTTCCAGACGCTCTTCCGAATCCGGGATCTCAAACAGCGTCTTTTTGAAACTCGAATTTCTACCAGAACATCTTTTTACAAAACAACTGTATCTGTATATACGTTACAGTCTTCCTGTTAATGCCAATCGTATCAATGAACTTGACAAGGGCCATATCACAGGTTTTAATGCATTTAAAGAATTCGTTAGAGAAAGAGAAAGTCTGGGCGTGGCATAGTGGTAGTGTGATAGACCATTGTGCGAAGAGTCCCGAGTTCGACTCCCACCCCGGACAGATCCACCCAAACCAAGGGGGTTAAGAAATGTTGGTAGTGCTCATGCACGAATCTGACTCTCCCCACTGCTGCTAATCACACTAGCAGTGATCTAGCAGGCAGCCACTGGTTCTACCAGGATAGGTCTGTCCTGCATCTCAGGGGAGCGCGTACCCTGCCGCGAGGCGGGAACAAGCGCGAGGAAGAAGAAGAAGAAGAAGTTAGAGAAAGAGAAAGAGAAGAAAGGGAAAAAACTGGTACTTTAATCAATGACGTCATCGTCATCAGGACTGGGTACATCATATCGGGCACAACATCAAACAGCTCAATTACCACCTGTAAGCATCATTTATCAATATATTGGATCTATAGATCAATCTCGCTCAGGGGTTTTTTAGTGTACAAGAAAAAGGTGCGGACGCCCGCCAAAGGTGGAAAATTTTTTCACATAAGGGTCCCCCTTATTCATTCATTTTATTCCTTTGCACATGGTTGATATACAATGGATAACTGTCACAGGGTGATTCAGTTCGAGGCAATAAGAGGTGATTTGGTAAAACAGAGGCCCGCCGATAGAAGCTCTGACATGACTATTTAACCCCTGATCTCGCTTATACCAAACTCCCTCTCATCGTTTCTCCACTCATTCAAGATATGTTTTAACTCAACTATTTTCATGATTTAGAAAAGTGTCACTACTCAGAGTTAATGCTATTATTCTTCTATTCAACTTTCTTAATCACTTCTTCTTTATAATCCCTAGACCAGAGTGTTATTATTACGAACAATCAAATCAGTTCGGGCGTGGCATAATGGTAAAATGTTCGAATATTGTGCGAAGAGTCACAAGTTCGACTCCCAGACCGGATAGATTCACCCAAACCAAGGGGGTTAAGAAATGTTGGTAGTGCTCTGGCAAGAATCTGACTCTCCCAACTGCTGCTACTCACACTAGCAGTGATCTAGCGGGCAGCCTCTGGTTTTACCAGGGTACGTCTATCCCGCGTTTCTCGGGAGCGTATGAAGAATATTATTATATTATTACAAACCATCAAGTCTTACGAAATATTTTACGAAATAATGGAGCGAAACGTAGAACAAACATCCACAATAATGAAAGTGGTAGTAAAACCTCGTGAATACTGTGATCCTATTTAAAAGAAAGTGCCTCTCATCCTTGATTCAGTCAACTCCTCCCAGGAACTGACATCGTATAGCTTGCTCCTAGCACTTCCCACGAGCTCAAAGTCTTCATCCAATCTACACGGAGTGCTCTGCAGGGCTCGGCTGAGAACCTTCAACAATAAGTTCATTAAAACCACTTTCAGGGTTTTCTGTCATTTTTTTTCATTTCAGGCTGAAAACGATATTTGACGATTATTAAAAAAGTTTTTATTGTTGAAGAATTAACATGAGTAAATATTCGGAATGAAAAATCGACAACAATTTTCCTGCCTTGAAACAAAAACTTAAAATTTTCTAGAAGTTGACGTAAGAAACTACCTTAAAGCTTCTTTCTCTAAAAAAACGACTCCCAGCTGATAAGAGAAATTTGTGATATAATTTTGAGACAAAAATATTGGCAAATTTGAAAGTTTATAATGATAAAAAAAACTGGTATAATTCCAAGCCATAAAAAAGAGTTACCGATTGTATGGGCGCCTCCAAACTTGTATAAGAAAGCTTCACAATTGTCCTCATCAGTTGATACGCTTCCTTGTTGTTAATCTTAAAGAAAAGCCCTAAATTTTAGAGATATATTTCATTCCCAATTTTGAAAGATTTACTTATAAATGAATGAATGACTTATAAATGAATGAATGACTTTTTGATGGATGATTTCTGCGAAATTATCTTAACTTCCTCGGCTCTTGAATCTCAACAAATTTTCTTAGATAAAACTCTCAATTTAAGTCAATTTCTGAAAATTTTCATGATGTAGGAAATGGAAATAATGTTGTTGCAGTGAACCTTCTGAGGCGCGACCAAGTAGTAGAATATCGCATCCAGAACCCCATTCGACACTTGGATCATCCGCTCCAGAATATTACTGATGGTCTACAACAACCATTTCTTAACTCTTCAACTAATCCAATTGTATGGGCCTTAATATGTGCATTATATCGTGTGCGTGTGTAGCTCAGTGCAAATCTTACCAAACTTATTGAATTTCTGCCGGAAAACTTATTGAATCCACCCGTTCCACACAAATTTTTTTAGAGCGAGGAAAATATAACAGAAAATGATCTTTTCAACAAAAAACTAAACATGTGAGCAAAATGTCGAAGATTGAACTCCGTCCTTTACTACGCTGAACAAAAGAAAAATGGACTACGGAAAACAGACCAAATATTTTGTTTATTTCCCCCCCCCCTTTCTGGTCGCCAGGGTCTGCCGGTCACCCGCCCGAAAAAGAAATTTTAAACACATCCTGGTGAGCTATGGCTCAGTGGGTAAGAGCATCGCCCGGAAAGTGAAGATCGCGGGTTCGGTTCCCGTCACACCACAAGATTTTTGCACAAGTTTCTGCGAACAATCCGATCGTATGCTCGGTACAAAAATCCGTTGCTTGAGATCAACGAGTAGGGTATACTCTTATTCACAACCCATTCAGGCTGATTCTTACCACTTGCATAAGGAGCGTGTAGATAAATAAAAATAATGCGAGAACGGCAATTTTGTAAAAGGGAGCGAGCGCGTGCGATGAAAAATAGAGTACGCAAGAAATATGAAATATTATTTTACTTTTTTGTTGATAAAGCAAATATTTAACGCGCAGTGAGGGTAAGAGAAACATGCTGATATAAAATCTTCAGAAAAGCTCCAAGTAAAAAGTATTGATTGCATTGTAGGACCTGGCATAGTAGCGTGTAGATCAAATATATTAATTACGACGGAACAATTCGTCAAAAAGAGAGACTCAGTAAGTGCTATTTAAAAAAAATTTCATACAAACCTAGGATTGTTTAAATGTTTTTTTAAAAAGAATTCATGCTACTGTAGATACAAAAATAACCTTGGAGAGCATATTCGCGACCTTCTCCCTCCTACTCTGCTCCGAGTTTTCCGAATCTTCTTCTGCCTCGACCAGGACGGACTCTTTCACGGATTTCACCTTTATAAAATAGATCAACTGTTGTTATCAACAACGAAGAAGAAAAAACTTTGTTTTTTCGAGCTGGGACCAGGGGTTTTTTAGTGTGCAAGAAAAAGGTACAGACGCCCGCCAAAACCTGGCAAAATTTTTTTCACATAACGGTCCCCGCTTACTTCTTCTTCTTCTTCTTCCTAGCGTTTATCCCGCCGCCGGGCAGGGTCCGCTTTGTAGACTGCACCACGCCATTTCACCCGATCAGCTGCGTCTTCAGTCTTCAGCCCGGTCGTGTTCATGTCTACTTCGATGCAGTCTCGCCACCTAGTTTTGGGTCTGCCTCTGGGTCTTTTGCCCTCTACTTCGAGGTTCCAGGACGATTGAGAAACGGAATGGGGATTTGATCTTATCACGTGCCCGTACCATCTCAGCCTTGACTCTCGAAGCTTTTCAGATATAGGGGCGATGCCCAGACGATCTCGGATGGTTTCATTTCGCACCATGTCTAGACGAGTGAGTCCGAGGCTCCATCTCAGCATTTTCATCTCCATAACATGCAGCATCTGTATAGTCTTTGCTGTGCATGGAGAACATTCGAGGCCGTACAACGCTACTGGTCTGACAACTGATCGGTAAATTTTACTTTTCAGTCTGTCAGGCATTCGCTTGTCGCATAGTACACCGGTTGATTCTCTCCATTTGAGCCAGGCAGCATTGACTCTCGCAGCAACTGTAGCCTTGGGGTCTAGGTCTGCGGTGATGTAGAATCCGAGGTACTTGAAGCCATCCACTTTCCGGAGTTCGGTGTTCTTGACTTTGATGGTATTCGAGGTATTCGAAGTACTTTTTCCCATTTCCAAGTACTCAGTCTTTTGGAGGTTTAGTCGTAGACCATAGTCACTGAAGCGTTCGTTCCACTCTCCTAGCTGTTTCTCCAAGTCCTCTGTTGTGTTGGAACATAACACAACGTCGTCAGCATACAGTAGAGTTTTCGGAGGGCTTGTTTGTAGATCTCTGGTGATCGTGTCCATTATCAGTATAAAGAGCAGGGGGGAAAGGGCGGAACCTTGATGAACTCCTACAGCAACCTTGAATGACTCCGAAGTACCCGCTGGACTTCTCACGGTACTTCTAGAGTCAGTATACATCATTTGAATCCATCTTATGTACTCTTCTGGGACTAGGTGGTCTCGAAGAGAGAACCATATCAGCTCATGAGGCACACGGTCGAAAGCTTTCTCCAAGTCAAGGAAAGCGCAATGGACTGACTTCGCCTTTTCCCTGTGTTTCTCTAGATAAAGACGAATGGCGAAAATAGCATCTGTTGTTCCACTTCCTTTGACGAAGCCACACTGATTGACGGTTGTGCTTACAATTTTGCGGAGCCGTGCTTCGATGATCTTTTCCAAGATCATTGTGGTATGAGGAATGATTCTTATCGGCCGGTAGTTGGAGCATATTGTGACATCTCCTTTTCCTTTGTAGATGGGTATTGTAGATGATCTACTCCAGTCTTCGGGATACTCCAGGCGAGCAGTGGCTTTTTGAAAGAGGGTCGTAAGATGGAAAAGTCCACAATCACCTGCGAGTCTCCATGCAGAGGCGGCAAGATCATCTGGCCCACATGCCTTTCCGTGCTTCATTTTCTGAAGGGCTTCTCTTACTTCAATCTCTGAGATGGTGGGAACTGGTCCTTCTACTGGTAGGGACAGCGGGACGGGAGGGTGGTCGAACTCGATGTTCGAGATTTCCTCGAAGTGTTCTCTCCATCGCTGACAAATTTCGACATTGGATCGGAGTAGTATGCCGTCCCGGTTCTTGATTGTCCGCACGTGAGAAAGGTCTTTTGCTGCTGTGGCTCGTGCTTTGCAAATCCGGAAAATTTCCTTCTCTCCTTGAGGCGTGTCGAGCTTACTGTAGATTTCTTGGATGGCTGAGGAGCGTGCCTTCGCTACGGCTCTCTTAGCTTCTCTCTTCATACATAGGTACAGAGCTCGGTCAGCTTCGGTTCCGGATCGTTTCCATTGCTTGAGAGCCACTTTCTTCTCCTTGACAGCAGTTTGAACGTCTTCGTTCCACCACCATGTCTCCTTGTCTACAATGCGTTTGCGACCTGGTTTTGTTAAGCCCAGATTGACTTCTCCTACCGCCTTCATCTTGTCTCGAACGAACCTCCAGTGCTCCTCAATGGAGTCAGGGAACGTTTTTTGGAGAGTGTCCGGGGATAGGGCGAGAAGAAGCTGATGCATGAAGCGAACCTTGTTGTCACGTACCTTCCACCATTTTATCCGAGAAACTTCGTTCAGAGGCTTTACGTTGCATTGCTTCTGGGAAAATCGGAGATCGATTATAACTGGATGGTGCTGCGAGGAGACGTTATCGCTCGGAATCACCTTGCAATCAGTGATGAGTCTCAGATTGGTTCTTTGCGTCATCCAGAAGTCGATTTGGGTTTTCCTTCCACCACTGCAATACGTGGTGAGGTGAGACTCTCGTTTGCAGAAGAAGGTATTGCAGATGGAAAGATCGTGCTCTTCGGCAAAACTCAAGATTCGCTCTCCTTCTGCATTCGGCAAACCATAGCCGTTGCCTCCATGAGCTCTCTTATGGGCTTCGCATCTTCTTCCTACGTGCCCGTTCAAGTCTCCTCCGATCATGAGAGTTTCTTCCGGAGAGCATTTTCTGATGACGTCATCGAAGTCTTCCCAAAACCCGTCTTTCTCGGAGTCGCTGCATCCTGCCTGCGGTGCGTAAGCACTGACTATTTTGAAGAGTTTGCCATTGCATTCCAAGGAGATGGACATCAAACGATCTGAGATTCGACAAACTTCCGTGACGGATGTGGCAAGGTAGGAGGCAGCGATAATTCCGACGCCATTGCGGGCTGCTGATGAAGTATTGCCCGAGTACCACAGCTTATACCTCCCGTCGAGCTGCTTTGCTTTCCCTCCTTTCCACCTAGTTTCCTGGAGGCATGCCAGATGTACTCTTCTTTTTGCCAGCATGTCACAGACTTCCATGGACTTCCCCGAGAGACTTCCGACGTTCAAGGTAGCTAGTCGGAGGCGTGTAGGCACTGCTATTTGATTAAACCGAGGACGCGGCCTATTATTCCTCGAAGACCCTCGCATATTTCTCACGTCGATCGGGATTCGACGCGCGTCGCTTGAAGGGGACGCCCTAGCATTGGGGTTACTCTGATGGTGCATCTTGGGGGGGATGCGACGGTTTCTTCATAGACCGGCTTGTCGCACGAACATCCAAGTCGATAGTTCAGCCTGACGTCCGTTTACGACCCTTTGGGCCACATAACCCGGGATTTTGGGCTATGTGGGCTAGAGGTTATTTTTTGGACACGCCTCTTGACCGTGTCCCTTAGGCCAGTGAGATAACAGTGAGCGAGCATTTTATAGGACGTGGGCTGCCCAGTTCCCACACCCACCCGCGACGCTCACTAGCCTAAGCCCCTCTTTGGTCAGCCATGGCAAAGCCACCAAGTCTCCCATCCGCCTGCGGGAGAGGCCCCACATACGCCATCGGGGTAATCAGCGCGTGGTACGGTCCCCGCTTACGATTTTCAAAAAGAGGCCCGCGAAATTTTTTTTGTTTCACATAAGGGTCCCCTTTATGATTTGGAAAAACAGAGTCCCGCCAACAGAAGGTTGGATGTGACTATTTAACTCCTGGCTGGGACCTCCCTGCCCCCAAATCATCACAATTATAGGTCATTTGCCAAAAAAGGTCAAGCGTTCTTTAAGAGGGGGATCCTACATTAATGAGACCTTTTTAGCCCTCCAGTCATTACAGACTTTTTCGCTCAAAGAGCGACATAACTCACCAGAACTTGTCAAGAAATTAAAAAGTGACCTTCAATTCAAGCGGGAGGCTTGGGATAACTAATCTATGACTCTACTTCCTTTCATTTTTCGCTTGCTTTCTTTCATGCTAATTATCCTAGGCCATTCGGCCAAGTGGTCAGTTACAAATTTGGTGAACTTTTCTAAACTTTATTTTCAATGCAAGAGACTTTTCTTTAGCTATGATCACAATATCTCTGCTTACGACCAGGGGTTAAATAGTCATGACAGATCTTCTGTCGGCGGGCCTCTGTTTTCCAAATAATAATTTTTCCCTTATGTGAGAAAAAAAAAAGAAAAAAATTTCCTAAGGGGGACCCTTATGTGAAAAAAATTTCCGGCTTCGGCGGGCATCTGTCCCTTTTTCTTTCACACTTAAAAAACCCTGCTTACTACCATCTACGTATGGCGATGCACTCACTTCCACAGCTGATGCAGCAGTCTTGATGAGCTGCCGGATGACCTCGACGGAGTCTTCGCTCGACTCGTAATCGAACACGGAGTTCAGCAGGTTCTTCCAGTAAATCAACTGCATCGTAATTCTTACATCATTTAATTTTGTTTTCCTTTTTCTTTACGGAAACTTAGTTTTTACAACAAAAAAACATTTGTTTTAAAAAACTTTCAAAATTTACCGAGATATAACATGATGCGAAAAATTCGTTTGAAAGGGCCGTCATTAAGCTTTTCAAACACTGAGACTTTTTGAATGTTTTATAAATTCAATCAACCTCAAGTATATAATGATATCGCGAGTACAAAGGGTCTTTTGGAGTTCGGAGGCCTTTCAGATTCTTCACCACCAATAGTTGGATACTCTGAAAAAAATCCTTGCACTTAGTCTTCACAAGAACTACAATTATTTATTTCACATATCACAAGGAGGTACGAGGGAAAACGAAAAAATAACTGATGATATTTTTAAGCATACCTAACCAGCACTTGACAAAACATTTAACAATTTATGCGAGCCTGGGGCTAAGAATACATAATAGCTTTCTTATTTCACTGCCCTTCACCTCTCGATTGCTTATAATTATTTTAGGGCCCCCACTAGGCTGGTGAGCTGTTTTAAAGAAAAAAAACACGAGCACTCAAACAATTCCCATGAAGCCGACATAATTCTCAGCGATCAATTAAGGGTTTTTAATCAATAAATGATTTTCACAAGGCAATGTAGGGGGGTAAGACCAAACAGAAAAACAAACCGTGGTAACATACAAAAAGCATTACTATGATTGAACTTCTCGCAAACAAAAAGTTTCTTTTCTAGCCATTTGAGCGTGTGTTTCTCTAACCCGCAGTGTGGGTAAATCTATGCTCAATTCTATGCGCTATCCAAGAAATCTAGTAATACGAATGCTCTGATCGTCTGCATCTTCTCTTTCACATCACACGCCCTCGCACTCTCTCGAAGGCCGGCCGTTATCCTCATCACAAACACATTTCTTATGCGGGTGGGTAGAAAAAAAAACCTGCATTTGATCAGCCACAACAGAAAAATTAACCTTGAGTTTCTCCAAATAGATATGATGTCCGGGGTTTGAGAACAATCTCAGGAGATCAGCGAAGCAGCACGCCAAATACACTTGAACCTACAATATCCAATTACCAAACCTACAGTACACGCAAACTGTCATACAGTATTCAAGGCCAGCCTCACGATAGCTGATCTATAAGGCAGAGGTTTAACTGTTTTCGACCGTTTACCCGAGCTTTAAAACAAGGAATGCTTCCTCATTTTTTCCGTATGCACTGAGAAATTTCTGTCTTGAGTTCATCTCTTGAAAACTTATAAAAAAGATAGTGAGTGACAGGGGTTTTTTAGTGTGAAAGAAAAAGGTACAGACGCCCGCCTAAGGCGTGAAAAAACTGTTTTTAACATAAGGGTCCCCCCTTTTGATTTGGAAAAACAGAGGCCCGCCGACAGAAGATCTGTCATGACTAAATAATCCCTGGTGAGTGATACAAATTTTAAGACAGGTAGACAACTTTTTAGAAGTTTTTGTTTTCAAAATTTTCAAGACTTCCAGGAAGGACATGAAGACCTCGGGGGAAGTGTTCTCCATGTACTTCTCGTGCGAGAGATCAGTCGCAACAACAAGATAACGCTCTGCCTCTTTTGAACTCTCTGTTGTCTCGACATCTCGGAGAGAATCTGCCAGTTCCTAAGAATTTTAACTAACTTTTTCAGTGTATAGCATTTATCGAAACTATTTTACGAGATCAAATTGAAATTGAACTTTTACATTAGGACTTCTCCTAAAACAAAGCAACTCGGTAGTTTTCAAAGGAACTACAGAGTTTCTCTAACCTGCAATGCGTGTGGAACCTAGGCAGGGGTTAAATAGTGACCGGATTGGTCCCGTCGGCCGATACATGTACACACACTATTGACAACAAACTCTGTCTCTTTTCTTACCCTTCATCCCTTCTTCTTTTTTCCTCCAAACTTTGAGCGGCGGATACATGTAAACCCAAATAGGGCGGCTCCATTTAACCCCTGAACCTAGGCGCTATTAAAGAAAGCTAGTGATACAAATGCTCTGTTTAGGATCTCAGAAAAAACTTGAAAAAATTTCCGAACGTCTGATCACTGAAATCAAGCTTGAATCGAAACCGGGTATGTCTAACTCCTAGGTAAAGATTTATGGAGGGACATAAGTCAGCGAAAACAAGAATTTGAAATAGGTGTTTCTTTTGAACTATGTACTTTGCAAGAAAACTTGCCCCAAAAACTGAACGAGGCTGTCCATTACGGTCTCTTCGCTAAGCATGGCGGTCTTATTTCCTCAAACATAGCCTAAAATTTAGTTTTAGGGCCACAGACTGAGATATCCAAGAAAACATGTTGGTAGAAGTTTCGCGGAATTAATCGAATTCCCCTCAGAAAATAAGCTTCGATGAGTCTTATTGTTACTAACTTGTATAGAACTTTAAATAAAAGAGCGGTACTTGTCCAGATCGACGTAGCCTCTGCTACCCTCCTCCTCGTGGGGCGGAGTCACGGATTTATGACTTTTTTGATACGGTTTAGTTAGGTTAAGACGTACGACCCCGTTACGTAAACTATTACTAAGCCTAAGCGTATTTCAATGTAAAAACAACAGGAAGATAGATTGGAAAGAGAGGAAATGAGAGAGAACAGGAGCAACATCGTGCAGTAAATGCAGGGGAGATGAGCCTACCTCGAACTTGGCAAGTGCCAAAAGAGCATATCGAAAAAGGTAGACCTTTTTAGGCTAACAATTTCAAGTGTTACAACTTTCAGAATATTTCAAACATAAAAAAAATCTTCTACTAGAAACACCGAAATTTCTTGATAAAAACGTTTTTTTAAGTTAAATTAATCACTTTTTTAAAGTTAAATTAATCACTTAAAAAACGATTTTTTTTAAACGAAACTAACGAACGATAAAAAAAAACGAACCCGAAGTTTCAAAGCGAGTACAGAAGAGCTGCACGAATTCGGAAGACGGGCGATTCCAGGAGGATATTCAACTTCCTTTTCTCTTTTTTTAACCATAACTGCAAGAATTGAATCATGCAACAGAAATTTTTTTTGCGTGCAAGCTAACAAAAAAAGAGAAGAGAATGATTAGTTGCTTACTCTCATTCACAAAAAAATCAGCGGTTTCAACACTTGTGGAGTGCGCAGGAAAAAAAGAGAATTTTTCTAATAACAAGACCATCTAAAAATTTCTTTTTTTTCTAAGAAATTCAAAAATTTTAAAAAGGTTGAAATTGCAGTGCCGAATCACATAGAGGCAGTTTACAGAAAAACAATCATAAAACAAGAAAAACAGACAAAAAAGGAAAAAAAACAAGGTGAATCGAAATATTTGCTTCCGTGTTTAAAAAAATTGTTAAAACGTTGCTCTGATGAAACTGGAACTCTTGCCGCCAACGCTCTCGCTTGGGCCTTAACAAATCGCACTCAAGACACTCAAACATTCACTAAAACACGGCCTCAACTTGAAAACTGCCTGGCTCAATTTTTTCTTTCTTGTTCTCTTTCTTTCTTTTTTTTCTCTTTTTTTGTTACTCTTTCTTTTCTTTTCCTTTTTGAAAAAAATTATCTTTATAAATTTTGGGGAAAGGAAAGGGGGGAGGGGGATTTACCTGAGCAGGGAAGGGAGGGGGGCCCTAAAGGGGGAAGGGGGGAGGAAGAGGGCCCTACCTAAGAAAAGGGGGGAGGGGTTGGGCCCTAAGGGGGAGGGGGGAGGGGGAAGGGGGGCCCTAAAGGGGGGAAGGGGGGCCCTAAGGAGAAAGGGGGAAGAGAGTTTTAATGAATAAGTTGAGGCCGTGTTTTAGTGAGTGTCTTGAGTGCGATTTGTTAAATGCCCTCGCTTGTCTGTTATTCTAACGCAGTTGTAGTATTTGGTTTACAGTGACTTTAGTATTAGCGATGGGTCAGATACGGTCTGACGCAACCTTGCTAACCTTTTTGTGTTCAGGCAAGGATGAGTTTCTGGATATAATTATTTTCTGTATTTGCAAGTAATAAAATATTGAGTCTATCAAGATGAATTTTTTTCCAGATAATTTGTCAAGAGCTACTTGAACAATCGTCTATTTTCGCTTTATTAACTCGATCTCTGTTTTTTCTATCAGAAAATCATCAAATTGAAGGCCATTACTAAAGCACGCCGTGCACGCTTGCACGCCGCCGTGCGCGTTTGCACGCCAAATCATTACTAATGCACGCCAATGTGCGGGAAAGAGAGAAAGAGTGTTTGACGCACTATTGTGTTTCACACTATAATTAATTTTCTCCAAAAATGAATTTTCTTCAATAATATCATGCCATATCAAGCAGCATACGTGCGAAAGTTTAAAAAACCATTGACGAAGGGCGACGTTTTAAATAAAGCACATGAGGCAGAGTTAAGAATTTTCCCCGCGCGTTGGCGTGCATTAGTAATGGCCAAATTGAATCTGATAGTCTGATAGAAAAAAGTTTTTGCTGTTAAGCAGGTTCATTGTGAGATGATCTCGGCGGGGAGCAGTCCTGAATTCACGCGAATCGCAGGCTCTAAATGTGGTCTTCTGCCAGGAGTTTGTGATCCAAAACTTTACAAGGTTTTTCCCGTCTTTTTCATTTATAATTGCTTGCGTTCGTTTACAGTTAAAAAATTCGAGATTTTTCAAAACCAAAAATATGTTGTTTTTTTAAAGATTCGTTTTTGAGTATGAGCAGCTCCTCGGTTTTTTGAGTCACAAAGATTAAAATGAATTTCCCGCTTAATCATAGGTAAAATTCGTCTAGATTTTTCAATAGCTCGATCGCTAAAGTAGGTTAAAAGTTCACTTTCAACTTCACGAAACTGGTTGAGGCTGAGTTATGGCTAATGAAACATTATATCCATCAGAGGAATGAAGATAAATTCATTTCGAGGGAGGTAGAGGGTCGGTAGGTCGGTCGCCCTATTAAATTTTTTTGACAGTTGGCAGTTTACTTGTGTGCTTAATAGATTAGCTTACTGGCTCATTCTCAGAGCTACATTGTGGGTGTTTACTACTCTGAAACCGTGGGCTTCCTGCCCTTCATGAGAGGATTTGGAAGATTGATGCCTATATAGGGGGCACTTTGAGTGAGGAAAAGCTAGCGAAAGGTAAAAGGTAGCAAAAAATGTAAAATTGGGCGATAAAAGAGGTCATTACTGTTAACCCTTGCTTTCACTTCATTAATCGACGCCCGCTTGAGTGAGCGGGGTTTTTTTCTCGTAATTTAAAGGTAACTTTTTGCGGCTTAGAGCTTCAAAAGTGATTTATGAAGGTAACTTTGAATCTGCTTATCAATCAATATATCTCTTTTACAGTTTTATACACATAGTAAATTTACAAGACATACAATTGACACGGGCTTGAGTTCAGTCTGAAATGGAGCAAGCGAAACTTCCAACCTTTTTTTCATAACTCAGCACAGTTCGTTTCTCAATTGGAAAGATGATTTCAGCAGTGCAGTTACGTTGGCAATCGAACGTTGATAAGATGCGATTCGATGCGAACCAAGCAGTTCCTTTCTCAGCAGAATGGAATATGCGAGAAAGTGAGTACATTTGTCATCAGTGAGTTGAATGCTCATGTCCAGACCATAGATGTCTTGATTTTTCAAAAGGTCGATCGCTAAAGTAGGTTATATCGACTCCTCCTGTCGTAAACTCCATTCGTCGTCTTATATAACCTCTGTTTGAATACACTCGCCTTAGGGGTATTCAACCCTTCTCCGCAGTGAATACACCATGAGCGTAAAAGTCTCACTTTTAACTTTTCCGGTTGACGCTGAGTTATGGATAATAAAACGTTCTACTTATTAGAGTAGAGAAACATTGTGAAGGTGCATAATGTGTTTATTTTAAAGATAAATTGTGTAGAATTTAAAAGATAAGGTTCTGCTTTGAGTAATGGATAACAAATGCGAAAGTCTGTTTCGCCCCCGAGCCCAGACATTATGCAGAGTGATGAAGTTTTTTTCCATTTCAATTCTTGCAGTGAAAACTCTTATACAATCATTTCGAGTGAGGGAGAGGGTCGGTCGCCCTAGAAGTTTTTTTCGCCAGTTGGCAGTTTACGGGGGGGGGGGTCCAGAACCCGCGCCGCTTGTCATTTCTAAGTTCTTCTCAAACTAAGGCAGTTACCATTCTCAATTTCTTTCTGTTTTTTTCCTTTTTGATGCCAGACACCAGCTCTCTTTTTAGCGTGTCAAATCCTTCTTCATCATCATTTGATCAACCCTCTTTGTCTGGTGTAATCCCGGGAACCTCGATCAAAAGATTTAGTTCTATAGATACAACACTCGAGTGTTATCAGGGGAAATTAATACTGAACGATTCGTTCTCTTTCTTTTTATTTAACATCGACCGATTCGCGTTTGATTAATTGATTGAAAAATATCAACTTTTTCCGAGAAAAATATTGATCTTCGATCATTTCATGTTTGATCTATCGATTGGTTAACTTTGCTTTCGCAGCACATCGTCTTCGCTGGTCTTCTCCGCAAATCCCAGGAGATGGAGTTCAGGCGGATGGAATTAGAGTGCGGCGGAGGATACAAGCTGCCTTTTGAGAGCTTCTATCGATTTGAAGACAATTTAGAGTAAGTTGTGATCTCGAACTTGTTCATCTGTGGTATTTGAAAAAAAATCTCCCTGGTATTTAACGGCAGACTGAGATCTTGAAATTAGGTTCATACATACCTGAACTGAAATAATCAAAGGTTGCTACCTGAGTTACTACCGGTGTTTGTTTACTGCAAAAAGTTATGGAAGTATTTTGTCGGCACTATTAATATGGGTTAACTAGTTTGGTTCGGCTGAATATCTTGGTTCATTTTCAAATGTGTGATTATTTACACAATAGCCCACACTTATTGCCCTTATGGTCCACACTCTAGTGTTAGTCTTTGCATTCTTCCCAGTGGCTAGCTCAGGTAAATATTAGCTAACCAGGCCGTACGGCTCAGTACGAGATCGTATACAACTACCAGCCACATTTATATAATTTTGAAGAAAAAATATTGCGAAGTCCGGGTGCGAGATGTCGCAATGCGAAAAGTCATGGAACCGCTGTACTCTGTTTAAAGGCACGGTAGTCCACTAAAAGTGGAAACTTAGGATGAGAGGAATTTCGACCAGGCCGGTCTAAGGCCTGTTTGTACGCACCATGTGAGTGGAAAAAGGAATGGGGAAAGGCAAAAAGAGTTAAAAGAGAAGTCGATAAAAGGTTAAACAGAATGGAAGGAGAAGAGAATGTAGATCATTCTCGGCGTGAATAGGTATCCACCAACATAGCTGGTCCGGTAACCATTTAACCCCTGATTCCGACTTCCAAACAAAGTTCTAATTTCAGCTGAAACTCGCTATGCGTTCCTGGAAAGTTGGTGAAGTGATCAGGGTGTTTCTTAGCACCCGCACAAAGTTTTTCAAGTGTATAGATTTTCAAAACATTCATAATACCACTTCGTGCGCTTTTTCATGAACCATTAGATTGATTTATCAGCAGTTGTGCTCTATGTCACTGTTTCGGTAGTGTGTTCGACTATTGTGCGAAGAGTCCCGAGTTCAACTCCCACCCCGGACAGATCCACCCAAACCAAGGGGGTTAAGAAATGTTGGTAGTGTTCATGCACGAATCTGACTCTCCCCACTGCTGCTATTCACACTAGCAGTGATATAGCGGCAGCCACTGGTTTTACCAGGGTAGGTCTATCTCCCGCATCTCAGGGGAGCGCGTACCCTGCCACGAGGCGGGAACATGCGCGAGGAAGATTATTATTATTATTATTTTAATAGATTATTTTCATGATGTCCACATGTAATACAAATGTAAAAATTCACATACCATACAAATATCAAAGAAACAAAGTTTTTTTAAATTGAAATTTTTCTGCGGGTAAATGTAAACATCGATTAGTCCGGTCGAACCCCTGATTCATTCTAGAACTATGCGTTTGTTTTTTCTAAGTGAGATTTGATTTTTGAAAAAAATTCATCCTTTCGTGTTTTTAAAGCTAAAGATAAAATTCTTTTGAGAGAAGAAGAGGCTCACTTGAGAAGGGAAGAAGATTGGCGACCTGTCACCTATGATGCATCCAATATTGAGGACGATACTGCCGAGATTGAGGACTTCAAAAGGTATTACTCGCTGAAATCAATTAATTCAACTCGCAGTAAGCTGCTAATTCGCACATTCCGTGAAAAGAAACGTGTAGATCCTTGAGAATAATCATGAGGGAACCGCCCACTTTGGGGAGAAACTGAGAGACTGAGCTTACTCGGTGAAGAAGTTTCGCAGATAACATGTCGTCATTTTACGCGACAAATATAGAATCAAGTTTGATAGTTGCCATATTTTTAGGATGTTTTTGATGCTCATTCCATTGAAGGAAATCGAGTGTTCTAACGGAAGAGGAAGTGATAAAAGAGCGCATCGCTAGTCTGGAGACGCAGATCTTCAAATTGGAAGAGTTGCGAATTGTCCAGAGAGAGGCTATGCTGGAGAAGGCGAGGAAGCGGGGGCGAGAGGAGGAAGACGATGGTTACTAAGTCACGGCCATTTCAAACCACCGGGCTCGGATTCTTGGTAATATAGTAGATAATGTTATCTTTCTTGGCTTGTCGCTGAAGATTTTACTACGTTTTCTTGATAAGATTAAACCTTGACCCATGGAAATAATCAGTGACGGGAAAGTCAAGAATACAAAATTTTCCAGAGTGTCCGAGTGAGCTCAAACGACGTGTAATGCGTGCCAAATCAACCTATTCATCTGCTTATGATGGATTGAGAAGATTTCAGGTAATCAATAATTTTAAATAAGATTTTGTATTGTTTTCAAAACTTTTCTTTTATAGATCATCATCGAAATGAAAGAACAAATGAAAAAATTCGGGTGTTCAATATTTAAAAGTTTTTCAAATTTCTTTTGAAATTGTTTGTATTTTTCTCTCGTGTTTAGGAAAAAATATTAATGTCAGATTTATAATGTTTCCTCAGCAGAGAATGACGCTCACCCAGTGAACCTCAGCAGAGAATGACCCTCACCCAGTGAACCTCAGCAGAGAATGACCCTCACCCAGTGAACCAAATACAAAATGAAACGATTTGAATAACAGATAAGAAATGCGCTTTACAGAAAACGCTGAAGTTGGAATGGAATTTGAAGCCATGCGCGTATCAACCGAAAGAAGAGAAGAATCGAACCGAAGCAGCAGATTCACCAAAAACGGACGTTTCGAAGGGCAAAGAGACCACGGTTTTTACCGCGACCGCTTCAGTGGAAGATACCAAACAGGACAACATGGAAGAAAAAGCGCTGCGAGATGGAAATACGGAAGAAATGTCGGGAAAAGAAGCTGAGCGGAATGACGCGGAAGATAAAGCTCAGAAAGACGCCGAGCAGAATGAAGCGGAAGAGGAAGTACGGCAAGATGACAAGCGCGGTGACGTGAGAGAAAAAGCGCGGCGAGACGCCGAGAGAGTTGAAGCGGAAGACAGAACGCGGAAAGACGTAGAGCAGAACGAGACAAAAGAGAGAGCGGTGCAAGATGCTAAGCCGAAAGAAGCGGAAGAGTATTCCAAGTCCGAATCGGCCACCGTTCCGTTTTGCAAAGCACCCGCCATACCTCATTCTGATTACTGCATCCATCGTCAGTTATTAGATTGGAGTGCACATGTCAAATCTTTGGTCTTTGTATAAGAGCGGACAGAACTTGAACCTATCGTAGTACTAAATACGGTATTCAACCTTTCACAGTATTGAACAGAGTTTTCAGCCACTAACCCAGAAAGGACAGTGTGTTTAACATCTGGTAAAGTGGTAAACAGAGTAATTAACCTCTGTGGCTGATCTGCAGATATTCGAGACTGTGACAAGAGACAGCAGGTGTGGACGGGCTGCGATGTGTGCGGCTGCGCTGTGGTGAAGGGAGAACCCGGGGGGTCACGACCGCTCTGTGCAATTCACCAGGGTTAGGGGTCTGATGACAGGAAAATTGAAGAAATAGGGTCTCGGTTATCCATAAAGGTTCGATATTCTGTTCTTCTCTGCCTCTTTCTCTCTCTTTCCTGCTTAATGAAAATTCAAATGATGTGGCATTGTTCAGATTACTGGGAGCGGAAGCTGGATGCTGATGGACGCACCCAGTTTGTACTGGCCCGGCGAATCCGAAGGCAAGGTCTTCCTATCAAGCCAGGCAACGAAACCCCGCCCGCTCCCTTGGTTAAGGTATGTATCGAGGAGCCTAGCTTAAAAACAACAAAAACTTGCAGTTACGGGAATAAAAAACGATTGATTTTTTACCACCATTTTTTAGAAATAGTATTTTACCCCATAGAATTTTACCACCATAGAACAAGACATGGCGACTATCGGGCTGATAGCCGAAGACGCCTCGAATCGTATGATGTGGCGAAGTGCTATCTACACAGCGGACCCCGCTCTTCAGCTGGAATAACGCTAGGAAGAAGAAGAATATTGCTTTTTTTGAGGTATTGCCCCCCCCCCTCCTACCGGGTGAAATTAACACTTTTTTCAACTTTTTCATCTCATATTCAGAAGCATTTTCATGAAAGTCATGTTTTTCTGTACAGTTTTTTCATATGATTCTTTCTAGGTCGATCGCCAGATTATTCGTCTCTTAATTTTACCATTAAGTATATCTTTGAATATCCCATACTTACCTCATCAGCAAATATACCGCTCTGTCCCTGTCTTTAAGAAAATGTACATATATGGCATTCATTTAATTTTTCCATTCTTTAAAATTTCATCTCTCCCATTCTTCATATTTTGTCTGATTCTTTTTCTTCGTTGTATTCTTCATTGAAAATAGGCTTCTTGATGCCAATTTTTCGGAGAGAAGGGGGGTGCGAGCGAATTGAACCTCTTTGGTGACCTATGGTCTGGAATTATGAGAAGCGAGCTGGAGGTGTAAGGAAGAGATGAAATTGTGTTCTAGACTATAAGAAACTATCTTCTTTTTTTGTTTTGGAGGAATTTTGAAGGTAATTTGAATACTTTCAAATGGCAAATGTATGATATTGCACTGAGTCACAGTGCTAAAAGGTTAAGAAAATTACAAAGCGTGAGACATAGAGAGAGAAAGAGAGGTCTGAATAAATATAGATAGCGAAAGAAAGAAATGAAGACAAAAATTTAGAAATGTTCTAACTCAAATCCACGTTAGAAACAGGCGTTAAATGAAACCGGTTTAAGGTATTTTTGTACGCGCCGAGCGAGTTGGAAAAGAGATAGGGAAAGAAAAAAAGAGTGAAGAGAGAAGTAAAATAGAACGGAAGGAGAAGAGAATGTAGATCATTCCAGGCGTGAACATGTATGCGCCAACATAGCTGGACCGGTAACTATTTAACCACTGGTTAGAAAATATAACTTAACAGCGTTTTCGTAGTTAAGTAGATGAAATCTTTGCCAGATTCTCACGATCGGCAACGAAGATATTGAGGAGGAGAGAAAGAGAGAAATTTCTCGGAACCGAGTTGTGATGAGTCGCACTCAGGTTTATTTATTCATTCGTTAATTTATTTTTTATCAATCTATCCATTCATACATTTCGGTTAGAGATTTTTGATTTGATCAGGGTCAAACTTTGTAAAATTTTACGAAACAAAAGTTAAGATTACTTCTGAACGCTCGAAAAGTTGAAGATCTTCCTTGATAGGATCAAAATGTTCATTTGATTGCTTTTTAAATAAGGTATAATTATATTACGCGGACCAAAACTGGGTAGTATAGCTCGTCAAAGGAGGGCGATGCCGGACCGGCCTGGGCAAGCCACCGGACAAAACATCAACCGATACTCCGCTATACTTTTCAATGGCGAGTCGAGGCGCCATTCAAATAGCCTCTTGCCTATCTCCGGTCAACGACAGGCGAGACGTCTCTTCTCCCACCCAAAACTATGCTAGGCCGGGTTGACCACCCACTCACAAGGCCTATAGTATGAACAGGTTGCTACAACGATGTTCGCCTTCACAAGGTGCAGCATGACAGTCTCAGGACTGCAAAGGACATCAAAACCCTTCTCCGGACGCATCTTGTCCGAAGAACACGAGAACATCTCTCATTAAAGAGAGTGTTCATAACCAAAAGTCTTCGATGCGGGCTGCTTGCCGGCAACAACAACAACAACAACACATATTACGCGAGAAATTAATTTTTTTGTTGTTGAAAAAATGTTTGTGTAAGATGAATTTGTTCATAAATGATTTCAAACCAACGTATACATATAACATATAGTTTGTTATACATATAACATATAGTTTGTTATACATATAACATATATTTTGTTATACATATAACATATAGTTTGTTATACATATAACATATAGTTTGTTATACATATAACATATAGTTTGTTATACATATAACATATATTTTGTTATACATATAACATATATTTTGTTATACATATAACATATAGTTTGTTATACATATAACATATAGTTTGTTATACATATAACATATATTTTGTTATACATATAACATATAGTTTGTTATACATATAACATATAGTTTGTTATACATATAACATATAGTTTGTTATACATATAACATATATTTTGTTATACATATAACATATAGTTTGTTATACATATAACATATAGTTTGTTATACATATAACATATAGTTTGTTATACATATAACATATATTTTGTTATACATATAACATATAGTTTGTTATACATATAACATATAGTTTGTTATACATATAACATATAGTTTGTTATACATATAACATATAGTTTGTTATACATATAACATATAGTTTGTTATACATATAACATATAGTTTGTTATACATATAACATATAGTTTGTTATACATATAACATATAGTTTGTTATACATATAACATATAGTTTGTTATACATATAACATATAGTTTGTTATACATATAACATATAGTTTGTTATACATATAACATATAGTTTGTTATACATATAACATATAGTTTGTTATACATATAACATATAGTTTGTTCTCGGAAAAAAAATGCTATTGTTCGAATTCAACCAAAATATTCCAAAAAACAACAAATTTCAATTGAGATTAAGCTTTTAGCGCGAAAAAAAGACACTTCGAATTGATTGGAAAATTTTTCGGTTTAGGTGTCGAAGACGGGAGTTCGAAAACCATCAGGTTCGCATCATTTCACTGCTATCTTGAAGCCCAGAAAGGGTGTTTCGGTACGAAATATACGTTTTCAAGTTCGCTAATGGTGCAGTTCAATGGTTAACCCTGTGACCTCGGTATTTTTAATTTCAAATGGAGTTTTCAATATTTGACCTCAATGTGTTCGAATTTCGCTAAATTGGCGGAGGAAGTTGCTGATAAGAAGGGAGAAAGATAGCTATATTACTATTCGTCTCACAAATTGGATCAGTGGTCAGAATACTATTGATCGGGCGTAATATCAGGTCCTTCTCCGATGGCAACCGTTCAAGAAGTCATCAAGAGGCAAAATTCGGTGCGACAAGTGGTGAGTCGGTTTAGGAAGGCAGGTTTCGGTTTCGGGGGAGGGACCTGAAATCAGGCGTCAAGTGAGACTGTTCTAAGGCATGTTTGCACGTGCCGAGCGAGTGAAGGCAAGAAAAATTTAAAGAGAAGTACAGGAAAAAATGGAATAGAATGGAGAATAAAGAGAATGTACATCCTTTTCGCCGCGATTATGTATGCGCCAACTATTGGTCCGGTAAATATTTAACCCATGCCTGGAATGAGTCAAGCTAAAAATTATTAACTAATAATTTACTATATCCAAAGAATATTTTTTTTAGAGTTACCTTTAACAAGGAGGGATAATTGGGGAAAAAATAGCTGGTGGTTCTTTTTAGGCCTCTGGTTCTTTTTTATTTGGTCATTTGGCCATCTTCCTGACATTTGTGGTGACCAAAAATTTGGGGAACATGGCCAATAGATGAGTATTCTGACCCTCTTGTCTCGTGAAAATTCTTTGTAACACCTTAGGTAAATACCGGGCAGTTTCAAAATAACCGCAAAAAAGGAGTTCAAAAAAGCTTTGGTCGGGGAATGGCTAATTTCAAAGAAAGACAACAATCAGGTGATCGAAATAGAAAAATGTTTCGATTAGAATAAACATTTTTCAAACACCATTTTTTTATTCGCGCTTCTTTCTCATGCGTAGTAAAGGTAACACATTGGTTGTAAGTAAAATCTATTTTATTTTCCAGGGAAGTTTAATTCGTTCCAAGCCAGTAACGCCGAGAGAGGAAAATACCGAGTATATTGCTGTATATAATTGCGCCAGAGTTCGGGCCTTTGTATCTCCCAAGGTGAAAAAATTTTTTCTCCCTTAAAGTATTGATTGATTTGTTGTGGGTATTGATTGGTCACAAGAAAATGTGTAAATTGAAGTTATATATTTTTTTATTTTATCGACATTTTGCAATGCAAAGTTATGGTGAGAGACATTGTAAATAATATTGAAGTGTGGCGAGAAGTAAGGCAAATATCTAAAGTAAGGCAAATATCTAAAAGTAAGGCAAATATCTAAAGTAAGGCAAATATCTAAAGTAAGGCAAATATCTAAAAGTAAGGCAAATATCTAAAGTAAGGCAAATATCTAAAAGTAAGGCAAGTATCTAAAAGTAAGGCAAATATCTAAATGCTACTAGTTATTCTCCAGGTCACATATCACATTCTCGTTACGGAGACGAAGTTCTAAAAATACCAATTTTTTTCTAGCATGAAAATTATAAAATAATGAAAAGCTAGTTAGATGTTAAGGACTTTGAGGGATAAACAACGGGCGATAAGAGAGGTCAAGAATGGCAAGACTCGACCACTCTTAATTATTCTAGGCCCCACCGCTCTTAGAGCGGTTCTTCCCTTAATTTTTAAACAGTTCAGGTTGCTGAATTTTCAATGATTTTATGTATTTTAATCATAAAAAATCATCTTAGTTATTCATTTTAAGATTTGGTTCAAGAAAAAACATTCCTGCAATATTTCATAATTCTTCTTAGAAATGAACCCGTTGTAATCAATTTGAAAAACAGATAGTTTAAAAAAAAATCATTATCTGATGTCGGATTTTAAATATCAAGTTTTGTCTCAGGAAGCCTACTCCGACAGCAAGGGCAGCCGCAATCTAATCAAAAGTGAAGTCGTTTTTGATTCTTGCTGTTTTCGCTTTTGTCAAGTTCAAAGGGAAGGTTACTAGTTGTCTTGAGTATCGATCAGTATTGATTTTGATAATTTCGAAGGCGAAAAACCTTTTTTTTTGAGCGGAAAGCTTTATGATGATAGTGAGAAGCGACCCCTTTTCTGATCCCTTTGCTCGGTTCTCATTAGTTAAGACTCCCCAGCTTGGAGGGCGGTAGTTTTCCAGGTTTTTGAACAATTGCAAGACACTTTTTTATTTTTTATTGGTCGAAAATCAGAAGTGAGAAAAGCAAAGAGACATTTCGGCTAACCTGAAGAGACTCACGAAAAAAAGCATTTTGGGATATCTGACTCTTCAGATACCAATTCATATTTCCGATAACCGTTCGTGTCAAAAACTTGTCTTTTTTAACAGATATGCGTTCTGTTTCCAAGGTTTTTCGGGTCTCTCATTCTTTGGTATCATAGGTTAAATATGTCTCGATTTTTCAATAGGTCGATCGCTGAAGTAGGTGACAAGTTTCATTTTTTACTTTACGAAACCGGTCGAGGCTGAGTTATGGCTAATAAAACTTTCTTGTTAAGTAGATGAATGAAGATTTTTTCCTTTCAATTCAGCTGTGAACTCTGATAGTCATTTTGAGTGAGGGAGAGGGTCGGTAGGTCGGTCACCTTAGACAAATTTTTTTGCCAGTTGGCAGTTTACCTATGTTTGGTATCCAATCGTCTTTAAGATGAGTTAGCAGTGTGTTTCTCTAACCCGCACTGCGCATGAAATCCATGCGCGAATTTGTGAGCTATCACAAAAGGCTAATGATAAGAATGATATTTTCGTCTGCATTCTCTCTTTACATCGCACGCTTTCGCACTCTCTTCTTCTCTTTCGAAGCCTGTAGTTTCCTCATGATTAGAGATCTTGACATACATACAGTGCTGGACATAATGATAAGACACTTGAGCTAAACTCTGCTGATATAGGTTGCTTTGATCATTTAAAGTATTGATAAACATGTGATGAATCATTTTGTAATCGGGTAGGTATATGTATCTGCGGGTAGGAAGAAACAGCCTGTATGATAGTCTTTCAGATGTCCGCTTGTCTCAAGGAGCCCGACCATCTCCCAATATCGTTTCAGCAGCCTTTAGGGGACAGAAAGAGGTAAGACATTCCAATATTTCCCCTGAAAGTTTCACTATCGCTAGAGTTCGTCTTCTCGCATTTTTTTTGTTTCGAGACCCGTTGTAGATACGATCGCCCAGTGACTTTGTTTACCTGATATACCATAGTTGAATATCAGAGTTATGGGCGAGGAGTCGGAGCTCTTCCCCCTCAATCCGGTCTCCCGCCTTCTCGAATGGCGAGAACTTTGAATCTTTACAAAACTGCTCCGACCAATGTGATGGTAAGGACAGTCCCCAGTCGAAGTAGTATCAGGAACGAAGACATGGAAATCATGGTTAGTTTTTTTGGAAAATATGAAAGGAAGAAGAAAATAAGAGATGAAGAGAAAATGGACAAGAAAAGATTCAAAAATAAAGACGGATATTGGCGTGGAGTAGCAAACAGATAGAAGATTTTTAAATGAGAAAACTTCCGAAGTATAGTTTTTCTTCAAACGTGTTGTTTTCCGGTAGATGATTGTACAGAGTTCTTGTCATCATTTACAAAAGAAGCTTGTAAATCGAGAGAGAGAAAAACTGTAGAGGAAACTTGAAGAGAGAGAACTTGAAGAATTTTATACGAACATAGAAGTCATATCAGTGGTTTTTCTGGGGCCGCGCTCAGATTTTAGTCGCCTTTTGATTAGAAAAAAACACACTAGAAGTTTGTACCGTTTTCATGCTTTCTCATAATACGAAGCAGTTATTTTTAATAGTGATTGTCATATATGCAGATGCAGCTAAGCTATATGACGCAGAACGCGATAGAACGGGAAAATTTTTTCATGAAAAACGAATTACAGCATTGTAATCCCCGTGATCGATTACCCCTTTAATCTAAATTTTGGTCAATTTTAAAACGAAAATTTATATTGCATTATCATGATCCGTTCTATCGAGCTCTGCGTCATATATATATTATACATTATCCAATCTCTCTTCTATATCTTTCAGCTCTAGCTTGCATCTCATTCATCTATGTATATATATATATATATATATATATATATATATATTATACATTATCCATTCTCTCTTCTATATCTTTCAGCTCTAGCTTGCATCTCATTCATCTATGTATATATATATATATATATATTATACATTATCCATTCTCTCTTCTATATCTTTCAGCTCTAGCTTGCATATCATTCATCTATGTATATCAAAAAAATTCAATACGAAACAATAGTAGAAGAATCAAAAAGTTTGAATAGAAAACAGTCACTTAAAGCAGTTTGAAAAGTTTGTCAGTTAAAGTTTGTCACTGAAAAGTTTGTCACTGAAAAGCAGTCACTTAAAGCAGTTTGAAACTTAAAGCAGTTTGAAAAGTTTGTCAGTTAAAGTTTGTCACTGAAAAGCAGTCACTTAAAGCAGTTTGAAACTTAAAGCAGTTTGAAAAGTTTGTCAGTTAAAGTTTGTCACTGAAAAGCAGTCACTTAAAGCAGTTTGAAACTTGAAGCAGTTTGAAAAGTTTGTCAGTTAAAGTTTGTCACTGAAAAGTTTGTCACTGAAAAGCAGTCACTTAAAGCAGTTTGAAACTTGAAGCAGTTTGAAAAGTTTGTCAGTTAAAGTTTGTCACTGAAAATTTTGTCACTGAAAAGCAGTCACTGAAAAGCAGTCACTTAAAGCAGTTTGAATAGAAAACAGTCACTTTCATCCAACTCTAAAACAGTCACTTACAGAAACGAAAAAGCGCTTAAAGGGGAGAATTCGATGCATATATGGATTAACATGAGTCGTAGCAAATGAATTGATTTCACCGTGACTGAAATCCAGGCTGAAACACTCGTCGAATGACTTTTGGCGCAACCTGAAATTTAGTCATGCATTTCAGGAGCGAACTCTGTTCTATGAAGAAGAGGAGAGAATGAAACAACCTTTGCGAAAGGAGGACAAATCCGTGGAAATGAGAGAGTCTGAAGAGAAAAAGGTCTCTCAGTTATGATATTCGGCTTATTCTTCTGTTTTACCTCATTCCTCACATACGAGAGGTTTGAAGGTCGACTCTCTTTTTTGCTCTTCATCAAAATTTAGATTAAGTTACGATTTGAATCATCGCACGGAAAAAAGACAGCTCAATTGGTGGGATCAAACCCAGCCAGCTATCTCTCATATCTCTAACCGGGAGCCTTAGTCGGGGCCGGTGCGGTACCTGGGGGTACCAACTCGGACTTCCCGTTGGAGAAATTAGGGATGGCTGGTTTCAAACCTGCCCGGTCGACTGGCTTTTTTGCCGTGCGATCATTTAATCATCTGTCATCTTAAACTGTGGAACTGAGCATTTGAAGATGCATCTGCTCAAATCTCAATGCGGTTGGCTAATATACATGAGCAAATTTGTCGTATTTATACAGATGTATGACGATGGAGCAGTTATTGAGGGTGGAATTATAAGGGGCTCTTCATGATTGAGGGTGGAATTATAAGGGGTTCTTCATTTCGCCGTCATTTCGGGTGATGGCCTAGAAAGAATGAAAAGGCAGAATCATATGTGAACTGCCAACTGGCAAAAAAATTTCGACCGACCTACCGACAGTGCCTCACTCAAAATAAACTTATGAAAAAAATGAACAAAATGAACTAAAGTTTTCACAGCTGAAATTGAAAGAGGAAATCTTTATTCTTCTACATTAGCCACAACTCAGCCTCAACCGGTTTTGTTAAGTTTAAAGTGAAATTTTTAGCCTACTTTAGCCTTCGACCTTTTGAAAAATCAAGACATATTTTACCTTTGGGTAGAATATATATATCTATATATATATATCTATATAACAACAGCAAGGGTCGATAAATTTGGGTTAAGAAAAGGGTGATAGATCAAATGTAAGAAAAAGTGTGCAAGTTCCCGAGAAAATTTGTTATTTCACTATAGAAAACGAGTTTTCGCGTGTCTGAAGATAGAAAACAGGTCTTTTTTTGCCCGAAGATATGAAAAAAGAGTCTTTTTTGCGTGAAGAAGTAGAACATATATTGTTTAAGACAATGACTCCATTCACTTCCGTACTCTCACGCAGGACGGCGCTACTCCAACCAGGCGCAATGCAGAAACCAATGATTGTCAGTCCCAACGAAATCTCTGCCGAGTAAGGGGGTCGTTGGCGGTTTTACCAATATTTAGTCAATAGAACACTCAACCTTCGGCAATGGTGGAGAATTGTGGTCCCGCTCATTTTTGGTTTTTTTCAATCGAATAAAGTGTTAATTGGCTTCTTATGACCTAATGAGCAATAACTTGTTTAGTGCGGAAAAAAAATTTTTTCTTCAATATTTTTACAAAAATTTTTTTTTTTTTAATTTTTTTCATATGAAGAGATTTTATTCATGAAAACTCCCTTCCCCCTTTCTCCTTATAATCTCCCAAAATTTAAGCCAAAAAAATTTTTTTGTGAAAATAATGAGAAAAATTTTTTTCCGCATATGTTTTTATTGCTCATTAGGTCATAAGAAGCCAATTAACACTTTATTCGATTGAAAAAAAACCAAGCCATGAGCGGGACCACAATTCTCCACCATTGCCCTACCTTCTAAGCTCCTCTTGTTTTCAAGAATTTATACTCATGTATTGCAGTTACAAATCTAAATGTTTTAAGCATCGAAAATTTGTTTGGAGATGGGAGGGGTAAAAACAAAGTAAGTTATTCACTGAGTGTAGTATAAAAACAGCTTTGTTAAGCATGTTAAGATTAGATTTGGCCATTTTTCGATTCTTACTAGATTGCAGTGGAGCTCGCTATAAATGCTTTAAACTTAAACAAAATACGCTGCAATATAAGAAACTTCGAAAAATTCCAGGATTAACATCGAATTAATCTAATATGTTTGATATGTAATAACTTTTAATTAGGTAAAGATGGTAGGAACAGAAATTATAATCGTTTGATTAAACTCTGTGTATAGAGCTCTATCATTAGGTTCATAGAACTATTTGATGGCTCATAGTGTTAAGCTGTCGGGAGCAGCAGCTTCCTCTTCCGTGTCTTCGGTCGTGGCTGCAAAGAGCATGAAGGATCAACGGGAAGCGGCTGCAGAGGCGCGACTATACTCTAGAACAGCCCAGTTCGCACCTACCAGCAAGCCTCAAACCATGGTGCAAAAATTAATTATCTTTATCGCGCTTGTTCCTGTACGGCAAGGTTGAGGCAAGGTTCGCGCTCCCATGAGTTGAGAATCCGACTTATCCTAGCAGAACCAGAATCTCTGATCCCTAGGTCTCCTATGGTACATGGAATGAAAGATTACAAGGCAAACATTGATGGAAGCTGTACATATTCGGCAAAGATCTATGAACTTAGCCTAAAATTAGTTGGTAACTTTTGGATTTAACAATTTGGCCACGTAGACCATTAATCTCTCTTGTAATCACTAACTGTTCTTCATTATTATTTAAATTTCGTCCCTTTTAACCGTAATCAGTGCAAGGAGAAGAGTAAACAGCTAAAAATATCTAAGTTTTGTTGTCTTCATCGGGATAAACATTTATTGAAATGATTTACTGTATACTAGCCAATTGGGTCATCTGGTTCAGTATTGGTGATTGAATAAAAGATGGTTTTCTTGCAGCAGCGTGTGAATGTCATGGGAGATCGCCCCACTCCGGCTTCAGCTGTAACTCCGAATGCAACCAGCAGAGTCGCCATCAGAAGGACTCATGTGCCCACTCCAGGTATGAATCGGGTGTTTGAAGAGAGTTTTCTTTCGCCTATAGGGTTTATAACCCCTTTCAAAAGTAGTCGAGCCTTCAAAAGCGGGTATACAGAATGATCAACATATGTGGTGATACGGATTTTACCGCATATTCTCATTTCATGTAAGCAAAATTCCACTTTCGCTTAAAAAATTATTATCTGTCATATGATAATAATCTATAACTTTCATCCGAAATGACCTCTTTTGCGAATGACAGCCCCCAGACGACGGGGGTAGGCAGACACCGCGTACCGCAAAACTTCCTAGAGAATTCGGTCCAATGCTCGCTCAAGCGAAGTTTTGAGACCGGACAACGAGGTAGCGCAAACTTCACTCTTCACTCTCCAGTCCATTGGGTTCAAATCTGGACTGTTAGCAGGCCATTCTTTGGCGGCGATAAAAGAGAAGAAGTTTTGTGATATCCACTATTGTGTCTTCTTACTGGTATAAGCAGGAGCACCGTCCTGCTGGAATTTCGAATTCCGGGCACAAGGCTTCACATGATGTTCGAGTACCTCCGAGATGTACATTTGCATATTTATTTTGGCCTCTTTTCTGGCGAAAAAGAACAGAGTTCGACCCGTGGAGCACATGCCAGCGAAAAACATGATAACTCGCCTTCGATGGTACTACAGCCCACAAGTTCACACTATCGCAAGGGACCGGTTCATCCTCACCGGTATCGAGCGCGTCCTCAGGTGGCGGATAGAGGGATGTCTCTTTGCACAAGTACATTTGAAATAGCGGGTTTGCCCGTCGCGGACCTTGGATAGTATATGTAGTTCGTCAAAGGAGGGCGATACCGGACTGTCCTGGGCATGCCACCGAATAAAAAATCAGCCGACACTCTTCTGTACTTAGTAATGGCGAGTCGAGGCGCCAGTAAAATAGCCTCTTGCCCTTCTTCGGTTAACGAATGGGTCTCGCGAAGAGGATCACCGACTGCGGTGCGAGTGTAGACGGAGAAAATCTATGCGGACTCAAAAGGATCCTCCAACCTATCTCAAAGGACTTTCCTCGATAGGACCTATGGGCAAACAACAACAACAAAAACATGATAGATTCCGGATGCGAAGAACGTGAGACTGTTCGGCCGGCAGCATAAGCTTCTTCAGAGGACTGATCAAGCACCCTATCATTTTGTTTGTTGTAGCTCCTCTCCACGATGAATGTCTTCTCATCGGTAAAGAGGGTCATGAGATGCTCTCCAGTCGCGGTCCGAGCAAGGAGAGCAGGGCATTTATCGCGCCGTGCTTCCTGCTGCTTAGGAGTGAGACCATGACGCTTCTGGTACTTGTATGACTTCATACCAAGCTTCTTTCCAACAATATTCCATGACGTTTCCAGTTGGACAGCCATTTTTCTGATGCTTATGCCTTTGTTGCGGTTCAGGCGTTGCTTGACGATCATTGGGATACCAAAGGTGGCAGCGGAAGTGGGACGACCACAGCGTGGACGGCCAGTGAGTGTACCTCATTTGAGAGTTCGAGGCACAGTTTGACGGGCGACTCCCAGCCAACGAGAGATTTCCGAAGGGTGTTGTCCAGCACTACTCAGCGACAATATAGCGCGTCGGCTAGGATGAGAACGCACCATTTCGCGATTAACAAATATTAGAAACCGAAATTTCGGTTATAGGTAGATCAAAAGTTAACGCAATCGATGGTGACATTTAAAATCTGCAGATCAACTCAGCTCGCGCTCTACACGTACCCAAAGTTTATCACCAAATATACTGATCACCCTGTACACCTAAGCTCAAAAAATTTTATTTACAGGAAGAGAATCTCTCATGTAAGGCTTTGTTATTTAAGTAAAACGCGGTACCAGCAAGAGTTTTAAACAGAGATCCGTCAACCTCAGACTCAAATAGTCAAATCTTGCTTCTATTTTACTTTTCGGTTTTTCTTTTAATTGAAGAATCATTTTTTTCGAATTTTCATAGTTGAACATCAAATAAGATAGCAATCGCATGAGTTAGTGTTTTGAAAAAAATTCGGGTCCTGCTCACACAAAGTTCTGCAAAAATCGTTGATTGGGCAGTTGTTGTTGTTGTTGTTGCCGGCAAGCATCCCGCATCGAAGACTTGGTTATGAACACTCTCTTTAATGAGAGAAGTTATATATATATATATATTTTATCGGCATTTTGCAATGCAAAGTTATGGTGAGAGACATTGTAAATAATATTCAAGTGTGGCGAGAAGTAAGGCAAATATCTAAAGTAAGGCAAATATCTAAAAGTAAGGCAAATATCTAAAGTAAGGCAAATATCTAAAGTAAGGCAAATATCTAAAAGTAAGGCAAATATCTAAAGTAAGGCAAATATCTAAAAGTAAGGCAAATATCTAAAGTAAGGCAAATATCTAAAAGTAAGGCAAGTATCTAAAAGTAAGGCAAATATCTAAATGCTACTAGTTATTCTCCAGGTCACATATCACATTCTCGTTACGGAGACGATTTATAAACTGCTCTACTGTTCTTGAATTCAGTATTTCACTCGGGATTACGTAAAACATTCTTGAAACACGTAAACCGAAACAATTGAATCTAGACGTCGAAGAAGTACATTCAATAGCAATACCATTCATATTAGTGCGGGTAGAGGAGGTGCTCTTGAAAATGCGTGATTTTTCAATAATAGACTTGTCATTGAAGATCTTCCAACCCATTTTAAGGTCGGCAATCACCCTTCTTTCGGCTAAAGTACTTAGGCCGATTAGATTCAGACGATCTCTGTAACATGGAAGGCTGAGAGGATAATCAGGCTGTGGGAAACATCGATAAAAGAGTATTCTAGAGAAAGATCTCAAAACCTTTTCTAGGAGATCAGAATCCTTCCGGTATATTGGATTCCATAGACAAGAGGCAAATTCTAGATGAGGTAGAACATAGTTCTCGTGTTCTTCGGACAAGATGCGTCCGGAGAAGGGTTTTGATGTCCTTTGCAGTCCTGAGACTGTCATGCTGCACCTTGTGAAGGCGGACATCGTTGTAGCAACCTGTTCATGCTATAGGCCTTGTTTGTGGGTGGTCAAGCCGGCCTAGCATCGTTTTGGGTGGGAGTAGAGACGTCTCGCATGTCGTTGACCGGAGATAGGCAAGAGGCTATTTGACTGGCGCCTCGACTCGTCATTGAAACGTATAGCGGAGTATCGGCTGATGTTTTGTCCGGTGGCATGCCCAGGCCGGTCCGGCATCGCCCTCCTTTGACGAGCTACATATACTACCCAGTTTTGGTCCGCGGCGGGATTTCTCCCGCTACCTCCCAGCACGAATTCTTCGTAGGGAGGCATCCCTCTATCCGCCACCTGAGGTCGCGCTCGATTCTGGACTGGATGATCCGGCTCCATCCGTGACAGGCTCTTAAGGCTGTAGAGTCACGAATGGCCACTGTGTTTCGAGTGAGCAGGAATTGAACCCCCATTTTTTTGATTGGGCAGGAATTGAACCCACATTAATTAATCCGTTCTCAGGGCAGTTTCTTTCCCACATAGCTTCTAATGCACATTTTTTTCTTGTTACTTCTAAGGTTTCATTTTATTTATTTTTTTTGAAGCTTGTCGTTTTCTACAGGAAGTTATCGGGCAGCGCCAGTGACGTCAGGAGTGACGCGATTCGGGCCGCATGCAGCGGTCCAGTGGAGCATCCCGCCTCACAGATGGGGAGTTAGGCCAGCTGGCGCGCGCGGGGAAATTCTGGTTGGATCCCCGGAGCGGTCTGAGGCAAGCACTGGATCGATCAACTCGACACAGCCAGTTCTGCAGCAGGTCGGTTTTAGGGGTTTAGTTTTCATAGATAGACGATATATCCTTCCCTAGCCCCAATACCTCAAAGTTAGTGGGAAGGTGTAAACTCACTCAGCTCTGCTAGCGTGATTGCCGGAATCACGCCGTTCTGAATGAGGTTGAAATTGGGCACCTTTTGGACGAGTCCACTTCCGGCAGTGGTTCTATCCGTCAGATGGCTAGGCGGAGAGGGGTAAGTCCAGGCCACACGAGTCGAGGCGCCATTTTGATCAATCTTCTGCTTTTTCTACGGTCAAGGAATAGCAGGAACTTCCGACAAACACGTTCCGCGATGCCAGGCTGGATTGACCATCCACTCAACAGGCCGATCGCACGAATACCCTTGTTGTAAACCATGTCTTCAAGTTCTTCAGTGGACCTTACTCCGACCTCGGCCGGGTCGGAGCTCCGGTCTGGATATAGCCCATTTCTGCGAAGCTATATGTCCAGAATCGACTCCACAATCGTGGACATATGTCCGGACTGCGACGAACCCGGACACACAACGACTCACCTCTTCTCCTGTAGGCCGACTAGTTTGACGGCTTGGTCTCTCTGGACCGACCCAGTAGAAGCTGCAAAGTTTCTAAAACTACCGATCACCGACGACGAGGCCGAATAGAAGATCCGGTTAGCTACAACAACAACAACCTCGGTCGGCGCGGGACAACGCTAAGAAGAAGAAGAAAAGAAGAAGATAGACGATATATGCATGAAGCGGTATGTAAAGAGTAGAACTTTGAGAGGGTTATCAGATTTGCGTAAGGCTTCAAAAGACTCAGTCAGTTGGTTAATCTATGTACAATCCTTGCATGAGTTTTGGTAAGCATTTTAAGCAGGGATTTTTTAGTTGGTCCGAAAACTCTGCAGACGCCCGCCGGAGACGAAAATTTTTGTATACAGACACTTGCCCTACTTTTTTCAAGTTATAATTTTATGACATAAAAAGTTTTTGAAAAACTTTAACCCTTACGAGATAAAAATTTTTTTACATAAGGGTCCCCCCTTATGAGTTGAAAGACAGGCGCCCTTGAAGGTCTAAACCAGACGCCCGCCGATAGGCGACCGGACATGACTAAATAACCCCTGATTGTAAGCTTCTTGATGATACGTTTAACCCACCGGCAAAAGCTATCCCATGAGGCGGAATCGAACCCAGGCGTCTGACTGGTAGTGAGTTACCAATACACTGTCGAGGAAATATTGCGGATCCGTACAATATTCCAAACATATGATGTCTTCAATTGTAGGTTGCGCCAACCAGCAGCCACTCTTCTGGTAAGGAAGCGACGACGAGGAAGCAGGAAGCAGGAGGGAGTCAATCCACTTCTCCCCCGCCAATCATGCAGCAGGAACCCGCTCCCGTTCTCTTGTCCCCCATCAAATCTTCCACTCCTGGGCAAGGGTATTGTCTATCTTCTTTTCTCTCTCTTGAACAATTTACTTCTTATTCTGTCGTCTACCCGTCGTCCAAATTCAAATGTTGTCTGCTCAGTTCTCCCGTAGTGCTCATAAGAAGTCCGGTGATGGTGCGAGCTGTGCCGAACTCTCTGATGGCGCGTGATCTGCAGCCGGCGACGATGGCTTCCCCTAATTTGCAGTCTCCGATGCATCGGAATCTGCTAGGGCGGCCGATCGCTCGTCATATGACCAACGTGCAACTCCTCAAGAGGGCTCCAAGAGGTTGGAAACATGGTGTTTCTTAGCACCTGCACAACTTTTTTCGAGCGCATAGATTTCTAGAATTTCAGAGTTCAAAATCCCATTTTTTCCAATGATTTGGACTTTCACTACGAAAAAACCAAGAAAATTTTTTACGAGCGCATAGATTTCAATGTTTTTTGGGGTTTCGGAGAGCGCATAGATTCTTGTTCACCCGCAGTGCGGGTCAGAGAAACATCCAACTTGGAAAGCTCTTTTGTTATGCAATTTGACTCCGAAAGGTTCGTGAACTTGAGTCACCCACGGTCTGAGGATATAATTGATATCACCGGCACTTTTCAAGATAATGGAATATTAAATACCCTAAATTCTAAAACAAAGGAGGAGTAGGCAGAAAGGTGTGAGATATTGGAGAATAGTCGAGAAGTAGAAGAAAACAGTGCAAGCCTATCGGAGAAATGGCGTTAGAAAAAATTCATATCTTAATGTATATAGAAAGAATCATCGACATTGACTTTGCAGTGGCTCGACAAGTATCGACTAATAAAGAAAGTTCGCTTTCAAAAGGTATCCATCCACTTTTATTTTTATCGAATTTTTAAAATATTTTTTCATTAATGTTTTTTTTTGCACTGTATCTATCTTTCTTTCTACCTCTTTTTCCTAATATTTCTCCTCGGGTTTCAAAAATACCGGAGGTTGAGAGATGAGAGAATATTGTGGAATTGTTTCTTTTTTGGCTCAAAATACGAATTGCTCAATAAAAAGATTTGATTAGGAGTGAGGCAGCCCTCATCTTCTCTCCCTAAAGACAGGGCAGTTGATTCTGCTCCGATGGTTAGAATATTTTAGACTTTGATTTTGATTGATAAGGAATTTTATGTTTTGTATATTCAGATACAATTTTCATTCTCGGTCACCAGACAGGTTCAATAGGTAAACATAGACAAAGGTTCGGGATTCGTCAGGGCTAAAGAATAATTTAGGTTACAACTGGAACTAATTGCAACGCATGCAAGAGCTATAAAATGAGAGGCACTCGAATAATGTCATGTTTTTTCTCGTTAGTATACTGTAGTGAAAAAGGATTGGCTCCGAATGAAATACATACAAATTAAATCGATGCAGGAAGAAGACCGGTAAAAAGGATGTTTGTACACGACGCCCAGGTTAAAAAGCCTTGAAAAAGGCTAATAATAATGTTTTAAAAGTGAAATAGAATCAAAGGAGATGAGAGAGTGTATCAGTTTTGGCGTGAACATGTTTGCTCATCAGTATAAATGGTCCGGTTATTATTTGATTCCAGAATTGATCTCGCACCGTAAACTAGATTTATGTACGTGATATCTCATCAGTTTTGTTTGCTGTGTTAAGCGGGAAGTCGTTCCGAATACGGTGATCAGTGCGGGGACTCAAGATCCAAGCAACAGTGCTCAATCGGCTGCGCAAGTCAAGCAGCCAGCTGAAAGGGAAAAACTGCAGCCTCAGCAGACCGAGTCCTCTCTGCAGCCTATCAAGGTTGATTCACTCATATTTCTACCTCAAGGTATTCCAAGGCAATCGAGGTTTTTTTTTAAAAATTTCGATGCAGTATATCATGTGAATATCGATTGTTTTATATAGTTGACAAGTCTCAAAGTATAATGAAAGAGCTTGAGAGGCGAATAGAAGATTTTCGAGTAGCGGAAGCTTGGTCGTAATGATGCCTGGGAGAGCTAAAGAAAGTTCCCGTAATAAAATTCTAAGGTATCATGGAAAATTTGAACCGTTTAGTAGAAAAATTCACGGGGAAGACATACAAAATAGGGAAAGCAACAGTAATTAGATTTTAAAATGAATTTAACGTACGGTAGACATTCAGACGGACAAACAACGTTCACCGCAAGATGCGTTGAGTGTGCTGGCAGAAACTGCCCTCGCTGTCCCAATTTGTTCCAGCCCCGGTACAAAGGACTCGGGAATCGCGCCTACCGTATCTGGAGTAGCACCAAAAAATGCAGTGCAAAATTTTCAATCAGATGAGGAAGACTCGTACGAGGAAGAACTTTGATTTGCAGTTCAATTTTTTTTTGGTTCTGGAGCTCAGTTTCAGTGGCGCTCTTTTGTTTGATTTTACGAGTAGTTTAAGTGATTTGCTCTAGACATCTCAAATCGATTGGTAAGGTTGAAAACTATTTTTTTTAAAAACTATTAACAATCGTCGATTTGTTCAAATGTGCAAAGTACAATTTATAAGCATAAAATTTATATGTTTTGATATAATATTCGGCTATGAATAAATTAAACTATTTCTGTTTTTCTTGAGAGATCTCAGGTAAGAGATAACTCCACTTGTAGACATAACTGGTACTCGAATGAAAAGTAATAGTTTGCTTCCTTCATCAGGGCATACAATTTGCTCAATGTCATTCACATTTTGTTCACTTTTTGAAACAATTCGCCCCTTTAAAAAGACATACACATTTTGTTCAACAAGGCATATGAGCCTTTCATGTAACACTATCGCACGGAATAGCAATGTGTCCCCGTGGTGTAATTGAAACGCGCGCTCCCGGTTTGAGTCGAGATGGCTGGGTTCGATCCCGCTCGGTAGACTTGCTGTTTTCTGTGCGATAGTTAATCATTTTGTTCACTTTATCACGATTTTGACAATTTGAGAAATAATAGCTCTTTTTTTAAATTGTGTTTTTAGGGAAAGAAGGGTAGAAGACCAAGAGGTAGACCGAAGCTTAGATTGAGAGACACCATAGAACAAAACATCAATAAATATAATTTTATAAACATCATCAGAATTTTCTTACCCCGATCTTAAGCATTAGTGTAAAAACTTTTTTTTTTACTGTGTCTAATTCTCAATTCCCCTTCTCTAAAATGTAGGTGATTAATATGTCCGTTTAATGTTTCTAAATTGATGCTTTATAATATTTGGAAAGGAACAGAAAAGAAATTATTTGAAAACTCTTGTCTGCACATGAATGATTATCTTACTTTTTTGAAAGTTCTTTTTTTTTTGCTGAAAACACATCTATATAGATATTTGTTTGTTTTTAATCAATAAATTCTTGAGAAAGATTCAAATTCGTTCACACGTCAGATGATCAAGCAAGTCACATTGAAAGGGTAATCTCACAGCAAAAAAAGGCTCGAAATAAGTAGGGTTAAATAATTTCAATGAACTCGAAAATCTGAGTTCCCGAAGATCTCGAGGAGAGCCAAATTCAGGTTCTGGCTGTTTGGTTTGACCCCGAACCCCACCTCCACCCCTTTTCCTTTATGTGTTTCCTCCATGAAGAGAACAACGGGGTTGCTATGGTTACTCGACTAGCTGAGAGCTCAACTAACGTTATTGCATCGGACAGCGCGCATAGAGTCGGATAACTAATAGAACTCACTGCTATCCTAGATTTTCCGGTTCTGATTGTACTTACACATACTTGTTGATGAGACGAATGTACCAAAAATATGAAAATTGATTTAAATACCAAACGGACAAAAGCTAGTTTACGTGGCGAAATCGAACCCAGCCATCTCTATCTCTGTCCACGAGGGCAAACGAGTAACCAGTTACCCTTGCTAATGTACCAAGAAGAGTTTCTTGTCCTTGTGATCATGCTTATCCGATGAGTTTCTTGAAACCTAACACGAATTAAATTAGAATTTTATGCGAATAACATGTGGAAGCCGAAATTGAATGACGGAAATATATATGTAGAACTGATATACTATTTCAAGAAATGTCGGGAAACGACAAAAGCTGGCAGGGAATCTCGGCAATCCTTTTCTACCTGCGAGAAGGCTACATCGGGAGTGCTCTGAGGCATGCGGAGCAGAGGATGAAGGAGAGCGAAGAGCCAGCTGTTCATGTTCTCCGCGCTCTTTGCTTGTGCCTACTTGGTTGGTTGAGTAGTTGTGCATATTATGGTAGATTTACCGACAATAAATGCCTTGTTACGAGTTATCTTCTTACTTCCATCTGGTTTTTGGACGGTTGCGATCTGATGATTTCGAGACCCATTTGTAACCGGAGAAGGGCAAGAGATGATTTTTTGGATCATCAATTCTCATCTTCCTTTCATCCACAAAAACTGAAATCGACTCCTCGATTTTCGCTCTGATATATGTTACATTGGCCATCAAACTTTCTTCGATCCCGTCTTCGCATAACATGTCTCACAAAGTTTTGAGTCGCGATACGAATAACTTCAACATGGTTGACCGGAAGGGTTCGAGAAATGAGGTGAGAAGACCAAGCAACTTTGGTGTCACACTGAATATTATATTTTTTTAGTGGAGAAGCTAAGTAAAAAAAGACTGAGGAAAAAGGGAGGTTTCTGATATACATACGTAGACCGCTTTGCATCTCAACCTCCTGGTGAGTGAGTCAAGAGACGTTTCGCTGAGAATAATAATTTTCAAGAATTTTCGACTAATAAACTCTGATTGAACAGAAAACAAATATATTTTGTTATATTGATTCATCATTGTTCTCAAAAACTGGCCAGGATTCTGTCTTCAAATCTATCAATCAATCAATCATTTATTCCTTGAACATACATGAGTATGGTACATGGATTGTGTAATTCACAGGTATACGATAAAAATAGCTCAAAAACAACGCAAGCTAGAAATCGAGATGATAGTCTTCCGAGGAAGTGGTAGTAGTGCGTTTTTGAAAGCAAGGGAGGAGGGCAACAATGAAACTTGAGATGGAAGCGAGTTCCATAAATTGATTCAACGTGAGACACAAGTGCTATCTATGTGTGTTGTTAATCATGAAAGGCAAGACAGTTCTCAAGAGATGTGAGTTACGTTTAACGTAGGGAGTGGGAAGGACTTTGAGTAGATTAACACTATCCATAGAAACGTTATTGTGGAGAATCTTGTGAACAAAACAAACATCAGCGATTCGGCGGCAATATTCAAGGGTTGAGAGGGACAAGGTCTTCAATCGAGCAAGGTAGTTGGCAGCGGGTAGTCCGGCGCGAATGAAGACTCTTCTTGTAAAAGCTCTCTGGACTTTCTCGAGTTCATTGATTTTGCCGATGGCTGTGGAGGACCATATTTCGCTGCCGTATTCGAGGAGAGGGATAATGTAGGCCTTGTAGGCACGAATATAGACCGCCATACATGAGGTTCTAAGAGAACGAAAAATCACATTCATCGCTCTATTAGCTTTCAAAACAGTTACGTCTATGTGATTAGTGAAAGAGAGAAGCTTAATCAAAAAGTATTCCGAGGTCCCTAACTTAATCGACACATGGAAGAAGTACTGAGTTTATATGGTATGGGTTAAGCAAGTTGTTACGTCCACAGTGCATTATGAAACATGTAGTGATTGATACTTGCAATGACCAGGATTGAGAAAACTCGTAAACGGCTGTTTGTAAAATAGTTGAAGACTCAGAAAACAATTTCACATCATCGGCGTATAAAAAGCAACGAACCGGAAAAGGAAGTAAATCAACAATATCATTAATGAAAATTGAGAAGAAGAGGGGCCCTAGACAACTGCCTTGAGGGACGCCTATGTTAGTGATTTGAGGGTCGGAAATGCAATCATCGACTTGAACACTTTTCTTGTGACAGTGTCATCTGTTTCGTCACTTAACATTATGTTTTGTTTCAAGCGGAATAAAGAATTGAATTGAACACGATATGACCTACTGGAAAGAAATGATTGGATAAGCGACAACAGAGAGGATTGGACACCGGACCTACGCAATTTACGTAAGAGAAACCTATGATCAACGACATAAAACGCCTTCGTAAAATCAATGAGACATATCAAACGGAATTTTTCTGAACAGAAAGGACAGATATTCAGCATGTGATTGCACGAAAGAAGAGACGGTGCCCATTTTCCGTCGAAAGCCGGATTGATTAGGTTTTAGAATGTCTGAGCGTTCAAAGTGAGTATACAACAACAAATTGAAAATATGTTTCTCTAAAACTTTGGACATTGAGCAACCCAAAGTGATCGGACGATAGTTAATCAATTCTGTTCGTTTGCCTTTCTTATGGATTGGTTTAACAATACCTAATTTCGGCAATGCTAATTTCATCTATTTTTATAGTGTTAGTGGAGAGAAAATTATATGTTCAGCAATACATACAATACCGTCCAGAAGTATATCAAAAAGTATATTTAAGTATATTTTGTCGTAAAACTTTTCTGTTTTTGCGCCCACTGGCGCAATTTTTATATATGTTGTGTAGCTCGTGACTCACATCATACTGTTACAAAATGGAGCCGTTTCTGAGAAAAACAGCTCAGCAATTTTTTCTGAAAACAGTATTTTTCGAGATTTCTGAATTATGTTCTTGTTTATTTGTTTCTGTTTATTGCAATGATCGTGATGGCCTCTATACCACAAAGATGCAAGACAGTCGCTCACTAATGATGATCACAAAGATGCAAGACAGTCACAAAGATCACAAATATGCAAGAAACACTGTAAAATATACTTTTTGGTATACTTCTGGACGGTACTGTATGTGTTTATGCGATAATCACAAGAGTCTGTTCCGCCCCTGCTCGGACTCCTGTGCTCTCTGGGCGGGGCTCATCAGTGAGATCCCAGAGAGTACATTCAAGGAAATTTATAAAGGAAAATGAGGTCTACAAAACAACAACAAATAAAAAGATAACAAAAAGAAATTAGGTGTTGAAAAGAACAACGAAACCTAAATTTAAAGAGTCTAGAGTTTATATACAAGTGAGAATAAGAAATAAATTGAGTAAGTGAATTTAAGTTTTCAATTACCTACGTTAAATACATTATCTACTTCAAATAATGAAAAACAGTAAGTAAATATATTATATATAAATATATTTAGTTGAAACACAAAAAGTTGCGATTTCTTACCTCACTCTTTTGAGGCTATTCAGTCTTAAAAGATATGAATTGAAGTGACTTCTTCAAAAAAGGAATCGTCTTTGTTCTTCGAAACATCACATAAACTACTAGAAATTATCTTGGCACTCATACATGATAAATGGCAGAGAAGAATGCTGAAGCCATGCGATATCTGGACTCTCTGCGTACGTCAAAAGCTTCCTTGGGAGCTCTGCACGCTCTTCGCTTCGCACACAACCGAGCAAAAAATCCAGGTTTACCCTCACAACTTTTCTCTCTCATTTAATGCGGGATCAATCTTTCGCAACAGAATTTTTTTCTAGAATCTGCCCAGTTGTCGTAAAACTAAGACTAAAAATACCGAATTCTTCATGTTTTATCATCGTTCCATGATGATAACGTCTCGCTGGCGATGCTTGAATAACTTTGAGACCCGCCTTATCTTTCTGTAACAGCGCGCTGAAGAAGGCATGACTTAGCAAATGTCTTTACTGTCAGCTGGATGCTCACTATGAACACGAAACTTTTCAACATCGAACTCATTGCAGATCGCGAAAGCATCAGGGAGATCGATTCAGAAATCTCACGGCTTCACAAGGCTCCTGAGCCGGAAAACAATTACTCCGCAGCCGAGGTATCATCATTCTCCTTCTGATGACTTTAAAGCATTATGATAATCAATTCCTTGTTTATTTAGGTACTTCTCCTGACGGGACAGACTTCGAAGGCCAAAGGCTACATAGAACGGGCTCTGGAAGCTCTTCCAGAAAACCCCAAGGTCGGTGGAGTTTTTTACCGATTATTTGGAAGTTTTGTATTGTAACGTCCTTTATTTATTGAATATATTTATCAAAATGTGACAACACCCGGAGTGTAGTAAACGCATAAACATTGGAGTAATGATAGTAATGATAGCTTGAGTTACAGACTGGTCATCTGTAACTCAAGCAAATTTACGAGATCAACAGAGCTTAATCTATTTTTCAGTACACTAACATTGGGGGCGGTAACAACATTGTTCGGAATTTACAATAGAATCTAGCTGAACGGAAGGAAAACGAATGAAAGAGTGGCTTTCTACGGGTGCGTGGAACAAGGAAGGCATATCTAGACTTTCGACCATTACAAGATTTGAAAGTGTACATTTTGCTGACAGGTATATAAATGAGACCATTCAGAATCTTATACTAAAATATTTTTTAGCTATAGTTCTAGGAGACAACAATGTGGCTAGATTGAACATTTCAAGCCTTCTGTTATAAGATGGTCTTAGCACTGAACAGTTAAGTCTGGAGCAGCGTAAGTATAGCAACCTTGTGAAGAAATGCTGAACATTTTCAATCTTCTTAATCAAATGAACTTTATATGGAGACCAAATAGGAGAAGAGAACTCTAACAATGGAATAATGAAAGTCTTGTAGCACCGAGTATATGGATGAGCATTCCTAATGCACAATGAACGGAAAAAAATCATATATCATTTTCAGTGCACGTCACGTTATGTGTTCTACGTGATACCCATAAGACATATCGCAATCAATGTAAACTCCTAAATCTCGGACCAGTGAAAATGGTGCTTAAAATTTTTTGTCGATATTGATCGATATAGTCATGCAGTCAATATTTTCTGCACTCTCACCTGAACCAGCCGTTATGATCTAAGTAAAGTCTAAAACAACTTTCTAAACATGCTAATAATCAATTGATATTGCAGTTCCTGTCGCTCTCGGGTTGGATTGAGCTGTCTCTGGACCGCGAGCAGAAAACTTCTCAGAAAGCCTTCGAGATGGCATCAGTCCGCGGGTTCCCAGATGGATACATTGGAAGGTTTGGGGATTCACGGCCGAGAATTATACATATAACATTTATAACCTATGTTCAATCAAAACATTACTAAAAGCTTTGTCGTGCTTTTTTTCGTTTCCTTAGGTCATACATTTGACCATAACTCGATCCAAAGGGTTAAAAAATCTCAGTAATCTTACTTCTTCCCTCCTCCTACTTTACACTTTTTAGCAGGGTCCCAGGTAGCAGCTACTGGTTTTCGCCTCCTGATTAGTGTATCTCATCTCAAGTATGCACATTATCGTTGATATATGTACATATAGCTTTGCGAAGTAGCATATAAAAGTGAGCATAGCAAATTGTCTGTTTTAAGAGCGAAAATTCTGGAAGGAAGACATGCAGCCGCCGAGATGCGAGTTGTAGCCAAGGTCTCTATCAATTTAACCATTCATGCTAATCAATAGTTCAGTATAATTGAGAAGCATAGTTTCTGATTCTCACCTATAACTTCTCATAGTTTAATAGTTACTGTGCAATAATCCTGTTCATGCTCAGCCAATTCATAAGACGTCTTATCAAATAACTATTTTTGTACCTTTTTTTTTTATTATTAAACGTTTTTTAAAGAGATATGTAACTCATGACATTGTTATTTTCAATCTTGAAATTTGTTTAATAAACTGGATGTGTAATTTTAATATTAAATCGAAGTTTACTCTGTAACTGATCCGGATTTTCCCCTTTTCTTAACTGGTTTTTTTCTTAACTTGGTTCATACATTTATGTCTTCGTTTTATTGAGGTTTTCTTTTCTAGATAAACTTTGCTCGTCTCTATCAAACAATCACCCACTTCATACTTTCGACCAGAAACTTGTGTTATATTTTACATATAGGTAGAATATTCTAGTCAAATCATATTTCCGTGAATGAATAAAGTAATAATAATAATAATAATAATAATAATAATAATAAAAACAATAATAATAATTATTATTATATTAATAATAATATTATTATAATAATAAGAATAATAATGATAATAATAATATTATTATTAATAATAATATTAATAAAATGAAAGATAAAAATAAAAAAATTTAAATTAATAATATAAATAATAGTAATAATAATTATTATAATAATAATAATAATATTAATAATAATAGTAATAATAATTTTCCAATGTATAAATAAATGAATAAAAAACACTGAGTTTGATTTACTACTAACCTTTGCCAAAAAGTTCTATTATTTGTGTTTGAGGAACTGAGTACTCAAATCATCAACTTCATGCCTGCGCATATCATCCACACGAGGGCAGTCATACAGGACAGAGACTGGGAGCAGGCATTGGAAACTATTCGCAACAGCATGAACGTCCAGGTCAGTAACTAAAAACTACAAAGTGGTTATTTTTCTTAGCGCCGACTCAATAAACCCCTCCCCCTTTCTTCTGTAGTTAACTTTTGATCATATTCTCATGCTTACTGTTACTCTCCAGGAAGACAACGTCTACGCTCACTTTTTGCAAGCAGTGGCCGTCGTTGTCGCCAGAGGAAGAGAAGTTTGTTCTTCGTCGATTTTTGTTGTACGACCCTTTTTGACTCACTTAATTTTTGTTGTACGACCCTGTTTGACTCACTTAATTTTTGTTGTACGACCCTGTTTGACTCACTTAATTTTTGTTGTACGACCCTTTTTGACTCACTTAATTTTTGTTGTACGACCCTGTTTGACTCACTTAATTTTTGTTGTACGACCCTGTTTGACTCACTTAATTTTTGTTGTACGACCCTGTTTGACTCACTTAATTTTTGTTGTACGACCCTGTTTGACTCACTTAATTTTTGTTGTACGACCCTGTTTGACTCACTTAATTTTTGTTGTACGACCCTTTTTGACTCACTTAATTTTTGTTGTACGACCCTGTTTGACTCACTTAATTTTTGTTGTACGACCCTGTTTGACTCACTTAATTTTTGTTGTACGACCCTGTTTGACTCACTTAATTTTTGTTGTACGACCCTGTTTGACTCACTTAATTTTTGTTGTACGACCCTGTTTGACTCACTTAATTTTTGTTGTACGACCCTTTTTGACTCACTTAATTTTTGTTGTACGACCCTGTTTGACTCACTTAATTTTTGTTGTACGACCCTGTTTGACTCACTTAATTTTTGTTGTACGACCCTGTTTGACTCACTTAATTTTTGTTGTACGACCCTGTTTGACTCACTTAATTTTTGTTGTACGACCCTTTTTGACTCACTTAATTTTTTGAACACTCTTTGAAACATTCTTGCATACTTTTTACAAATATTTACTAAAAACTCTTTTTTTTCATGAAATTGTTTCCAATTGATGCCTATCTCCAAGATCATCGTCGTCTTGTATAAAAATTCATATTTTTGAAAAAAAATACTTTCGAAACAAAATAGATAGTTCTTCGAAAAGGGATCAAGTTTCTAAATAGATTGAGGAGCCTCTAAACTCGCTATGGAAATCGTTCGAAGCGACGGAGAAAATTAATCACGACCTCGCCTTTTCGATCGCCGACTTCTTCGTGCGAGTCTCCATTCGAAATCCAATTGTTCTTCAACTGGCGAAGTGGATCTGACTTCAAAGATTTTTCAACCTCGCATTATCAATAAGAAAAATCAAATTGGAAAAAAGACTTCATCTGTTATTTATACAGGATAATTAGGTAACCATTAAACATAAAAAATTATAAAGAGAAAAACAAAGCTATACTCTAATTATTCTTAGTCTAATTATACTTTTTCTCAATGACGATTTTTGCACTGCGAAATTTCATTTAGAGTTTTATCAAACAAAATTTCTTGTATGAATCACTGAATAAAAAAGTCTGTTTTATAAATGGAAGTTTAACGATAAACTCTAAAAGCAGAAAATTTTTACTAGCAAAAATGTTATTAAATTGTTCCATGGTTTCGAAGATTTCACATCTTATACTAATCATTACTTCATCTGAGTTTTTTGTTTAAATTGAAATTAGATGATACCTCGGAAGTTTTTCATGATGTTTGATGAAGTTTGGTGCAGGAAGATGCTGGAGGAAGCGTTGTCATCGGGCACCAGTCCCCCGCCTAATCGACCCGCCTCCTACTCAGTCCTCGCATTCAGGCATCATTTAAATCCTATTTTTATTCATCACACATACATATAAGCTACATGTTCATCCATAGTAGTGGCAACGCATTCGCTCCCGGTAAGAGACAAACGTCTGGGTTCAATTCCAACCCTGCACTAACTTTTGTCAGCACGACAGTACATCTATAATTCAATCATCATTACTTAAAGCTTTTTATTATGGACATATATGAAGTATCATATTTAAAAGTTCTCAAAAGTCGTATTTAGTCTCTCTTTTACAGGTTCTGGTCCATTGCCTCTCTTCTCAAGCACTTCTTTCTCTCTTTTGCTCCATCTAATTTTTTCTTGTTTTTTCTTCTTCTCTTTGTCCCTTTTTCTAGTTCCGTCTCTTTCTCTCTCTTTCTCTCTCTCTCTCTCTCTCTCTCTCTCTCTCTCTCTCTCTCTCTCTCTCTCTCTCTCTCTCTCTCTCTCTCTCTCTAGTTCTGTTTTTTTTTCTCACGTCATCTTTTCTTTCTACGCCTTTTTTCAGCCAATTTTTTAAAATAAAATTTTATTCTCGAAGATCATTGTTTTGATATATCTATAGCAATGCTGAAAATTTCAGACTTGAAACGTAAACTGCTTAATTTAACTCCGAACAAACTGCACCGGCTTCACTCATATTATTATTATAATGTAAAAATGATTCCTTTATCGAATGCTTAGCTCTCTCTATCTCTATCTCTATCTCTCTCTCTCTTTCTCTCTCTCTCTCTCTCTCTCTCTCTCTCTCTCTCTCTCTCTCTCTCTCTCTCTCTCTCTCTCTCCTTCTATTAATTCATTCAATGTTTATTTCTTGTTTACAACTTTATCATAAAGTAGCACATAAAGGAGATCTGCGAGATCATTCTTTAAATACAATTAGTCGCTCCTCAATTGAAGGTTACTTGTCACTGTGGGCGGAGCCAAAGAGAGCATGGAAAGAGCCAAGCAACTTCTTCAGTCAGACAGCGAGGACTCATGGGCAACACTAGGTAGGGTGTATCTTTTGTGAGTTTAAATTTTTAAATTAATTGTAAGTTTATTATTCATATATTATATTCTACCGACAGATCCAGCAAATATTTGAATGGTCCTGAATGATGATATAAAGTTTCAAACACCCAGAAAAAAACTAAGCTGCAGAATGGCTCTAACCATCAAACAAAGATTTTATACAGACAAAATTTTTGATATCCTGAGGCTATAATGAATATGTATTCGGATGATATATTGATATCCCATTCTAGACTTTGATTTCTTCTCCAGAGAAGAACCAAAAAGTCAGAAAACTTTTATGATACCCCAAAAGAGACTCTAAATATGTAGGCGTGGCCCTCTGTTACCTGCTGACTGACCGAGTTCGAGATGCTCTTTCACAGCTTGCATTCGTCAGACAAACTCATACGAACATCGCCAAAACACCCGTGAGAATATTTGGCACAAGATTTGAAGACAGCACTTTTTACATCTTGAAAGCTTTCGATATATTATAGTATACATAAGCAGATTCAATTTCACTCAATTTGACTCAAACGCTCATGGCACGGAAAATGAAGCGCCATTGGTCCGAATTCTTCTGTCTTTTTCGCCATTTTTGAGTTCTAGGCATTTGAAGGCAGTTTAAGAACGTGGATAGCAGTAGAATAAGCACAAAAATTCGATCAGTCTCAATTGTGAATTCTTTTAGAAGTTAATTTTTTTTAAATTTAAAAATTTAAGCATTTCACACTGGAAAATACATTCTGAGCTACATTCTGAGGATTTCCATGGATTTTTAGTAGCCAATTTCTTTTGTAATGTTTTGAAACACGACTTACATATATAGTAAAAGTAAATTGCAATTAGATAAGAGCGATATTCACCAGTTGTTTCTCTTCTTGGAAGCCATATGCTCACGGGAGGATAAAACTGCCTCGAATGAGAAGATCGTCGCGGGATGCAAAGCGGCGGCTGATGCGCAATTTGCCTTGCTCCAGGTACGATTGATGAAAAAACTGAATGAAAAACTTTTGGTTTGCCTTGTGCCCATGTCACTCTCGTTGAGTTTTTTGTTTATGTTTACTGAGGCGTTTTGTGCAGCACATAAATAAGAAGACCTTACAAAATTTTTAAAAGTTTTTTTGAAATATATTATGTATCATACTTTTTATACGCCTAATTTTTACTTTCAATCGTTTAATTTTTTGTTTTTTGGGTTACAGTTATTTCAATTAAAGTTTCCGCTGACCAATATTAATCATGAATTTTGAGACAATCGGTTATAGACGTACTATTTTGCCTCCTCTCCACTGAAAAAATCTTCACTTTTAACCGTTCCACAAAATATTTTCATGGAGAGAAGAATCCACGTTTGTATACATATGTGCACCGAAACAATTGAGTATGAAAATGGTACAAGAACATCTGAAAATATGAATATTCTCTCATTAAGTTGGAAAGTATGAATATTCATAAAGAAGATTCACCAATTGTATTACTTCTCAGATGTGGTTTTTCCTACTCAACTTTGAAGTTTACATCACTCATTGAGTGTGAAAGAGCAATTTAAACCAACTCGGCGATTTTAAAACATAGGCAGATCGAAAAACAAACTGACACATCATCACTGAAACCCTGAATTCTCATTCACAACTTTTGTTATTCAACAGTCGCTTTCAAGTTTGCCTTCTTTATTGCAGGGTATACCATACGGTGTACATTATATAAGGACCCTGGACCCTGACTTTCTGGTGTCGATTGTCTACCAACTAATGGACTATGCTCCTCTCATGGTACAACTTTTTCTGTTTCTTAATTTGTTAGAAAAAAACCAAAGGAAAAGAAGAAGCTCGAGAATCAAACACATATTTATCATTTAATATTAATGCTCAGGTTTTGAATTTTTTAGCATAAGACGGTGGGTCCCATATTAACTTGAAATTAAAATTTTACTTTTTTTATGAGATTTTGTTGAATTGAGCGTGAATGTTCTTCAAATAAGTCTCTCGAGTAGAAAGATGACAATTAAGCCAACCAAATCAGCGGATCCCGTCTTGCGTGAAATGGAGAGGATTCTGAGTTTTTTACACGATCAATGCCCTGGTTGGTTCGATTTATCAACTTTATTTGTCAATTGATCGTTCGATTGTTCACAGAAAAAAACTTGGTACTGCACTTCTGAAAAAAACTCGATTTTTCGGAAATCACTTTCATGTTCGTCCAGGCCTTTCGGAGGTGACATACTTGTTGGCGAAAGTGAAATGGCTGCAAGCGAATGTGGATGCGGCCGAGAGACTAATCGATATCTCGCTCCTCTGCAATGACTCCTCCCCAAATGGGCATCTACTCAAAGCTCAGGTTATCTTATCTGAAAAAAAAGTTCAAAGTATTCTTTCAAATTTTCAAAGGCATGTTTAACAACATACAGTACCGTCCAGAAGTATACCAAAAAGTATATTTTACAGTGTTTCTTGCATCTTTGTGATCTTTGTGACTGTCTTGCATCTTTGTGGTATAGAGGCCATCACGATCATTGCAGTAAACAGAAACAAATAAACAAGAAAATATTTCAGAAATCTCGAAAAATACTGTTTTCAGAAAAAAATTGCTGAGCTATTCTACTTTTTCAGAAACGGCTCCATTTTCTAACAGTATGGTGTGAGTCACAAGCTACACTACATATAAAAATTGTGCCATTGGGCGCAAAAACAGAAAAGTTATATGACAAAATATACTTGAATATACTTTTTGGTATACTTCTGGACGGTACTGTACTTCCAAAATAAAAGAGAAAAGAGTAGTCTACAATTGTTGAAGACAGTGAGTAGAATAAAATACAACAAATTTAATGTGAACAATGTGATATTCTCAATAACTTAGCCAGTGAATGTTTTTGAAAGTTCTTTGATCATACCGTACTCTTACTTGGCTATCATACCGTACTCTTACTTGGTTCTTTGATCATACCGTACTCTTACTTGGTTCTTTGATCATACCGTACTCTTACTTGGTTCTTTGATCATACCGTACTCTCACTTGGCTATCATACCGTACTCTTACTTGGTTCTTTGATCATACCGTACTCTTACTTGGTTCTTTGATCATACCGTACTCTTACTTGGTTCTTTGATCATACCGTACTCTTACTTGGTTCTTTAATCATACCGTACTCTTACTTGGTTCTTTGATCATACCGTACTCTTACTTGGCTATAAATACATAAATGATGCAACTAATAAAAAAAATTGTGAGAGTTATTGGAACTGAAAGAAAAGCTAAATTGTTACAGATCAAAATAGAGAAAGGTCGTCTTGAAGAGGCCGAGTTTGCTTTGGACATCGGCCTCAGCTTCAGCTTCGCTCTCAGGGACTCGCTGCTTTTCAATCTCATCAAGGCCAAAGTTTGCAAGGTAGTACACGCGTTATCTGGTCCTTCTTCTCTTTATCTCTTTATCCAAACAGATATTTTTTTACTTCACAATTGGAGCCACATTGAGAGTCCTGAAACAATGAAAAGAAACTACAGTTATCTCAACCATAGTAAACGGGAAAATAGGTGCGTATTATTTTTGTGATAAACTAGTTTATTCTTAAATTTTGAGTTTTCAATAAACTTTTCATCTGAATTTTTTTTTTATGTTTCTCTGAAGTTTTTAATACAAGTAATTTTTAGATTTGTTAATTTTTCTCAAATTCAATTTTGTTAAATTACATAAAAAAATTTTTTTTATCTAATTCCTCAAATAATCTTTCAGCTCAAGGTATTACTGTTGACCGACGGATCAATGACTTTCGTTGAAGTTCCTAGATTCATACGGAAATATCATTAATTTCAATCTTCATTCTTCTTGCAGCGTCGGAATGACCATGAAAAAGCCGTTGAGATGATTCGGGGTGCATTAAAGCAGCCGGAGAAAGAGAATACCGGGAAGGGAGAAGGCCTCTCACTTATGCGACCCGTTGAGAGGGAGTCCGTTCACAGGTAGATCAATCTCTTCTGACGAATTGACTAATTGATATTTTTCCGTCAATAAATGAAGGGTTCGCGTTGGATGAAATTGTTTAAAACATGGTTTCAGAATCAGGAAATTCCAAGAATAGAATGAAAAAACCGTGAAGTTACACTGAATGCTGTAGTCTAAATAGACCACTCAGCATATCCTATTTTCATATCCGAAGGACCTGCCAGGACAACGAGCCATCATTGCTAGCGAAAGAAAAACTAAGCGAATGCATATTTAAAGAATATTGAATAATAATTGTGTGATAATACATACATAAAAACTATTTGCATCTTCTATGTATGTAGTTTTACGATCAATCAGACAGTGGCAAGTTCTGACTTTTCTCAGAATAGCTCTGTACTTGGAGTTGATCGACTCGCTACAAACACTGAAGAGGACAGTCAGTTCGGAGCATTAATATGAGAGTTCTTTGCCATAAACCAGTTTCGCTCAGACCTAGTTTCAATATAGTTTAGTTCCAATCTGGCGTCTCTACCTTAAAACTGTGTAAAATAACATACATATGTTGAAAGACTTTATTATTTAATTGTGGCAAAATAAATAAAGAAGGAAAAGGAAAAGAAGGATTAAAGAGAAACTAACGGGTATTGGAAAGAGAGAGTGGAAGATTAGAAATTAAATTAAAATTTGTATAACTACAACCCACAAAAAAGATTAGGAGCACAAAAACTAAGTTATGTTTCATAAAATAAGAAGCTTTTTTTGTTTCATAAAACTCTTATGTATATTTTGTTTCATAAAACTCTTATGTACTCACTTATTATAATACAATGAAAATAATTTATTGAATGATTGAAGGAGGAGGCGGATGTCGTCATGTCGGAAGCCCTGCAGAAGTGGGCGGGGCGACCAGAGCAGCAGGAGCTTCTGCTACTGAATGCCCAGCTTCGCGTGGCCGTGGGAGATATCGAGGGAGCCCTGCATATCCTCTCTCAGGTTCCATCACTTGAGGGAGCTCCTAGCAATCGAAGATTGCCCACCAGTATTGAGGCAGCTCTCAGTACTCGTGGGAGCTTAGCAGTGTCAAGTCATGCAGCACACTTACAGTCTTCATTGCGATTTACAAATGATTGAAATTAGAGAATAGATATATTATAAAATTTTATCTGCCAATTAAAAAAAAGAAATTTTCAAGACAGTAAAACATGGTTCACAGGCCGTTAGAAAACTGAGAAAAATAAAGAAAAATAAGTTATAAATACTCACGATAGCCTTGTCGATTTTTTTCTTCAATTTCATGAAGAAATTGTTCATGGTTTAATCTTTATCGGTGGCGCTATATTTGAGCACCAGTAAGTGTAACAGCATTTGTGGAGTAGACTCTGATTTAAGCTCAAGGATTCGGATTTAAGCTCAAGTCTTCGGAACTCGATTAGAATGTGATCTCTTATCCCTCTTGAAATTGAATTATGAGTGAACATAGCAAAGATGAAAGCGATTCCACGGAACAGAGTCGAACTGAGCTCATTCTCTCTTTTTATCTTTTTTTTGACTATCTCTCTCTCTCTCTTCATCTCTTTCTCTTTCCAATACACTACCGGGTGAACATCGCTAATCCGTACGACATGCGAGACTAAACGGTCTTGTTCGTCGTCTCGAATACTCATGATTCCTTTCAAAGGTAAAACCTGGTCAGCCAAACTACACGACCACGCGGTTGAAGATGGCGCAGATCTATCTGGAAGAGAAGAAGGACAAACGCATGTTCACCATATGCTACAAGTTCACTTGCGAATTTCTATTGCTATGTTTTTCATAAACAGATCCTAAAAAAGCAAATAAATGAATACTTCAACTAAAGCTAAAGTTCCCTCATGTGTTATCATTTTCGCTTTAGAAACAAACAAATCGCAGACTTTTAATTATCAAGCTTTTGCTTAAAGTTTGCCGATCGAATATAGCTTCCCTAATCATTGATTTCTCAGTGAGAGTAGTATTAATCCAAAATAACCGTTTGTGAATAAATAAATACACTGATTGGTTTTTTTCTCCACAGATATCTCGAATGGTCTTTTGCAGAGAACTTCTCGAGAACGATCCATCTGCTGCCACCTTTGCTCTGCTGGGAGACGCGTATATGAGCGTCCAGAATGTTCCTTTTTTTCTTCTTCTCCTTGTCTTCAGAACATCTTAATGAAGTTTCGAAAGAATATACAAGCATTCACAGAAACGATGAAGTATGGGTAATGATAATGACACTAATTTCGAAATCTCTATCCAATGCTTAATTGTCTTTGATGAAACTATTGATTAAATGATCACTTATCAATCCTACAAATGATAATAGGGTGAACCAACATCATATAACATAGAAGTTAACACAATAGTACAATTCATTGAACAGGTCAAAAACAGATTGGAGATTATTCCAGCTGAATTTATTGATTGGAGATTATTCCAGCTGAATTTATTGATTGGAGATTATTCCAGCTGAATTTATTGATTGGAGATTATTCCAGCTGAATTTTTTGATTGGAGATTATTCCAGCTGAATTTATTGATTGGAGATTATTCCAGCTGAATTTATTGATTGGAGATTATTCCAGCTGAATTTATTGATTGGAGATTATTCCAGCTGAATTTATTGATTGGAGATTATTCCAGCTGAATTTATTGATTGGAGATTATTCCAGCTGAATTTATTGATTGGAGATTATTCCAGCTGAATTTATTGATTGGAGATTATTCCAGCTGAATTTATTGATTGGAGATTATTCCAGCTGAATTTATTGATTGGAGATTATTCCAGCTGAATTTATTGATTGGAGATTATTCCAGCTGAATTTATTGATTGGAGATTATTCCAGCTGAATTTATTTCTATCCGGTTAATGTAATTTGAAGAGCAGATTACTCTACCGTTTTGAACTGTAAAAATAGTCGTATTTGCCTTATCTAAGATTTTTGTCTTGATCTGAAAATTGTTGTTTTATTTTTGTCTTCACCAGAAGGCTATATTTTTATGTAGGTTGGAAAAATAGTACCAAGTTTCCATTTCAGCCAAATCAGGCAATCGAAGCCTACGAGAAGGCGTTGAAAGCCAATCCGAAAGACCATTCTTTGGCCGAGAAGATTGGAGAGGCCTACGTGCAGTGTCATCTCTATGCTAAGGTTCTGTATCAAAATCAAATTATTTTTTCGAGCAGATTATAAAAAAGAGTAAAAACCGAGTTTAATACCGTGAAAAATTCAAACGCACGCTCATTACTCGCTCATATATTGCACAATAAATGTGTTCGATGTAATTTTTTGAATTTTTAAGTTTTGCGGTAGACAAACTATTCATGATTTTTTTTCCTGAAAAGCTTAAAAATTATCTGTAAAGTTTTTGAATTAAACACTATCTTTGGGAAATTTCTTGATGTAGATTTTAGAAAATAAATATGTTAAGCAGAAAACATTAGTCTTATGGATGTTTTTTGCACCGGAAGCAAAATGAGCAGCGACTTGGGCATATTTTGGCTGTTAGAATGCGTCTCGCAGGCGGTGAACTACTACGAGGCTGCTCTGAAATCGGGGCGAGACTCGCAGATGCGAATCAAACTCGCCCAGCTGCTCTTTCAGCTGCAGAGCTACGAGAAGTGCGAGAGGGTTCTAATGGAACCCCTGAATCAGGAACCCAACTCAACCGGTTCTTTTTTTCTCGTAGTATAAAAGCGTGTCCAGAAAACGCCTAATTCCGAGAGGAGTTTGTGCAACATAAGTTGAACAAGAAAGTTGATTTTTCCCAATATGTATTTAGAATTTCTAAATAAATACACAACGTATGAAAATTACTTTTTCCAGGGTTCGTGAAAATTTAATTGAATTTCTCGATAAAAACTTCCAACAAAGTTTCATGAGAAAACATATAACGAAAGTTATTTGAAACAGAACTTTATTGTACAAAAATTTATTTAGAAAATTTATTCCATAAAACTTGAGAGTTGGCGAAAATGATGGCTCATGTGCAATATCTTCTCTTGCTGGCCAAAGTACGCCATGAGCAGGGAGGATTTCAAAAAGCTCTTGATGATCTGCTCAAAGTTTGTTTTGCTTTTTGTTATAATTTTTCAGTTTCAAGTACTCAACTGTGCATTTTTATGCGCAAAAAACAACGTTTATTTTAAACATGATTTAGACTTTCAAAAATTCACTTAGAAAAATAATATAAACAAATTATCATAACAGCAGTAATGTTTTAACGGAATTTATAGTATAGATAAAGGCGTAGTCACATCATTTTGAAACTCTCTTGATCATCAAGAACTAGTCAGGTTGAAGGTTTAAAAAAATTTAACTGTTGTGACAGGTATTGGATTAAAATAGACCTACATAGAAGCGATAAACAGGAAATTTGATTCCGAAAGGCCAGGCTGTTCTAAATTTACTGAATTGGCGAAAAAAGCCGAGAGAATTCGAATTCAATAACATGTACATATGTATATCGCGTTTTTTGGAGAACAAAACCCAAGTACGCGATCCTGAGTCGATTTCTAAGCTCTTCAAAGCTTAATGTTCTAGTTTATCTGAATAAAGGGCATACATATGATAGGCCTGTTCGGGCAACGATTTCGCTCGTATATAGTACCTTTGAACCTTGTTTATGTTGAACCTTGCCTATCAAAAACGAACCGATTGTTGATCGAACAATCTTTAACGGTCCTTGTTACTGAACCAAAAGGCCGAGTAGCGTTTGAAGAGTCTCATATTCATAAACTTAGCTTTCAAAAATCTATCGGAAAGAGAGAAACGGAGAGAAAAAGAGAGGTAGAGAGAGACAGAGATCGAGAAAGAGAGAGGTAGAGAGAGACAGAGATCGAGAAAGAGAGAGAGAGACAGCGAGAAAGAGAGAGAGAGAGAGAGAGAGAGAGAGACAGAGATCGAGAAAGAGAGAGAGAGAGAGACAGAGACAGAGAAAGAGAGAGAGAGAGAGAGAGACAGAGATCGAGAAAGAGAGAGACAGAGAGAGAGACAGAGATCGAGAAAGAGAGAGAGAGACAGAGAGAGAGAGAAAGAGAGAGAGAGAGAGACAGAGATCGAGAAAGAAAGAGAGAGAGAGACAGAGATCGAGAAAGAGAGAGAGAGAGAGACAGAGAGAGAGAGAGAGACAGAGATCGAGAAAGAGAGAGAGAGACAGAGATCGAGAAAGAGAGAGAGAGAGAGACAGAGATCGAGAAAAAGAAAGAGAGAGAGACAGAGATCGAGAAAGAGAGAGAGAGACAGAGATCGAGAAAGAGAGAGACAGAGATCGAGAAAGAGAGAGAGAGAGAGACAGAGATCGAGAAAGAGAGAGAGACAGAGATCGAGAAAGAGAGAGAGAGAGACAGAGAGAGAGAGACAGAGATCGAGAAAGAGAGAGAGAGACAGAGATCGAGAAAGAGAGAGAGAGAGAGAGACAGAGATCGAGAAAGAGAGAGAGACAGAGATCGAGAAAGAGAGAGAGAGAGACAGAGATCGAGAAAGAGAGAGAGAGAGACAGAGATCGAGAAAGAGAGAGAGAGAGACAGAGATCGAGAAAGAGAGAGAGAGAGAGAGAGACAGAGATAGAGATCGAGAAAGAGAGAGAGAGAGACAGAGATCGAGAAAGAGAGAGAGAGAGAGAGACAGAGATCGAGAAAGAGAGAGAGAGAGAGAGAGAGAGAGAGAGAGAGAGACAGAGATCGAGAAAGAGAGAGAGAGACAGAGATCGAGAAAGAGAGATAGAGACAGAGATCGAGAAAGACACACAGAGAAATACATAAAATTAAATAATTGTAAAGCTAACAATATTTGCAAAACTCTATCAAAAATAAAGAAAGAGTTTTCTCGATCGGAATTTTTTCATTATGACTTCATAGGGTTAATAATTTCTCTGAATTTATTGTCGCATCTCTATTTCCACTTGCCACTTCTTCATTCCTAATGGTTTTTGAAGGCTAAACAAATGCAAATGAGAGTAATCACGAAAACGGAAGGCGCTCAAAATGTACTCCAGAAGAAGGAGTGCTCCAAGTTAGCGACTATTTTTGTTGACCTTGTTAGTGACTATGCTCCAAGTTAGTGAATATCTGAAATGATTATGTTAGTGATCGTTGTCAAATTTATATTATTTTTCAATGAATATCTGAGAAGGATTCTTCAGTTTGCCAGTAAAGTCTAATAGATCATGCTCAAGCATTTTTTTTGACTTATTATCTCGTATTTGTCTTCTTCACGAGTTTTATGTTATGTTCTCATTTGCGACAGACTCGCTTACTGCGCGACTAAGACGTCAAGGTCATTAATCATTCTATCTAGCACTATCGCTGAGAATATCAATGGGTCCTCTGTAGTTTTGGGTTGACTTACTCGCTCCAAATGAATGCAAAAAAGAGGCGTCTGAACTCGATTCAACCTCGGGAACTGGCTCATTTTTTACTATTACCTGAGAATTTGGAAAACTTTTCTTAGCAACGGGAAGCATGGTTCATTGAAGGATATGCTGTCAAATAGCCGAGACTTATCAGTACAAAAGAGAGCAGACGAAGTCCATCGAAGCCTACAAAGAAGCTCTTACGCTCAATGAAACCGATATCAAGGTAGTCAAGGGCTCACTTATATTTTGAGACTCCAAAATTCTCTTCAGAAAATATGTAAAACTGTGAGGAGTAGTCTTTCACAAACGAATTTATAACAATACTGATTTTTCAATTAAAACTTTTTAGTACATTAGGCACGAAAAAAATCAAATCAAATGTGAGGTTTGTTATCACCAATTTACTGTTTTGCAGACTCATCTAGCCCTGGCTTCGATATATCTCTCCACAGGACGCCTCGATTTGTGTCAGAAGCAGTGCCAGACAATCATTGGCATTGATAAAAGCAATGTCGATGCCATACTGGTACGTATTACAAATTGAAGAGAATCAAGCCTTAGAGAGGAGTTAGACTTTTAGGAATCACATTATGTAGCTCAAAATTGTGTTTTTAGTTTCCAACTTTTTTAAGTTAAAGTCTAGAAGTGTATAATACTAACGACTTTTGAGTCAATCTCAATTGAGAAGTTTGAAAAGGTTATTTAGTCTCATCTGGATAATTCTGTGAAATCATCGGGAGGAAAACAAGGCTCAAAGATTGAACTTATCTGCATCCGATCCAATAGTAGGGATAAAATGTTTTAGATGACAGCGGACATTTCCTATGCTCGGAATGAGACAGAACGAGCGATTCAGCAGTTCGTCAACGTCCTCGATCAGTCACCCAGTCTCTCTTTCTCCCCCCATACGACTTCATAAAAGTCACATGAAGTCACATTCTCAGTCACAGTCATGGTTATAGTCACAGTCACAACCACAGCATTACTCCGAGCGTCTTTGGAGAACAAAAGCGACCCTTAACGGAATCGATGAACTATAAATTAGCTACATATCAACGATTCCGTTGCATTTGTGATAAGAACTTGATCTACCTTGTTTGTAAGAATCCGGTCCACAATAACAGCTCTCACGAATATTGGTTAGACCAATACATACAAACTCTCGATTGTTTCTCCAATAGCATGTTCGGTCTTTGTTTTAATTGAGTATTTTCCCAAATACAAAGTTCAATTTCGTCGGAGCTTTTCTCAGTTTAAAGACAGCAGTCAGGAGAATGACTCAGAAACACTCCAAGTCACAACTCTCAAGGGGCTGAAGAAGTCGTGCAGCCAGCTGATTGATTCTAATAACTTGCTGCAGATAATTATCATGCTCTTGCCCGGGCCATCGAACTCTGCTGGCGAAAGGGGGAGATAGAAGTCAGTTAGGGAGATATTGTACTGTTTTTTTTGTTGTTTTTGTTTGTTTGTATTCTCATTGCTAGTAAGCTATGATCATGAGATCATTTGCGATACTAGGGTAATTCTTCAGCTCTTTCCCATCAGTACATATTAAGGCGATTCATGCACCAAAAAGGTTTTGATGCGAACACTCCGGCTCTTGAGCTTGTTCGAACTGCTTCTCAAACCATAAATCACTTTCGTTTTCTTGATCGATTTTATTGATCGAATCACTTTCGTTTTATTGATTTTTTGTTTTAGAGCGCCGAAGCCCGTCTACAGAAAGCTTTAGAAGCTAATCCGAGGGCGTCTCTCGACGCGGGACTTAGTTACTGCAAGGGAATACATGAATGGTTGCTACTTAACAGCTCTGAAATTAGTAAAACCTAGTGTTACTCTTATAAAAGACAGCTGGGTTCGATCCCATTCCGTGAATTTTTTTTTCCGTACGGTAGTGTAACCAGATCAACCTGGCGTCATTGCTAAAATGGGGTGATTGAGGACATTTTTCATTGAGATTTCTTACTCAGACATACTCAAGGTATTCCGGAGAGCCCAATGCCGCTTTACACGCGTTCAATCGAGCTCGACGCGACCTCGAATGGGGCGAACGGGCGATCTACAACATCGTCGAGATCTGCCTCAATCCGGAGAACGAGATCATTGGGGTGGACGGTGCGGACGCTGACGACTCGTATGGCTAATTAAACTCACTATTCTCAATCCGATGATGACTATACATAATTTTTTAAAACTTGATGTTAGCTCAAAAATAACTAGCATGACTGATTTTCTCACTCCTTTGCAAGTAGTTTATAATATTACCTTACTCTGGATGAACATATGAATAGTTATTCCTTTTTGCCTCAAGCTTTTTTGTGTTTTCTTCATAACGATTTATTTTAAACCTCCGCATACAGGACCAAAGCGAACACTACCACAGCGGAGCGCTTCCTTCAAGAACTTCAGTATCGATCCAGCGCAACTGACTCCAAGTTTGTTCTTCAGAATAGAATCTGGGTGAGGTGGATGACTCTCTGAGCAATTTTCAATACTTCGTCATATTGAGAGTTTTTTCTATGACTGAAAAGACACACTATTTCACTCTAACTGATCCTTATCTCTGTCTTACTCTCTCTTTCAGAAGTTTTTTATCTGACGCTTTTTCTCTGGAAGTCTCTCAATATAACACGATATTTTCTTCTACTCTCTTTCTAAAGCTTTTTTCTCTGACTGTCTCAATATTACACGCTGTTTTCTTCTACGCTCTATAGCGTAATTTTTTTTCTAAATTTTTTAATGCACTCTATCTGGTGCGTATTTTCGACTCTTTAATCAAACAAAATTTTCATGAGTTTTCAATAATGACTTTTTTCATTCCCACATAATCTATGGATACTATCTTTAAAAAGAGAGCCATCTCCTAGTACCGCAACTTGAACTCTTTGTGGTAAAGAATACGTCATGTATTCTTCCACTTTTGAAGAATAGAGAACAAAAAGAGTAACAACACTTCATCATCTTAAAGACAAAAGGAAACAATCATGAGACGAAAAATAAATAAACATAAAGCATTACTTAGAGAAAAAAGCAAAGCGAGTAATAACATGAAAAATTCTATTTTGAACAGTTTTTTTATTATTAAGCTTAACCCAACGGAAGACCATGAAACGTCAACTTAAATTGAGCCAGAAAGGGCTGGAGGTGAATGGGGAAAACATTGAATACTACATAAAAACAAAAATCAACTGAAATACTACCACCACTATTAGATTGTTATCAAGGGAGAATGCAGGCTGTTTCAGATATGCCTTTCTTTTGTCGTCTTCTGCATTGGCGATAAAGTGCATCAACGTGCAAAAATAGACATTGTCTCTCATTGAAGTTGCAGCGAAGAACCGGTCCGACACGATTCGCGCATAGGGCACAAGTTTCCCGAGTGGCAGTCCGAGATCTTCTGGTGGTTTGGACCACAATGTCAAAGCACTGATGACCTGTGCCCATGCATCGAGAATGCCGTCCGTGATTGTATGATTAGCCAGTTGGTCAATTTGCATTCTTTTAGCCTTCGCAACTTTAACCGCTCCGTTCACCACGCTCATTTTAGATCATGCAAGGCGAACAACCATGTGTACGCCCACTTCTGGCCCGAACTGGGCGTATGCCTCGTCATGAACTAGAGCCAGCTCACAAGAGACGGCAAGGACTGCGATTGAAGGGCAAACACTCGCAGAATCAAGCACAAAAAGTATTTTTCCGAACACTCTTTGAAGGAGGTGGTGCGTGAGGCGACATGGTCGATGCGGCTCTTGAACATGTATTCAAGGACGGTAACGTAGTCGGTCTCCGATATCACATGGGGAGGCGCGTGTTGAGTGTCCGGGTACAGAAGGTTGGTGTATTCGTAGTACGTGTCGTGGAACAAAGGCGTCAGTTCAGTACGCTTGACAACACGATGAAGTCTGACGAGGTGGGGTCGACAGCCAGAGATAGTCAGCGAGAGGCTTTGGGGCACATAGGGTACCTCATTTTAGCGTCGCCTTTTAAATTGCGGGGCTGCAGGATCCTCACGACGTTCGGGTGCGTCTGAAAAAGTTGTGATTGGAATTTGATTTTGATATCATTATGATTTTTCTATTCAAACATAGTTGATAAGCCACCTATGACTGATGGAGTTGGTGCATCTGCCATAGTGTTTGCGTCAGCGTTGCGAAAGACCTCTAACAATTGGTCTCCAGCGTTGCCTGCGTGGCGTCCACTTCTGAGTCGGATTCCTTCGGGAGTGTCCAGTATGGATTAGGCTCTGAAATGAGTGGAAAAGTTACAAAGTGTGTGTAGTCACAAGAAGAAATCGTCGTGACACGATACAGATTTTATAACATCACATAATTTACATTATATGAATAAATCTTAATAAAAAGCTCAAAAGAGCTTTTTATTCCATTTTTTTCCTTCTAACTTATGAAACTTAAATCTACTGGTAGTACAGGTAGTGATGATATTCCTCCGATAATGTTTAAGAAATGTGCCTCATCTCTGTGTCTCCCCCTGACGCATATTTATAACATGTGCATCATGCTCCAATCTACTCCCAAAATATGGAAGCATTCCTTCATTTTTGCAATACCGAAACCTGGTAAAGATCCTAGTTTTTCTTCATCTTATCGTCCCATTTCCATTCTTTCTCCAGCCTCTAAAACTATGGAACGCCTAGTTCGAGACATTCTTGTTGATCATTGCACGAAAAACAACATAATCCCTAGTAACCAACATGGATTCAGAGTAGGTGCGCGGTGCATCTGTTGCCACTAATCTCTTAGTTTGTGACGATGATTGGACTAATGCTTTATCAATCGGCCAGTGCACGGATGTTATTTATTAGACTTTTCTAGGGCATTCGATTCCATAAGTATTCCGAAACTCCTCCACAAATGCAAAAATTACGGCATTAACGTTCCATTGCTTTCCTGGTTACAATCATTTCTGACGGAGCGTAGTTTTTCGGTTCGAATAGGTAAATCGTTTTCAAAATCACTGCCAGTGACCTCCGGAGTTCCTCAAGGCTTTGTACTAGGTCCTTTTCTGTTTACTTTATATATCGCCGACATTAATGATGTTCTCGATTGTTTTCCGAATGTGAAGTACCAGGCTTATGCCGATGATATTAAATTATATGTATCTTATAGCAAGCGAGATATGAACGAGAAAAAGGTAGAACTACAAGAAGCTCTTGACTGTGTTCATAACTGGTGCTTTTCCAATCAGTTGACTCTTTCACCGTCTAAGTCCTTCCATTTACATATTGGTTCCAGTAATCCGTCCACTACATATGTCATCAATCAGATATCGATCGACAGAGTACCACAAGTGCGTTATTTGGGCATCAATTGGCCGCATCACTACGTCGTAATGACACTGTACTTGATAGGGTGGCCAAAGCTCGAAAGGCTATGTTCTCATTTCTTAGAGCCATCTCTGTCCACGATTCATCTATATTGGTCAAATGTTTTAAAATTTATGTAATGCCTCACCTAGACTTTACTTCGACGCTTTGGAATCCTCAGATTCGATAACGGTAGAAAATGTTCAGAGAATTTTTACACGCATTGTATATTATCGTTGTTTTCCGAACAAAATGTACCCTCAGGCTCTTCCGTCTTATGAAACTAGGCTAAGATGTCTAGGCCTAACAAACTTGGCCGATAGGGGATATCAAAACGACATTGTCATGGGTTGGAAGATTATGCAGAACCAGTCCATAATTGATAGAAACCGCATATTTAAAGAAGGACGTTGTACAAGAACTAATCCTAGTGGTATTCAAGTTGAAAAAACTCGTAACACTGCTAGGTACTACAGCTTCTCTTTGCGAGTCTCTCGAATATTTAGCAAGTTACCTATTGATCTTCTTCGGGAAAAATCTCTCAAAGCTTTCCGTAAAAAACTTGTCTGTAAATATAATAGTGTTTCGAATTTAATGAAGTATCTAGCCTTCATATGTCATAGCTCTCAATTGTTTTTTTCTTCAAACGAATTTATTGTCTTCGATGTTTGATTACCAATGCGCATTCTCGGATGCAGATAAAATATATATAACGTTATTAAATAAATAATCAACTTCACTTGAAGAAAAAGATAATCATTCAATAAATGAATGTCATTGGGACTTGGGGGTATTGTGGTGAGGGGCGGTTGTTCTCGGTATGGTGCCGGGTTTTATTGGAGGGCTTTAGCCGGAGAAGTCGTGTCGGTAGCCTTTATAGATGGTGCTTCCCCTGAGTGCAGGTCTACATCTCCTCCTCTAGGATCGCTTGAGTTGCCACTACGCCAATATTGAGTCTCTTGGCACCAGGTGCGTCAGTGGATGTACCGGAGGTCCCAGCCTCTGTGGGGCCCTGCTTGGGAGTGACAATTTGTTGAGAGGAGACTTGCTCTCTTTCTTCTGTAGGGGGATTCGATGATGTTGTGTTCCCAACGTATGCTGGAGGTGGCTCATCGGAGCAGATGTACTGAAGCTCTGGCCTGTTTATTATTTCATCAGTACGATTCTGAAGGTCCATCTTCCGGACATCGAATTTTGTCTTGGGCACTCCTCTATCTCTTTCGAGACCCAGCTGGATCTCCTTGAATCTGTCGGCTGCGGCAATAGCCATAGCGACAGTTCTCTCTGTCATTCCGCATCCGGGCTGCTTTGCGAATCCTCTGCGCTCCTCTGCGACATCCGTGTAGATAAAAATCATTATCGCACAAAAGAACGAATTGTCCTTAAGCGACGTTTGATTATAAAAGCGGTCGGAGATTACCCAAGCATACGGGATCATTTTGTACATCAGCTCCATTCCAGCTGGAGGGTTGCCCCATTGAGTGATGATTCTCAGCACTCAAACGCAGGATGGGCGGATTGCATTTATAAGGGTATAATCTGCCAGGCTGGATACGCTGATTTTCCTGGCCTTGCAGACCTTCACCGCATTGGCTACAACAGCCATCTTTGCCCACGCTAGTCTTACGACCAGGTGGACGCCAATTTCTGCTCCAACCTTTATGAAGGTTCCACTGCTTATTATTATGTTTTCTGCGCAGGTTGCAAGTACGGCAACTGAGGCGGAGAGGTCGGCTGCCTCCTCATTCATGCGGTCCGTGAACTCATTGGATGGACAGTATGAGTATCCGTAGTCTCTGTGGCACGCGATGAAGGAGATATTTTTCTTGTTCGACCGCCTTGCCAGATTTCTGATGATCCCATAGGAGAGGAAGAGTGCATTTCTCTTGATTGCCAGATCGTCTCTCTTAAAGAAGTCAATCTTCGAATAGCAATTTGCTACATCCTTGGCCACATCTCGAGGTGCAATCTCCTGAAGAGTCATATTTGTCCCGTCGGTTTTCTTGAAGGGAATCGGATAAACTTGCAGCGTTCCGAAATAGTTGGCGTAGCTGGCGTACATTTCGTCAAGCTTTGCTTGAAATGCCTTTGGATCCGCGTCCTTTACCGTTATGCCTGCATTCGACATAATATAGTAAAAAGACACTTGCGCCATTTGGACGGGTGTCAGAGTCGTGTAGCCGCTCGCTCCCAGTGTGACTGTCTTGGCTAAGAGTGTTGCGGTATCGCGGAAGTCGGCGCTTGTGTACTTGAGGAGACCAAACAGCTTGAGACTGGCCTCTGTGAATTCGAAATCCTTGTTAGGCACACACCGCACAAAAGTTCTGAGACAAGGACTTGAGAGTCAAGTTTTCGATTCCCGTCGTGACCTGAAGTTCAGCGTCAAACTCGGCATAGTATTCCTTATCCGCTTCAGTAGTATCAATGGGAAGTTTAGAGTTTGAAGACATTTTTAGCACGATGATGATCAAGGTCTTGAGGTTCTTGATTTCTTGGGGCTGACTCTTGAGGGTTAATGTGAGACTTCTGAGAAATACGTCGTGTAAAGGTTATTTTCTTATCACACAGGTAGCATTCGAATAGTGCTCGCGTTCGGTGACATCTAAGATGCTTAGTGAGACTACAATAGTCTTGGAATAAGCATCGACAGTTCGATGCAGGACATTCCATCTGAATAAACACAATCTGAAAACTCGAGAAAAAAATGAATGAGATCAAGCTTTGTCATGTAGATCATTACTATAGAACTTTCGACTAAAGAACAAGCTATGAATAACTATTGAACTCGCGATGAGCCAAAAACAATTACCGACCATGAAGAAACCAGGTCCTAGGTGCTACGTAGCAGCCCTTTTTTCTGTTAGGATAGATTCTACGTTCGCTATTCTTTTTGAGCTTGGACTTAGGGAATAAAAGTTTAACGAGAGACCGTTGGTCGGACGGCCAGAACATGTGTAATATGTAGAGAAAAGCTAAGTAAAAAAAAGTTGCTACGTAGCACCTAGGACCTGGTTTGTTTTCTTCTTTTCTCTTTCGGTGTTTCGAAGCTTTTCGTGAATTGCACTGGTTTTCCCATGATCTGAGTCTTTCGCCCTTTGGGTGCAGGTTGCGAATGCGCAATTGCTCTTTTTTGTACAGTATGTATTGAGCACGAGCATACCGTAGCATGACATTGTCTAAGATGTGCAGATACCCCTCCTTGTTCATGATATCCTCTACTTTATGCAACGAACCTACCACATGAGCATGAAATGCACCCCACACCATGACGGAACCACCCCCATGAGAATGCGTACAAGAGATGGAGGACGTCAAATGAGGCTGACGACCGCGCTGCATACAGCTCAGCCAAGAAAGCCGCCAAAAGAGCTGTCGCAGTTTCAAAAGCCTTCTACTTCCGCGATCTCTATGAGAAGATGAACCAACCAGGAGGCGATAAAGCCATCTATCGGCTTGCCAAGGCTCGACACCGCAACACCTTGGACATGCAGAGAGCAGCCACGATAAGGGAAAAACAAGGAAAGCATGCATTGCGCGATCATCCGGTTACTGAAGAGTACATTCGATGGACAATGGCGATGTACGATGATTCAAAGGGTACTGTCAGAACTCCGGTCGGCATCACAGAGCCATTCGCAGTAAACGTTGGAGTGCACCAAGGGAGTACTTTGTCTCCCCTTCTCTTCATTTTGGTTATGGATACCGTCACGCGTCCTCTACTGACTTCGGCTCCGTCAACCATCGCATACGCCGACGACATTCTCCTTGCTGCTCCTACACGTGCCGAAATCGAGAAACGCACCCAAGAATGGAATGACGCTCTTAGTAGACATGGCTTATGCCTCAACATCAAGAAGACCGAGTACCAGGAAATCGGAGTGCAAACGACGGGAACTGTTCACATCAGCGGTGAACCGCTCCCGAAGACCTCCGAATTCAAGTACCTTGGTTCTGTCATCTCCTCAGACACTTCAACAAATGCAGCGGCACGCCAAAGAGTAAATGCAGCTTGGATGAAATGGAGAGAACCTACAGGTGTCCTCTGTGATAGGAATATCACAGCTGGCATACGCGGAAAGATGTATAAAACAGCGATCCGTCCCGTGCTTCTCTATTCGAAGGAGACCTGGCCTACAACGCGTGTAACCGAGAGCATTATTCACACGAATGAGATGAAAATGTTACGCTGGACACTAGGACTGACTCGCCTAGATTGTGTGCGTAACACGATTGTGAGAGGGAGACTCGGCGTGGCCCCATTACCAGACAAGATGCGAGAAGGGAGAGTTAGATGGTATGGACACGTGATGCGAAGAGACGCGACCAACATCGCAAGACACGCCCTTGACATGGAAGTACCAGGCAAACGCCCGCGAGGCAAACCGAAGACAAGATATATTTTAATTTGAATTTTTTATTACGCGAAACAGATGTATCACGTGAAAAATTGATGGTGCTTGATGGGATGTATGTATAAGAAGGGGAAGGGAAGAAAACATGGTTCAAAAAGGCTGAGGAGCTTCTGATGGTAAGTAGGAGCAGAAAAATGGTGAGACGATCATTGATAGCCGTTCGGAATCAGCCATTGGAGAGGAGAGGGATAAGGATGAATGATACGACGAAGGGGTCATAGAGGCTTCATAACAGAGGGGAGAGGTAAGAAGAGCCGCTCCGTAGCAGCCGTTTCTAGAGGAAAGGGAAGGGAAGAATGGATATGGATACGCTTAACCAAGACCTGCGCCTTGCTAGACTCCACTCGGAAGACGCAACGGACAGATGTTTCTGGAGAGCTAGAAGCCGTACAGCGGACCCTACTCCGACCTCGGCTGGCGCGGGATAACGCTAAGAAGAAGAAGATTCATTTCCAACTGGAGCTTTCTTGGTCAGTAACAAAACTCTACTCTTTTCATGAATAATAGCTGATAACAACTAAGCCAATTTACTCAATTAAACTGGATAAAACTAAAATGTTGTGGCTAATTGTTCCACACGGCCTCGTTAGCATGCATTTTAACTAAGCCTAAGCGAAAAAAATCCAAAATATTAAAGCCCCCCTCATCCGCCCAAAGTGAAGTGCCCCCTCACCTTCTTTCAAGTAAAGTGCGCCCCCCCCCCTCCTTCAAGTAAAGTGCGCCCCTCCCTTTTTTGTTACTTTCCAATAAAGCTTGTATCTGATGTCACGGGTAAAAAATTTCGAAAAAAAGACTCATAAAAGATGAACCAGAGGCTCGTCGACAAAAATTGTGACATCACCCGAGAGCTTCTGCTATGGAAAAAAACAATTTAGTTAGTTTCAAGGAAAAATTCACTTTCATTTAGTTTTTTTTCAATTTTTCGATTTTTTCTCGGAATAAAAGACTCGAAAAAATTATCAATTTTTTTTCGCACATATCTGATTAAGAGCAGTAAGGTGTGTGTAAGAGAGATAGAGGGAGAGAGAGATATAGAAAAAGAAAGATAAAGAGATAGAAAGGGAGATAAAGAAAGAGAGAGAGAACAGGGCAAAATTGGAGATAGAGGGAAAAGTAAAAGTTTGGAGTTTCTTAAACAGAGTTTGAAGCGAGAGAAAACAGGGTAAAGGACTACCGTAAGCAAACCAATCTAGGGCCAATTATACCCAAACATAGCTCCACCCATTCTATCAATATCACCAACAGCAAATCGAAAGCGCTCATTTTTCTCATTCTATGTTTTCAAAACAATTCATGTAGCATTCTTAAAGTTCTCTTTTCTAAAACTTCTTTTCCTTTTCTACAAAAAAAAACTGATAAGGATTCCATCTTTACTATCAGAAACGGAGAATCAGATGAAATCGTTTGGTTCAATAGCGTGTTATGTATTGATATTATGTATATACAATACCATGACATCGATGAAGCGTTTGAATTTGACTGCTAACTGCAAAATATTACGCTCATCTCTCTACTTCTTTCCATGATCTTTTTCTATTGAGTTTTCATAAACAAACCATGGTGTTTTAGCTACATCAAAAGAATTTTCTTCTTAAAGAACCTTATTACCTAATTTTTACTCGTCAGAGAACTTTCTTACATGTGACCGTTCTATTTATTCATCTATACCATTCCTGTTTCCAAATTTGAAAACCTGATTCTTCAAACTTTTCGCTTTAACAAAAACATTTTTTTCATCACTCGTATTTATTGCAAGGGATGTATATTTTTCTTATTGTGAAGAACACACATTCAGTTGTAGCAATAATTTTATCAGACGCTTCTGATTCGGATAAATGTTTTTTCTGGGTATACAAGACACACGTCTAAGTTTTTTTTAAGGCAAGCGTTGAATGAAAAAACCCAACAAAATGTTTGCAGAAACGACTAGTTGTAACATTAAACATTATTTTATAAAAGTCAAGCAACATGTTGAAATGTACTAATCAAGTCGAATTGCTCAGCTATTATTTTCAGTTCTCAAATCATGGAGAAAAATCATTGTATTTTTTCCACATGTTATTGTGATAACACGCAAGTTTAACAAGTTGAGGCGGACAAAGCAGATAAAAACGAGGGAAAGACTCAGCTGCAAGAAAATTTTTGAAAGATTCTCGGAAAATCAACAGAAGTATTCCTATTAAAAAAAAAATTTCATAAATTAACTTCATTCTTGCTTCAAAATCTGCCTAGTTTTTCTCGTCTTCAACCTCATTTGAAATAATCGAAATTCAAATTGGATTTTTTTTAGCTTGAACTTCACAATTCTACTTAACGATTTTTGTTCATCCCGCTCTCTCTGGCCATCTTCCTCATGTTGTGGGGGGTGGGGGTTCCGGCTGAACTTCTGGACGTTTCTGATGCTTGTTGGAGTGACCACCGTAAACTTTCGTCCTCTACCTGGGCGATTCAATACTCCTCCTGACTCCTTGAACCTTTGGAGGGTTAGATAGACAGTGCTCCGAGCGACGCCAAGGGCTCTTGCGATGTCGTTCACACTTGATCCGCGGAGTTTCATGTTGATGATCGACTGAAGGTGTGCATTCGCTTTCATAACTACCTTAATAATGAACCGATTTGCACCAAAATTACAGACAAACGAGACGAATAGATAATGACGAAATTTTAATAAGAGTATTCCCTACTCCTCGCTGATTTCTAGCAACGGGTTTTTATACCGAGCCGAGGATCGGATTGTTCGCAGAAACTTGTGCAAAAATCGTGTGGTGTGACGGGAACAGGGGTTATTTAGTCATGACAGATCTTCTGTCGGCGGGCCTCTGTGTTCCAAATCTTTAGGGGGGACCCTTATGTGAAAAAAGGTAAGGGGGACCCTTATGTGAAAAAAATTTCGCGCCTTCGGCGGGCGTATGTCCCTTTTTCTTTCACACTAAAAAACCCCTGAACGGGAACCGAACCCGCAACCTTCGCTTTCCAAGCGAGGCTTTCACCCACTCAGCTACACACGCACACAAAATAATGAACTTTTTTTTATTAATGCACAGGCCCATACACAAAACCCTATATACGTGCTCACAAAATGTGCGCCAACAGGCTGTCACATGGCGCGGTTTCGGTGTCCAATAATTGTGTGTCACCCGGTACAACTAAGCCTCAGCGAAAAAATCAGTGAAAAGTAACCTGACCCGCCCCCGTCAAGTAAAGACGTCTCCCAAGGGGTACTACTGCAGTTTAATTGGAAGCACTGGTCGGCTTTGAAGGCTAAGGTTTTGAAATTTTTCTTCATAGGTGATCATTTTGAGCATCAGGGATTCCGTTTCAACACGAAAATTTTTTAAAAATTTTTTACAAATAAATTTTTCGAGAATTAAGTTTTTCAGTAAAAAACTTTGTTTTCTCGTTAAGTTTGGCCTATAAATGTATATAAAATCAAATGTTCATCTCTAAGAGCTAAAAATGGTCAAAAATTGAAAAAAATTACCTGAAGTTGTCACTACTTGTTAAAACTTGCCGTCGCTGAGCCTGAGTGTTTACGGTACCTTTCTCCAAGTGTATCATACATTTGTGTTTCTTTTCAAAATAAATTCTTTTAAATTTTTTTTTTGATAAGGTCTCCTCGTTAGCCTAAGCCGTTCGGTCTCGTTAGAAGTAACTAGTAATGAGCCTAAGCGTTTTTAATGTAAAAACAAATCTTTCAAAAAAAAATTTTTTTTTGAAACGGAATCTCAGATGCTCAAATTAATCACCTATGAAGAAACCGTAGCGTTTAAGCCGACAAGGCGCTGCCAATTGAACTGCAGTAGCGCCCCCCCCCCCCCCGAAACTTTTTTTAAAAAATTCACAAACTTCCTGGAATGCTATTGCTCCTGACTGTGGTAACGGACTTATCAATAAGTAATAGTAAAACTTACGTAATGCCGCACTTGGACTATGCTTCGAATATATGGAATCCATACTATGCAAGAGATTGTGATGATATAGAGAAAGTTTTGAGGAAATTCACTCGCATAGTTTACCATCGATGTTTCGCAAATGAAGTTAATACGAGGTCTCTTCCTTCTTACCCCAATCGACTTGCCCGCCTTGGATTCGTTTCTCTTTCTAAGAGGAGGGTATTTTCTGACTTAGTTATGGGTTTCAAGATCTTCCATGGACTGTCGATAATAGATAAAAAGCGATTTTTCAAAGAGACTATTCCAACGGCGAACTAATATAAATGGCTTATTAGTTCAGGTAGCAAGAATACAGCTAGAAACAACTTTTATGGAATGCGAATATCCCGCCTTTTCATCAAACTACCTCGAAACTTGATTAATAGTATGAACCTGAAATATTTTAAATCCCAATTAAAAAGTGGTGTTCTATCTACTCTTCTCTCGTCATGAATTCAGAACTAAATTTCTTTTTTTGTCGTTCAAATTGTTCTACATATATACAGGGTGGCTGGAAAGTACGCAGTCCGAAAGTCAAACGCTTTTGTATCGTAATCAATAATCCAATTCCTCTCAATTCAACACATTTTATACTCAACATATATATGTAAAACTGGGTGAAGTCAGTTTCCAATGCGGGATGACTTGGCGGAGACGCTTGGGGAAAGCATCAGTCGTGGCACGTAGGTAATGAACGTCGAGTTCCTCCCAAGCTTTGAGCAGGGCCTTCTTCAGAGACGCCAAATTGGGGTGGGGACGAGCCGAAGATTTTGCCTCGAGGACCGACCATACGGAATAGTCGAGCGGATTGAGATCCGGCGAGTAGGCGGGCCACTGCTTACTCGTTATGAAGGTGGGCAAATTGTTCGCACACCACGGCGCGGAGTCCTGTTGGAAGCAGAACGGGCGGCAAGCGAAGTGCGTACGGGTCCAGGGAAGCAAGGCGCCTTCGAGAATGTCTTTGATATAGTTCTGCTTGTTGATCTTCACGCCCTGATCAACGAAGACAAGCGGAGACTTGCCCGAAGCGCACACAGCCGCCCAGACCATAAACTGAGCTGGATGGAAGATGCGGTTGACGACTCTTCCGTTGCCATCGGCTTCAAAAGGATCTCTGGCGATAACCCACACGTTTTGGGAGTTGTAGGCCTCCTCGATCGTGAACAACTTCTCGTCTGAGAAGACTTTCTCGTCGGCACCAGGTGCGGCCGTGTCGCGAAGCAAGGCCCGACTTCTCTTCACGCGCTCTGCTGTGTTCTTGGCAGACAACAAGGCACCCTTGCGAGTACGATAAGGGCGCATGCCGAGGTCAACCCTGACGATGGTCTGAGCCGACCAGCGGGATATTTCGAGCTCTTTGGACATCTTGTTAATGCTCCGGTTGGAGTTTCGGCGTATTCGCTCTCTCACTGCTTTTATCTTCGCCGGCGTCCGAGCAGATCGAGGTCGACCAGTTTTTGAACGGTCCTCGAGATTTCCGAGCTCGCGGTAACGTTTGATGGTCTTCCAGACAAGATTTCGACGGACGACGAGGCGTTTCGCGATGTCGGAGTTGGAGTACCCGCGCTGGTGCAAAACGACGATAGCGACACGCTGGAGATGGGGACCCGTCATTACCTTTAAATTTAAACAATTGTAGTCAAACTTCAACACGTTTCGAAGTTTATTGTGTTTAAAACACAATAAACTTCGAAAATCAAAAAAAAGAATCGGTGCGTGCACGAAATAGTGCGTAGCACACTCGTAAACCACGGACTGTGTACTTTCCAGCCACCCTGTATAGGTTTGTTTGTTTGTTGTTTTTTTCCCCGTTCAATTCGCTATATTAAAGTCAAATTGATGTATCGCTTTTGTTCGTATTTGACAATTGTTTAGCTGATCTATTCATTCCTCATTTTCAATTGTAATTAAATTTGTGCGTTATTGCATCGAAAGGTGTAGATAAAATATATATAATAGGGAAAAACATGCATCATTGAGAGATGTTTCTGTAAATTTCACTGTGCATAGGACGAAAACCAGAAGAAAAAAACTTTTAGAAACGTTGCAAAAACGTTTAATCCAGTAATAAGAAGAAAATTATACTCACTTTACGACGCCTTCTTTTCTTAATAGAAGTCGAATATGCTCGAGCTGTATAGGAGCTCAGAAATCTGCAAAGAGACTTGAAGAATAGAAAACAAATTTCAGAACTCGAAGAAGCGAAAAACTTTGAAAACGAAAGAAAGAAAAAATGGAAATGATTTGTGCAATTTGTGATTTGTGCAAGAAACTTGTGCAATTTTCCAGTCCGCCTGACTAAGCGTAAAATTTAATGTAAAATTATATTTTAATATAAAAATAAAACGAGCGGCCTCACTCATGCCTCCCGGTTTCTTGCCTCCTTCTTGCCTCCTTTCGGTAATTGCCTTTGCACAATCGGCTGGCTCTGCGAAATCGGCTGGCCTAAAAAACGGCCTTGCTCAATTAAAGTAATTGGATCAACAAAAATTAAAGATATGAGAAATTTTCTTATGCGTTCTCATTCGCCTAAGCCGTACGGCCTCGTTAGCGTGATATATCTCCGACATTTGCTTATTTTTGTTACTTTAAAAGTTTTAATCGTTTTAGAAAACTTCTCCTTCCGGACTCGAACCAAACGTTTTCAGAATACGTGAGTTTTCTGTTTTTGCCTTATTCAAAAGTTTTTGATTATGCATGTTTTGTTTCAAAAATTCTTTTTTCCAGTTAATCTGGATAGAAGAACCAAAAGTTGAGAATGAGACAGGCAAAAACAAGGATAAGAAGAAAAGCGACAAAACGGAGATGAAGGTTTCAATTGATTCATAAGGTATTAAGAGATGAAGTTAGTAGACTTTTAACTGAATCATAAGGTATGGAGCATTAAATAACCTTTTTTCCCCAGGAAGTAGAAGAGCCCAAGTAAGAAGAGAGGCGTCTTCATGAGGTTGATCTTACACTTGACAGATATGATGTTAAATGTTTTTCCTTGTGATCGAATTCTGACATTATTGAAGGTGCCATATCGTCCTATTCAAGGAGATGAGAAGATGGCTGCTTCGTCAGACACGTTCGGACATGCTGGTGCTCCAGATTTGTCGAGCTTGCGACGAACAGCTTCTAGTCGTGAAGAAGTAATTGTTCCATGAAGGCATGCCTTGTCTGGTAGTACCTCTGTGTTCCACCTGTGTGTACACCAACCGTAAGAGCGTTTGCGACGCATTTTATAATACAGTCTTGAAGAATGTACATAACTCCTAATTTGTAGCATTTCTAAATAAAGTGTTGTTAATCTTTGTGTTCTTTATTCCACAAAGGTGAAAGAATACATGACTTGATCTTTACCGCAAAGAGTGCAAGTTGCGGTAGTAGGAAATGGCTCTCTACCAAAGATCGTATCCATAGATTATGTCGGAATGAAAACAGTCATTATTGAAAACACATGAAAATATTGTTTAATAAAAGAGTCGAAAATACGCACCAGAGAGAGAGAGAGTGCATCCAAAAAGTGTGTCTTTCTGAGAGAAACGACACAGTCAGAGAAAAACGCTAGAGAGCGTAGAAGAAAACAATATTCAGAGACAGTCAGAAAAAATGCTTCAGAAAAGAGTAGAAGGAAATAGTTTGTTATATTGAGAGACTTCAAGAGTAAAGGCTTCAGATAAAAAGAGATAAAGATGAAGAGAATAAGAGAGATAAGTATCAGTTAAGGTGAAATAGTGTGTATTTTTAGTCATTGAAAAACTCTCAATATGACACACTATTAAAAATTTGTCAGAGATTCATCCACCTCACAGACGAATCCAGCCCACCTCTTCCTCTTCCGTCCCGGAAGATGAGAGTCATCCACCTCACAGACGAATCCAGCCCCCTCCCCCTCTTCCGTCCCGGAAGATGAGAGTCATCCACCTCACAGACGAATCCAGCCCCCCCTCCCCCTCTTCCGTCCCGGAAGATAGTCTTGAGCTATGCTTTGGGTCTAACTTTCTAATTATTTAAGCCTTGACCTACTTTCCCCGTCTCACAAGTCGGAACCTCAGAAATGGACCATTTCGGAACTTCTCTGCAAAAAAACTGCAATCAAGTGACGCTTGAAATTTGGCGCTTGATGGCAAACCATCCTCATTTCAAATAGAATATTTCTTAGTTTCCTCACGCCTAAAACAGTGGGATCCTGAAGCATTTCTTATGAATAAATTTATTGTTCTTCATGTTAAGGTATCAACTGCACTTGACTTTTATTCAAATGGCACGAGGACCAAAAACGGAAGTTGAGAAAGCTTTAGCAGTTTTCCTGAGCATGGCTGTCGATCCACAGGTAAGCTGAAGGCTCATGGAATTTAAAAATCAATATTTGATGAGTCGTGATTCCTATGGCTTGATGTTCAGATCTTATCAAGTTGATAATGACTATTATGACTGTTCAGGAGAGAGTCGTGAATGTGGGAGCAGTTTATGGAGCAGCACAAGCTTACGTTCACTTGAACCAGACACCGAAAGCTAAACTTATTCTCAAAAAAGTATGGAGTCCTCTATGGTTTCTCAAAAACTTTTTTGGTTCAATTTTTCAAATTTTATGAACTTTCTTGTTGAAATGCTATGTGAAGAAATTTTTGATTGTAAGAATGTCTCAGCAAAGAAACTGACTATGCTTTTAAAAGTTTGGGAATGTGTGTCTTTGAATACTCACCGAAACATACTCCCAAACACTTTCCAGACCGTAGATCAAGAAAATAAGTTATTGATATTAACGAAAATATACTTACCTTAAAAAAAAACGCTTCCGTTGAAATTAATTATAAGTTCAGAACGGAAGGAACATGGCGGTGAAAATTTTTGAACCGAAAAAATTTAGGTAATCGAACACCAGTGGACTTTGGACGAAGGGGAATACCTTGAGAAATGTATGTTGTTTTTATTTATGTTTCAATGGAAAGGAGGAGGAGGAGAGAGAGAGAGAGAGAGAGAGAGAGAGAGAGAGAGAGAGAGAGAGAGAGAGAGAGAGAGAGAGAATAAGATTGAAAGGAAGAACTAGAGAGAGATAGTAAGAGAGCGAAGAAGAAAAATATTCAAAGTAAGAGAGAGCGACGGATTGAAACCAAAAGTTTGGCGAGAACCCCAGTTAGAGCCCAAGTGCTTGATGATGACTAGCTTAGGCTGGCTGATGCTGGCAGAGATCTACGTCAACCAAGGCAAGGCCGACAATGCGACGGCGCTCATTCAGAAAGCACTCAGCATGAACGCGGTTTAGTACTCCATGACAATTATTGATCGAAGCTTTCCTTTTACAGGGTGGTCCATAAATAAAGTTACAAATTTTCGAAAACATTTTCTGGGAAAGTGACCGCACGTAGCGGTCTTTTTTTCTCGTTTTCCTGATCCCCCGTTTTTTTTTAGTACGTGTCAAGTGAGTTGCGATTGATTCCATCGATGTTAAGGGTAATGACAGCGTCGAATCGCTTGCGCATTGCGATCATTCGCCTACACACTCTTGGCCACGCTCCTACTCGCATTGCTGAAACGCTTCGCCTGCCTCGCATGACAGTGTATCGAGCGATCAAAAGATTCGAGGAGCTTGGCACATCTTTGGACCGTCCAAGGCGAGGTCGTCCTCGCACTGTTCGCACGACACCACTCATCGAAAACGTTCGGAGTCGGATCAACCGAAATTCACGACGAAGCATCAGACAGATGGCGCAGCAGCTCCCGATGAGCCGAACTTCATTGAAACGAATAGTCACGGAGGAGCTGGGACTCAGGTCGTATCGTACACGGAAGGCCGCTTTTCTGTCGGCTCGCAACAAGTCGGGAAGAGTCAAAAGATGTCGCGACCGTCTTCGCCGTACGCAGCTAGGCGAACATTTCAATATGGTGTCCTCTGACGAAAAGCTGTTCACCGTGGAAGAAGTCCACAACTCAAAAAACGTCAGAGTGCTTGCGAAGGACGCAGAGCAAACCGATAGCAAGGGTAGAACGGTCCAACGCAGTGCACATCCAACTCAAGTCATGGTCTGCGCCACAGGAAAAACACCGCTTGTTTTTGTCGAGAAAGGCGTCAAGATCGACACGGAATACTACCTGAACATGTTCTGCAAGACGTGCTCCATCCATGGTCTCAATCGCATTTCAATCAGAGGACATGGACCTTTCAACAAGACTCAGCACCAGCCCACAAAGCTAAAAAGGTCCAAACGTGGTGCAAGGAAAGTTTTCCCGGCTTCATTACAACATCAAAATGGCCGGCCTCATCACCAGACCTGAACCCGCTGGATTATTCCGTTTGAGCCTACTTGGAGTCCAAGGTCAACTCTCGCTCCCACTCAAATATTGATTCCCTGAAGAATGCCCTTCAGGCAGAATGGGACAACATCGGAGTCGAATACCTCCGTACAGTGGTAGAGGCGTTCCCAAAGAGACTTCGAGCTGTAGTTCGAGCAAAAGACGATAGTTTGAGCTGAACTTTCGCGTGAATGTTGACATTTATGTTGTTGATAAAATATGTTAATTTGAGATGATTTTCTCTGTTTTGAAAAAAGGTATAACAATTCCAATTTGTAACACTATTTATGGACCACCCTGTATATAAGGAAGCTTGTTTTTGAGTAAATGTTTCTTAGTTTTTCTATGCATAAGTCTTTTCAAGAACAACGCTCATAATTGAGTTGTTATAGGTTTATACTTGTTTTTAATGATCAAAAGCTACTAACAATGGAAAGATTCTGGTCAAATAAAAGATTATTTTTATCTACTTCTTTTTATGTAAAAAAGTAGGTTTTGTGTTCAAGAGCTGCATGAAAGCCTTCGAGTTAATGGCTTACATTCACGAAAAGGACCAGAAATGGGTGGATGCCGCTGCACACTACGAAGACGCATGGAGGATTTGCAGGCATCGCAAGCCAGCTATTGGTTAGCAAAGGATGGCTGTTGTGTAGATTTTTTTGGGCTGTCATGAGACCTGTATCGAATGGCCAGGGTTCCGATGGAATCGTTACGATTCTGTGAGATCGATCATGAGAAGCTTTGGTTTTGTGAGGATTTACTGAGTACCTTATAGGTATGTGAGCGGTTTTATGAAGTTTTGAAAGGTTTATGAGGGTTTTCATTCAACACTATTGATTCGTGAGAGTTTTTATAAAACGATAAAGCTCTTGTTGACTATCAAAAAGTAAAGTACTGCAATGCATAAAAGAATCGCATTAGTGAAACTTTATGAACAACAATTCTTTAATTTTTTTCTCGGTTTTTATAAAAATAATATTTACCAAACAATCGGAATTCGAATGCATTTTTGATTCGTTTACAAATTTGCCGCGTCTTTTTAATGCATTTTCTACAAAAAAAAATCTCGAAGTGAAAAGTTGTCTTTAGCAAATTATTTTAATTAAAAAAGTAATTCAATTTGGCAGCACTTGGAGTAAAGTATTTCTCTGTTCAACAGGGTTCAAGCTGGCTTACAACTATCTCAAGTGCAGAAGATTTTTCGACTGCATCGAAGTCTGCCACAAAGTCCTCCATCAATACCCCAGTTATCCCAAAATTAAGAAAGAAGTCATGGACAAAGCCCGCATGAATATACGAACGTAGTTACGCACGGAATAAATAATAATAATTTATCTAAATTTTTCAATGCAAAATTGTGGCGATAAGCACAAAATTAAGAAAACATTCACGAAACAAGAAAACCAAAATATCCAATTCTTTTAATGGTAATATAAATAAAACCCGTTTTATCAAGATAAGCATTCATTGTGACCTCAATATTTATACAACATGAACATACATAAACTTGTAAGAAACCTCATAAAGTTCACCTTAATTATGGAAAATCGAAGAAGTTAGTTCCTCGAAGACTTTTTTCTTCTAAACTTTAACGATGTATACATCCAAAACTAAATACTTATAAAAAATTATACTTATTTGAAGGGGTCAATTTTTTGTTAGAGGTTTTTCAACAAAAAAATTGAGTGACTACATATAAATATAGTTTTTTTTTTAAAACTCTTGTTTCCATTTGTATTTCATAGCTATATTAGTCTAGAATATGGCAGGGCCTGTTGTTTACTACTCCTTTCATTAAAAAAAAAAGATTTCTCAAGGGAGAACTGATTAAAGCTTTAATAATATTTCCAGCACGATCCGTGTCATTGTTTCGTGATCCTATCGCAAATCACAGCAAATTTTTCGCAGAATATTTTCATTGATAAAAATTTAATCCAAACGGTTATGAAAATCGTACATTCACGAATCACACAAAATGCACATAACTACACACACTGAGAAAGTGAGAGAGAGGCAAGAAGAGAATTAAAAAAAACAAAGAAGAAAGTAGAGAGAAAGAGAGAGGAAGACAGAGAAAGAGAAAAAATGAGAAAGACAAAGAGAGAAGCTAGAGAGTCGGAGAGAAACAAAGAGACAGAAATATACGAAAAATGAGGAAGACAGCTGATTATTTGCTTATCAATCAGTAATATTCTGAACTCGCGTCTTTATTAAGAGTTTCCAACTCACATCCGCGTACATAGAATTGAAGAATTATCTTCAAGTTTTCGAATAGTCAACATCAACTGTTTTTTCGAAAAGAAAAAATCGTCTTACTTATTTCGTGATTTATTATCATGTTCAACTACAGGGTGAGTCAGAAGTACTTGGACAATACTTTTTCAGCCTTGGCGGGAAAACTACGCATTTCGCGCGCTGGGAGATGACACCAAATTATTTGTCAATCTTCTCTCTGCTTATTTTGTGAAATAAATTTTAATATTTTAACTTTCATGGTAAGATGCGCCCTAATCCATCTCGAGCTGCAATTCCGGATTCAAGCAGTTCCGGTCACCCCACTTGAGAAATCATCCGTCTACTGGGCGTTGCTCGTTCAACCATTTATAATACTATTCAACGTGGTACGTTCTCTGACCTCTCTCGTACAGGCCGTCCAGCTTCTTCCACAACTCTGGATCTGAAAAATAGTCCAGAAACGAATCAAACGCAACCCTGGACGCATCATGAGAAAAAAGGCTTCTGAACTTGGTGTATCTAACGCATCGAAAAGGAGAGTTGTCCACGAGCAACTCGAGATGAACCTTCACAAGTACCGAAATCGCCATGGATTGTTGGACAAACAGAAAAAAAGCTAGGCTCGAAAAATGCCGCGGACTACTCTCGAAAGCCGCGGCTAGAAATCACCTCACCACTCTTTTCACGGGCGAAATAAAGACAGGGTGCTTGCATCATCTTCTGAAGCTGCTAATTCTGTTGGGAGAATCGTGTCTCATGTGTCTCATCCCGCTTCCGTCATGGTCTTCCGGTGTGTTGGCTACTTGTCGCACTACACTCTTTTTCGTTCCAAAAGAAGCCAAGGAGAACAGGGAACTGTACGTTTCAGATATTCTCGAGAAGAACGTGAAACCCTGAGCTAATGCCCATTTCGGAAATCAGAATTGGACGTTCCAACAAGACGGAGCCCCGGCCCACACCAGTAAGAAAACACAGGAGTGGCTTTCTCGCAATGTGCCTTCATTCATTGCGGCTGGAGAATGGCCTACAAACTCACCCGACTTGAATCCCATGGTTTTTTCCATCTGGTCCATCCTACAGAGCAAAGCCTGCCATTTCGGTCGCACCCACTTGTCCAGTCTGAAAAGGTCCCTACAGTGTGAGTGGACAAGTATTCCCCAGGAGACTCTGCGGACCGCAGTCGAAGCATATCCCAAGCGACTGAGAGCTGTAATTCGGAACAAAGGCAACCATATTGAGTGATATTTTTAATTTGTGTTGATAAGACTATGAATAAACTATTTACCGGGGTTCTATTCAACTTTAAAGAAAATAAGCGGTTTTTTCAGTGTAAAAGTACTTTTGACGCATCTTGTATAACTTCTCTAAATCTTCTCAAAAGTTTCACCTAAGCTTAATTTATGTTTTCTTTGTTTTTTTTAAAAACAGAAATTAGCTCTTTTCGTGTTTGCCTGTACCACCCCGTTGATTATATTTTTTATTCAATTTTTGAAAATAATCCAAACGCAACTATCTCGAGAAAAAAATAGTTTTCCTTATTCGAGCTTTTGTTAGAGTGAACTAAGTGAGCTCATGTCAAAGCAATGGGATGTGTATGTATGTACTCGTATGCGTCTACAAATAAAGACTGGTGTTAATACATATAATGATAATAATTACAATAATAATAATGAATATTGTTATCATTATTATTGTTGAGTTTGTTTTTTATTGATGTATAGTCACTGGAAGTAACCGTATGACTTCTAAAACAAAATTAATCCCATTTATGGCTCTTCATGGGCTCAACCTTCCTCCCTTTTTAGTTTTTTTCTTCTTATATTGTATTTGTAAGTGAATCTGTACAGAAAAGATATAAAAAGATTTGAAAATTTATTAAATTGTTTCATATATAATTACTCTAAAGGTGTTCCTCAATCGTTTAATCGACTCGTGTTATATGTATTGATCGAACTGTCATCATGATCGTTTGCCAAAATTTCATCGGATGACCTTTAAGTTGATCCAAAATCCAAGTATCGGTCGATTTTGCATTCGAATATTAATAGAAAATTTATGGTACGTCACTTTGCAGCCATTATTTTGCTTTTTGCGAATGTTTAAATACATAAACGTTGACCTCTCACTCAGAAAGAGATTTTATTCATGAAAACTCCCTTCCCCCCTTTCTCCTTAGGGCCCCCTTCCCCACTTCAGGCCCCCCTTCCCCTCCCCCTAGGGCCCCTACCCCCCTTCGCTTAGGTAGGGCCCTCTTCCTCCCCCCTTTAATAGAGCCAGGCCGTGTTTTAGGGGAGCAAAGCCGCGGGGCCGTTTGGCCGCGCGGCCCCGCGTACTGTAAAATTTCACAAGTCAAATTTATTAATTGCCGATGTCACTGATATTATGGTTATCTATGAAAATGCTACATATTAATAAAAGCGAAGATATAAAACGCGACGCTTGACAAAGAGTTGTAGCGAGAAAACTCGTGCTTTTCGCTATCATTTCTAATATTATATTGAATCGGCACTTTGTGGTACTTTTTCCGTTAACCGGATACTCGCGTCGCGGTTCCCTTCGCGTCGCGGTTTCCTCGTTAGCTAAGCCGTACGGCCTCGTTAGCTAAGCCCTACGGCCTCGTTATCGTAAACTTTTACTAAGCCTAAGCGTTTTTTAATGTAAAAATATCTTTTTTTGATGTAAAAATAAAACGCGAAGGGAACCGCGACGCGAGTATCCGGTTAACGGAAAAAGTGCCCACTTTGTTACTTGGGGGCCAGGTTACTTTTCACTGATTTTTTCGCTTAGGCTTAGCTGAAATGGGCACTTTTTCACTTTAGGTCTCCCCCTCGCAGAGGTTCTATGGGTCATACTTCTGACTTACTTAAATTTACAAAAAGTGGCTTTTTTTCACTTTAGGTCCCCCCTCCCAGAGGTTCCATGGGTCATTGCTTCTGACTTACTTACATTTACAAAAAGTTATTTTTACATTAAAAAAAACTATGGCACTTTTTTACTTATCTGGTCTTGAGAAACGGACCAATGAACGGAGAGGGGAGAGCGAGTATTTCTCATTTTCCTTCTCATCCCTCTCTCCCTCTCTCTCTCGTCATATTACTCTATCACGATTAGAACCTCTCGCCGCAGAGAAAGAGAGACATCTCTCTGCGGCGAGAGACGAGAGGGAATGTGATTGCTGTCTAGGTCTATCTTTTTCTCTGCGATGAGGCACAGTGCACACTCTCTCGCCGCACACATAGCTGTCTGTGATCAGCCATTCTTTTGCTTTTTGCGAATGTTTAAATACATGCACGTTGATCTCTCACTCAGAAAGAGATTTTATTCATGAAAACTCCTTCCCTCCTTTTCTTCTTAGGGCCCTTTTCCCCCCTAGGACCCCTACCCCCCTCTTAGGTCTTCGCTTAGGTAGGGCCCTCTTCCTCCCCCCTTTAGGCCCCCCCCCCTCTCTTCCCTGCTTAGGTAAACTCCCCTCCCCCTCCCTTCTTTCCACAAAATTTATAAAGATAATTTGAAAAGAAAGGATGGATTCGTCAAAAAATAGAGAAATGGTGTATGTTATTCAATAACTCACACCATCACTGTGTTTCGCCGCCCCTCGCGTCTTAGAACCTCTTGCCGCAGAGAAAAAGCTCTCTGTTTGTGTGATTACAATCTTGGTAAAATCTGCCTTTTTCTCTGGAAGACGCAGGCTCCGCCGCCTCGCGCTTTTTTTTGTCTCCAGACCAGATAAGTGAAAAAGTACCAAAACTATTTCTACATTAAAAAACGCTTAGGCTTAGGAAAAAGTTCACGCTAACGATGCCGTACCCCTTAGGCGAACGAGACCGTATCAAGAAAATAACCCAATTGAACTGACCCAATTGAAACTCTGGGAGGGGGGGGGGTTGCTAAAGTGAAACAGTTCCCAAAAAGTTAGTTTTACATTTAAAATCTTCGAGATCATTCACGAGGAAAGCGTTTTTAAGAAGAATAAACGTTGACCTCTCTTAACAAAATGCTTTGACCCAAGTAAAATAATGTTTGAATTGGCGGCCGTAAAATATGAAAAATTCGCTCCACCCCTTAGAGCGTCCATTAAAGCGACACGACCTGACAGGATTGAAGCGACACGACCAATACTTTGTACCGCGTCTTTTTGTATCCGACGCTCACTTTGTCCAAAATTTGACATGACACGCGAGCCAAAATTTTCTGTGATTTACTATTTTTTTTCTTCTGATTTACTAATCTGGGATTTACTAACTTAACGAATGAATAATGAATAAAATTTCACTGAGGGACTAATTTGCTTTAGCAAACTTGACCACATTAATTTTCGGTGTTGGCTCAACTGTTTAGTCAAGTATTGTCAAGTCGTGGCAGGTTTGTTGACGGCTTCTCAGCTCGAGAGCTATAATGCACGGAGTAACGGTGATTTCGGTTTAGTAAGCATTATTCTCGCTATTGTTTTTTTAACAAATGGAAGAGTTAATACTAGAATTTTAAATGTCGTTTGCAGCTCATTTTCAAAACTTACTTCTCACAATCTTATGCTAGGTTTTTAATAATTCGTTGCATTTTGCCATCATATTAACTTGAAATGTGAAAACATCTCAGGCATCTAAATTTGATACTTGAGTTAGCTTTTTGTGTGTTTTGTTGATTAACTGATGATTATGTCTTATACGTATTTCATCACGTGCCTGCCTTTTGTCAGTTCCGTCTTTTTTCTCTCATCCTCAGCTTTCTATAAAAAAAAATATTCAGAAGACAACAGGCAAATTTAATAGAGTTTGCTTCAACAAACTTAGTTAATTTCATTTTTTTCATTTGTTTTGAGTATTTGATTTTGGAGTTTCCGTCTAAGACAATCGCCTCTTGTTCTCGGAATGTAATTGTTTAAATTGGGAAAGAATTTTAGTCATAAAAAACCTTTTCTCGTCAAAATAATTAAAGTTTCTTAAAAAGCTAGCATGTAATCTCATATAATTTCTGATGACTTGTTTAGGTTTTTCCAAACAACAGGTGGATTTCACGTTCGGCTAAACTCTCTGTTAAGTTCTCGATTTTTCTAATTCGCTGAAAGTTGAAAGAAATATTTTTTTGCTGATAAGATTTCATAATGGCTCGATTCCAGTTCGATACAAGTCTTCATACTCCTTCAAATTTCTCAAATCTGGCCGGAACACAGGAGATGGCTGGTGGGTGGCTTAGACGGCGTGCCTCTACAGTCGATGAGATATGGGCCGATCTCGAGGAAGGACTCAGGTTTCTGTTTACCTAGACCGAAACATTAAAAAAAAAAACATACTTGGGCAGGGTAACAAGAAACTAATTAGAGCCTCGAAACTTTACGTGGTTCTGCGAAAACACCCGAACAGAAGAAGGAGGAAGAACTTTAAAAAATCGCTTCATAAATCTCTGTTGAAAGCAGAACGCGATTAAAAAGATTCTAAAGCCCTCATGTCTAGAAAGCACTCCTTACAAATCATTTACTTCTAGAAAAGCCTTGTTTTTCAGTTCAAAAACTCGTATGAGACCTATTTTTGGGCACTTCTCAATTATTTATTCAATCATTGTAATATATAGTCTTGAAATCCTCGAAATCTATTTTTAACTGCGAGAAAACTTATTTAAAAAAAACTTTAACAGGCACATCTACCGAAGAGAGTCAATGCTGCCCAACCGTTATATGCAATTGTACACGTGAGTTCAGAGTACCAATTTCCTCTGAATTTGAGGTTTTTAATTATACCGAGTAAAATTTATTGTTTATTTGAATTAACCCAACTCTAATTAAGTCTTCGTTGTTGCACATAGGTTTTATAGCTCATATACATATACATATATATATATATATATATTTATATATAGACTGAAAACGTTGTTAACTTTGTCTGCGACTCTCAATTTATACCACAAGTCACCTGAAGGTCACGGGTTTCCCCTGTCCATCCCCCTTCCCCTTACCCGTATCTCTCAATTTATACCACAGGTCACCTGAAGGTCACGGGTTTCCCCTGTCTATCCCCCTTCCCCTTACCTGAAGGTCACGGGTTTCCCCTGTCCATCCCCCCTTCCCCTTACCCGTATCTCTCAATTTATACCACAGGTCACGGGTTTCCATTGTCTATCCCCCTTCCCCTTACCTGAAGGTCGCGGGTTTCCCCTGTCCATCCCCCCTTCCCCTTACCCGTATCTCTCAATTTATACCACAGGTCACCTGAAGGTCACGGGTTTCCCCTGTCCATCCCCCCTTCCCCTTACCCGTATCTCTCAATTTATACCACAGGTCACCTGAAGGTCACGGGTTTCCCCTGTCTATCCCCCCTTCCCCTTACCTGAAGGTCACGGGTTTCCCCTGTCCATCCCCCCTTCCCCTTACCCGTATCTCTCAATTTATACCACAGGTCACCTGAAGGTCACGGGTTTCCATTGTCTATCCCCCTTCCCCTTACCTGAAGGTCGCGGGTTTCCCCTGTCCATCCCCCCTTCCCCTTACCCGTATCTCTCAATTTATACCACAGGTCACCTGAAGGTCACGGGTTTCCCCTGTCCATCCCCCCTTCCCCTTACCCGTATCTCTCAATTTATACCACAGGTCACCTGAAGGTCACGGGTTTCCCCTGTCTATCCCCCCTTCCCCTTACCCGTATCTCTCAATTTTCTCTTGCTGACCTTCTCACCTTTACCGTCCTCTTCTTTCTCGTAAGTCTTTTGCCGCTCACTTCTCTAACCGTCTCGCTGGCCGCATTACTGTAGGCCTTCACTCGTACCCTAGTTTTCACAAGTACAGGGTATTCTAGGGTCGGTTGTTTTAGGGGCAGACCTGTGGTTCTAACTCCAATCAATATCTGATGCGATAAACTTCACATCTTCAAATGACAAAAAAAAATTTGTCATAGGCGGGACTCTGTTTAAGCGTAAACTCGCTAACTGTGAAATTTTTTCAAACTTTTCAAAAAACAGGTCACCAGCTTTGTCTAGAATTTATAAAACGACCGTTTTTTGATCGACGTAGTCTGAAATAATGAAAAGTTCTCCTTCGCCCTTGAATTTTAGCTCGCCTCTCACTTTTTCCAGACTCTCGAAGAGCAGTCGTTTTCTCGAAATTTTTCACTCGACGATAGCCAATGAATGACCTCTTTTGAGCAATTCTATGAACTTACCTATGATAATGAAGAACAACTTACACATTTGAGATATGTGTATGACTTTTGCACGTGCGTTTCCGTCGGAAACCAGGTTTACGCTGGAAACGGATTGCCTACACAACAGCATCAAGCAATGGTATCGTTCGATAGTTTTTTCTTCTTCTTTTTGACTTTTTGGACTCACTCACCTTATGCTATAATCTTAGAAGTATTTTGACAGCACAAAGATGTTTTGAGTGTTCACTGGATGATCTTCCTAGTTTTTATATGTTTTGGAGAAGCTTCTTCAACTCGGTATGAAATCCGAATAAGAGATGCTTTCTAGAATGTCCGTCCAATGAGCCATCGCGTTGGAAGGCCTGCGCACTCGCGCGATGTTGGTTTTGTTTTTGTAGATCGAGAAATGAAGATTAAACGGCTACAGAGAGAAGAAAAGTTTGAGAAAAAAACCGTAATAAAGCACACATCTTACGAAAAATTGAAAATCTGCACAGATAGTTCACATTTGATTCCGTTGGTAATGCTGGAGTTTTTTGCATGAATTCTTTGTAGTCTGAGGTAAGATAATACAGAAACACGATATGTTGGTAAAAATAAGATCATTTCTCAGTCAATCAGAGATCAAATCATGCAAGAAAAAGGAAGAATGAAGATCAGCCAAGACAAGAAAGATATGCTACTCCAAGTTCAGTTGTTCTAGTTTTACTGTAGTAAAAGCTACTGTAGTAATACCGGAGTGGCGATGATTTACTAACTTGATTTGTATGAAAAGGCTTTCCTAAAGTATTTTTGCAACTTTGATTCACGACTGTGTTCAATCTCTGTATTGTGAAGTTGAGAAGGTTTTTCGAAGATTTCATTTAAATTCACGTGCGAATGCTATATGTGAACCACAGCTCAACAATTTCCACTGTGTGAATGAAATCCATCGCACGGGCAACAATCTGGCACTCGGCTGGGACCGAACCTCCGCTGCCTGACCGGGGCTTGTAGAGAGTTAACCAATACACCAACCGAGCACACATTGTCCCATGCGATTTCCTGGATTTCAAAAAATTTCCACTGTGTGTTTTAAAAAAAATTTCAAAAAATACCGATATTTGAGCGAGGAACTCTGTAACGAAAGAAAGCGAGTCAGAAGTAAAAAGCGAAGATGGGAAAGCACCGTATGTATTATTTTATATCCCCCGCTCAAAAAAGTTCGTTTTTCTTTGGAATCATGAGCAGTGCAGTTGACATATGATGTGTACACGCTGCATGTCTGCTTGAAAAAGATAATTATATTGTTGAGAATGCGCCCATTCACCCGCCGCAGCCATCGCAGAATCAATCCCAAAAGGCCGGTGGTGCAGACTTCGTCGGCATCGAGTTGTACAACAAGCTGAAAGCCTTCATCCTCGAGTTCGTCAAGGGAGTCTTGGCGGTGAGTTGGAGGCCTCTCTAGAATTTTTCTTCTGCTTTTCAGGCCAAAGTTCTGGACAAACACCTAGAGAAGTAAAAGTGGCCATTGGTCTCATACAGGTTCTCTCTCTTGAGCCCGCATTGCGGCAGAGATTTAACGCTCAGAGTGAGCGCCTTCCTCAGAAGTAAAAACTACTCCACTTGGTTAAGCTTTAGACTGATTCCTTCCCTACGAATCGTATTTAAAGTACGACCATAGGTGAAATATGTCTAGATTTTTCCATAGGTCAATTGCTTGAGTAGGTATAATGTTTCATTTTTAATTTTACGAGGTTAAGACTGAGCTATAACTAATGAAACGTTCTATTTATGTAGAGGAACAGAGATTTTTTCTTTTAGTTTTAGCTGTGAAAATTCTGATACATTCACTCCGAGTGAGGTAGAGAGGTCGGTAGGTCGGTCGCTCTAAAAAAAAAGTTTTGCCAGTAGGCAGTTAACCTTTGAACACGACTCCTACGGCTCGATAGTCTAACGAATTAGTTCAGTTTAGCATTATAATTAGAGAGCGCTATTGAAGAAATTTCAGATTTATTAAGTTGTGAAGGGAGTTTATTATAGTTTATTTCTATAGTATACTCTCACAGCTTTTCCAATATTGCAGGATGAACCAGGGTTTTTTTTAGTATGCAAGAAAAAGGTACAGATACCCGCCAAAGGTGGAAAAAAATTTTCACATAAGGGTCTCCCCCCTTATGAATTGGAAAAAAACAGAGACCCGCCGACAAAAGGTCTGGCATGACTATTCCTTTGTTTGGGATCCTTTGATTCCTTTAAAATGCTTTTGTTTACAGAAAAGTGAGAATCTCATGGGCGAAGATCTTCTACGATACTTCGTGAGAGAATGGGACCAGTTCCGTTTCTGCTCTAAGGTTTGTCCCGCTGGTCAAGGCCTATTCGTCTAAACGAAAAAAGCATCAACCAATCGATTAATAATAAAAATTAGGTTCTGTTCATCACTGCAGAATGATTGTTTAATAATAATTGTCTAACTGCTTGAAAAAGCACGAAACGAGAGTTTTGTCTGAGACGCTTCTCGAGATTTACATCATGTATCTTGATTAGGATGAGGGTGACACTTATTTTAATTATCAATTAGACTAGACTTTTCTAGACCACACTTGGACAAGACTATGTTTTTCAATTCTCCATTCTTGTAACTGATTTGCTATGCAATCCTTAAGGTGGTGGATGGTATATTCGCGTACCTCAACAGGCATTGGATAAGAAGAGAGCAGGAGGAAGGAAAGGGCGGAGTATTCACAGTTTATATTGTCAGTCCACATTTGACCCTATCGGATGGGTAAAGTGTAGGCAATCCAGAAAATTCGCTCTGCATCTGAGAGCAAGAAAGTTGTTGGTAGAAAAGGGAAATGTGTCTAGTTTGGTTCGGTTCTGGTTTGATGTGTCTAGTTTGGTTCGGTTCTGGTTTGATGAGAAGAGTGAAAGAGTGAGAAGAGAAGTGCTTTCTTTCATGTGAGGACGTCACAAGAAAACAGAATATCCGAAAGAAGATAATGAAGTCCTTCTTAAGTCGGTATGATTTGGTTTGTTATTCCTTCATTATACGTGATGCAAAGGTCTTGATGTTGTTAAAGGTGAACAAGCAATGGGCACGATGATGTTAATATTTCTAGAATAGTCACCTGCTTCAATAGTCATCTCATTGTAGAATAGTCACCTGCTTCAATAGTCATCTCATTCGGTTGAAAAAAACGAAAAAGCTAATAAAAAAAACAACGGGGAAAGCAAATGTTATGTATGAGTTACGAGGAAAGCACGAAAAAATTCACTTGCAATATTGGATTTGTTGAAGAAGAAAAAAGAAGACCCGTGATAAAACGGAAGTTTAAAATAATGAAAAGTGGGTGAGAGCTTGAGGAGAAGTGCAAAGAAGGGGAAGCTTCTTTGCACTTCTATGCTTCACCGCTCGAATAACGGTCCTTTTTAAGAATTTTCAACAGTACCGGAAACCTATAAATAACGGCCATTACTAAAGCACGCTTGCACGCCTGCCCGCCAAATCATTGCTAATGCACGCCAACGCGCGAGAAAGAGTGTGACGCACTATTGTGTTTCACACTATAATTATTTTTTTTCCAAAAAACATGAATTTTCTCCAATAATATCATGCCATATCAAGCAGCATACGTGCGAAAGTTTAATAAACCATTGACGAAGGGCGACGTTTTAAATGAAGCACATGGGGCGGAGTTAAGAATTTTGGCGTGCATTAGTAATGATTGGGCGTGCGCCGCGTTCTTTAGTAACGGCCTAAATAACATTACCTAGAGTATTTGTGAATAAGAGTATTCCCTACTCCTCGTTGATCTCAAGCAAAGCTTTTTATACCGAGCAGAGGAGTGGATTGTTCGTAGAAACTTGTGCAAAAATCGTGTGGTGTGACGGGAACCGAACCCGTGGCCTTTCGCATTCCGGGCGAATGTTCTCCCCATTGAGCTACACACGCACACATGATTTTGCACATTTTAAGGCCCATATAACATTTTTAATGCACTGGTTATTTAAGCGGCGATAAGAGGGTGGGGGGGGGTTCGAACGGTGACGTATTGAGAGAGTGATTGAAAGTGGGAATCTGTTACCTTCAGATGATCTTTGGTGAAAACGGAATTTTGGAGAGAATAGGAATAGTGTTGATTTCATGGTCTTCGGTCGCTCATGTGGTCTGTGTTCTTATGCCATTTGTTCCCGCCCATACATTCACCTCTCCTAGAAAGATATTCTATGCACATGCGCAATAATTATTGACATTATCATAATTGAAGATTGAACGAAAGATTTTCCTGCAGCTGGCGCTGGTTCTATGGAAAGAGCAGCTGCAAGACCACATGAAGTCGTCGGTGTCTTCGGCCGTGCTGGAGTTGATTGAGAAGGAACGCCAGGGCATTGCCATCACATCCCAGCTCATCAAGGGCGCCATCGAATGCTTTGGTGCACCATTCTATTGCCTTTCTCTGGGAACATAAAGTTTAGGCTCAAAGGAACGGACCAAGTTGAAATTGGGTAAGGGGCTGGTTATAGTTGAGATCGAGGAACATTAGTATTGAAGTCGAAGTACTTGTTGATTTTTTTTTGTGCGGGAATAAACCAAGACCCTCTTTCTCTTAAATATCTTCCGTTCTCCTGACAGCCTCTTTCTCTCTTCGGGGTTACCACAACGAGCTGCTGATGAATTTGATTGACGTGGAGTGAACGATGAGTATGGTTCCTGCAGGGGTTAAATAGTAATGTCAGGCCTTCTGTCGGCGGGTCTCTGTTTTTCCAAATCATAAGGGGGGACCCTTATGTAAAATGAAACAAAATTTTTTCGCGGGCCTCCGTTTATTTATCATAACCCCTTAGGTGCCCTTAGGACCCTTAGATGAAAAATTTTTCCGCCTCTGGCGGGCGTCTGTACCTTTTTCTTGCACAATAAAAATTCACTGGGTTCTTGTTGCAGAGGAGCTCGGCTTCACAGAGATTCCAGAGCAGCCAACTCTGGATACCTTAGGAAAAGGCATATCGGAGACGACGCGAACCGCCGACCCGCTACGATTGCGAGTCTACAAGTCAGTCATAGAAAGAATGTAGAGTGTCTGCAAGCGTTGGAGAGGAGTTGGCAAAAAGAAAAACTTGTTTTCATGGAACATTTAAGCGATGCTCTCGCAGCAGAAGTTCTTCTTGCTATGTACCCCGGGCAAGATGAAGAGGTTCTAGATCAATAGTTTTCCAAAAGTATACTGAAACTTCGGTGGACGTCTGTCTTTTAACTCATAATGCGGGACCCTTATGTGAATTTTTTAAAAAACTTTTTGTCTCATAAAATAGAAACTTGAAAAAAATTTCCAGATGTAAGGCAAGTATCTGTATACAAAAATTTCCGCTTCCGGCAGGCGTCTGTTGGATTTTCGGACCAACTAAAAACCCTGTTTTCAAATTAAAAGCTTAGTTTACCTATGGTTTAGGCGACTGCTTAATCTTGTGTAATAACAGGCTTATTCAGGAATTACTTCGAGACTCGTTTCTTGGCAGTGACAGAGTCCTTCTACATGAAGGAAGCAGAAGACTTTCTTGAGAAGTATCCCGTGACGGAGTTTCTCAAAAAAGTTTGTATTTTAGGGAAGGGAATCATCGATTTCGCACTCACCAGGCTAAGAAAAACCGAGACAAAAACCGAGACAATGGAAAGAAAAACTATTGTTCTCGAAAAATTTGGAAAAAAATTAAAGAAGTTTGAAAAGTCATTACAACAATTTGTCCAGCGTCAAAAGAAGACGAATGACTGGATTGAAAGTTATGAGAAGGGGAAGGCGAGATGGGAACATAGAGAGCGATTGAGGAAAGAGAGCTGAGGACAAAAGGCCCGAATATATGTGAATCGATACCTACTCGATATAATCGATACCTACTCGACCATCGATACGAATCGATACCTACACAGCCAAGACTAAAGCGGAGGATCAGAAAGAGGAAAAGCCTTATAAGAGTGGCACAAAAAATGTATCAATTGATTTTGTCATTGAAAGTGGAATTTCTGAACGCGTCGTTAAAGTCAAAATTTACAGGTGGAGCGTCGTCTGGGGGAGGAGCAAACTCGCTGCGAGATGTACTTGAACAGTGCGACGCAGCGACCCTTGGCACAGTGTATCGAAAAGGTTTCTTTCAAGGTGTACCCGTGTAGAAGTTTGATTTAAAAAATTATTTTTCAAAGGGTATGAATTTGTGTGGTTGATGAAAAGGCTTCTTCTATCTTTTTCCTTGCCATGGAAAAGCTTGGAATTTCAAGCGAAATCTGCCCGAGGAACAAAATTTTGAGCATTTTGGCAAAAATTATTCACAGCATCGTCTTATATGTATGAAAATAATTCATCCTGAGGAATTTTTGCGGTTAGAAACATCGGAAAGGAGTGGCATAATGGTCTGTGTGTTCGACTATTGTGCGAAGAGTCCCAAGTTTGACTCCCACCCCGGACAGATCCACCCAAACCAAGGGGGTTAAGAAATGTTGGTAGTGCTCATGCACGAATCAGACTCTCCCCACTGCTGCTACTCACACTAGCAGTGATCTAGCAGGCAGCCACTGGTTCTACCAGGATAGGTTTGTCCTGCATCTCGGGGGAGCGCGTACCCTGCCGCGAGGCGGGAACAAGCGCGAGGAAGAAGAAGAAGAAGAAACATCGGAAAGGACGAGTTATCAAACCTTAGGTGATTATAATGTTGGATGAGAAGAAGCATTTCGTCTTTGCAAGAGGAATTAGTCAAACAATCAAAGTTGTCTTGCAGGTACTGATAACCCGACAGCTGGAACTGTTCCGAGGAGAGTTCTGTAAACTACTGGAAGATCTGAGAGATGAGGTCAGTCCATAGGTAAACTGCCAACTGGCAAAAAAATTGTCGAGGGCGACCGACCTACCGACCCTCTCACTCAGAATGTATCACAGTTTTCACAATAGAGCGTTTCATTTGCCATAACTCAGCCTCAACCGGTTTCGTAGCATAGCTCACCAGGATGTGTTTAAAATGAATTTCTCGGGCGGTTGACAGGGCGACCCTGGGCTCCGGCCGAGAGGGGAAGAGGGGAAGTCAACAAAACTTTTGGTATGTTTAGTGAAATCTATTGATGTGCATATAATTCTGTCTGAGCAGGGGTGAAATAGGAATTTGAGTCTTCTACCTAAGAACATTGATTAATCGGCTTGAACTCTTCCTTTTTAATCTTTTCCAAATCGATTCGTTTGAAGGATTTGGGCCGAATGTACAAATTGTGCGAGCGGGTGGAGAACGGATTGGATGACTTGCGACAAGGACTGGAGACGCATATTTCTCAGCAGGGAACCGGGGCGATCAGCAAGGTCGCCGATCAAGCATCTCAGGTCATTTTACATGATTTTTCTCTCGAATATATTGATGTCGTGATAATTAACAGACAAAAGAAGTGCCATTGTTGATGAGATTCAACACCATTCTCATATTAGTCCTGTTCAGGAGTTTTTTTAGTATGCAAGGAAAAGGTGCAAACGCCCGCCAAAGGCGAAAAACTTTTTGCACATATTGGCCCCCCTTATGATAAAAAAACAAAAGGCCCGCGAAAATTTTTTTGTTTTACGTAAGGGTATCTTTTTACGATTTTCCAAAGACGTCTTCCAAGAAGTTTTATACCAAGATGTTTGCCAAAAGGTGCGCCTTCCTTGTTTTCGTATAATGAGCATTTAAAAACTCAATATTTTCCTGTTTGAGAAGTTCTTGGGAAATGCTATAGATTAGGTTGGTGTATGTAGTGGCTCAAAACCATGACTTTATTTAACAGTCACGGTTCGGAAGCAGGAGTTTTTAGTGTACAAGAAAAAGGTACAGACACCCGCCAAGGGTGGAACAATTTTTTCACACTATGGTCCCCCTGTATGATAAAAAAAATACAGAGGCCCCCGAAAATTGTTTTGTTTTTCATAAGGGTCTCCCTTATGATTTGGAAAAAACATAGGCCCGCCGACAGAAGGTCTGACATGACTATTTAACCCCTGTTCGTGTTCCTGATGTAGTACAAACGGTACGCTTTGGAAGGTTTTAAAATATAGATAGCGTTTGGAGGAAAAAAATTGAGCGTCGTTTGTCTAACAGGACGCTCGCCTCTACGTCATGACGCTCCTGGAAGTTCACGGTCGCTACGCAAAGCTGGTCGCCGGTCCCTTCAACAACGACGCTGGATTCGTCCAGGCCTTGGACAAGGTTCGCAAGCTGACCTGAATGAAGAACAATATGCATTAGTTCAGAAAAAGGGAAACAAGCGTAGTTTGGACACGCAACTTTTTTCTCTTTTTTCACCCACTCTTTATCCTCTCTCTATATCTTTCTCTAATTCTCATGTCGTTGTTCTTTCAAAAACTAAACATTTCGACAATTTGTCAATTGGTTCGTTCCAGTTTTTACAAAAGGCTCTTGAAAACCTTTTTGTTACGGTAACTAGGAGAAGGCAGGGGTTAAATGGAGCCGCTCAATTTGGGTTACGGTAACTAGGAGAAGGCAGGGGTTAAATGGAGCCGCCCTATTTGGGTTACAGTAACTAGGAGAAGGCAGGGGTTAAATGGAGCCGCCCAATTTGGGTTTACATGTATCCACCGCTCAAAGTTTGGAGGAAAAAAGAAGAGGTGATGAAGGAAAATGGTAGGAAAAGGTTTTTTGTAAATAGTGTGTTTACATGTATCCGCCGACGGGACCGATCCGGTGACTATTTAAATCTGGGAGAAGGGATGGAAGGTTCAGATTGAGTTATCTCAAAGACGCCCAAAAATAATTGTATAGAAGACAATCTGTTGAGGCTGCGACCAATTTCATCAACCGCAACGCAGTGACCCAAGGTGTTCCGCCTTACTCTCATCAAGTGAGCAGTACTTTCTTTTACATCACACTATCGCGCCCTCTCAAAGGCCTGCCTTTTTTCTCATGATCAGAAATCTTGGCAAGAGTTGTAAACAGGGGATAAATGAGGCCGGTCTAAGGCATGTTTGTACGCGGCGAGCGAGTGGAAAAAGGAATGGGAGAAGGCAAAAAGAGTGGAGAGAAAGTGAAACAGAACGGAAGGAGAAGAGAATGATTCTCGGCGCGAACATGCACCAACATAGCTGGTCCAGTAACCATTTAACTCCTGGTTGTAAAGCCTCGCATGGAAGCGATACATAGTTAAGGAGGGTCATCAGCTGAGTGAAGCAAACATATCCCACCAGGATGTGTTATAATTTGTCTTATCGGGCGGTCGACCGGGCGACCGAAGGGGGGGGAGAAGAGTCATCAACAAAGTTTTTTTCGGGGTCTTTTCTTCTCGGGGGCCATAGTTCAACATCCAAAACTTCGTTAGCTTGAGAATGTTTACTTCTTTTTTTTACAAATCAGCTAACGTCTGTAGAATTCTTTCCACCGGAAAAAAACTTTAGGGGACCGGGAAAAATTCTAAATGGTTTTGTGAGCTATGAAAACAGAGGTTGATTTAGTTCAACTTTACCGTCTGCTGACAGACCTACGTTAAAACTTTGGCGGATTGAGTTATATAAATTTTTGAGAGCAAACTTACATTTAGAAAAAACTTGCCAATTGTCTTTGAACTTTAGACGCATCATCAGCGAGTTGGTTCTCGGTGGACCTATTTGTCTCTTTCAATCGTTTTATATATTTCGAGTTGAAGGCGTTTGTGAGGTGAGTCTAATAAAAGTTCTGGAAGAAGGTATTCCCTTGACAGGCAAGAAGTTCTGAAAACCCTCAGAGCTCTCTTTATGCCTTGAATTTTTAGCCGTCTACGAGTGCTCATACCAACAACAGCAGCAAGTCACCGGAATTGTTGGCGAGGTTAGCGGGGATGTTTGAGGACTGATTTGTTAATCGGTATAAAAATAATACACTTTGTTAATTAGATATTTATTAATTACCAAATTTCATATCAACTCATCAATTATGAGAACAGAGTTGCTTTTACAACAAAGCTTTTATTATACGAGTTTTGTCGTGAGTAGACACAAGAATAAGGTCATTTGAGAAGAGCTCTGTGAAGCTTCGGAATTGGTAGTAGTATGTGTTAATGGCTTACCACAGAGCTTACCACAGTTAGGCGTATACTGTAAAATATAGTTAGGCGTATACTCAGGTATACTGTAAGAATAAAAGAACTTTTTTAGAATTTAATACTTCACACTATTTTTTGCGCTGTTTGATTGAATCGTGCACTGGCCGTTAGTCTGCTACAAAACTATGATGTTGCATGGAAAAAATTTCTTAGATATTGTGACCAAGTTCTGCGCAAAAGCACCCGAAACAGTGAAGATATCGATATAGAAGATCTGCTTCAACAAGTTGTCAGTTTTATTCTACACTTTTCTTAGATTCCTCCATGTTTTCATTGTGTTTAGATCTGTCTACACGTTAACTTGACATGTTCTTTACTTTTTCATTTCTTAAAAAAGGTCTCCATTCATCAATCTGTTTTCCAGATGATAATCTTCAAGTACATCGAGGACAAAGACGTCTTCCAGAAGTTTTATACCAAGATGTTTGCCAAAAGGTGCGCCTTCCTTCTTTTCGTATAATGAGCATTTAAAAACTCAATATTTTCCTGCTTGAGAAGTTCTTGGGAAATGCTATTGATTAGGTTGGTGTATAATCAGGGGCTATTGATTAGGTTGGTGTATAATCAGAGGCTATTGATTAGGTTGGTGTATAATCAGGGGCTATTGATTAGGTTGGTGTATAATCAGAGGCTATTGATTAGGTTGGTGTATAATCAGAGGCTATTGATTAGGTTGGTGTATAATCAGTGGCTGTTGATTAGGTTGGTGTATAATCAGGGGCTATTGATTAGGTTGGTGTATAGTCAGCTCAAAACCATGACTTTATTTAACAGTCACGGGTCGGAAGAGCCAAAAAGGCCTTGTTTCTATCAAATGGCAGAAATACTTACAGTACCGTGCAGAAGTATACCAAAAAGTATATTTTACAGTGTTTCTCTGCAGTGAACGCGAATTAAAGGCTCAAATTTTTATTAGATAATCTTCAAGTACTTCGAAACACTATTTCAACATAACTTTTGAGATGCCCGTTAACTGTGAACAAAAACAGCATAAAATATGAAATTCAAGAAAAACACAATTTGAGCACATATTCTTCAGTAACCTGTGACATCTTCGCTAACAACTTAACCGTCCAATTTTACTCGAAACTTTATTACCCCAGTCTAATACTTCGTCGTCATACCCCTAGCGTCAATGACTGCCTTGCATCTTTGTGGCATAGAGGCCACCAAGTTGACGAGGGTTGAAACCGGGAGGACGTGCCAGGCCTGCTCGAGTTGGGCGAATTTCTCCGCCGCATTCCGAGCAGTCTTGACCTGGACGGCCTTACCTAGTTCCCCCCACACGTGCTCTATCGGATTTAGGTCCGGTGACTGGCTCGGCCAGTCCATGAGGGTCACTCGACGCTGACCAAACCAGTCTTGGACCGCACGCTAAGCGTGCTTTGGATCATTGTCCTGCTGTTATATCCAGCCCCGGGGCATGTTCGAGCGCGCATAGGGCAGCATGACGTTCGAGAGTATTTCTATGTAATCTTCCTTCCTCATAATACCCTCTACCCTGTGCAGAGGCCCGACCCCACCCGCGTGGAACGCTCCCCACACCATCACTGAACCTCCCCCATGCTTACAGGTCGGAACCTGATACCTAGCATTGAACCTAGAGCCTACAGGCCGCCTCACATGGCTCATTCCGTCTGTCCCGAAAAGCATAAACTTGCTCTCATCAGACCAGAGCACCTGATTCCATTCCTGCACTGTCCAACGCTGATGGTCCTTTGCCCACTGCAATCGCCTCTGCCGGTTCTTCTCCGAGATCATCGGCTTCTTCACCGGGCGACGTCCGAAGAGGCCGGCGGTGCGCAGACGCCTCTTTACCGTATCGACGGAGATCTGAAAACCAATTTTTGCTCAAGAAAAAAATTATCATGCCAAAAAAACACAAAAAAATTACTTTAACATTGAAGTGCTGCAGCAGTTCCTTGTGAATTTCAACCGCGTTTCTCCGGGGGTTGGCTTTGCTTATCCTAGTGATGACACGGTTGATGCTGGGAGAAGTTAGGGAAGGCCTTCCACGTGATTTCGTCCGAATTAGCGTCTTCGCGGAGCGAGAGATTGTGCCGACATCAGTCTTGAATTGGCGCGCCAGATCGGCCAAACTCATGCCCATTGCCCGCCCACTTGCAATGGTCTGCCGGTCCTTTTCACTTAAATTCTTAGAGCCTTTGGGTCGACCCATTATCTGAAAATGCTAGAAATTTTTTATGATCATTGCAATAAACAGAAACAAATAAACAAGAACATATGTCAAAAATCTCGAAAAAGACTATGTTCAGAAAAAAATTGCTGAGCTGTTCTGCTTTTTCCGAAACCGCTTCATTCCATTACAGTATGACGTAAATCACGAGCCACACAACATATAAAAAATTGCGCTAGTGGGCGCAAAAACACAAAAGTTATACGATAAAATATACTTTTTGGTATACTTCTGCACGGTACTGTATATAATAAGAGGATGTTCGAAACAAAGAGATAGAGTCAGATTTTTAACCACAGAGGGAGGGAGTCTGAAAGAGATATATGGAAAAAGAGAGAGAGAGAAAGAGAAAGAGAGAGAGAAACACAAAGGGAGATAAAACATAGCGAGAAAGATATGTATAAACACCGAGATGTAGATAGGTGAAGAGATAAAGAGATGTTATGCGTCTGTCTTTTGCATTTGATAAAATGCGGCAACTGCAGACTAATCGGCGAGTCATCTGCGAGCGACGAAGCGGAGGGGAATATCATCACGAAGCTGAAGACCATGTGTGGCTACGAGTACACCAACAAGATGCAGAAGATGTTCACCGACACTGGTCTCAGCAAGGTCAGTCGGGGAGAGGTGGAGAGTTGATCTCTCTCTCTCTCTCTCTCTCTCTCTCTCTCTCTCTCTCTCTCTCTCTCTCGGATGTATCCTCCCTTTAAAAAGTTGAGTATCACCTGCAGGAAATGACGGAGAAGTTCCGCGAACACAACCAGGCGAACAACGTCAATCTGAAGTGCGACTTTAGTGTGATGGTTCTGAGTGCGGGAGCTTGGCCACAGCAGCAGATAACAGCCATGAATATTCCGCCGGTCGGTTTACAGCTTCAGCTATCACTAATCTAACCCCTCGAAAAAGTTCTGTAAAGATGCTGGAGGAATGGAAAAGTGTTCAACTTGAGAGTGGAAAGGTTGGCTTTCTTGATCTCCGGTCGCTCTGCACCAAGATTTTTCTTCAATCCTCAATGCTGTGTTATTAATGCGGTCTTCAAAAAAAAAAAATAATGCAGTCTTTTCTGTTTGTATGAGTTTCAAATTTTCATAGCAAGCCTTTGGTTTCTCTAGAGCGTACCTTTCCTTTATGAGTACTCTTCTTGATCTATACCGTACCTTTCCCTTATGAGTACTCTTCTTGATCTATACCGTACCTTTCCCTCATCAGTACTCTTCTTGATCTATACCATACCTTTCCCTTATGAGTACTCTTCTTGATCTATACCATACCTTTCCCTTATGAGTACTCTTCTTGATCTATACCGTACCTTTCCCTTATGAGTACTCTTCTTGATCTATACCTTTGTTGTGGGGGGATAAGAAGCAGTCTGGTCTGTAATCACCTTCCTATGCTGGGGCGACTAATATTAGTTCTGTTTGTAGCGTTCTGTCCATACCTTTCCCTTATGAGTACTCTTCTTGATCTATACCGTACCTTTCCCTTATGAGTACTCTTCTTGATCTATACCGTACCTTTCCCTTATGAGTACTCTTCTTGATCTATACCTTTGTTGTGGGGGATAAGAAGCAGTCTGGTCTGTAATCACCTTCCTATGCTGGGGCGACTAATATTAGTTCTGTTTGTAGCGTTCTGTCCATACCTTTCCCTTATGAGTACTCTTCTTGATCTATACCGTACCTTATGAGTACTCTTCTTGATCTATACCCTTATGAGTACTCTTCTTGATCTATACCGTACCTTTCCCTTATGAGTACTCTTCTTGATCTATACCTTTGTTGTGGGGGATAAGAAGCAGTCTGGTCTGTAATCACCTTCCTATGCTGGGGCGACTAATATTAGTTCTGTTTGTAGCGACTGACGAATTGTATGGAGGCGTTCAAAGCCTTTTACAACGGTATGCATTCTGGAAGGAAGCTCACCTGGATCTACGGCCAAAGCAGGGGAGAACTGACAGCGCACGGCTGGAGCAAGAAATTCACCTTCGTGGTTGGTCATGTCATTTCATGGAAGCCGAAGTATATGACAATACCGGTTCCATGACTTTTCGCATCATGACATTTCGCACCGCGAAAACTCGCACCCGGTTTTTGCAATGTTTTTTGCTTCTAAGCTTTAACAATGTGGCTGGTTTTTGTAAACGGTCTCGTACAAAGCCGTACGGACTCGTTAGTGTAATATTTACCTGAGCCTAAGCACAAATTTCATTGAAAATGTACATGTAATCTTTCGATTGAGAAATTTAGTATGTAAGTTGTCATGGTGCGAAATAGTATGTAAGTTGTCATGGTGCGATATGTCGTGATACCGGCAATACCATTATTGTTATTGTAGAGAAGGAAATACAAGAATTTCAGCATTAAATTACATATTCACTGTTTCTACGCTGACATTAGCAGAATTTAGGCACATCAGTCGTCTAACAATAGCAATTATGTCAATTGACGATGAGAGTTATGTAATTCAATGTCATTTAAAAAGGCCTTCCGTTTGATTTTATGAGGCCTTCTATGAGATTAGACTGTTTCATTTTGTATTTCGACAGTTATTTTTTTGTCTTTCAAAAATGATAGTCATGACTAATGAAAACGACAGCGACATATCAAGTAAAGGGTGATTTGCTTGAGGCGCTGACATCGCAAATGGCGGTTCTGCTACTCTTCAATGACAACGCGGAAATGAGCTTCGATGAGATCGCGGATGCGATGCAGTTCAAGAAGGACCAGCTCTCCACTATCCTTGCTTCTCTTATTAAGGTCACACACGCTCACACTTACATACACTTATAGTATATATGTAATACATGTCACCTGCACGGTTGAAAATTTAAAAACTACTTTTCATGAGCCGTGAGTCTAGAATTTATAGAAGCTCTCTTTTCTATTTTCTTGGTATCTATCTCGCTTCTCATTATTAGTGTGTAAGAAAAAGGTACAGACGCCCGCCAAAGGCGGAGGATTTTTTTCATTCAAGTGTTTTTTCCCCCTTTTGATAAGTAAACAGAGGCCCGCGAAAATTTTTTTGTGTATTGTTTTACATAAGGGTCCCCCCTTATGATTTGGAAAAACAGAGGCCCGCCGACAGGAGACCTAACATTACTATTTAACCCCTGAATGGTTAAATAGTAATGTCAGGTCAGTATCTTAGATTTTTTAACAATTACAAGTGATATTTGTTAAGCTATGTTCTGTTTTCTGTTCATTATTACATAAAACTTAATTGGCGACCAGGGTTCCTGGTTAAACCATGGGTCATATGTCCTCCCGTTTGGAACTTTAACGGGCCTCATCATAAGAGTGCAAGGCCTACATGAAACCCCTTTTTTTCAAATCAACTCTTTTATATGTCCTCCAATCATAGGTTACCAAGGGGTACAAAAATCCTCCAATCATAGGTTACCAAGAGGTACAAAAATCCTCCAATCATAGGTTACCAAGGGGTACAAAAATCCTCCAATCATAGGTTACCAAGGGGTACAAAAATCCTCCAATCATAGGTTACCAAGGGGTACAAAAATCCTCCAATCATAGGTTACCAAGGGGTACAAAAATCCTCCAATCATAGGTTACCAAGGGGTACAAAAATCCTCCAATCATAGGTTACCAAGGGGTACAAAAATCCTCCAATCATAGGTTACCAAGGGGTACAAAAATCCTCCAATCATAGGTTACCAAGGGGTACAAAAATCCTCCAATCATAGGTTACCAAGGGGTACAAAAATCCTCCAATCATAGGTTACCAAGGGGTACAAAAATCCTCCAATCATAGGTTACCAAGGGGTACAAAAATCCTCCAATCATAGGTTACCAAGGGGTACAAAAAACCTCCCGGCCCCCCGCCCAGGAAGGGAATTTTGTTTCTCACGTTCATAAGCTTCGATCAGATGCAGATTAATTTCCTTATGTTTTATTATGGTGTTTTATGAAGTATGTAGCAATCCATTTACCATTTTAAGTTGAAGAAGTTACGGTCAAAAACTCTATTGAGAAATCACTTCCAAAAAAAATCCGCTGAGAAATTAAAATTTTTTCATTACTTGAATGTAAATCTAAGAAAATACAATAATAAATCGAATTTGTACACAAAACCCCGCCCGCGAGACATTTTTCTGACAAATTTAGGTGACCTATGCCCCTCCAATGGGTTTCTGTTCCGTAATATTCTTGGCTTTCTTGAGGGCCTCCATGGCCTTTCCTGGTGCATTATAAAACTTTTTAATGAATGTGTTTTGTGTGCAGGCGGAGATTCTTTTGGCTCCGGAAGACTGGGCCACATCCAAGAGCTCCCTCAAGTTCTCCTTGAATCATGATTATTTCAGCAAGAAACTCAAGGTCATTCAAGCTCTGTTTTATTTGTTTTTTCTCTTCACTTGCTTTATTGCTCTGTATGTGTGCTTTGCTTTCTTTCTCTATTCTTCTATTTCTCTTCCCTCTTCTCTCTCTTTCTTCTCTCTCTCTCTCTCTCTCTCTCTTCCTCTTTTAATATGGAGTGTATTTCCCGTGTTTGTGAAAGTAGATTCATAAACAATATGTCTTGCATAGTTATTTATTAGAGATGAGAAGTGAACGAAAGATGTATAATTTCACCAACATGAATCTCCAAATTTTATTTTTCTGGTTATTAATGTTTTATCAATGTATTTTTGATGGATGTGTAGAATTTATAATGAGTTCAAAAAGGGCACAGAAGTCCGCTTAAAGCTGAGATTTTATTGAATAGAGAACTATCAGTGGAAACATTGATACATTTCGTTCAGATATAGAAGGTTTAATGTGAGGAATCGTCTCTAAAATGCCTCAGAAAGCGGCCCTCAGAAATTTGAAACAGAAGCCCGCGAACAGAGGCTAGGACTCTACCATTTAACACCTGTGAGAGAGTTGAGGTGGATCTTTCGAAGAGTGTCATGCGGCAAGAACCGAAGCAGGAACAGGCCGAGATTCAGCAGAACGTCGATGATAACAGAAAGATGGTCATACAGGTAAGTTGAGAAGCGGTAGCTTTAGAGAGAGAGAGAGAGAGAGAGAAAGAGTTACAAAGATACAGAGAGGGGAAGAAATAGACACAGAAAAAAGGGGAGAGACAGATTGAAAAATTCCAAGGGAAGAGAAGGGAATGAGGACTGGGTGAGTGCAAGGTATAAAAAAGTTTCTGTTAAATAATAAAAAACTGAGAAAAAAACTTAAAAATTGATGAATATTCAAGCCTTGTGAAGGTTTATTGGGGGAGAAACATTGAGAAGTTCAGGAAGCCAGGTTTTGGTGGAAAATTGAAAGGTCCTGATAAAATTTTGAAATTTTCTCCGGTTCTCAGGCCGCGATTGTTCGAATAATGAAGACTCGCAAGCGCATTCAACATCAGAATCTGATGACAGAAGTCATCTCACAGTTGTCTTCTCGGTTTAAACCCAAGGTGACTTTTCTGATGACTTATTTGAAAAATAAGTGCTGAGATCACTATTTTGAATGAGGTCTTTTGTGTTTATCAAGTCCAACGATCTTGCAATCGTCTACTCAGTATGAAGTCGGGGGTTAATTTGTAGGATAAGATGAAATTTAGAGTGCCTGAAATATAGGAACGATGCATAGGTCTCTGGTAAATCTATTACACTCCGGCTCACTGCCCGAACCATGCGTTTTTTACTCGCTCGCCCGCTTTTCCATTCAACTTCGAGCGCTCTCCTTATTCTTCTGTCATTCACCCGTTTAACCCCTTGGAATTTCTATCGACTTCTTATTTTAATATGATTTTCAACCGTATTGATGGTTTTTTTTAAATTAATTTTATCAATTTCACTAAAAAATTAATGATAATTGGATAACCAATGGAATTGTGTAATGAATAAGTCGGATTGGCAGATTCCAATGGTGAAGAAATGCATCGACACTCTCATCGAGAAAGAGTACATGCAGCGGGATAAAGGCTGCAAGGACACTTACGAGTACCTCGCATGAGTGATTGAGCACTCAGGTACTCAATAGGGTAACCCTAAATCCTCCTCTGAGGTATTGGGTACTTGTATATGGGTACCCTCCTACCCCAAAGGTACTGCATCACCGTGCTTGCCAAACAGGTATGGGGATATCGCATCGTTCTCTTCCCTCACCACTCGTTTTTCCTTATTCAAGTCTCATTCGAATCAAAGGAGGATGAGTCATTGTAGAAATTTTTCGTTTTGTAATTGAAATTTCGGTAAATTCGGCCGATCGCGTTATTTTTTGCCTTAGCATTGCGAGAAAAGTTACGGTTCATCTTTTTTGTGTCCGATACTGCAAACGCATTGCTTTTGAATGATTCTTCATGTGTATGTATGTTTCTTCTTCCTTTTTTAAAATTTTTTTCTTCTTGATTCATCCGAAACATAAAACAATAGAGAAAGACTGGCCAAGGCTCAATCATACGAATATCAAGTCTTTCAAATTCAAAATTGGGAAATTCGTCGCTTTTACGATTATCATGGCAGTCATGTTATCTTGCAATACAAGTTTTTTGAATTAGTTTTTTGGTTGAGCAATTTGATACTCGGGTAGACGTGAACCCCCCTTTTTCAAAAGGAAGGTAGGTACTCAAGGAAAAGTTCATGTTGGTAATATTGCTTGAGAAAAATATGAGGGAAGAGAAGGAGGGGAAACTTGTACAGGTTCATGTAAAGGGTCAAAGGTTTATCGATGTTCATAGGTCAAAGGAACATTTGCCTCCCCCCCCTTCCCTGAAAATATTCCCCTTTTTAGGATGTCTCGCCTTGTTTCAAAGTAACATCTTCTCTTTTTACCCAATCTCTTCGCTCCTTTGACTTTTCGCTCGCCTTTTCTCAATATGTTTAGGTTCCGCCCGTTGTGTTGGTTGGTTCCAGTTGTGACAAGAGTAGGTCATCTTTGTTCTACGTCGGCGTTCTACCAAGAGAGGTATCACGGCATTTCACACCATGACAATTCACACCCTAAATTTCACAATCGAATGTTTTCATGTATTTTTTCATTGGAATTTATGCTTAGGCTCAGATAAAGATTACGCTAACGAGGACGTACGGCTCAGTACGAGACCGTATATAACGACCAGCCACATAATTAGAGCTTTGTAGAAGAAAATATTGCGAAATCTGGGTGCGAGTTGTCGCGTTGCGGAGTGCCACGGAACCCCAAGAGAGCTCTTACGAATGATAATGAATTTCTGCTAATCGTTTGATTCGTTACGCAGAGGAATCAATTGCTCTTCGTCTTGTGCAAAACATTTTCATGTCTCAATTTCTTTTTAAAAAGAATGATTGTGGTAAACATGTTTTTTCTCCAGCTTTTCTTAAATGTTTTGCTCATCAAATTGAAAGGAATTGTTATCTTTTTTTCTGAATTCTTAATAATCAAATGTTGCAAGGCGCTGTCTCTTTCTGATTCGGATCCAGTTTCCAAATGAAAGTGTTGTCCAAAATTTTCAAATAAAAAGTTCTCTGATCTTCCTTTGACTTAAATGTATTTCCTTTTTCTAATATTTAATGTAGCCGTAAGCATAATCTAAGCATCACTGTACCATTATTTTGTTTATGAAGTATTATTCAAGAAAATGTTTTGTCATTACAAGAAACAATGTAATTTTCCTGTATTTACATGCGCATTCGATTGCTGAAGAATACATGAATAAACAATGATGTTGAGAAAAAGAACGAAGAAAAAATGATTTTGGGTACGGAGTCCCCTCCAAGAAGGGACACAAACAGTCTTGGGGAAAAATTTACTTTAAGGACCCACCTGAAAGCAATTGCACTGTAAGAAAACATGTGGTAGAACAGGGACCCACCTCTGCTATTTCTCTCTCTGTACTCTCTCTTGTCCCTAAAGTAAGGTGGGTCCCTAAAGTAAAATTTTCCCCAGTCTTGTTCCAAGACAAAGAAAAATGCACTTTAAAACAATTGATTTTTTTCAAATCGAAAACAAAAAGTTGTTTTTTTCGGAAAGTCTTCTTGACGGGAAACTGCTGTGAAGTACTTTTTACATTATCTCTTTTCTCACCTTTCATTTCCCTGTCTGAAGTCTAGTTTCTATTGAATAGTGCTTTAAATCGAAAGTTTTTTTTGTGACGACCTGATGGCGTCGAAAGTTGAAATTGTGCACACAGACAAGTCTTTTTCTCTCACAACGTACCATTTTTTTTACTCGAGAAGGTGTAAATAGGCTTTTTCTTTGTAAGCCGATTCAGTCATAGACTTGAATACGGGTAGCCAAAGAAGCATGACCATATTGATCTTTTAATATCTCGAAAACTTTTTTTTTACTCATGAATTCAAGAGGACAAAATAGTGCCGAAGGCGAAATAAAACACAGGCTCCTTTTTTCTTACCATTTGAAACAACTTTACTACTAGGAATCGTTGTAGGACATGCGTGAGAATGTTGACAGCGAGCATATATGATGGGAAATCGGTGTCGTCTGAAGGAATCTGATGACAGATTTGGCGAAACTCTCGTGAATTAGGCAACTATGAGCAGTGAACCAGGAATGCCCAGAGGACAGGGGGAACAGCTGGCACCCGCGGTATGTCCTGGCTGCCTCTTTCGATTGCTCATAGAGTGACCTCTCTCTATCTCTTTTTTCTGTTTTCTTCAACACATGTGTATCTTTAGCTGGACTGCGCTCACACAATCTCTATCCTCTTTCCTCTCTTTCTCGCTCTCTTCTCATTACACTTTATTGGAAGTCTGACTCTTCTAATCACTCTCCACAGCTAACAGATGCTAGCGACCGGCAAAGAAGTTTCGCCTTTTTCGCCCAACCAGAACGATTTTGTTATATTAAAGCTGAAAGGACCCCAGCAACTATATTTTTTAAACTTGAGAAATTCGCCTGTTCAAAAGTGTATTTTGTATGAAAAGTATGTTTGCCGAGTGCTTTAATCAATTTTTTGAAAAATTAATGGACTTTTTATTTGTAAGCAGCTTTCGCACGACTAATTAATTTTGTACGCGAAAAGGGAGAGGAATTCGTTCCAGAGATGTTTCGAAAACAAGCAGCACAAACGGGCTGAAAGATGACAGGGGATTACGTGAGAGAGGTTGGGCTTTGTTGTATGTGAAGGATAGAAAGTCCGACTACCCTTGGGGGGACGGACTTTTTGTGTCTCTGATTGATTCTGAAACTTGTTAGCCTTGTTCTTCCTTTTTTTGATATGATTAGGCCAGGCTGTGCTGTTGAACTCGTAAAATCTCTCGCTTTTCTTTGCTCTTAACTATGGTCCTCTCTCCATCTCTTCCCTTTCTATTTCCTGTTTCTCTTCTCTCTTTTCGATCTGTGCTTAGCTATTTCTCTCTGTCTCTGCCTCTTTTCATCTTTCTTTACCTAACTGCATCAACTTTTTCTCACTCTCCTTATTTCTCTCTCTTTTCTCTGTTACCATGCTCTTACTCTCTCTCTCTCTCTCTCTCTCTCTCTCTCTCTCTCTCTCTCTCTCTCTCTCTCTCTCTCTCTCTCTCTCCATCTCTCATGCTGTTTTTGTTCTCCTTCCTATTTATATTTACCATCTCTCTCAGTCCTTTCTTTTTTGTTACTTTTGATAAAAAGAACACATTTGATTGAAAACTTTATTTGGCATACTCTGCGTTGCAGAATGCTATCCGAGCACTCTTCTTTGTGACTGTGTTAGCCCTCTCAAGCACAACAACGGCCCTGTTCCCCGGCAGAGCTCCAGATGAGGGGGATGTCAGGTACAGTCGCACCGAAAATGGCCTTCATCAAAGCTCGAGTTTTTCGTGATTATGGTTCATTGGAGTCCATTCTAACGAATTGATTTTCCAACCAAATGGTAGTCTAATAGACTGAGAATTTCGTATGTTTGTAGAAAACTCGTGAGTTTTTTCTAATCTTAGTCATACTTTGAATGTGTATTGTTCCAAGTGTTAGCGTTTATAAATCATGTTTTGAAGGCATCTGTATGCGAGCTGCACGGTAGCGGTGCTCCTTGGAGAACACTCCTATGCGCTGCCTTTCCTGCTGGGATGGCTGGAAAATCTAGAGTACCCCAAGAAAAGGTACCGGGAGATTTTGAATAGGGTTGTACCGATGCATAGAATCTATTCGTAATTAGAAGATTGAGCATTGAACTGTGCGGTGAAATGAGGTTTCGAAGAAAGTGACACAATAAAGAAAAGAAAAAAAAGAAAGTGTTCATCAAAAAGAAAGTTAAGTCTGGTTTACTTCAGTGTTGTTGTTGTTGTTGCCGGCAAGCAGCCCGCATCGAAGACTTTTGGTTATGAACACTCTCTTTAATGAGAGAGGTTCTCGTGTTCTTCGGACGAGATGCGTCCGGAGAAGGTTTTTGATGTCCTTTGCAGTCCTGAGACTGTCGTGCTGCACCTTGTGAAGGCGGACATCGTTGTAGCAACCTGTTCATGCTATAGGCCTTGTAAGTGGGTGGTCAAGCCGACCTAGCATCGTTTTGTGTGGGAGAAGAGACGTCTCGCCTGTCTTTGACTTGTTTACTTCAGTGTGTCCAATGATCAACAAATAATGTACCAAATGCTATAACATTAATGATTATTTACTAAATTACCAAAAACAAAAACCAAGTTGTTAAAGTTCGAATTGCTTTTCAGATGTCTTGAGACTCACCTTGATCTTGAAAAAGAGCTTTCTAAACTACTCTGATGGCATGACATTAGCTTTAAAAAAAGGCAATTAGCAAAGTGAGGCATGAGGCTTGAGGCATGAGGACGCCGAGGAGTAAGGCCGTTTGTTGTTTGTACCAGTCCATTGTGTCCATAGTGTAGTCCGTAGTGTTAAAAAGTGAAAGTGTGTTATGAGTGTGTTGCTTGTTGGTACAAACAACAAACGGCCTCACTCCTTGGCGTCCTCATGCCTCAAGCCTCATGCCTCACTTTGTTAATTGCCTAAAAAAACAAGTTTTTGCTACAAAAATGTCTCGGAAAAGATTACTGTGCATCCCAATGTATGAACAGGAATCATTCTACAAGGGAGAAGGGGTCAAGTGTCAAATACACGCGAGTTCTGTTTTAAAGCGGAACGAGTGCTAGTAGGAAAAAAGTGAACGAGGAATTTTTATAAGTGTCTTGTTATGCAAGAGACTATTCTCGAAAGGGTAAAATAATGACTAGATTATGGATGGGGATAGAAGGCGTGTCTTAAATCAAAGTGCTTTTACAGACTTCATATTGAGCTCTTTTTACAAGCATCAGCACATGAAGATACAACAGCGGAGCAGATTAAGTGGTGAGTAGATCAAAAGAATCTTTTTTTCATTTTTTCAATTCAAAAAGGTTTAATTTTTAAAAAAATCAACCGATGGAATATGGAGATTTGGTTTCGTGTCTTGCTTTCTAGAAAAGCCATTTTGCTCCCAGAAGTTTCTGAAAATTATAACTCCCAGTTGATTTTTCCTTCAACACGGATAAATTTTTTGTTGGATGTTGCAAGCGCTGATTTCCTTTTTTTGAATTTGAGGTGGTCTTCTCAAACTGCACCAGTATTCGCGTCTATCACGGTGCACGGAAAGGAGCTAGGTAAAAAGTTAGTTTTTTTCAAAACTTTTTTCTGAATTTTTTCGGCACTTCTTGGCGAAAAAGGAAAACATTATGTACTTGTGGAGGATCAAAATGAGTGTTTTAAATTTATACGTTTTCCGACTCAACCGCTCCTCGTTTGGTCATAAACATACAATTTATGTGGGATAATAATAGGCTGACCAGGCGTGGCATAGTGGTAGTGTGATAGACCATTGTGCGAAGAGTCCCGAGTTCGACTCCCACCCCGGACAGATCCACCCAAACCAAGGGGGTTAAGAAATGTTGGTAGTGCTCATGCAAGAATCTGACTCTCCCCACTGCTGCTAATCACACTAGCAGTGATCTAGCAGGCAGCCACTGGTTCTACCAGGATAGGTCTGTCCTGCACCTTAGGGGAGCGCGTACCCTGCCGCGAGGCGGGAACAAGCGCGAGGAAAAGAAGAAGAAGAAGAATAGGCTGACCAGATGGAAAGTCTTAAAAGATACGAAAACTCTTTTTCTAGTGCATCAAGACACCAAGGCGCGCAGTTAAAGATGCTTTTTCTGTTACAACGGCTCTTGACCAGACGAATTCGGAAACGCTAAGAAACACGGCGTTTTACATGTGTGGCTTCATTTTCGAATTCTAAACAAAGAACTGCCCTGATTTTTTTAAGAGAAAAGTTCGCTTTTGAACGGTAGTGCTGGACTATTTAAATCTCAAAACAGTCGTGAGGGGCGTAATTAGGGAAGTGTTTGAACGGATTCAGCGAAAAAATTCAAACTTTAACTGTCAAAAATCGGGATATCATGAAACGATGCTTTCGACTGAAATTTTGTGAAATATACTATGCAGAAGAAGTTCGATAGTTTTTCTTTCCATTTCTCCGTAACCGCAAAAAAAGATTCTTCAGATACTTTTTCTCCGGAAACAGAAGTACAGTAGTAAGTGCAGTACAGTACAGTACAGTAGTAACAGAAGTACAGTAACAGAAGTACAATACTGTAGTAAGAAAATCTCAGTTCAGTAATTTGGTTTTAGCAACGCATTAAATTCTTGGGAAGAAACCGCGCTCTCATCGGCGAGAAGACGCAAGTCCCACTATATATTATTCTTCACCGGCGACTCACTTTTCTACGATGTTGATGTCTTGAATAGAGAGCTGCAGACTGTCAGTGCGTTCGCAGCTTACTGTATGATCTTTTTTTTAGGTTACTGTACCATCCGCAGCTCAGTATATTGTCCACAGCTTGCTTTAATCAAATCAATGTGTTTATCTGCCGATCTGGCAAGAATAGAAAGCTAATGTGTATCTTATTAGTAAATGCAATTTATAGTTCAAGTTCCTCATAAATTGAAGAATAGGGGTCGTTCAGGAACTCTGGAGAATAGGGGTCGTTCAGGAACTCTGGAGAACATGCGAAGACACAATTGAAGAGGGCTCCTATAAAAGATATCAAGAAGAATTAATTTCAGAGTTAAGACAAAACGACCATGTTGAGCGCATAAAAGTGGAAAAAGTCGCATAAAAGTAATCAAAACTTCTTAACCAGCGAGTTTCAAGTGTTTGTTCATTTTGATAAAAAAAAAACCCGACTTAAGCTTCAAAACCCTCGCTTCCTATGAACTGGGATTTTAATTGCTGTCGGATAAGAAAAGACTGGCTACTATGAGTACGACTAAGCAAACTGAAAGTTGCGAGGAACAAGAGTTCTCAAACGCTATCTAATAGATAGGCTAGAGAAGAACGGAAGGGTTCTATTAGACTATTTTCTAACTCCAGAAGAATGTGGTGACGAGTATTCTTATGGCTGCTCCATTGGACGGTAACTGGTGGAATGTACCAAATGAGGATGGAGAAGTGGAATATGCTCTCAAGTACGATCTAAACGAGAGTCCGCTTGAGGTAATCATTCGAAAATTGAAAACCCGACTCTGCTATAGAATAGGTAGTCATTAAATTTCCATGACGGCCTCGAAGAGAGAGAGATACAACGATGATCGGGCCGAAACTGCTTTCGGGTATTCCGTACTTGATAGAAACTTAGTTCAGACCTGTTGAGAAATAGCGGTAAAAAAAGCTCTGTTTGATGTTTTAAAATAAAGATTTCTGGTTTGATAGATGTGAAAGAATATTACTGATTCCATTTTTCTAAAGTAATTGGAAGAATGGTTTCCATTGAGGTGGACTGGAAGTTCTTGGCGACGCCCTTCTTCATTCGCATCACTTCCCCGGATGCGGAATATCTGACATTTGACTCACAGAACTTGGTGCATTTCCAGGATACGATTGTTCCACAAAGTTGGTTCAAAATATTGAAACACGGTTTTTAAACAATTTCAACAACAAAAAGTTTTAATTTCTGACCTATAAATAAATAGTTTACCTCTGATCATTTATAATAGTTTACGTTTTATTTTCTTCTGTTTTATACTGAAGAAATACCGGAACTTTGTAATTGAGCCCTTTAAAATATGGTATTTTCTGAATATCAAAAACTTTTATTTTGAGCGCCTTTGAAAGTTCTATCGATTTCGGCCGCTCGCATGTCGATATCACTATACTTGTCTCGCGCTCGTCATATCGGATGGCATTTTGGTGTGCAGGACACGAGACGAGTTAAGGCTACTACGGTATGTCATGCCTCCTTGTTGATATCCAATCGTTGTGTCAATTGGTGTGAAACCAAGTAAAATTTCATTCCAATGCAGATGCAGTACTTGGAAGCAGATTTGATCGCAGACTACGGCCCCATGGCCCTCCCAATATCGCGGACCGTTCGACCATGGAAGCCGCCGCTTAGCAAATTTTCTTTCGACAAGTAAGACTTCATTCTATACTCTAAGCGTTAATTATTCTTGGTGCTCAATCAGTCGATGTTTTTCGATGATAATTCAGAAACTTAGGTGAAGAAAAAACATACTTTTTTCTAGAAGTTACTTCAAACTCTGGTTCGCGCATCCATTAAAAGGCAACACCAAAGATTTGTCAGAGTTTTTAGCTTAGGTCAGATTGTTAAACCACGTGATAAAAAAGCAAATTAAGCTTGTTTTTAATAATAATAATAATAATAATCTTCCTCGTGCATGTTCCCCTCTCGCGGCAGGGTACGCGCTCCCCTGAGATGCAGGACAGGCCTATCCTGGTAGAACCAGTGGCTGCCCGCTATATCACTGCTAGTGTGAATAGCAGCAGTGGCGAGAGTCATATTCGTGCATGAGCACTTCCAACATTACTTAACCCCCTTGGTTTAGGTGCATCTGTCCGGGGTGGGAGTCGAACTCGGGACTCTTCGCACAATAGTCGAACACACTACCATTATGCCACGCCCGGACTAATAATAATAATAACACTTATTATTATTTCATACAATCTGATGAGAAATTTTTCATTTCAAATATAAATCTTCACTCAAATAAATCTTTGCCACACTTGAATATTAAGGGTGTACGTGATCAATCTGGCTCGTCGACCCGAGAGACGAGCGAAGATGGAAGCCATATGCGCTGTGATTGGATTGTACTGCGAGATGTTCGAGGCGACCGATGGCTCACTGAAGGAGTTTGAGAATGAGAAGATTAAGCAGCTGAAGGAGTACTCAGACCCTTTCCACAAGAGACCGATGAAACGGGGCGAAATCGGCTGCTTCCTGAGTCACTACAGGTAAATTATCGAAAAAGAAGAAAATCGATTGTAAGAAAAAAATTTCCTGGAAAAAAACAGTCGATTGGCAAGATTTAAACGCTAGAATACAAACGCTGGAAAGAATATGAATGCTGTAGGGATATGATCCAACTATCACCGGAAGTGCGGTCGTGTTACCAATTTACTCGGTCAGAGATAGGCAGATGGCTAGGTTTGATCCTGTCCAAACGCTATGAAAAAACAAGCTCTTTGAAAAAGACGAACGCTTTGAAGAAGAAAAACTCGCCTTCCATGGTGCTACAGCCCGCAAGTTCACACCATCACAAGGGACATGTTCATCCTTACCGGTATCGAGCGCGTCCTCAGGTGGCGGATAGAAGGATGTTTCTTTGCACAAGTGCATTGGAGATAGCGAGCTTGCCCATCGTGGACCAAAATCGAAAAGTATATTTAATCAAAGGAGGGCGATGCCGGACTGGTCTGGGCAGGCCACCGGATAAAACATCAGCAGATACCCTCCTATACTTCGTAATGGCAAGTCGAGGCGCCAGTAAAATAGCCTCTTGTCCTTTTCCGGTTAACGAATGGGTTTCGCGAAGAGAATTGCCGACTGCGGTGCGATTTTAGACGGAGAAAGTTTCTCCGGACTTAAAAGGATCTTCAACAAACTATTCCAAAGGACTCCCCTCGAATGGACCTATGGGCAAACAACAACAACAACAAGAAAAACGATTTGAAAAAGACAAACGCTTTCAAAAAGACAAAAACGAGAAGAAATACAAAGGCCCGTTGCAGGATCTGGTTGGAAGTGAAGCGGGCAAGCTTCTCTCGTGTGCTCGTTCTTGAAGACGACATCCGTTTCCGACGGGACGCCCTCTCTTCACTCACAGAGACAATGGAGGACTTGGAGGATAACGACTTTGAGTGGGGCCTGGTATACATCGGCAGAAAAATTCTCCCAGAACACTCCAAGGTTCAACTAATAACTTTTCTACATACTGAAATTTTAGTATGTATTTTTGATAAAATGAAAATGAAACTATTTTATGTGCAAAAGGCAAGAATTTCATGCAGCAACTATGTTTTTTCTTCTGAAGTACTATTTGGTAATTTAATGAGCTCTTTAAGAAACTTTTCTTGTAGAAAGGCATTGCTTATTAAACAGTAATCGAATAAGCCTTTCCGATTGGTAAGACTTCTTAAAGTTTGCACTAATTTCGTCTGTAGGACAGGACAGTTTATTAATGAGCCAAGGCTCTAAGAGGCCCCTTTTTTATAAACTCTATAAAAGTTATCAAGTAAGGGGTACCGTCGAAAGACCTTATGAGTTCTCGGAATTATTTCAGAAAGATGTCTGGGTGCCAGACATACGTCATCTCTCCACAGTCGGTTACACTTACTGGACGATCGGGTATGCGCTCTCAAGTGCAGGGGCGGAGTCTCTCTTGAGGCCACGCCCCCTCAGCAAAATGGTCCCCGTGGATGAATACATACCAATCATGGGAGATGTCCACCCAAACAGGGAATGGAGTGCCGCTTTTGAAGTTCATTTTTGTTGTTGTTCGACTCTAAATATCGTCAGGAAATTTTTTTAGGGATAATATTCTTCCCTTTTCTCATTCTCCTGAGCGACCGTAATGTAACAACTCTCGCCACTTCTCGTAATTTTCCCTTTTGCGTCATTCTGAGCGGCTGGTATGCAATGATTATTTCCATTCTCGATTTCCTAACTCGAATCCCTCCGGTGGGACTCCCATCGGAAAACACCTCTGAACCCCTAAATTCCTTTTTTCCCCTATGCCGCAGAATCCCTCTATCTTCTCTCTGACTTATGCTTTTACACGTGATGTTTCAAAATACTTTGCGTAATAAAACTTCAAATTTAACAAGACCCTTCTGAGGCAATGGAAGTTTTTGTGTAGAAATGTACCGCGATTTGCGATCTTCTTTGCAAGACCCGTTTATAAACCTAAGACGGGTAAATAGCTATTTATCTGGCGCCTCTGTTTCTAATACTAAAGTGCAGAGAAAATATGTTGATTAACGGATAAGCTTGGTCTAGGGAATTAGGCATCAACCCTCAATCGAGCTACACTTTTCGAAGCTATGATATAGTATCCAGACTACCAGACTATATCATTTGGTTTATTACTGTGGTTTTTTTTCTGAATGAGGGAAGAAAGTTTTCGTTTCAGGAGCGGAATCTTCGCCTGTTTACTGTGTACCCATTGCTAGTGTTCCCCCAGAAGTACGTGAGTGATCCGAATTATGTCAGTGACACGGAAGCATCTGACATTATCTCGGAGGATGTCGGCAGAGGAGCGAAGGAAGAGTTGTAGCGGAGAATGGCAATCGATTTATTCACCTAATCGATTAACAATCGAATTAAGATCTTGGTATAAGAAAGGTGTTGAAAAACTTGAAAGAATTGCACAAAGCTGTTTTTGAAAAGGTTTTGCGCTATTCAAAGTTAGGTACTTCAGTTACTTCCATGTTAATTGTAATGAATTTGTTAATTAGCCAATAACAACCACAAAATATAATATGTATATATATTTTTTTAACCTGCATCTTTCGATGCAAAAACGCAATCGTTGGTACCAAGCGATGTTTTGAAGAAAAATAAGTTCTGATCCTTAGCTTTTAATATGTATTTAGACCAGAAGAATGACATTCGTGTTGTGCAGAACGGTTTATATCCGTGCCTTGATATAAGGTGCGAGTTTGATGCCTTTATCAAAATCAGGGGCTGATTTTGTGCATATATCATGTCTTACGCGTATTTTGATGGTTTTAGTAGATAATTTTAGATAATGTTTGTCAAGGTTTAATTTGAAAAATCTTTGAATGTCTGATGTTAAAATTGATTATCGCTATCTTAATATTGATTATCGCTATCTTAATCTTGATTATCGCTATCTTAATCTTGATTATCGCTATCTTAATCTTGATTATCGCTATCTTAATCTTGATTATCGCTATCTTAATCTTGATTATCGCTATCTTAATCTTGATTATCGCTATCTTAATCTTGATTATCACTATCTTAATCGTTTGAAATTTTCATTCTTTGATGCATTTACCCATTTAATACAGGGTGGCCCATAAATAGTGTTACAAATGTTTGAGAACATTTCCTGAGGAAGTGACCGCACGTAGCGGTCACTTTTCTTGTTTTTTCCGATTCCCCGTAATTTTTTATACGTGTCAAGTGAGTTTCGATTGAATCCATCGATGTTTAGGGTAATGACAGCGTCGAATCGCTTGCGAACTGCGATCATTCGCCTACACACTCTTGGCCACGCCCCTGCTCGCATTGCTGAAACGCTTCGCCTGCCTCGCATGACAGTGTATCGAGCGATCAAACGATTCGAGGAGCTTGGCACATCTTTGGACCGTCCAAGGCGAGGTCGTCCTCGCACTGCTCGCACGACACAACTCATCGAAACCGTTCGGAGTCGGATCAACCGAAATGCACGACGAAGCATCAGACAGATGGCGCAGCAGCTCCCGATGAGCCGAACTTCATTGGGACGAATAGTCACGGAGGAGCTGGGACTCAGGTCGTATCGTACACGGAAGGCCGCTTTTCTGTCGGCTCGCAACAAGTCGGAAAGAGTCAAAAGATGTCGCGACCTTCTTCGTCGTACGCAACAAGGCGAACATTTCAATAAGGTGTTCTCTGACGAAAAGCTGTTCACCGTGGAAGAAGTCCACAACTCCCAAAACGTCAGAGTGCTTGCGAAGGACGCAGAGCAAGCCGATAGCAAGGGTAGAACGGTCCAACGCAGTGCACATCCAACTCAAGTCATGGTCTGGGCGGGGATCTGCGCAACAGGAAAAACACCGCTTGTTTTCGTCGAGAAAGGCGTCAAGATCGACACGGAATACTATCTGAAACATGTTCTGCAAGACGTGCTCCATCCATGGTCTCAATCGCATTTCAATCAGAGGACATGGACCTTTCAACAAGACTCAGCACCAGCCCACAAAGCTAAAAAGGTTCAAACGTGGTGCAAGGAAAATTTTCCCGGCTTCATCACAACAGCAGAATGGCCGGCCTCATCACCCGACCTGAACCCGCTCGATTATTCCGTTTGGGCCTACTTGGAGTCCAAGGTAAACTCTCGCTCCCACCCAAATATTGATTCCCTGAAGAATGCCCTTCAGGCAGAATGGGACAACATCGGAGTCGAATACCTTCGTACAGTGGTGGAGGCGTTCCCAAAGAGACTTCGAGCTGTAGTTCGGGCAAAAAGAGATCGTTTGAGCTGAACTTTTGCGTGAATGTTGACATTTATGTTGTTGATAAAATATGTTAATTTGAGATGATTTTCTCTGTTTTGAAAAAAGGTATAACAATTCCAATTTGTAACACTCTTTATGGGCCACCCTGTAGATAGTGATGTAACCTAATAAAGTTATGTGTTCAAGATAAAATGAATCGTTTTCTGGTAGGTGAGGTGAATATCACCTTTTGATAATACATTCAAAACAATTTGTGACTACGTGTTGCCTTCTTGGTTCCGTGAGAAAGAATAACTAAAGAATAACTACTTGGTTCCGTGAGAAAGAATAACTACAGTTTCGGTTCTGTGAATAATCGCCTCTCGTAGGGTGAGTCATAAAATGTATTAGTAAGTATCCTAACAATATTTCTTATAGCATCCGATCATTATCATATATCTCTTCCCCCTCCTAGCTGATTAATACTCTGGACTTGAATACTGCCTCTGCCCTCTGGGAATGTGGGCTAGAGATATATGATAATGATCGTATGCTATAAGAAATATTGTTAGGATCCTGACTAATGCATTTTATGACTCTACCCTACGAGAGGCGATTATTCACAACTCTTCAAGTAAATACGTTTTTGACAGACTAGCAGAAGGTTAAACAAGTCGAAATTTCTAATTCAGTACAAGGAAAGGGTCTAAAGTTTAATGTCCTAACTAAAAACGTACGTAAACGGTCGTTTTGTTACCTCAATCAATGAGTTTTCTCTCACGACATCAACTAAGTACAGGTAAAAAATTAAAGTGTTGAAAAATCATAAATACTTGCGAAGAGAACCTTTCTAATTTGCTCCGACAAATTCATTTATCATACAATTTTCGACTAGAGAAATTTTGAGAAGAATTCTTCTGTTCTTCAAGTGTGTCAAGTCATTTTGTTTATCGATTACTTTCAACTCTTCTAAATTAATTATCCTCATCGTCTTCAGTTTCTTGGCTGACGTTTTCGACAGTATGATATGTGAAGTATTTATTATTAATCAATGGCCTCAGTGTTTCAGTCCTCATTTTCTTTTTACTCTTCCCATGTTAGTGACGGTGAGAACAAACTGTACTTTGGTGAATAAAGCAATTCGATTCAAGAAAAATAAGCAAACATGAACATTCGATAGTAGTTATCTTTTTGACAAAAATAAATGAATAAAATAAAAATAAAGCAGAAACTTCATAATAAGTTTGAGATTTGGAGTAGGCTTGAACACAGGAGGAGTGAAGGACTGAATTTTCAAAGAATAAAATAACGGTGTGTTATTTCTTTGACTTCTAGCAACAAAAAATTAACACTTGGACGAAAACCTGAAGCCCTCCCGAGCCTATACGCTTACATAGAAGCCCTTCCAAGTGCGGCTGCAGCCTTCAAATGGGCTGCGTGTTCGGAAAGCCCGACTACGAGCTCTCCAACTACCGCTTCAATGTAGTCAAGGAGATCGCTCAAGGCGGCTTCAGTGTGGTATCTTTTTTGAGTAACTTGTTTTTTTAATCATTTCAGAAGACTTCGATCATATTCTTTGGATTCGACCTATAATGGGTAAACCTTTTTTCCATGTGTATGATTCGAGACCCTTAGATCGGGTGACAGACCCCAAACATACGACTCCGAAGTGTACCTGGTTTGCTAGATAAACCTCAAACAATAAACCGTTTTAGGTGTACCTGAATCAAAAGATTTAACTACAAACATTTTAGCGTTTTGGATTTACCTAGTTTCAGAGTAAGATTTCAAACAGAAACCCATCCCAGGTGTACCTAGTCCGGGAGAAGGACAGCAACCTGCAGTACGCGATGAAGAAAATCGTGATGACGGACGAGCGGGAAGACATGGAGGGAGTTAAGCAGGAGGTGGAGATGCACCGACTCTTCTCCAATCCACACATTGTGCCGCTTACCTGCTTCTGCAGGCCGAAAGAGGACACCTTCTGCCTCTTTTTCCCTTACTACGAGAATGGCACTCTAGGTGTGTCTTAGTCGAATCTTTATAAAACAGGGTCTTTTTGAGGGGTATTTTTCTCCATTATTCGATTTTCTGGCTATCACTGTTTTGATAATCTAATTAAAAAGAAATATACATTTTTTAATATTAGGCTTCTTTTGTGACGTAATTGTCATTAGTATAGTAAGGTCTCTCGATTTTTGATTGACGTTTAAAAAGATCTTTTCCAGCAGTGTATAGCGCTTTATTTTCAAGAACCCAAACTCTCTAACTGTTTTTATCTGGAAAAAATGTTTGAAACTTCAATAATTTTGCTTTTTCATGTGTATTCCTCTCGGCATGGGAAGATTCAACTTTTATAGAGCACAATCGACTATGTGTTTTTTTATTAAAAAAGCGAGTGCTGTAGCATTTTCTTATCCATATCTTTCAATAACATTATACTTGCCTTCTAGAAAAAAAAGGACAAAATTTAATTATTGGGTGATATGATGTCCTTCAGCGGATTTCGTCACAAAGAAGAGAGAGCGACACGAATTTGTCGAGCAGAAAGAGGTTAAATATCCTTTTTGTTGAAAAATTCAGCCAGTGTTTCGTATTTTAGTACTCAATGAAAATAACATACGAGAGCACAGTGCGGAATATTGTGCTTTTCTGACATGAAAGTGTAAAGAAGAAGTTATTATGTATGTCAACACACTTAATTAATTAATTCATTCATTGATTTACTCCTCATCCGCTCACTCATATACTGCTCACTTATTTCTCATGCCGTAATTCATTTTTCATTCGTTCATTCATTGATTCATTCTTTCTTTTATTCATTTAAGTTTCATAGTTTAAGCCGATTATAGGTGATCCGGTGGTTCCGAGAGATCTGCAGTGCAGTGACGGCATTGCACGAGCAATCGATAGCACATCGGGACATTAAACCTCTGAACTTCCTTCTGGACGTCAATCTACACACAAAACTCACGGATTTCGGCTCAAGCTGCAAGTATGGGCTCGTTTTCTCAAAGCGACGCAGGAAAAAAAGAAGATATAAAAATGAGACGTGTTGATACTGTTTATAAAGTATTTTCAGAAACCTAGGTAAAGATTTAGCATAATCTTTTTTCTATAACTTTTATATATATATATTCCTTATCTTTGATATCACTTCATCTTTCTAAGAACTGTTTTGAAAGAGCTGAACAAATAACTATAAAAATCAAATCTTAGATAAAGTGATTAGAAAAAGCGAATTCAGTTTCGAATGAGAGACATATTGATAATCGAGAAAAAAATTATGTCAATAGCAAAAAACTCAATCACACAACATATAATGTGGATTGTGTAAAGTTTTAGATGAACTTAACAATTTCAACATTTCTGAGCTGATATATATGCGAGTTAAGCGCAAAAATTCAGTGCCGACCATAGCTCAGTTGGTAGAGCGGAGGACTGTAGATTCAGCAGCTATCCTTAGGTCACTGGTTCGAATCCGGTTGGTCGGATTTTTTTTGCCAGCGTTCTGTTTCGTCAGGAGCAGGGCTGGGCAAAAAAGTCAAAAAAAACTTTTAAAAAAAGGTTTTTTGAGCTAAAAAGTCAAAAAATCAAAAAAGTTGTTTTCTTCAAATGAAAAATTTACCACCTTTTTTATTGATCTTTCTTGTTATGTTTATCTGATAAAACCGGAAGAAAATGTATATTGAAATTTTTAGGAGAAAAATGAGTTTTGATGAAATAACAGCAAGTAGAATAGAATCTCAAAAAACCGGAAATGAACCCTTACAATTTCAAGAGATCCAACAGTAGGCACTTTTCGTAAATCAATAACATTAAAGTGATTATACGCGTCTTTAAAAAAATGAGGGCATAGTATTTTCTACAGAAATATTTAATTTAAACAATTTCAACAACATTATTAATCATTTCAACGGTCTGGAATTTTTAGAAAAACGTTGTTTGTCATTTTCAAGAATGGTTAAGCAAGTGAGATAAAAGTTTTGAAGAATTTTAACAAAGAAAGCTTCAAGTGCTGAAAGAGAAATTGAAAAGCACCGTTCTATTTTTAAACAAATTTTTTTACCATTTTAACAAATTATCATAGAACCAATAAATTCGAGTTTTATTCAGAATAAAAGTTTTCATTAGTCCAAGAGTAAGTTTTAGAAATTTCAAGGTGAGTTCACACCAAAAATATTCGTTTGAATGTTGACCTGGTCGGGAGTGCTTGATATTTGATTTTTTCGGTTCGACATTTTATTTTAAAACGTAAAGTAGCTAGTTTTCTCGATTTGAGTACGAGAAAACAACAAAAGGAACTCCGACCAACCGGATTCGAACCAGTGACCTAAGGATAGCTGCTGAATCTACAGTCCTCCGCTCTACCAACTGAGCTATGGTCGGCACCGAACAGCTGCATTCCGCTTTCTAAGAGATTATTACTCGATACGAATTCTTACTCGAACCATCGTTTACCATCAATTTCAAGGGAAGAAAAAAAATCGTACGTGAAAATATTTGTTGATGAGTTGATGTTGAGAATGCCGTTGGAAGTGAGCAGTTTCTGTGAGTCACTGCGAAGAATGGAGGAGGCTGCACGCCTCTGCTCCATGGCATACCGGGCACCCGAGCTGTTCACTTGTTACACCGGAACTCAGCTGACTACCGCGGTGGACATATGGGTGCGCTGAGTTGCCGGCTGCTCATGTAAAGATGCCTCTCTCTTTCTCTCATTTTCTCTCTCTCCCTCCCCCCCCTCTCTCTCTTGCTCTCTCATTTTCTCGCTCTCTCTCTCTCTCTCTCTCTCTCTCTCTCTCTCTCTCTCTCTCTCTCTCTCTCTCTCTCTTACTCTCCCCTTATACATATACCGAAGTATCTTTGCAGTCACTAGGCTGTCTGTTATACTTTCTCCTGTTCGGTGCTTCTCCATTCGACCTAGTCCACGCAGCGGGAGGCAGCATTGCGCTCGCAGTCCAGTCTCCTGAAACAATACAGTATCCATCGGACACACCGTAATAACATCTTCAAACTTCATGCGTCTATACCACTAGATTTTTTTAGAGAAGTATATAAAATAGAATACGATTTGGAAATGCTCAGTTCCAAAGCTCTCAGAATGCGAAGTTTGGTTAAATAAAGTTGAATGTGGGGAAAATTAATAAGCCATAGTATTAAAAGGCCAGGTTTACTTTTTCAGATATCACCTAGGACATTTGTTTTTGTGCTCTCTGGTTGATTTCTTCCTCAAGAACCAACTAAAAAATTCATTAAACTGCAAAATTTCAATTTTCTTGAGATACGACACTCAAATGATCCATATCATCCGTCTTCTACTCGTGGTAGATCAAGGTCAACGGCCAACGTGTGAGGACATCATCAATAGTCATCTAAAAACCTTAACTTTACCTGCCAAAGAGCCCACAGAGATTGCTTCTGAGCGATACAGTACTCCAACTGGTGGAGAAGAACTCGATACCGTAGCTGTGTAGGTTATGATACCTAGATTTTCAGAGGTGCATAATTACAGTATGTTATAAACTCAATGAAGAGTAGATGAAGTGCTAGTTTTGAGAGACTGTGGAGATTTGTAGTAAATTTATAGAAAACATTAGTGTTTATGGAGAAACTAGTCATTTGCCACTTTAATCTAAACGCTCATTGAAATACGCAAGAAAGGACTTAAAAGTTTGTAGTTTTTTTCTTTTATTGGTTCATTAAAATAATAAAGTGATCAAGGGATGAGTATATTATCAGAGATTTATTAACTCTAAAAAGCTTTGAATTTTCATATGTATAAAGCTCGAAAATAAGTAAGCTTATATTAAAGTTATTGGCAATTGAGAAATGAAAGGTAAGTGACTACAGTATTCAGGCAATGAAAGGTAAGTGACTACAGTATTCAGGCAACTTTTTGAATTTCATATTTATTGCAATTTAGATTTTAGTTGTTTTTTTTTAAACTGTTTTTTCACTCTGGCTTAGGCTTTCAAGTATTTTTTAACGTTTTTTTGCTTAAAGATTTCGCTGAGGAGGCCGTACGGCTTAGGCGCGAGACCACTGTGTCAAGTGTGTGTGACCCAATGACTATTTACCCTGAGTACTGTAGTCAATTACCGTTCATTTGTCAATTGCCGAAGTTAATTTATCTATAAGAGTCATTTCGAATATAGATTTCTAAGAAGCTTTTCTAAGAAGAAAACATTTTCAAGATTTATAGCTTTTGAAAAAAGTTTACTTTTCAGGTACAAGATTAGCTTCTTAGTAAATTATCTTGTTTCTATTCAACTCGTTTGAATTGAATTCGTTTGATGTTTTTGAAAAACGCGGAAACGGCATTTTCAGTAAGAATGGAACGCCTTTGTTCATAAAAAAGAAATTGAAACTTTAAGAACTTGTTTTCTTGGACTGTGATAGGTTTGTAATTTTTTCAATCAAAAACATATTCAGTTTTTTTTTATAAATAACATTCCGGTTTTCTGATTTTCATAAGAATTTTGAAAGAAGTTGTGTGTAACGCAATTACTTGTGTACAGTGATGAATGAGAAAAGAAAACATGTAGTTGTTCTCCGTGTTTTCGCATCTACATAACTAGTTAAATGGTTTTATCATGTGGAAAGTGTATGAAAAGAAAAGGGATAAGTGAAGTTTCTATGAACAGGCGTAAACTCGTAATTTCCACCACTTGGTATTATGTTATAGGCATACACGACGATTTTGACATGTACTTGAGGTATTACTGTGATGATTTAATGAAATTTTTTTAAATATTGCAATTTTAAGCTGCTTCAGCTTTTTCTTTTTTCGGGTATCTTCTCTTGTTATTACATGAAATTGACATTGAATGAATCCGTAGCGGAGGAATCCCTCAGAATGAATAGGTTGAGTGGGCGATGCTCATTGGCTGTGGGAGACATATGAGTTGATCGGGAAGCGACAGCGATGCTGTGAGCATGTGCAGTTGCTGCAAAGCAAATGCTGCAAAATTCCAGGGAAACATTTTCACGTCTTTTTTCTTCTCTAACTATCTCTGTTTATTTTTCTTTCTCTAAGTATCTCTCTGTTTATTCATCTTTCTCTCTTTGTTACTCTCTCTTACCTCTCTTCAACCTCAATCGTTTCTCTCTCTCTCTCTCTCTCTCTCTCTCTCTCTCTCTCTCTCTCTCTCTCTCTCTCTCTCTCTCTCTCTCTCTCTCACTCACTCACTTTACATCTCTTTCTTTCTCCTCCTCCCTCCCTCTTTCTTTTCTCGTTCGGAGAAACTTTTCGCTAAATGTATTTTTCATGTGTTCTCATCAACCAATCATATGACCATCTCATATTTCTGCATGGCTAATCCACGCACGAAAGGCTCTTTATCAAAGGCTCTTTATCAAAATGGAATTCCCGAAAAACAGTGCAGAACGAGATCTGGGAGATCCGAAAAGTAACTGGAACCATTTTTTACCAGGAATGTGAGAATCACGAGACTTGAGATATCCGTTTAATCACAAGCCTCATCGTATCCACTTCACCGCAATAGTGATACTAACAGGATTGCTTTATCATCTCAATTGAGTGTTTCCTTTTCTCTTTGACAGAAAGCTTGCTGTGTTTGTCCCTGATCTCAAGTTAACACTACTTTCGGAAAAAAAGCTAGTTTACCGGGCGGGATCAAACCCAGCCATATCTTCTCAATCCGGGAGCAAGCGCGTTATTATACACCGCGGCGCCTTATTGCTATTCCGTGCCATATCGCTTTATGAAAAGCTCAATTGCCTTGCTCTTTGGTCACGCATGCTCATGAAGCGAAAGCGTCCTGAATGGAACATAACTCAAGAAGAACAATTAAGACAGAAAAGTAATGGAAGATGGATGATTAATCTGCAAATGCCCTGTCAAACAGATCAAAGGCAATGACGCCTACTTAACTATTTCAATTCACTTCATTCACCCACATATTTTCCATGGAATACATGGATGAATGACATACCTGATATTGGGAACGGCGTCGAAACTGTGTTGCGAGTTGGCGAAAAAGGCGGCGAGCTGGTGCAAACGGAATGGTAACGAAACTTAAAAAGGCAGCCACATTCTCGAAAAACTATGAAATATGATAGCAAAGCACTTCGATTGACAGCTGAACCATAGAGTCAAGAACAGCGGCTGAAACAAAAACCTGAGCTCGCAGCCGGTGCTGTAAACGACGGCCGCCTATGAGCCTCGACCAGGCAACTGCTCACGAGATCGTAGCTAAGAATACTGTGTTCTTTGACGACTCTATGTCTATCTCTTTCTCTCTGTATAGCACGCTCTCTCTCTCTTTCTCATTCTGTTACTCAAGCTCTTGTTTCTCTCGCTTCATTTTTCTTTAAGTTCAACTTCGTCGAATAACACGAAACATCGTACTTGGATTCATTTCATTCTTCTCTTTTTGAGATTTTAATTTTCCGAAGTACACCGGGGACCGTGTGCAGAGTCGTGTCTACAAATCTAGGGTGACTTACAACCTATCATATTTTAGTTCTATAAAATGCTAAATCGGTTTGCATACCAGAAATATAAAAAAGCACGTACAAAAGAGGCGGACAGCTTGATGGACACGGGAGGCCATGGTCCGCTTGGAGCAAGACTGCCTGAAGAGTAGGACTAGACCATGACATTCCCAGTATATGCAAAAACTATCTCTTGACTTCGAAAAACCTAATTCATTTTCAGTCCGATGGCTTTGATGAGTGAGACTTATGGAGCGTTAGAATTCAACTTTTCACTTTGCAAAGTAATTTTCTGCAAAGTGATCCCGTTGAACGCTCCACTGTCTCACCACGAATTACCGTGAAAAGAAAAATGGACTACGGTATTACTTTTATAATAACTTTTACTGTTGGGCGTAATTTTTTTTATGAATTTTTCAGAAAAATCGTCACTTTGTCTTAGAATGCATGTGTTCTTTCTTTTTACCGTATTCCATTTTTCTTTTCACGGTAATTCGTGGTGAGACATTGGAGCGTTCGTATCACTTTGCAGAAAATTACTTTGCGAAGTGAAAAGTTGAATTCTAACGCCCCATTACTTTCGGATTGAAAAAGTTCTCTTTAGATTTAACTAGACTCAATTCTGGTGAGAAAAAAATTCCATTTCAAGCAAATTTACATTCAGCCTCTCGAAACTCATTGTTAGTCTGACAGGATTCATTATGGTTTCTAACAAAATTCACTTCAAGTCTTGAAAGTGATTCTAGCGGATTCCTATCAAAGAAGACGCCTACCTGTATCTCGCTGAAAGAGCGCTGGAAATGAGGCTCAGCCCCTAGCGTGGCGCACTCCCAAGCGAACACACCGAACATCCTCAACCAGAGATCATTACTACATTTTCCCAAGAGTCATTCAATCGCGTATATTATCGGTCAGCGGTCGAATTCAAGCCTTGCTCCAACACTTCTTCAAATACATAGAAGTGCATGATCGACATGAGCTTCTACATATTTCCAAACTACAGTGCGTTACTTATTGATGAGACATTCTTTGATTTTTGTGATTGCGGCCGAACGGTCGATGGAAATCAGAAAACCTTTACATCATTTTTTCTCGCTTTTAAAAACTAGGATAGCCTTAGTTTAGAAAAATTTCACTGCTCGGGAAAAACACAATTTCACTCGAGAGAAACAAAATTACACCGTTGCATAATTAAAGGACGAGTCGATTGAAAACGCTCGCGATTGACCGGCGGTTCCGTAATATGTACATATATTATGTTCCAAAAACTATAATAGTTTATCGATCGAGCTGCTCCAACTTTGCTGCTGCTGAAGAGTGGGCAGATGTAGATAAAAATTGCGAAAATCAAAATATAGGAGGGACTTCCTCTTAATTCACCTACAAAAATTTTTCCTCCACCAACTGCTGCGAACTTCCACCATAAGGCGTTCGCCTCAATCGCACCCGTGCAGAAATTTAACTTTCGGAAGTATTTTTTGGCTATAGCACGTTTAAAATACCGCATGTTTTTTATCGAGCTTCTCAAAGATAATTAAAGAAAAGAAGAAACCAGACGTCGGCCTCCGGTCGATGCTTCGGCTTTTTCTCAACGCAGTTGATGATCTCCGGAGGCAGCCAGGGTACCGGTAGACGCGCCCCGAGGAAGTCAACCGGGAGGCCGAAGTCGCCCAGCTTAGCGTCGCATCTGGCACAGACTCACTTGACAATTTCGCATCGCTTCTTTGCGTTTAAGACGTTTTTTTCTGATTTCAGCATTTTTTCGTGACGCTGCTAGGCTTTCTTTCGTTTTTTTCAGGTCTTTGTTTGTGCTTTTACTGGCTTCTGCGACAATTTCGCCTTTCTGACTTTTTTCTTCTACGCAAAGTGACACGAACTGATACAATCGCAAGCAAGAGTTACTTTGTGAGGTCGCGACAGGTAAGCAGCACATTTCGGGCTGCAACATCTCGATGCGTCATCTCGCTTCCCTCCGAATCTCGCTGCTACAGCGGAGTTTCTTGATTCTTAATACTTCAAGACTATCATCCTCTATTCCTAAACTTCTTTCTCTCTCTCTCCCTCTCTCACTCTCGCTGTTTTCTCTTTAACCTTATCTTTATTTATTTCTTTTTTTTGCTCTCTGTAATCTCTTATCTTTCTCTCTCTCCCTTTCTAACTCTATTTGAAGCTTTCTTATTTCCTGCATTCTTTCAGTCTTTCCTTATCTCTCTTCTTCTCACTTTTGTATTGTTCACACGCTCTCACATATCCGACCTCATGGAGGTACTGTAACGCGGACGCGACCTGCCCAAGGATGCGCACAATATCCCGCACTAACACGACCTCTTCATTTTCCTGCAATAGAGGCTCGGAACTAATCAGTCGGGAGAAAATTATCGAATGATTTTCAACCAACTATCGATTAAACTGACTCTGACGTCAAATCGAAAAAACTCCTTGAGTGAACCGCCAATCAACCATTCGAATGCTAACATTGGCCTGCAATTTTAATCAACTCATTTTGTCCCACTGAGTTTCGTACTCTCTCCCAAGTGCCATTTATCATCGTGCGATACATAATCGGGGAAGCAGCATTTATGCTTCCTTTATCGTATCCACTTTCTCTCTCTCTCTCTCTCTCTCTCTCTCTCTCTCTCTCTCTCTCTCTCTCTCTCTCACTTTCATTCTCTCTTTCATTATCTCTCCCTCTCTTTATCTCGCTCTATCACTCGCTGTCTCAATCTCTCGGCCGTTCCATCATGTAAAGCTGAATATTATGTGAAACACACACAACCAAAAAATGTTTTAAAAATCATAGAATATTATGTACATAAGTATGTCTGCAACAATCTTATCCGTAGAGGTTTGAGAGACCGGGAAAATCAGAACCTTAGAGCAGCGAACGAGAGATGGGAGACTGCGACGAGTCGAACGATGTGTGGATGATGCAGTCGAGCCAGTCGAACGGCTTCTTCCAGGAGACCCATCGACATCGCCGGCAGTGGATAGGAAACTTTAATGGCCGCCGCCGTCTTCCGCTTGTAGCGACTTTGGGTGTCGGGATACACGAAACCCTGGAAGGAATCCGAGCCTTAATTTTAGAGTTTGCAGTCTGCTTGCGTGTTTTCGGGTCATATTTTGCAGTCTGCTTGCGTGTTTTCGGGTCACCAAATCGACATGTATTGCTAAAACAATAAGGCGAAAAGCTCTCGGTCATAAAGGATTGTTTAAAAGCTCGACTCGAAGGCCCACTGCTTGAGCAACTATCATATCAACGTAGGTCAAGATAGTAGGTTTTTTGTTAAATTTAGTTCTTTAAGTCAATAAAGTTATAGTGTAACGCTGTTCCACCCTGTTACCTCTCATTGATGAGTGCAACCGTGAAAACAAAAAATTTAAAAAAAACTGGTTTCTGTGAGTTACCATAACTACACTGATTTAAACTACGGAATTCACAGTTTTTAGTTTTCTCATTCACAATGCTGATTGTAATAGGGGAGATAAAGAGTTATCTTTCTCGGGTGAAATTTCGCACCTCTAAATTTCGCACCTGAAATTTTACGATGTTTTTTAACAGGCCTATGTGACTGGTTGTTTCATACGGTCTCGTAATAAGCCTTTTGGCCTTTTTACTTAAACCTAACTAAGTTTAAGCAGAGATTTGAGGGAAGAAATTTTTTATGGCATTCTGTAGGTTGCGGTGCGAATCGTCGTTGTGCAAAATGTCGAGTTACCTGCTCGAGTTTAGAGTTTTTTTTTAGAAGGAGCTGACTTTGAAGACGAATCCGGCTGCGCCGTCTCCAAGTTTGTGATCAGTCATTTCGATGAAGACATCGTCGAGCAGAAGATGGCGCAAGTCTGGAATACCCACTTTTCAGAAAATCTAGGAAATATGAAGAGAGACGCAGGAAGCCAGTAGCTGACAACTGCATTCCATAGCAAACCACCAAGTCTTTCTTTTGTTTTTCTTGAAAGAACGCAGGCCTAGCATAATAATTTTTTGCTTTTTTCTTAATCATTTGGGTAATTTGATCTCTCACTCAAACAGTTTTTTCAAGACACAAGAAAAAATTTTCATTTCTGCTTCTTTTGCTTAATATTGATTTTACTTAAGATGTTTTGGAGGTCTTAAAATCTGAAATATGTTCGAGGACAAAGAAGTTGAACGGAAGCAAAAGAGCTTCCTCTTCGAAAGTAGAGCCATTATTAATGAATGAGACAAACATTCGTGAGAACTCTCGAATTTTTTGTTATTTCTCATGTTTGGCTATTTATTTATCATTTATTCATATTCTGAACATTTTTCAAACTTCCCCTAACCATTTTATCTTGCGCGAGAAGTTCCTTACTAAGCTTTGAAATTTTTCTTCAATCTTGAGCCATATATTTTTATTCTATAGCTTGAAATGTCTCCTGAACCCACGATTTTCTACGTAATTTGAAGTGATTTACTTTTCGAATTTTCTCGTTACCTCACAGAACACTGACACACTCCTGTGCATATGAAGTGACACTGACACACTCCTGTGCATATGAAGTGACACTGACACACTCCTGTGCATATGAAGTGACACTGACACACTCCTGTGCATATGAAGTGACACTGACACACTCCTGTGCATATGAAGTGACTCAAAGTAGCTTAATTTATTTTCTCTCTCCTCTTTTATTGTTCCTTTCCCTTTCCTCTATACATGATATATGATAGCATCTTCCATCTCTCTCTCTCCTCTCTCTCTCCTACACTTTCCTCTCTTTTAGTTTATGCACGTGATTTTCCGCACCATTCAATGACTACTCTACAACTGTCGCTGACACACATTGAATTTTTCCACGAAAGCCGTCCTAGGAATATTGTGATCTGTTAGGAATCCCCAGAGTCACAAATTCAAGCGGGATTGAAACCAAGAGGGGAAACATACATCGACATGTAATACTGCAGATACGTACATCTTTATTCCTTAAACGATTTGATCTCAAATGATAGATGATGCACCGTTCTTAAGCTGCTGAAGTCTTCTCTTGAATGGAAAGATGTTGTCGGGGACTGGCATGCACAGTTTACGTCCTCCTCAACATTTTTATAGATGTTCAACAGTTATATACATGAACACAGGAGAACTGGTCCTAAAATGTATCAAATCTTCGCAGGGTTCTCTATGTTTTTGTCTGGGAAAATTTATAAACTTTACCGTACGAATCCATCCTTTGATGAACTACATTCTCGCTCGATTTACCTTTGAAAGAAGATAAATGATTTAGAACAGTCTGAGTTATGGCACATTATTTCTCTGACATTAATCATGAAAAAACTATTAAGTATGCATAATTCCCGATCACTACATAGGATAACTTTAAGTTTTTGAAAATTCAGATTGGAGTCAGCGATCGGTTGAAAATGACTAATAAGCACTGACTATTACACAAGTAGAGCAGCAGAAGTACGTAGAGTAGCAACATCACTGCCACCTGGAACTCTTTTCTTTACCTACAAGTGGTTTGGGGGGATTGCGGTTATAACTCTCGGAAAACATACATAGTTCCACTTATCTTTCTTGTTTTCCATCGCATGATACACAATAGGAGACTCTCAAAAACTGAGTTAGGCAATTGTTTTGATGGAAATTTCGAACCGTCGCCCAAGGAGTCATGTGCGAGGCGGGACATTGTGGATTCAGAGTCGTCGTCGAGAGAAGTGTTTGGGATGTGCTAGACCTGCCAAGCAATCGAATAACGTATGATCGACTGAATCGAGTACATTATTATAGTTTTAAAGTAATCAATTGACCTCTAGTAATTTTAAATTTAGATAATTCTGAGATCAAAGAAGTCGAAGCCTTCGGCAAGATCCTAGAAGACTCCCCGCTGTCCCAATACATAAGCCTACCTTCATACTTGACTTGACATTTCGAGAAATCGTCCAAGAAAACCACAGTTCCAAAATTCCCTCTCAAGTCAGCGATAGCCATAACAAGCTATCCTTTGATGATAAAGCTAATTCAATGCAATTCAAATAACTTTGTTTTTTGTCAATTTACAACAACTCTGTTTAGACGAGCGTGTTTTGTCTTTATGAAATCTTATCTTTTATTGTGTATGTCAACGCAGAATGACGTACTGAAAAGCCGCTGCAGACGAAGACATTTCCGCGAGAATTTCCTAGAAATACGAGAGACCTCCGATCTTTCCTAGAAACACGAGGGACCTCCGATCTTTCCTAGAAATACGAGGGACCTCCGATCTTTCCTAGAAATACGAGGGACCTCCGATCTTTCCTAGAAACACGAGGGACCTCCGATCTTTCCTAGAAATACGAGGGACCTCCGATCTTTCCTAGAAATACGAGGGACCTCCGATCTTTCCTAGAAATACGAGGGACCTCCGATCTTTCCTAGAAATACGAGGGACCTCCGATCTTTCCTAGAAATACGAGGGACCTCCGATCTTTCCTAGAAATACGAGGGACCTCCGATCTTTCCTAGAAATACGAGGGACCTCCGATCTTTCCTAGAAACACGAGGGACCTCCGATCTTTCCTAGAAATACGAGGGACCTCCGATCTTTCCTAGAAATACGAGGGACCTCCGATCTTTCCTAGAAATACGAGGGACCTCCGATCTTTCCTAGAAATACGAGGGACCTCCGATCTTTCCTAGAAATACGAGGGACCTCCGATCTTTCCTAGAAATACGAGGGACCTCCGATCTTTCCTAGAAACACGAGGGACCTCCGATCTTTCCTAGAAATACGAGGGACCTCCGATCTTTCCTAGAAACACGAGGGACCTCCGATCTTTCCTAGAAATACGAGGGACCTCCGATCTTTCCTAGAAATACGAGGGACCTCCGATCTTTCCTAGAAACACGAGGGACCTCCGATCTTTCCTAGAAATACGAGGGACCTCCGATCTTTCCTAGAAATACGAGGGACCTCCGATCTTTCCTAGAAATACGAGGGACCTCCGATCTTTCCTAGAAATACGAGGGACCTCCGATCTTTCCTAGAAACACGAGGGACCTCCGATCTTTCCTAGAAATACGAGAGACCTCCGATCTTTCCTAGAAACACGAGGGACCTCCGATCTTTCCTAGAAATACGAGGGACCTCCGATCTTTCCTAGAAATACGAGGGACCTCCGATCTTTCCTAGAAACACGAGGGACCTCCGATCTTTCCTAGAAATACGAGGGACCTCCGATCTTTCCTAGAAACACGAGGGACCTCCGATCTTTCCTAGAAATACGAGGGACCTCCGATCTTTCCTAGAAATACGAGGGACCTCCGATCTTTCCTAGAAACACGAGGGACCTCCGATCTTTCCTAGAAATACGAGGGACCTCCGATCTTTCCTAGAAACACGAGGGACCTCCGATCTTTCCTAGAAATACGAGGGACCTCCGATCTTTCCTAGAAATACGAGGGACCTCCGATCTTTCCTAGAAACACGAGGGACCTCCGATCTTTCCTAGAAATACGAGGGACCTCCGATCTTTCCTAGAAACACGAGGGACCTCCGATCTTTCCTAGAAATACGAGGGACCTCCGATCTTTCCTAGAAATACGAGGGACCTCCGATCTTTCCTAGAAACACGAGGGACCTCCGATCTTTCCTAGAAATACGAGGGACCTCCGATCTTTCCTAGAAACACGAGGGACCTCCGATCTTTCCTAGAAATACGAGGGACCTCCGATCTTTCCTAGAAATACGAGGGACCTCCGATCTTTCCTAGAAACACGAGGGACCTCCGATCTTTCCTAGAAATACGAGGGACCTCCGATCTTTCCTAGAAATACGAGGGACCTCCGATCTTTCCTAGAAACACGAGGGACCTCCGATCTTTCCTAGAAATACGAGGGACCTCCGATCTTTCCTAGAAATACGAGGGACCTCCGATCTTTCCTAGAAATACGAGGGACCTCCGATCTTTCCTAGAAATACGAGGGACCTCCGATCTTTCCTAGAAATACGAGGGACCTCCGATCTTTCCTAGAAATACGAGGGACCTCCGATCTTTCCTAGAAACACGAGGGACCTCCGATCTTTCCTAGAAATACGAGGGACCTCCGATCTTTCCTAGAAACACGAGGGACCTCCGATCTTTCCTAGAAATACGAGGGACCTCCGATCTTTCCTAGAAATACGAGGGACCTCCGATCTTTCCTAGAAACACGAGGGACCTCCGATCTTTCCTAGAAATACGAGGGACCTCCGATCTTTCCTAGAAATACGAGGGACCTCCGATCTTTCCTAGAAATACGAGGGACCTCCGATCTTTCCTAGAAATACGAGGGACCTCCGATCTTTCCTAGAAACACGAGGGACCTCCGATCTTTCCTAGAAATACGAGGGACCTCCGATCTTTCCTAGAAACACGAGGGACCTCCGATCTTTCCTAGAAATACGAGGGACCTCCGATCTTTCCTAGAAATACGAGGGACCTCCGATCTTTCCTAGAAACACGAGGGACCTCCGATCTTTCCTAGAAATACGAGGGACCTCCGATCTTTCCTAGAAACACGAGGGACCTCCGATCTTTCCTAGAAATACGAGGGACCTCCGATCTTTCCTAGAAATACGAGGGACCTCCGATCTTTCCTAGAAACACGAGGGACCTCCGATCTTTCCTAGAAATACGAGGGACCTCCGATCTTTCCTAGAAACACGAGGGACCTCCGATCTTTCCTAGAAATACGAGGGACCTCCGATCTTTCCTAGAAATACGAGGGACCTCCGATCTTTCCTAGAAACACGAGGGACCTCCGATCTTTCCTAGAAATACGAGGGACCTCCGATCTTTCCTAGAAACACGAGGGACCTCCGATCTTTCCTAGAAACACGAGGGACCTCCGATCTTTCCTAGAAATACGAGGGACCTCCGATCTTTCCTAGAAATACGAGGGACCTCCGATCTTTCCTAGAAATACGAGGGACCTCCGATCTTTCCTAGAAACACGAGGGACCTCCGATCTTTCCTAGAAACACGAGGGACCTCCGATCTTTCCTAGAAACACGAGGGACCTCCGATCTTTCCTAGAAATACGAGGGACCTCCGATCTTTCCTAGAAATACGAGGGACCTCCGATCTTTCCTAGAAATACGAGGGACCTCCGATCTTTCCTAGAAATACGAGGGACCTCCGATCTGCATTCGTCACTGGTTTTGTGTTGCACAAGCAATCTAACTAAATTGCTAGAAGAATAAAACAACAAAATAATAATTATCTAAGAAACGTCAAGTAAATAATTTCCACGATTCATTTCATCAACAGATTCAAATTTCCGAGCAAAAATCGCAATCCACTCATTCATTCAAGTTTTACGACAAATTTGTTAGATTAGAAAATCGACAGAGTAGCAGTGCTCACCAGAAGAACATTCCTTCTCCTTACAACAAATACCGGTTTGTTTCTTCGGTCTTTCGCAGAAGAAAACTTTGGAACACTGAAAACTGTCACAAGTCAATACGGATACGTGTTGCGCATGTACGTATGTTCCACTACTCGCAGTATCTCAAATCTTGTATGTCTCCGCGGTTATTACGGTGAGACATTTTAAAATTGAATACTTTCTTCAAATTACAATCTAAGTATATGAGTATTCATTGAAGTGAGTAGACTTGAGCGTCTTCGAATGATTCGCCTTGATATCGAGTTAAATTTCTTCCAGTTTGTAATATAAATTTTGTTATTGATTGTTTTTTTTGTTATTGATTGCTTGTATACGCTCTCTGCACATTTCTTCGATTAGCATCAGGCTGTATGTCAACAGAAAGCTTTATCAACAACATCATTTTATCAACAATCTTTGGCCCCTCCTTTCCTTCATTCAGAGCAAAAGGAAGTCTGGACAGCATAGTGTACAACTGTGAACTTCACTTGAGAATCAATTTTCATCACTGAAAGTCTATTGAGAAATCGATTCCTTGCTAATTAGTTCAAAAATTCTGAGATATTGCTTGAAGACAGACTCAGTTGGTTATTAAGTAGCACATCACTGGTAGTCAAGAGAAAGATTATAATGAGATGAGAGATTGACTGAGACTAACACTGAAGTTACTTCCGAAAAGAAATGATACACTTCCACGCTTGATTTCACTCGATCCTTGTTCTTCTACTTCCCTTTTTTAGTGTGGCGGAACCTGCCGCTTATCGGAACGAGTCAACCAAGTGCTTCAGTGTATTTAATCGATTCGGAAGTTATTAGGTTTTGACGATAGGTCGACATAATTTATAGTACATTTAGCATTGAGCCTTCAGCGCGCGCGGTGATGTCAGCTCTTCAAGGGGCGATTCAACGGTCGGCATCACATCGACACCTTCATATTGATTCCCTGACGCACTTGGTGTGTCGTCGGCCAGCAGCGGGGAGAACGGATTCGCGTTAAGAGCATCACCTTGCGGGCACGAGGACAGGATGGCCTCCCGACAGCGAATGAGCGAGGAGAGGGAGAGAGAACACGCCGACAGCAGTAAGTTGGTTAGCGCCGGCCACTGCGGCGTGTACTGCTCTAGCAGCAGGGAGACCAGCGAGAGACCTGCCAGAGGGCACTCATATTGAGGAAATTTTGAGAGAAAGAGAGACAGAGAGAGTATAGAAAGAGATAAAGAGAAATAGAGAGATAAAGAGGTAAAAAGTTATAGACAGAGAGAGGTAGAAAGATTCAGAGAGAAAGAGGGAGAAAGAAAGAAAAGTACGAAGATAGAGAGAAAAGTGGAGAAAGAGAGCAATAAATAGAGAAAATGCAGAAAGAGAGAGAAAAAAAGAGAAAGCAAAGAACCACAAACCAAGAAGAGAAGGGGAGAAGTTACGACAGATGGAGCCTCGGCGTAGACAGGACTCTAGGGGGGCACGCAACTACAAAAAACAGGCCTATATCGGAAAGGCATTTCATCAACTTCAAAAGATGGCACTTTTTGAAGTTGGAACTCTCTCCGAAAATTCTCATTTTCATATAAGATTATCTTTCACTTAAAAAAACGCATAATTTTACGAGTCAGATTTTCTCAAAATTCTCAACAGTTTTTATGAACTATGATGAATATTCTCGTTTGATCCGAGGTTGCATGATTAAAAAAACATCCAGGACAGAACAGAATGATTTATGCCTCTGCTGTACTAAGGCGTTGAATGAAACCGGTCTAATACATGTTTGTACGCGCCAAGCGAGCTGGAAAGGGATGTGGAAAAGCAGAAAGAAAAGTCGAGAAAAAGTAAAATAGAACGGAAAGAGAAGATAAAGTAGATCATTCTCGGCGTAAACATGTATGCGCCAACCAGGGGTTAAATAGTGACCGGATCGGTCCCGTCGGCGGATACATGTACACACACTATTGACAAAAATCTCCCTCTCTTCTCTTACCCTTTTCCTTCATCCCTTCTTTTTCCTCCAAACTTTGAGCGGCGGATACATGTAAACCCAAATTGGGCGGCTCCATTTAACCCCTAGCGCCAACTCAGCTGGACCGGTGACTATTTAAACCCTGGCTGTACTCCATTCTACCATACTATGATGATCGATCTTCTACTGTACTCGGTAATACCTTACCATTCGACATCCCCATCCGAAGCCAAGCAAAGTCAGTTGTACTGTGGCGAACCGCTCTGCTGTCGGCAGCAAAGCATCCCAGCCAAGAATTCCTGGAACATTCAGCAAAATAAGTTTGAAATACGTATGTTTAACAAATTCAATGTCCGGCTCAAAGAAAATGCTAATATTTATCCATTATACATATGTATATCATACTTTTCTATTCTCACGGAGAATATGTTGTATTTACGAGGAATTTGTTCAATTAACGAGAGATGTGTCACTACACTTCATACATACATATTTAGTAAGTTCAACATAACTTTCATGCGTTCAAAAAACGTTTTGTAATGTTTTTTACAAGGATCACATGAATATTTTTGGGTTTTGAAAAAAACAAGATGAAGAAGAGGATTTTGAAAAGATTATAAATTTTTATTTCAAAAAGGTCATGAAACTTTTTACGAATGCTTTTTTCCTCATCGGAGATCAAGGAACAAACAGAAGGATCATCAAAAATGCTCTTTCGCTTCCTGGAATGCTCAGTCATGCATGCATTTCCGGAATTTTATCTAGGATTCTGGAAGAGAGAGAGAAAGAGAGAGAGAGAAAACGCTTTAACAAGTAGAGAGGGAGAGAGAGATGAAAAGAGAGAAATTGAGAGAGAAAGGGAGAGAGAGTAAGTATGAAATACTCTCTCTCCCTTTCTCTTTAAAAAAAAGTGAGATAGAGAGAGAGGGAGATAGAGAGAGATAGGTAGATAGAGAGACTAAGAAAGAACACAGTGAGAAAATAGAGGCATTTGATGAAAGAACACAACAACAACAAAAATCAAGATGAAGAACAAAACCGAAAAAGGACCTATCAGGAATGGATATACGTGGCGAGAAAACTATGTTATTAATTGAAGCTTTTCGAGATTTGGAAGAGAAAACGAGAAAAAGAGCGATAAAATAGAAAGAGGGAGGTCAACTTACGCATTCATAGCCCGTAACATCAATATTAAATATAATTTTATCGCAGTCAGTTATTTCTGTCCACCAGGTTGTTTCTTAGCACCCGCACAACTTTTTTCGAGCGCAGAATTTTCCAAGAATTCAGAGTTCAAAATTCAATTTTTCCAATGATTTGGAATTTCTCTATGAAAAATCCGAGAAAAAATTTTCCAAGCGCTGATTTCAATGTTTTTGAAGAGCGCATAGATTTTTTCACCCGGAATGCGGGTCAGACAAACACCCTGCTGTCAGAAAAACACCCTGCTGTCAGACAAACACCCTGCTGTCAGACAAACACCCTACTGTCAAACAAACACCCTGCTGTCAGACAAACACCCTGCTGTCAGACAAACACCCTGCTTTCCACTTCATAACTTTCAGATGGCTTTTTCAAATATGGATTCATAACAACATTCCATTTGGTTTTCAAAACGATGCTAGGCCGGGTTGCTCATGCACGAATCTGACTCTCCCCACTGCTGCTAATCACACTAGCAGTGATCTAGCAGGCAGCCACTGGTTCTACCAGGATAGGTCTGTCCTGCATCTCAGGGGAGCGCGTACCCCGTCGCGAGGCGGGAACAAGCGCGAGGAAGAAGAAGAAGCTAGGCCGGGTTGACCACCCACTCACAAGGCCTATAGCATGAACAGGTTGCTACAACGATGTCCGCCTTCACAAGGTGCAGCATGACAGTCTCAGGACTGCAAAGGACATCAAAACCCTTCTCTGGACGCATATCGTCCAAAGAACACGACAACCTCTCTCATTAAAGAGAGTGTTCATAACCAAAAGTCTTCGATGCGGGCTGCTTGCCGGCAACAACAACAACAACAACATTTGGTTTTATGAAGAAAAAAAATTGTTATAAGAAAAACAAGAGTGACCTACGAATCATAAAAAGGATGTTTCTCCCAACCGACAGAAAGAGCGTGTTTATACAGATGGCTAATGAGTGGGAACGGTAGGCCATTGATAGAGCGCGAGAGCGTGTGATGTAAAAGAGAGGATGCAGATGATCAAAGCATTTGTATCACTACCTTTTTTGAATAGCGCATAGATGGATAGCGCGCGCTGTCGGTTAGAGAAACACTGATCATAAGCCACCAACACTGTCCAAGCTCAAAGAGCGGTCGTTGAAAAAATTTTTTTTCATTACAATGACAAGTGTCATTTCTTAAGCTTTGCCTATAACATAGACTCGCATGTTCGAGCGACATATACAGATGTCGAGACAACGCTGACTATTAAGCGAGACTCACCCAGGACTGCGAGTTCCATTCTCTTCAGCTCATTGTTGGAGTACTCCGCATGGAGGGACTCGAGGAATAGCGAGGGTGACTCGTCCCCGTCCTCGCACAACTTTTTCGCGATGTAGAGGGAAGCAACCGCCAGACAATTAGCGTACCTGGGTAGATCATTCTTTCTCTCGTCCTCTCTCTAAGTGGTTGCCTCTTAACGGCTCTTATTTATTTTCTTTTTTCATTCACTCGCTGTTAAATTTCATCATTTGAAATCTGCCTATCTCATACAGGGGTTAAATGGAGCCGCCCAATTTGGGTTTACATGTATCCGCCGCTAGAAGTTTGGAGGAAACAAGAAGAGGGAATGTAGGAAAAGGGTAAGAGATGGAGTTTTTTGTCAATGATGTGTGTACATGTATCCGCCGACGGGACCGATCCGGTCACTATTTAACCCCTGATCTCATACCGTATCAGTTGAGGATCAATCTGAATCTGATCTACAACTAGCTATTATTTGAATGTCACAGTAAATTCATGGTAAGTATAACGTAATGATGATAACTACAACAATAACAACAAAGTGTAACATACTTGGCGGGAACTCTCTTGAGTGTGGCTACCCGGTCGAAGATTCCGACTGCAAGGCAGAGGGCATCGGCATGGAGCCGCAGGCGATTCGCGGCCTTCAAACGAGAAATGTTTAACTTTATAAATACGTGTGTTCTAGAAGAATTCAGTTAATGAATATGTTTATCTTTTGTCAAAAAGTATGATAGTTCAGCTGATAAATTTGATCTCTCTCAGACTAGCCTTGTTTACATGCAAAACTGTCTTTTTTCCAATCGAAAAGTTATCGGCCTTTCAGAGTATTAATTTCGCCTAAAAATATTATGTTGAAGAATTAGAAACCTACTTTAAACGCTTTAGAAGTAGTGGAAACTTTTCTCCCTTTGGAAATGGGCTTTCTGCTAGGTTGAATACGCAGCTTAGTGTTCATTTGGTAAACAAGGAACTCCAACGACTAAACAAAGCTTTCTGACACTCAAATACGAAGCTTTTGAACAGAAATCACGAAGTGGAAGTTGTTTACTTCCTGTTTTCAATAAAAGCCTCAACAAAATAAAAAAATGTCTTAATGAGTCTCCTCGAAAAAGGATCTCTAAGCTTTGAAAAGAGTTTCTATGATGACATTGCTAACATCACAGATGAATTCAGCTTCTCGGTCTCTCTCTACCGGGCCGAGTGCCCCGGGGGCTCGGACTAGTGGTCGCATCCCGGCAGCCCTCTCTTCCTGCTGCTCACTTCTGGCGGGAGCTCCTTCGACGGCTTCTCCCCTCTGGCCAGGCGGTGAAACCACCTTGGCAACACAATTAAGACGATATGAATTTGTAATTATAACTATGTAACTGGATACAATACTTAATACAGCTATAATTTATCATTTACGAACTGTATTCAACAAATTTCACCTAGCAGGCAGCCACTGGTTCTACCAGGATAGGTCTGTACTGCATCTCAGGGGAGCGCGTACCCTGCCGCGGGGCGGGAACAAGCGCGAGGAAGATTATTCAACAAATTTCACAAATTTAAATTGTTATAAATACAAAAAGCACATCATGTGAATGAGCCAGGAACGAAGGATTATCTGAAAATATGTTTTTTTTTATCTTAAAAAAACACATGATGAAATTCCTGAAAACGCTCACGAAGAAACTCTTAGCAACCCTAAGCATTTAGTTATTGTTTATTTATTGTTGTGACTGTCTTCTCTCGAAAATCCCAAAAAAAAGTCCCTTAAACCGTGAAAACCTACCAAGGACCATGAGAAGACTTCTGAGGAAACCCTTAGGAACCGATAAGTAACCCCACTGACATGTTGCAAGAGGCGCTCTCTCTGGGAGAGAGTTTCCAATGCGACGAGCGGCGCAACAACCGAGCGGCCAGAGGGGAGCTTATTCTCATCCATTCAGGCTGGTGATAAGGCTTCAGAGACGACGAGCGCCTCAACACATATACACATTCAGAATCGTCTTTGAGTTTACATGCTTTCAGAGAGCATAAAACGCGGCCTCGACTTTCTACGGAGCCTAGTCAAAAATATTTTTTTTATAACAACAAATATTAAAGCTACTTGGTAATTTATACGAAACAGCAAAGAGTAGAATAAATAGATAACCAAGCATAACTCGAAATTGTATCATAATTATCCAATTGAAGAAACAAAAAATACAAATAGGATGAAATACTTTTTAACTTGGCATGTCACCGATTCGGCACGAGAAAATTTCAAAGAACGAAAATTCTGTTTAATTTTTCGAATGTTCCATTATCAATAGGCCAACAAGAATGTTTCTCTCAGCATCTGCCAGACTGATAATGTGCCCATTTCAGAGTTAATAAATGCTTAAAAAACATTTACTTCCCAAGAGAAAACAAGGAATGTTGAATGCAAGCAAACGCGATTAGTCTCTCTGAGGAGATCGTAGCTGAGTTCAAAGATGCTAAGCTCCTTCTTTGAAAACTTTCCAAGGGTTTCTCATCTTCAAACTTTAGGAATAAAGTCGAGAGAAAGCGAGTGAGAGAGAACGGCAGAATTAAGAAAGAGAGCGAGAGAGAGAGGAAAAAGATAGATTGAAAGAGGAAAAGAAATGGGATTAAAGAGATAATGTTGCGAAGCTTAGCTGCTGAAGTAATAACGAGATTCAATTCAATTTCTCGATTCGCTTTTACATATCAACGCCCATGAAATGAGAACGCATGGAGACACCCTCACGCGTAGCCCTTTCTACTCCCCTTTTAGCCCTCACTCCATAACTTCGAAGAAGCGACTCAGACAAAGAGACGCGGAGAAAGAGAGATTAAAAACACAGAGGCCGAGAGAGAAAGAGGGAAGCAAAAAGACAGGCAGAGAGATCTAGAGAAAATAGAGTGGCGGAGAGAAACAGAGAAAGAGAGAGAGAGAGAGAGAGAGAGAGAGAGAGAGAGAGAGAGAGAGAAAGGCAAGAGGGAGAGTAAGGAAAAAAGAGTGAGCAGAAAGCGAGTAAGAAAGAGAAAGAGAAAAAAAGGGAGAGGAAGAAAGAGAGTAAAAAGAGAGAACGATGAGGATCTCCGCTTTCAGCTGGGCCGCATGCGTACGTCTAGTCTGTGTCTGCTATTCTCTGGTCCTCATGCTCTTTCTCTCATCTTCTCTAATTCTCATCTCTACCGATGACTCTTTCTTTTCTTTTCTTTTTCCTCTCCCCTTTCATTGTCTAGCTTTCTCGTGAGCCATCCAAGCACCAATTTCGTTCCCAGCACAAACTCACGTGATCGTCAAACTTGCTGCGTCAGATGACCATTATCTTTCTTTCTCTTGTGCCCTGTCTCCGATTATACCATTTCTCTAGATTCTCCATCTCTGCGCTTTCACCGGAATTAACTATGTTTCTGCGTTCTTTTTGAGCCTATAACCTCCAAGATGAATCGCATCTTTCGATTTGATATTCTCTCTTTTTCTCTAGTTCTCTTTTGATTCTCAACTGTTGCAAAATGATCTGTAAAACCCACTAACTCATATTCTCTATGTCTATGAGAAAAGTAATCTGAAATAATCTTTTTCGACTCGATCACAAGATATTCTGATCGAACTGTCTTCTCGAATACTCCAGCCACCTACTCTGTCAACAGACAGGTCTTGTTGCTTCGCGTATCGGATTCTTGATATCAATAAAATCCTTTTCACCCTAAACCCTTCTGATGAAGCCTAGAATTTTTTGTTCTAGCATAAACCTTTCCTCGCTTGTTAGAACTGAACACTTCCTGTCCACGAAAAAAAACGCTCAGTTTTTTCGATGGAAATACGTAAAAAACAATGAGTTTCAGCGAAGCGCCTTGACAAATTTTGTTCGAGGATGGAGAGGCCACGTTTCATCTCAATGTCTTTTTTATCTCAACGGACTCATTTTGCCTCAACGTCTTTTTATAGTTTTGGGAATGGGCAGAGTTATCCGAAAGTAGAGAGAGGGCGCAAGCGCTATTGGTTGTCATAAAAAAGGAGCGCCTTTATCTTTATCCATTGTAGCATATTTTCCTGCGGCATTGTCTGCGTATACAACATCAGGAAGGTTACCGAAAAATATGGTATCCGCATTATTGGTTAATAAAGGAAAAATTGTTTATGTATTAACCTAATAGAAAGGAATGGCTAACGTATTCGTATGTGACACAGTTATTCGAGATTCAGGAAGAAATTATGTATTTACCTTGTATTGAAAAACGACATATGTATTTATCTACATAATGCTAAGGAAAGATCTATATTTTACCTGATATCAAGGAATACCCATTCCACCGCATCAATACCGAGGAATACCCATTCCACCGCATCAATACCGAGGAATACCCATTCCACCGCATCAATACCGAAGAATACCCATTCCACCGCATCAATACCGAAGAATACCCATTCCACCGCATCAATACCGAGAAAGTATCCTTGAATGCCCTATTATTTGACCTATGTATTCGATGTCCTTTTTTGCTAAGAATGACTTTTGTATATACATAAGTAAAGTTTGGAAATGTAAATATAAAATGCACTAGGTACATGAGATTTTTTTTGTGCGACTTCTGCAGCACCCAAAACATTCACCTGGTTTCATACATTTTTCATACAAGATAAAAAGTAAAAGCTGATTTATTTGAGAATCAAAAACACAGCGATGTACATCGATCAAATTCCTCTTATCGATTGATCCGCAAATGTTGTTCGTGTACAATCATCGTTTCAAACATGGATACAATGTAAAACCCTTGATACAGTACTAATTTCTTTATCCATGCAATCGGAGAAACTTTGACAACAAAACACAAATTATATTCGTAGGAAAAAAAAAGTTGAGTAACCGGCTGGTTTTACTATTACCAAACAATTATTTCAATAAAACCTAGACATTTTTGGAATTCTCTCAAGCCTCTCTACTTATATAATGAGAATTAGAGCCAAGAGAAAGCTCTCAGAGCACATCTTATCTTCTTCATCAAGGAAAACTCAGCCCTTGTTTCATTACAAGTATACTAACCGAAATTTTTAATCATACGTAGCAAGATCCCTAATTAATTCGTTGCTCTTCAACAAAACACAAACTACGCGAGAGTGAGAAAGAGACAGATATAGAGAGTAATAGAGAAAGATACAGATACAGTAACAGAGAGAGAGAGAGAAAGAGAGAGTAATAGAGAGATAAACAAAGATAGATATAAGGAGAGGAAGAGAGATAAATATAAATAAAAACATTGAAAAAAAGAGAGATGCAAACAGTCATCGGTTACCTTTTTGCAACCATCATTTTTTTTTTAGAGGTCCTGATAGTTTATGACGTCAAGATAGGGTTTCATGGTCTCACTTTGGAATCCAGCCGGTTGATTTTTTACAAAACCACTTCTACCCTTCTGCTTTCCTTCTTCTGACTAATTCTCCGCTTTTCAGCCAAACGATGCCGTGCAGCCCGTGCTGCTTTTTCCACTATTTTCGCTGCATCTTCTTCCGTTTTCCGCCTGAACATTCGACATTTATTTCACTGTTGAAAATTAATGCAACTTTTTTTCAGTGGCCTTTGTACTGTTGAAATATTAAAACATGAGGTAATCAGAACAGATGTGACCAGGGGTTAAATAGTGACCGGATCGGTCCCGTCGGCGGATACATGTACACACACTATTGACAGGGGTTAAATAGTGACCGGATCGGTTCCGTCGGTGGATACATGTACACACACTATTGACAGGGGTTAAATAGTGACCGGATCGGTTCCGTCGGTGGATACATGTACACACACTATTGACAAAAAAAATCCCCTCTCTTTTTTTTACCCTTTCCTTCACCTCTTTTTTTCCTTCACTTTGAGCGGCGGATACATGTAAAACCAAATTGGGCGGCTCCATTTAACCCATGGATGTGACACAAATAAGGAAGGAAGAAAAAACTTATTTTATTTGCCGCAATTTTGTCTCTTTTGAAATTTTTAGCGCTAAGCTTCCAAAATATCTGCAGAACAAATCAATTTTGTAAATTTTTCCTGCCGTTTTAACGCATACTGTACTAGACTATTCGCATACTGTACTAGACTACTGTACTAGACTATTCTTCCCACTGATGATATTGATAATATAAGACGATTCTGGAAATAATTTTAGCCAAAATGCTCAAAATGTTGTTCCTCAGCAAAAAACCTTATTTCGCCAAGATTTCTGGTATGCGAACTTGGGAGAAGGAAATTCCGATACTAGTCTTTTTTCACTGCCAAACAAGGGCAAAAAAATCCGATTTTGGCAGTGACAAAAGCAGTTTAAAATTTTGTCTCTTCTTTAGCGATGACAAAACAAGTACAAAGTAGAAAGCTTGTTTTTGCACCGTTTTTGTTGGCAGGCCCGTCAAAACGCATGTTATTTGCTGTCATTTATCATGGCGCATTTTTCCGTTTCTTGTCATGGAAAAACTTAGAATTTCAAGCGAAATCTGCCCGAGGAACATCATTTTGAGCATTTTGGCGGAAAACATTCCCAGCATCGTCTTATATGTATATCTAAACCTGCTTTCCATATGTCGCTGAACATCGTATATCGTAGATCGCAACTTATCGATCGCATCGGCGAGGTTCATCTGCCGCTCGCGCGTTCTATCGCTTTCGATTATAACCTCAACAATGGTAAAATTTATGAGCATAGCTTACCAAACTTGTGAAATTTCTCTCGGTCGCCCGCCCGGTCCTCCAGAAATTTGTTTAATGGTGAAGAAAATATAACAGAAGTTGATCCAAAAAGGTAAATGCTTGTGAATAAACTTATTGTCCATTGGTTAAACTACGGCCCCGACTATGCGAAATAAAAAATCAATAGACTTCACTAAACATACCAAAGACTTTGTTGACTTCCCCTCCCTCCGGCCGCCCAGGGTCGACCGGTCAACCGCCCAAGAAAATTATATTCAACACATCCTGGTGAGCTATGTTTATGAGAGGAAAAAAATCCTTGTACCTGCCTGGAAATAACCCAAACAAAGTATTTTTCACTAGAAAACATGATAGAGCAAAACAAATCTCTCCTAAATGACGCAAGTAAGAGCCGATTAAGACTTGCGTCAACCAACTTCTCCACAGGCGTTGATTCGGTTCTCCAGCCGCTCCACAACCGCTTCTCTCAGCGGAGGCGCCAGCCATGCGCACGAATTCTCGTCCAGCTTGACACGAATTTGAACCTCAATTGTAGATGAACTTGGTTTTTTTTTAGATGAACTGGAACATATGGACTTGAGAAAAAGAAGTTGAGAAACATTGATACAAGCGGTAGATCTGATATATAGGCAAGCGAATGAAACTTGAAACGCAGAGAATACAATATTACGAGACTGTGAAGAATCTTCCGCTTATCAGGAATTTAGAAAAAAAAATTAGACAGATAATATAATGTAAGACTTAAAATTATATTAAGGCACTAAAATACTGAAACACATTTTTGTCCATCAATTTCACTGCTGATCAGGGGTTTTTTTAGTGTGGAAGAAAAAGGTACAGACGTCCATCTCCCCTTACGATTTGGAAAAACAGAAGCCTTCCGACAGAAGGTCTGACATGACTATTTAACCCCTGCTCTTGATCCTAAACGTACCTTAGTAGCATTCTTGTGAATGTGTTGTCCTCCAGCTCCAGAGGCCAGCAAAAAGCGTTTCTCGACCACTTCATGTGGAATAACTCCGTTAAACCTTAGCCAAGCAATGCATACTAGTTACTGATGAATATTGCAGTGTCTTTGATAAGGTTTTTTTATCATCATTGTACAGTTTTAGAGAATTTCATTTGGAAATGCTCAATTTATTTAAATTACCACATAAAATGAAACTCTCACAGTTTACTACGAAAAGTAAAACAAGATTCAGTACGATTGTTGACGTTTTGAAATCTAAAATTCCTTTTTCCTGGAAATATTATTGCCTTAAGATTTACATAATGAGTTTTCACAAAAGAATAGGGTAATTAGGGTATGTCTTTCGAAAATTTAAGCGAATTTGAAACCTAAAAAAACTTGCGAAGAGAAAAATTGATAAATGTACCTCTGGAAAGAATCTGTTTGAGTTGTCCCATCTGCCGAAGATCCCGCGGAGAGCGAAGAGAAACCGCGGCCAGGCCAAGCAGAAACCCTGGCAAACCTCAGCATTGTCCAGTTTACGACTGACATTATCTGACAACAATATCAACTTAGAAAAAATTCTAATTTCAGATAATTTTTTTCAGAAAAAAATATAAATTAACAGCTTTTTTGCAGAAGCCAAAAATTCGAACTTAATTTATTAGCCATAAAGCTCAAAATTTTTGTCGAAAAAAAGAACCTTTTCTCCAAAAAAAGCAACAACAAAAAATGGAGGTTTCAGTTGCAATCGACATCAAAGGCCGTAAAACTGAGCGTTATTTTGGTATAAACACCATTAATTATCAAACTAGTATGTCTGACCTAAACACCGGTCTGATAACACGATGAAGATTCACTAAAATTCATTTCAAGTTAAAGCCCAGTATTATTCGTTTGAACTAGTTTTTCTCAAGAAAACCCTTTTCACGAGCAGCATGAGCTTGTGGAAAAAGGTCGATGTTGTCTACAATGGCCGACTTCCACTGGCTGTGTACACCTCACTACGGTCTGGTCAGCGAATTGCCATCGGAGACGTCCCGGGTCCGATGGTCAAGGCTTGCATATCACTTGGTTAATTGTCCTTTTATCAAGTTCAGGCTTTCCTTCCTCATGTTCTTGAGCACCAAATCTATGAAAGATCGAGAAGCTCGTTAACCTTGTATAGAAAATTATTGAAGATAAACAAACCTGAAGAAAGAGATACGTTCTGTTGCTTTTTTTAGAGCTTACAATCAGAAAACATCTTGATATTTGTTCAAATAAAGTTGAATGAAAGCTGGATAAATTGAACTGAGAGGTTTGCAGTGACAGAGACGAATACGGACGATGGATTACCGCATACTCTGGAACATCTGGTAAATTGATACCGTTTAATAAAACTCTCATTATTGGAGAGTGAAGAATTTGCTGGTGGGTTAGGGGTGGAGTTTATATATATATATATATATATATATATATATATATATATATATATATATAGGGTTGCCCATTTATTCGCAAACGCGTTTACAAACGTGTATCTCAGTGCATAAGTGAGCAAGAGTGTTCAAATATGTACATTTATCAGCACACATTAATAAAAACATTGGGTCAAAAAATCATTAAATTCGGTCCCCTTTGGCACGAACGACAGCCCGGAGTCGCTTTGGGAACGCTTCGATCACTGGACGAAGGTACTTTTCGTCGATCTTCGACCACTCCTCCTGCAGGGATTTTTTTAGAGACTCCAGATTCAAGTGAGGATGAGCATTGACTTTGCTCTCAAGGTAGGACCACACGGAATAGTCCAGCGGATTGAGGTCGGGCGATGAGGAGGGCCATTCTGCGCTGGAGATGAAGTCGGGAAAATGAGCTTTGCACCATGCCTGTGTTCCGATAGCCTTGTGAGCGGGCGCAAAATCTTGCTGGAAGACTGGAAGGTCTATTACGGTGTGGGAACCCAACCAAGGAAGCAATACTTTTTGAAGAATATTCTGGCGGTAGTATTCCTGATTAATTTTGGCTCCTGGTTCGAACAAAACAAGGGGAGTTTTGCCGGTGGCGGACACTCCGTCCCAAACCATGACTTTTGCAGGATGGGAAGCTCTATGCAGGAATCCACCGGTATGATTAGCTGCCTGTGAGTCCCGAGCAAGCACTCGCACATTTTGAGGGTTGTAGGCCTCTTCCACAGTGAACAGCTTCTCATCCGAGAAGACTGTCCTGAGGTGAGCACTGTCGTGCGTCCAGAGGATTAGGGCGCGGCACCTTTTGAGTCTTTTCTCCTTGTTTTTTAGAGTTAGGATGGCAGCCTTTTTAGTACGATATGGGGGGAGACTCAAGTCCTCTTCAACGATTCTTTGAAGAGTGTTGCGTGATAAGTTAATCTCGGAGGCCATTTTTTTCAAGCTACGCCTAGCATTTCGACCGACTCGCTTCCTCATGGCCTCAATCTTGTTAGGGGTGCGCACTAATCGAGGATCACCTCTTCGGGGCAAGTAAGCAAGTGTACCGATCTGTTCAAACCATTTGATTGCTTTTCAGACAAGATTGCGAGGCGTTGAGATCTTTAGCGATGCGCGTATTTGATCGACCAAGTTTGTGCAAGTCCACAATGATAGAGCGTGCTCTATGAGAGACCACCATTCTTTTGAGAATTGATCAAATGATATGAAATTTGAACCATGTAATAAAAAAACATATGAGAAGAACATCTGTAAAAATTGGAGCTCAGCGTGCATTACAAATTGAATTATAAACGCCGAAAGATTGGTTTGCGAATATATGGCCCCCCTGTATATATATATATATAATAATAATAATAATAATCTTCCTCGCGCTTGTTCCCGCCTCGCGGCAGGGTACGCGCTCCCCTGAGATGCAGGACAGACCTATCCTGGTAAGACCAGTGGCTGCCTGCTAGATCACTGCTAGTGTGATTAGCAGCAGTGGGGAGAGTCAGATTCGTGCATGAGCACTACCAACATTTCTTAACCCCCTTGGTTTGGGTGGATCTGTCCGGGGTGGGAGTCGAACTCGGGACTCTTCGCACAATGGTCTATCACACTACCACTATGCCACGCCCGGACGTATATATATATATATATATATATATATATATATATATATATATATATATATATATATATATAATATAAAAATATTAAATATATTATTTTATATAATAATATTATATCTATTATTTTATTATCAACTAGTGAAGTATAAATATCAAGCTTTAATAAGTGCGTTTCATCAGTTTTTTAAAGCTTGCTTAGAAGTTTAAAAAAAGTACTTATATTTTTCGACGATTAATAACCTTCCTTATCTCCGCATCATGAATGGGTACGCGCTCTATTGAGATGAGATAAGTACCTAACCTAGGAAAGCTTTTGCGGTGTTCTATAATCACTGCTGCTTTTTTGCAAAGGAGAGATTAAGATTTGTACAATAACAATCAAAATTCATAAACTATCGTATTCCAGGCGAATCTTTCAGGATGCGGAGTTGTCCTTTTGATTGACTGGACGCATTGAAAACCATTATGTCATACGAAGACACGGACCACTCGAAGCAACTTTCAAGCGTTTTCAAAAAGAATGTTGAATAAAACATGAAAAGTTTATATAGAAGCTGCATGAACAGGTTTTCATGGGCTCGAAACAATACCCCTTCAAAGGATTCATGGACGTCATCGCCAATCGTTGCTTTGCCTCTGGTACAAATGCCTGGACTGGTCAAGATCACACAGCGTACACCGTGGATACGGTACGTACGACTGGACTCTTTTCAGGGAATCGTTTTGAGACTCATTAAGGCTCGAAGATGTTATTCTTACTCTGATGGGTTAATAGGATGTGAAAGATTAGAGAATATAGAAAGAACTGGGGACTGGCTTGCTTGGTAGAACCCAAAACAATCGGTCTGGCAGCTTTAAAGTCGCGGGTTCGGAACCCATGTTGAATAGCAAAGAAGCGTTTGTTTTTTCATTCCCTATTTTCGATCCCCTATTTATCATCTTGGTCGAATTTGGTCTTGGTATGCAAAGCGTCTTCCTCTACTTTTCACGTTTTCGCTTTCAAGACATCAGGAACCCGTCTATTAGTTTAATTGTGTGGAGTTCTTAAAGTTATGGCGCTTCGTGTCACGAATGTCTGAATAATTGACCACAAAGCGCTTGAAAAAACAAAAAAAGCGTTACACATAGAGCTGAAACTGGAGAATCAGAATCAGTTGAGAATTAGAGAAAAAATGAAACTTCAATTGTCCCAACTATAGAATTTTAACGATCTCGGTTTTCAAAACATTCTCTCCAGGTGGGTGCGGAAGGTTTCTACAAAATATTTCCAATCTACCTCAACCACATCCTTCGCCCCACGCTGACAGTCAGTTTTGTGCTTTAAATTGACCTATCTATAAATTTCCGGGCATGGCATAGCTGTAGTGTGTTCGACTACTTTGCGAAGAGTCCCGAGTTCGACTCCCATCCCTGAACCAAACGGGTTAAGAAATGTTGGTTGTGATCATGCACGAATCTGACTCTCCCCACTGCTGCTATTCACACTAGCAGTGAAATAGTGGGCATCCACTGGTTCTACCAGGATAGGTCTGTCCTGCATATCAGGAGAGCGCGTACCCTGCCGCGAGGCGGAAATGGGATACGCGTGTTGATGAGACTGTTCCTTGTCAACCGCAATAGATGAATGTAGATCAAAAAGACCAATGGTGAGAGAACGGAACGCTTAGAAAGAATGCTTCAAGTGCGTACGATTGAAAATAGAAAATGAGACAGAAAGAGTACTATATTACTGAGAGTTCTATAGTACTCTTTCTGTCTCATTTTCTATTTTCAATCGTACGCACTTGTAGCATTCTTTCTAAGCGTACTATATTACTGAGAGTTCTCTCGAAACACACTGGCAACAGTGGCCATTCGTGAATCTACAGCCTTAAGATCCTGTCACGGATGGAGCCGGATCATCCAGTCCAGAATCGAGCGCGACCTCAGGTGGCGGATAGAGGGATACCTCCCTACGAATAATTCGTGCTGGGAGGTAGCGGGAGAAATCCCGCCGCGGACCAAAACTGGGTAGTATAGCTCGTCAAAGGAGGGCGATGCCGGACCGGCCTGGGCATGCCACCGGACAAAACATCAGCCGATACTCCGCTATACTTTTCAATGGCGAGTCGAGGCGCCAGTCAAATAGCCTCTTGCCTATCTTCGGTCAACGACAGGCGAGACGTCTCTACTCCCACCCAAAACGATGCTAGGCCGGCTTGACCACCCACTCACAAGGCCTATAGCATGAACAGGTTGCTACAACGATGTCCGCCTTCACAAGGTGCAGCATGACAGTCTCAGGACTGCAAAGGACATCAAAACCCTTCTCCGGACGCATCTTGTCCGAAGAACACGAGAACTTCTCTCATTAAAGAGAGTGTTCATAACCAAGTCTTCGATGCGGGATGCTTGCCGGCAACAACAACAACAACAACAACAACTGAGAGTTCTGGAGAGCAAAGAGTTCGAATTGAAGTTCTCCCGCCGCGCGGATTAAAACAAAATCTTTCAACTCGTAGATGAACCGAGTTATCCCCGATAATGCGACATGTCCTAGTTTCTATTCGGTTTCAGATGCCCCAATTCCTAGTTTCTATTCGGTTTCAGATGCCCTAATTCCTAGTTTCTATTCGGTTTCAGATGCCCTAATTCACAGGATTCAGCAATTGCTTGTTTCTTACTTCATTCAATCACTCTAGTTTCATCCTTTGTGTATGAATTCATTACAAAAAATCACTTGATAAAAAATATAAATTGGTTTTGAAGCGTGAAACGATGTTCTCTTTACTTTTCAGAAAGAACAATACGCGACGGAAGTTCACCACGTGAATGAGAAGGGAGAAGACGCGGGCGTCGTTTACTGCGAGATGCAGGTTCCTGATAGGAAGATAAACTCTGGTTCCCGTGGGAACTTCCTGGTCGTGAAGCAAAACTAGTTATTCAGAATAAGATTTCATCATAAAGTTTTCTGCTACTCAATACAATGTTTAACGTAACTAATCATAAGCTTTATGGCAGAATGATCAAATTTCTTCGAAAATGCTCTCAAAGGCGGTTTTATTTGCAGTCAGAGAGGACTTGGTTTGGTTTACAAGATAAAATGAAAGATGCATCCAGGATTACTCCTTGGACATGGATGAGATCCTGAGCAGGCGGATGAAACAACTTCTCTATCCCGAGGGTCATCCTTACTCCGTCGAGACTGGGGGAACTATCGAAGATATTCGAAGACTCTGCAGCCCAGACAGGGTACCTCTCTAATCAATACCTTTCGAAGGGAAGATAATGGGTTCCCGGGTTAAGTAATGAGTCCGCAATGTTATCAGGTACGCGACTTCCACTCAAAATTCTACCATCTGGCGAACTTGCTGTGCGTAGTGTGCGGTCGCGTCGAGACACCGAAGCTGCTGAAGATGCTAGAGGAACTAGAGGAGTCAGAAGCAGATTTGGTACCTGCGGCACCAAAGAAGCATTTCACGGTGAGCATAAGCCATGGCTCAAAAAAGGTCACTGGCAACCATTGCAAAGTGGAAAAAAAGATCTCTCTATGAACAGGGAGTCTGGAATAGTAGAGAGCTAGAAATAAGCTAGAGATGAGCTTGAGATGAGTTAGAAATGAGCTAGAGATGAATGATAGAGAAGAGAAAGCTTTCCATTGTTATATACTCAGTTATATACTCAGGTATAATATTCTCCTATGCGGCGAAAACAAATATGCAAGCAAAAAAAGTGACTGAACAATGAAAGTAAATCTCTTTTTTTTTCTCCAAAAAGTCGTTGCCGAACTATTTCTTCGCGAGAAATATTACGTCTCAAATGCGCTATCTCTTCGTAAACAACTAAACTATGAACAAATGAACGTCATTTTTTTCGGGCTTGAGAGGCGGATACGTACATACACCCATTCGGAGCGACACATAATATCCCTGGTTTACCGATGGCATAAAATATTTGCACTTTAGAAAACGACCGTTCTCTGAGCGGGCATTTGGGACTAATGAGCAGCTCTCCATTCTAAGCCCTCATTCCAAACTCCTCCGCTCGAAGAACAGTCGTTAAAAATTAAACATCCGCAAGTAATCGTTGTAGAGCTATGACTGAACGAGCGTTGATTGCAGGAAACGGTACCTCCACTGACAAAGGACGTCGTCGAGAGCATCAAATGCCCCGTGGATGATGAGAGTCACGGATCCCTGCGGGTCACTTGGTGGGTGAGATGATTCATGGTGGGAAAGATCCACTCATTAAGCTTCTTTCGAAAATGTTTTCGAGTTTAAAACTAGTTTTTTTAAATAATTTCAAGTGAACAACCGCGGAAGAGGCGTTCTTACCAAAAATAACCATACTGAGCAGGGTGTTTCTCTGACCCGCACTGCGGGTAAAAAAAATCTATGCGCTCTCCAAAAACATTAAAATCTATGCGCTTTGAAATTTTTTTATCGGGTTTTTCGTAGGGAAAGTCCAAATCATTGGAAAAATTGAATGTTGAACTCTGAACTTTTAAGAATCAATGCACCAGAAAAATGTTGTGCGGGTGCTGAGAAACACCCTGATACTGAGACAACGTTGGACGTAAAAGAGAGACCGAGAGCTTTCGATGAAAAGGGTAAATCCAAACAACCGAGAAAAAAATTTTCTTTTTGCTCTGTCAAGTTCATAGATTCGCGGATAGATTGTACCCACAATGTGGTTTACAAACACACTGTTCGAAATTATGAAGTACAGGATTATTTCAGAGTTACTGGTCTTTAGTACAGAAATAGCAATTAAGGAACATTCCAGAAAATTCTCTATGATATATTGGCCGGATAAAGGGAAGCTATCTTTTAAGAACCAGAACAGCGTGAAAATAAACTGCTGTGCCTAAGTTCCAAAGAAAAAGAATCACCATTTTTAAGATTCTTCTGTTAGCGATGTAACCATACCTATATGGAATTGCTGCGAAGACATTAGCCTACCGTAGTCTGTTGTTGATTTTTCATATAGAAAAAATTCAAGATTTGGGATGACCGTAGCCCATCCACTCCAAAAACATTCGTATTCGTTTATCGAGTTTATTTGACAAGGTCATGAGATGCGATTATATGAGTCGATGTAAAAAGACTGTCATAGGGGGAATGACTATCTCGAGATGAGAAGACCTTGCTTTACAGGTTGAGTCACTCTGCAAAAGACATCGTCTCGATCGAGGCCCTCTCCATCCTCTTTGTCTATCTCACCGACACGGCCGTCTCGCCCTTCCACCGCATGTTCATCGACATCCCTGATCCGCTAGCGTCCAATGTCTGCCAGATAGTTCAACGTTCCGTTCCATAACCAATTCCGCGCTTCTTCATTCCGTTCTATAACCGATTTCGCTCCAGTGCGATTCATGTCGTTCAGGTGTACTTCCAATTGTCGGAGCAGTCAAGGAATGCAATCGAGCTCTCCTTCGGTGGTGTTCCTTCTTCGAAGCTGGTCAACATTCTTCCTCTGTCAGCTGAATCTCTGGGTTTTAAGTGAAGATATTTATCAACATCTACCTCGCGCTCGGTACACTCTTTTGGGACCGTAAGCGCTACCCTGAGATGCGGGACAAACCTACCCTGGTAAAACTCGGTCACCAGGGGTTTTTTAGTGTGCAAGAAAAAGGTACAGACGCCCGCGTTAGGCGGAAAAAATTTTTTAACATAAGGGTCCCCCCTTAAGATTTTTCAAACAGAGAACCGCGAAGTTTTTTTGTTTTACATAAGGGCCCCCTTTTGATTTGTAGAAACAGAGGCCCGCCGACAGAAGGTCTGACATGACTATTTAACCCCCCGTCGGTCACTGCTAGTGTGTGGTGTAGCAGGGAAAAGAGTTAGATTTGTGCCAGATCACAACCAACATTTCTTAACTTCCTTGGTTTGGATGGATCTGTCCAGGGTGGGAGTCGAACTCGGGACTCTTCGCACAATAGTCGAACACACTACCATTATGCCACACCCGGACTTTTATATATAGGGCAACGGGAAGGTTATAACGGAAAAAAAGTTGGGGGAAGGAATATACAGGATGACTATTGTTGCGAAATGTTTCGAGAGAAAAAAAGTAGTGCCTTCTTGAACAAAACCTAGTTTTTCATCATATGAAAAAAAGGATTCTAAAAATCAACTTTTTTCGTATTTGAAGGCGAACCAAATCGAGCGATGAATTGTTTCCAGACTGAAGGATGTGCTGAAGAAACATGAAGATCCTTCGGCCTTCGACGCCAACAGAATGGGATTCGTTTGTCGACAAGCGATGCTGAACTCTTACTCACAGGTGAGGATTTAAATGAAATCGGTCGGCCTATGGCATGTTTTTACGCGCCGAGCGAGTTGAAAAGAGATGGGGAAAGGCAAAAAGAGTGAAAAGAGAGGTAGAGAAAAGTAAAATAGAACAGAAGGAGAAGAGAATGTAGATCACCTTTGGCGTGAACAAGTATGCGCAAACATAGCTGGTCGGGTAACTATTCAACCCCTGATGACAGACAAGGCTTAACTGACTCCCATTCATGAGTCACCAACACAGACAAGGCTTAACTGACTCCCATTCATGAGTCACCAACACAGACAAGGCTTAACTGACTCCCATTCATGAGTCACCAACACAGACAAGGCTTAACTGACTCCCATTCATGAGTCACCAACACAGACAAGGCTTAACTGACTCCCATTCATGAGTCACCAACACAGACAAGGCTCAACTGACTCCCATTCATGAGTCACCAACACAGACAAGGCTTAACTGACTCCCATTCATGAGTCACCAACACAGACAAGGCTTAACTGACTCCCATTCATGAGTCACCAACACAGACAAGGCTTAACTGACTCCCATTCATTAGTCACCAACACAGACAAGGCTTAACTGACTCCCATTCATGAGTCACCAACACAGACAAGGCTTAACTGACTCCCATTCATGAGTCACCAACACAGACAAGGCTCAACTGACTCCCATTCATGAGTCACCAACACAGACAAGGCTCAACTGACTCCCATTCATGAGTCACCAACACAGACAAGGCTCAACTGACTCCCATTCATGAGTCACCAACACAGACAAGGCTTAACTGACTCCCATTCATGAGTCACCAACACAGACAAGGCTTAACTGACTCCCATTCATGAGTCACCAACACAGACAAGGCTTAACTGACTCCCATTCATGAGTCACCAACACAGACAAGGCTCAACTGACTCCCATTCATGAGTCACCAACACAGACATAGCTCAACTGACTCCCATTCATGAGTCACCAACACAGACAAGGCTCAACTGACTCCCATTCATGAGTCACCAACACAGACAAGGCTCAACTGACTCCCATTCATGAGTCACCAACACAGACAAGGCTTAACTGACTCCCATTCATGAGTCACCAACACAGACAAGGCTCAACTGACTCCCATTCATGAGTCACCAACACAGACAAGGCTCAACTGACTCCCATTCATGAGTCACCAACACAGACAAGGCTTAACTGACTCCCATTCATGAGTCACCAACACAGACAAGGCTTAACTGACTCCCATTCATGAGTCACCAACACAGACAAGGCTCAACTGACTCCCATTCATGAGTCACCAACACAGACAAGGCTCAACTGACTCCCATTCATGAGTCACCAACACTGTTCGGAACGACCGTTCTTTCAGCAGGGAAATCTAGCATAATGAATTCTCTTTTCTCTGCGTTTGACGTCTAGCTAGTTTCTGATTATTCCCTGCTTGAAGACCAATTCTTTTTCGATTTCTCTACAATTGCCAGTGACTCCCGTTTAAATATGCCTGCATAGCCAAAAAACTAAAAACCGTCAGTTCGATCGAGCTGGGGTTTAGAATAACAAATATCTCTATTTTTCTGCGATTCTTCTCTCGAGTTCTTCCCATTCATCTGAGTCTTCGCTCGTATTTTGCTGTTTATACTGATCGGTGTATTTCGCTAACCCACACTGCGGGTGAAATCAATGCGCTACTGATAGAGAAGTAGTGAAACCAGTTTTCTGATTATATACAACTCTCCAATTTCGATCGCAAGATTGCGGTCTTTCTTAGAAGTCTTTTTTCGATTTGAAGGAGCCGACTAGGCTCAATCACCCCCTGTGGACCAGCAAACTTTTTGTTCAGAAAAAAATAGTTTTGTCGCCTCGGGCGTCATTGGATTTTTTTGTTGAAAATGTGCGTGTTTAGATGGAATCATCGCCAGCGAAGACAATCTTTGAATTGCTGATAACCCATCAAATATACGGCGAGAGCAGCGAAGAAGACCTCAAAAAGAGATTCGACGAGGTCTGTACTGGTCTATCCTGTACTGGTCTATCCTCTTCAAACCTTCTAATGCTCAATATAAGCTAGTTTTTTCTGTTCCTTTCTACTGGAGCGGGTCCCATTAGTTTGTTAGTAATTCAGATGTCCATTTCAGATTAGCGCTCAAAATTCACATGGCTTCTTTTTCATTTTCCTCTTTCTACCTTTTACTGTTACTTACTCAATAATTTCTTAACCAATAGTTTTGTTCTGACTTGAATCACCCATGCAATTTATTGAACAAAAGTGTGAAATATGTAATACCAAGTCCGGTGTATGTCATTCAAATGGGCTGAAAATCAGTTTTAGTGCTTAGGTATTTTACGAATTACTCTATCAGGCGAACATCATCAAGCAGCTAGGATCGCAGCCCATGAAGTACTGGGCGGAGCTGGTAGCGAATGTGTTCGGTGGTCCTCTGGTTGCTGTGATTGGCAACCCAGATAAGCTTCTTTCTGAAGAGGTCATTGTTTTTTCCGAGTGTTATTCTTTTTTCTGTTGTTGTTTCTCGCCCGCGCGGGTTCCTTTGACGTTGATGGTAGTTCACGAGTTCGTGGTTAAAAGGCTCGCATACACAGTCACACGCAATCACTTCCCTTTCTCTCTTTTTTCCTTCTTTCTCTTTCTCTCTCTCTTTTAGCATCTTTCCCATTCGCCTTTTTCAGGTTCGGGCTTTGGTTTTCTTTCCATCCTTCCTTCCATTCATTTGGCATTGAAATCCACAACATCAACAGTTCTATAAAATGTTGTTGTTGTTGTTTGCCCATAGGTCCTGTCAAGGGGAGTCCTTTGGGATAGGTTGGTGGGATAGTCCTTATGATTCCGGAGAAATTTTCTCCGTCTACACTCGCACCGTAGTCGGCGATCCTCTTCGCGAGACCCATTCGTTAACCGGAGAAGGGCAAGAGGTTATTTTACTGGCGCCTCGACTCGCCATTACAAAATATCGGCTGATGTTTTATCCGGTGGCATGCCCAGACCAGTCCGGCATCGCCCTCCTTTGACGAACTATACTATAGTATAGTTCGGGTCTATACCATAGATATAGCGGCCTAAGTCTAGTGAGGTTACAACGGCAGTTATACAAGTGTAAACTAGTGATCTTCTTCTACACATGATGGACAGAGAGGAGAATCAGTTACACCTTTCCTATGGCGGTAGCTATTTAACGTGCTCGAGTAACCACTTCTAAGTTGCGATAGGGTGACCTGTTGTTCCCTAGTTAGTAACCCCGTTGACTTATGGATTCTTCTTTCTCGAATGAATAACGCGTTATTCTTGTAGATGTTCTTTCCGCTATTGTAGATGACGGAGAATGAAGAGCAGAGAGTGGATAAGCAGAGGAAGGAACTTGGAGACCATGGTCTGCAAAGGTGCCAGCAGCTCTGCGCACAGGCAATCGCCGCTAATGAGGTCGAGAGAGGGAGAGAGACATTAGACAAGAAAGAGAGAGAAAGAGAGAGAGAGGGAGAGAGAGAGAGGGAGAGACGATTCACTACGCACTAACCGGATCCCTATGATATGGAAGTCCTCGATAATCATCCCTCTCCTGAAGCCGGGGAAGCAAGCCACCGTCAGCTCAAGCTACCGCCCGATCTCTCTTCTGTGATTGAACGCCTACTCCTCAACACTATCCAGTCCCATATACCACCGGCGGAACACCAACACGGATTCACGGCGGGCCGCTCAACCACTTCGGCACTCCTGAAGCTCACTAAGAACATCGCAGACGGTTTCAATGAGAAAAGATCAGCGAAGCGCACAGTCCTTATGGCGATCGACATGTCCAAAGCCTTCGACAGCCTCGACATCACCAAGCTTATCGACCTCCTCATGACCACAAGCGTGCCCAACTACATCAAGAAATGGCTCTCTTCGTATCTGAGAAGACGCACAGGACGCACACTCTTCCGCAACACCTTTTCGAGCTCCCGGCTGATCAGAAACGGAGTCCCACAAGGCAGCGCCCTCTCGCCCACGCTGTTCAACCTCTATCTACGCGACCTCCCATCCGATAGCGCTCACACCAACGTAATAACTTACGCAGACGATATTACCATATGGGCCTCCAACTCGAACATCAACACCGCCTCGGAGTACGTACGTATGGCAATACCTGGGATCGAAAGCTTCTTGAACAATCGCTCCCTCACCATCTCTCCGGCCAAAAGTCAACTCATGCTCCTCACGCCTTTCAGCAAAGAATACAACACGGTCCTGGACGTATCCATCGGAGGAACCACCGTCCCAACAGTCAAGCTCGCAAAGATCCTCGACGTAACTTTCGACACCATGTTCACGTTCAGCCACCACGCCAGAGACATCGCAGTCCGCATGACACAGAGAAACATCGTCCTGAAGGCCCTCGCCGGTAGCACCTGGGGCAACCAGAAGGAATCTTTACGGACAACCTTCAAAGCTATCTCGCAAGCAATCTCCAGTTACGCCGCCCCCGCATGGTCCACTTTCTTATCCGCTTCGGCCCTCGAGAGGATCCAACCCGCCCAGAATTCCGGTCTCCGCGTAGTCACGGGCAATCATCAGATGGCTGACATTGATCACTTACACAGAGAATCCAAGGTCATGCGCACTAAGTCACACCTTCACATGCTCTCCGCTCAATACCTCGCCAGAACAATGGATCCAGCTCACAACCATCACAGCCTCTTGGAAAGTCATGCTCCACCACGCACCATGAAAAACGACCTCATCATGAGTTGTAAGCACACGGTCGAGTCCGCAGCCTCCATAGCAACAGACCCTCTCAACGGGAAACTCGTCGCAAACGCCATACACACTATGATGGTCTCCAGCGAACTTCAATCAATGAAAGGCGCCGTCATTCTCGGAGATAGACCCCCGCCCGACATCAACGTGGAAGAATATGAACTTCCCCGCACCACAAGATGTACACTCTCCCAGCTTCGATCCGGTTTCAGCAGATTCACAAACTCGTATCTACACCGTATCGATGAGTCCATCCCAGACGTCTGCCCAACATGCTCATCCACACCTCATGACGTCGCACACCTGTTCGATTGCATTGGCGACCCCACGACACTCTCACTCACCGACTTATGGGAGAAACCACGAGAAGTGGCAAACTTCTTGAAGATGTCTATTAAAAAAAAAATTTACGACTTATGCACAACGAAAGACGAAGCGAAATATCACGTGGGCCTCGCTCTTCGATGACGGCTACAACCGGCAACAACAACAACAACAGAGGGAGAGACATTAGACAAGAGAGAGAGAGAGGAAGAGACATTAGACAAGAGAGAGAGAGAGTGAGTGAGAGAGAGAGAGAGCGAGAGAGAAAGAGAGAGAGCGAGAGAGAAAGAGAGAGGGAGAGAGAGAGAGGTAGAGGGAGGGAGAGAGAGAGAGATATTAGACAAGAGAGAGGGAGAGAGAGAAAGAGAGAGAGGAAGAGAGGGAGAGAGAGAGAGAGGGGGGGGGGGGGGAGGGAGAGAGAGAGAGAGAGGTAGAGAGAGGGAGGGAGAGAGAGAGGGAGAGAGAGAGAGACACCTAATACGTCAGTACACCTAATACTGCTAGTTTGAGAGAGAGAGAGAGAGAGAGAGAGAGAGAGAGAGAGAGAGAGAGAGAGAGGTAGAGGTAGAGAGAGCAAATGGGGTTAAATGATGTAGACAGAAATAGGGAGTGAATAAATAGAGAGAAAGAGTAAGGAAAACAAAAATAGAGAAGATGCGAAAGAGAAGTAAGAAAGGAAAAGTAGAGGAGGGAGAGAGAGAAAAAAGGGGGAGAGAAAGAGAGATAGATAGAGAGAGAGAGAGTATGAGATAAAGAGAAAAAGCAAAGTTTATAGTCTAAAGAAGTGGAAGAGGAAGAGCGTGTTAAAAAAGGTAAAGACAGATTCTGCGGTCATATAAAGGTTAACGTATTAAAAAAACTCTAGAATGTAATACAAGAAATATTGATTGAAGTCAGCCGCACCACCGGATGATTTGCTGGAGAAGCTGATGGTGAGAGAGCTGGAGGAGTTCGATCGATTCACGCTAGAGGTCTCCAGCTCGGAGGAGAGGGAGATGGCGGGAGAGGCTGCCAGGAAGATACTCAAATCCATTCCCTTTCCATCAACCATTCATCACACTCCCGAGACTAATTTTGTCGAGGCTAGGATCTTTTGAAGTTCTCGCATAGAAAAATGGAACATGCATGAGAAATGAATGATCAAATGGCCCGAACCGCTAGTCAAAGTTTTGCCCAGGAACAAGCGTGTTTTTGCTTTTCTGGGCTGTAATAACTTTCGAAGTCTTTGTGACAGCCAAGGAAAACACACTGGCAACAGTGGCCATTCGTGACTCTACAGCCTTAAGAGCCTGTCACGGATGGAGCCGGATTATCCAGTCCAGAATCGAGCGCGACCTCAGGTGGCGGATAGAGGGACGCCTCCCTACGAAGAATTCGTGCTGGGAGGTAGCGGGAGAAATCCCGCCGCGGACCAAAACTGTGTAGTATAGCTCGTTAAAGGAGGGCGATGCCGGACCGGCCTGGGCATGCCACCGGACAAAACATCAGCCGATACTCCGCTATACTTTTCAATGGCGAGTCGAGGCGCCAGTAAAATAACCTCTTGCCCTTCTCCGGTTAACGAATGGGTCTCGCCAAGAGGATCGCCGACTGCGGTGCGAGTGTAGACGGAGAAAATCTCTCCGGACTCAAAAGGATCCTCACCACCAACCTATCCCAAAAGGACTCCCCTCGACAGGACCTATGGGCAAGACAACAACAACAACACAGCCAAGGAAACGTAACACGAAAAAAAGAATAGATTGCAGGCTCTGAATTCCATTCTTTTCATTTCACTCAATCATGTTTGAGCCAAGAGTACAGTACTTTCTGATGATTGAGTTATGACTACAATGAAGAAGCCAAGAGTACGGTACTTTCTGATGATTGAGTTATGACTACAATAAAGAAGCCAAGAGTACGGTACTTTCTGATGATTGAGTTATGATTACAATAAAGAAGCCAAGAGTACGGTACATTCTGATGATTGAGTTATGAAAATTATAACTTCTGAAAGCGGCCGATAAAAACTTTAACGAGAAAAATGTCACACTGATTTTCTATTCTGAATCTTTCGTAGTTTACAAGCTTAGGATTATCGAAATATTGATGTGAGGTCTGTTGCAGTTGTACGTTGTGTTGGACACAGCGGAGCTCTCGGAGAAGCAGCGTCGCCTTCTCTATGTCTTCAAGGAAATTCTTTTCGAGTCTCCAGCCATTGTGGAGGGGAAGAAGCTTTCAGCCGATGAAGTCAGCTCATTTAGAGAGTTCAGAACGTGCATGAGTTGATTTCCAAGAGTCCCGAGTTCGACTCCCACCCCGGACAGATCCACCCAAACCAAGGGGGTTAAGAAATGTTGGTAGTGCTCATGCACGAAAAATTTAGAGTGTGCATGAAGGTCGAATTGTCGGATTTGCCGGAGGGTCTGAATTTTCGAAGGGTCTGACTTGTCGAAAGGTCTGACTTGTCGAAGGGTCTGACCATTACACTATAAATTCTTCGAATAAAAATCTCTGCGACCGACATCGCCAACTTCCTCACAGACCAGCCAGGCACTCTCAAACGCTTCACTCAAAGGAATCAGTTGGTACACAAAGAGACTGAGAGAGATGAAGACAGAGAGAGAGAGAAAGAAAGAAAGAGAAAGATAGAATCAGTGTAAATGTACTTTGAAGTCAGACTTTTATGCATTATGTGTTGAGGTGTGCAACCTGTACACTCGAGATCTGCTGGAGCACGATTTGAGCATCGGATTCTCGGGATTCTACGAGCGTGCGGTTGTTCTCTCACTCAAGGTTGGATAGTTTACCTGATAAGCCATGCCGGTGGAATATACAAACCCATCTGAAAGTGGATAGGATGAGAGATTTGTCTTCTACCGCTTTCTTTCTTCAACTTCGCACACAATGGCTGCCTTTCTAGTCAGCAAGTGAAGTGGAGTGTTGCCTATCCATATAATTGGGCAGGAGAATATCAGAGAGTGATTAGCGTAAGGTTAATTATTGCTCAGGTGGACGCGGAAAGATTCTTAAACCTGGTTAAATGGACGGAGATTTTCCTGAAGGGACTCGTCATGGATGCAGAGAGAATAGGACTGACTGCAACTCGACTCGCAGGTTCAGAAATGAGTCTTGTGAGCAGGGGAGAGGGGGAGAATAGGCTCAAGCAGGAAGAAATTGGCTCAATAATGTTTTCAACAGAAGATTATATAATGTGACTATGTGAAATATGATCATACTATCGTTCGGAAAAAACTATTCCTAGTGACCGGATCGAGCCCTCCCAGAACGACTACCATTCTTTTTTTACTGGGAGGGAGCGCCCTCCCAGAACGACTACCATTCTTTTTTTACTGGGAGGGAGCGCCCTCCCAGAACGACTACCATTCTTCTTTTACTGGGAGGGAGCGCCCTCCCAGAACGACTACCATTCTTTTTTTACTGGGAGGGAGCGCCCTCCCAGAACGACTACCATTCTTTTTTTACTGGGAGGGAGCGCCCTCCCAGAACGACTACCATTCTTTTTTTACTGGGAGGGAGCGCCCTCCCAGAACGACTACCATTCTTTTTTTACTGGGAGGGAGCGCCCTCCCAGAACGACTACCATTCTTTTTTTACTGGGACGGAGCGCCCTCCCAGAACGACTACCATTATTTTTTTACTGGGAGGGAGCGCCCTCCCAGAACGACTACCATTCTTTTTTTACTGGGAGGGAGCGCCCTCCCAGAACGACTAACCATTCTTTTTTTACTGGGAGGGAGCGCCCTCCCAGAACGACTACCATTTTTTTTTTACTGGGAGGGAGCGCCCTCCCAGAACGACTACCATTCTTTTTTTACTGGGAGGGAGCGCCCTCCCAGAACGACTACCATTCTTTTTTTACTGGGAGGGAGCGCCCTCCCAGAACGACTACCATTCTTTTTTTACTGGGAGGGAGCGCCCTCCCAGAACGACTACCATTCTTTTTTTACTGGGAGGGAGCGCCCTCCCAGAACGACTACCATTCTTTTTTTACTGGGACGGAGCGCCCTCCCAGAACGACTACCATTCTTTTTTTACTGGGAGGGAGCGCCCTCCCAGAACGACTACCATTCTTTTTTTACTGGGAGGGAGCGCCCTCCCAGAACGACTACCATTCTTTTTTTACTGGGAGGGAGCGCCCTCCCAGAACGACTACCATTCTTTTTTTACTGGGAGGGAGCGCTCTCCCAGAACGACTACCATTCTTTTTTTACTGGGTGGGAGCGCCCTCCCAGAACGACTACCATTCTTTTTTTACTGGGAGGGAGCGCCCTCCCAGAACGACTACCATTCTTTTTTCACTGGGAGGGAGCGCCCTCCCAGAACGACTACCATTCTTTTTTTACTGGGAGGGAGCGCCCTCCCAGAACGACTACCATTCTTTTTTTACTGGGACGGAGCGCCCTCCCAGAACGACTACCATTCTTTTTTTACTGGGAGGGAGCGCCCTCCCAGAACGACTACCATTCTTTTTTTACTGGGAGGGAGCGCCCTCCCAGAACGACTACCATTCTTTTTTTACTGGGAGGGAGCGCCCTCCCAGAACGACTACCATTCTTTTTTTACTGGGAGGGAGCGCCCTCCCAGAACGACTACCATTCTTTTTTTACTGGGACGGAGCGCCCTCCCAGAACGACTACCATTCTTTTTTTACTGGGAGGGAGCGCCCTCCCAGAACGACTACCATTCTTTTTTTACTGGGAGGGAGCGCCCTCCCAGAACGACTACCATTCTTTTTTTACTGGGAGGGAGCGCCCTCCCAGAACGACTACCATTCTTTTTTTACTGGGAGGGAGCGCCCTCCCAGAACGACTACCATTCTTTTTTTACTGGGAGGGAGCGCCCTCCCAGAACGACTACCATTCTTTTTTTACTGGGAGGGAGCGCCCTCCCAGAACGACTACCATTCTTTTTTTACTGGGAGGGAGCGCCCTCCCAGAACGACTACCATTCTTTTTTTACTGGGACGGAGCGCCCTCCCAGAACGACTACCATTCTTTTTTTACTGGGAGGGAGCGCCCTCCCAGAACGACTACCATTCTTTTTTTACTGGGAGGGAGCGCCCTCCCAGAACGACTACCATTCTTTTTTTTACTGGGAGGGAGCGCCCTCCCAGAACGACTACCATTCTTTTTTTACTGGGAGGGAGCGCCCTCCCAGAACGACTACCAATCCTTTTTTTACTGGGAGGGAGCGCCCTCCCAGAACGACTACCATTCTTTTTTTACTGGGAGGGAGCGCCCTCCCAGAACGACTACCATTCTTTTTTTACTGGGAGGGAGCGCCCTCCCAGAACGACTACCATTCTTTTTTTACTGGGAGGGAGCGCCCTCCCAGAACGACTACCATTCTTTTTTTACTGGGAGGGAGCGCGTTACCACAGAATTACCTAATGGTAATTGCAGTTCAGTGTGGCAAAAGGCTCGATCAATTTGTTTTGGGTTTCAATCAAGAGTTAAATTGTCTCTCTAAGAGGCTGGTAAATCCAATGAATTATGAAGAGAAAGTTTTTGAAAGGGATTTAAGTGATGAGATTTTTAATAGGATAAGCAGGCTCTAGAGTCGAGATGAATATCAAAAACAATGTTTAAAGTAGAAACTAAATGTTTTTCCATGTATGGTATCATAAGTTATTTACCGTGAGCCTGATTGTGTTTGTGTTGTAGTTTCATTATCTTATGATAACGGGTCATTCAAGTAAGTCGAATGGTATCAAAAACTGAGAAATCAACTGATAGTTTCGAACCTTTTTCTCCAATTCATCGCTCACGAATGTTGAGGAGAAGCGCGTGAGTTGAAAAGAGATGGCAATTATGTTGCTCTGACGGTCATCTCGAAACTAATCAACAAACCAGGTTCGTATTGGGATACTATCATCAGGATGTTTCTTCCCACTCGCAGAAAAAAAGTACACTTTATATCAAGATGACTAATTATGAGGGAACCGCAGGCCTCTGAGAGAGCCTGAGCGCGTGTGATGTGAAAGAGAGGAGGCAGACGATCAGAGCATTTTTTTATAACCATTTTTTCCAGATAGCGCATAGATTTTACTCGCACCGTGGGTTAGAGAAACACTATCATAGCTAAACAGAGGTATCTTAGTTTTGTTTTAAATTATAAAAAAAATTGCCGTTTTGCAAAATGAGTTTGTTGAGTTTTTTTAAAAAAAACAGTGCTGGTGACGTATGAATATCATGAAAGAGATTAGATGAAATTATTGTATGAAACGTTGTTTAGAAATATTTCTAACATTGTTTATTCAGAATAGAATTTGTTTAAAAATGGAAAAAAAGGATGAGCCTTAGATAGCGTTGCAATGAAGAATCTGATTAGAGTCCGCTTAGCGTTTATATTGCATAGTTACGATGGATTAGCGAAGTGTTTTCAGATCTAGTGAAAATAAGAAGTTTTTTCATAGAAACATTTCATGACAAGAAATTTCTTCTCTAACGCATCTGAAATTTTTTTGTTGACAGTTTAGTCCCTTTCCATTTTTCCTGCATATTAGCAGCATAGGCACATTGAACCTGACGGAAATGAGAGAAAGAGCACTATTCAGGCTGTTAAGGGGCTGGAATTATGAAAAGGTTAGCGAGCATACAGTAGCACTCGAAGAAGATCGCCTACAAGCGGTGTGTGTGTGGACGAGGAAACTCGGACCAAAAGGATCTTCAAACAAACTATCGTATCTGAATAAATAAATAAATATCCCAAGAGGAAAAACCCTTCAAAAAGGGCCTACACAAGCATTGCTCGTACACAGTCACAGCATACTGTAGAATGGGAAGTAGCTCGTACACAGTCACAGCATACTGTAGAATGGGAAGTAGCTCGTACACAGTCACAGCATACTGTAGAATGGGAAGTAGCTCGTACACAGTCACAGCATACTGTAGAATGGGAAGTAGCTCGTACACAGTCACAGCATACTGTAGAATGGGAAGTAGCTCGTACACAGTCACAGCATACTGTAGAATGGGAAGTAGCTCGTACACAGTCACAGCATACTGTAGAATGGGAAGTAGGCCAGAAAGAACTTTAATACCTGTTGGTAACCAGGCTGTTTTCCCCCAACCGCAGAAAGAGAAATCATAAAGGAACGACAGGCCTTCGAGAGAGATCTAGAGCGTATGATGTTGAAGAGAGGATGCAGACGATCAGAGCATTTTTATCGGTAGCTTTTTTGGTTAGCGCATAGACTTGTGCATAGATGTTACACGCACTGCGGGTAAGAGAAATACAATGTTGGTAACCCCTTTTGTCCGCTCTTGGTAAACCAATGATCAACACCGGGTTTCAGACTCAAACGAGTATCTGGCGAGTGAGCTTGTACTGCAAAAAGTACACGAGGCCCTAGCATCTCAGGCGAGAAAAGACCCCGACAGTGTTGTGGGAATGTTTGAAGAGGTTGATATTTGAGTTTTCCGACATCTTTCCTGAATCAGGTACATGACAACAGAGGTTACGTTGATTGAAAGAATAGAGGTAGTGGATACTTCATCTGTAATAAAAGTTAAATGATATAATGCTCGGGTGGATAATAATAATGATAATAATAATAATAATAATAATAATAATAATAATACTAATCTAACACAATCAGGATTGTGGATTAAACGGCCAGGACGCTTGTTACAGTTAGGATTTGCATGTTCAACAAGGCGTGACCTTTTCGGAAACTAGGTAAGTAATGCGCTGATTTGTGATAAGGGTTTGTGTATTCTATCAAAATTAACAATATAACAAAGTATTCATTGGTATTAAGTGAGTATTAGAAAAGAAATGTGGAACGATATTTAAAAATAAATACATTATTTACTTGTGATAAGAAGAATTATCAATGAATTTAAGCTACGCAATGCTCTGCTTCTGCGCGGAATGAATGCACACATTGTGTGCAATGTGGACGCGGTTCCAGTGCAAGCACCCGAGATTTGGCAGTTTGCCAAAACAGATATTGCACCCATTCGTTTCCAGGTTAGAGCAGGAAATAAATCTATCGAAAATTTTATGAGGTTCTTGGATACTTACTGTATAGCAAAATTTTTGCGATAACTTGGCAGGTTTTTAAAACGATGTGTGAAATATGATGTGCAATATGCTCAGTTATACAATTTGAAGAATAGTGACGCCTTGTTAAAATGAACCAAGATTTGAATAACGCACGGGCAAAAGCTTTTTCTCCGGGTTTTTGCGGGACGGAATTGAACCAGTAATCTATGTTTTACCGAGGGCGAGCTTTCTACGAATATACCACCAGGGGAAACTAGCTAACCCGAACACAGGCTAAATCAGAGGTTTGATGCAAATGATGAGTGGTGTTCATAGGTTACGAGCACTGTAGAAGATGAAGAAAAAACCGTTGTGAGTGTTTTTTTTTTATAAAAAAAGAAGCTCTCTCTTCTTTGCCTTTTTTCGTGCTTAGCTCGCTTGTCATATTTTCCTACCCCCTCCCGCTCGAAAATCGGTCCTTTTATTTTAATTTTAAACGATTGCCAGTGATGTTTGTGGAGCTGGGATGGTATTTGATGAATTTTTTTGCCAGTTCATTCCGGGCGAGTCCCATAAATCCTCTTTTGCGGGCGCTGATTTCCTCGTTCCACTGGGGGCGTGTGAATCATCTTTCCTCATGCAGGTTTGACAGGATTACTGAGAACTGAGAGGATAAAAAACTTAGTTAAAAATTCAATTTTTTAAGTGAGCCTTTTCAATTTTTTAAATCTTATAATTTTTAATTTATAAGTTGGATGAAATTTCTGAAAAGCCAAGTTCATGAAAGGTAGCGCGATAACAGAAATCGGCACTGGAAGTCAGCTGGGATAGTGATCTACTCGTTTCTGCTTCTCTTCTCTCTCAATATCTTTCCCAGTCCGAAGGTCATTCATTCATTCATTTATTCATTAGTCTTATTCGAGTTTTCTTCTGATTAGAGCTGTTCGAAGAAAAAAATCTAATGAAGGATCATAAGTTATACAATAATTGTTTATTCCATAATATGATCAATTTTCGTCTTAACTAGGCTTCACTGCCTTTTGAACAGGGTGTTTCCGCAAAACTTGTGCGGGTCAGAGAAACATCCTGCATTTGAACTGGGTAACTCAGCATTTGAAGGATTATACAGTAGTTAGGATTATACAGTAGTTAGGATTATACAGTAGTTAGGATTATACAGTAGTTAGGATTGAGTATCAAAGATTTATCTTGCTTTTTTTGAATTTTTTGTCCAATTAGTAAAAAATATTGCAAAATTCCCGCGAGTTGAAAGGTCATCAAGAAAATAAGAAGTCCCTTAATAAATTATTCTTTCTTCTATTGAATTCGTTTTTTGAAGTGAAAATTCATCAGAGTTACAGTACGCCAAACAGGCAAGAAGAGTCTCACTCTAGATGATTGCAGGTCCCCTCTGGAAAGCAGTCCGAGGCGGCGGTCTGGCTTACGGTGTGTGGATCGCCGTGAATGTGGACGACCAAGAAATGTGTCTCAGCATCTACAGATCCTCCAATGTTGCCGAAGCGTACAAGAAAACTCATGAGCTGGTGGTCAGAGGCGGCTCTTTATCTTCATATGGTTCCGAACCAATTTAAATCCACGATTCGTATAGTTTAAAGGCCATGAGGCTTGAAGAATTAGCTCAGTGAAACCCATAGTTGCTTCATTAATCAATGCGGGTGTTGATAACAGGAATCATTAATCAATGCGGGTGTTTATAACAGGGTTCATTGATCAATGCGGGTGTTTATAACAGGGTTCATTAATCAATGTGGGTGTTTATAACAGGTTTCCTTAATCAATGCGGGTGTTGATAACAGGGTTCATTAATAAATGCAGGTGTTGATAACAGGGTTAGCTCGTCAAAGGAGGGCGATGCCGGACCGGCCTGGGCATGCCACCGGACAAAACATCAGCCGATACTCCGCTATACTTTTCAATGGCGAGTCGAGGCGCCAGTAAAATAACCTCTTGCCCTTCTCCGGTTAACGAATGGGTCTCGCCAAGAGGATCGCCGACTGCGGTGCGAGTGTAGACGGAGAAAATCTCTCCGGACTCAAAAGGATCCTCACCACCAACCTATCCCAAAAGGACTCCCCTCGACAGGACCTATGGGCAAGACAACAACAACAACATAACAGGGTTCATTAATCAATGCGGGTGTTGATAACAGGGTTCGTTAATCAATGCGGGTGTTGTTCACAGGGTTCATTAATCAATGCGGGTGTTGATAACAGGGTTCATTAATCAATGCGGGTGTTGATAACAGGGTTCATTAATCAATGCGGCTGTTGTTAACAGGGTTCGTTAATCAATGCGGGTGTTGATAACAGGGTTCATTAATAAATGCGGGTGTTGATAACAGGGTTCATTAATCAATGCGGGTGTTGATAACAGGGTTCGTTAATCAATGCGGGTGTTGATAACAGGGTTCATTGATCAATACGGGTGTTGATAACAGGGTTCAATGATCAATGCGGGTGTTTATAACAGGGTTCATTAATCAATGCGGGTGTCGATAACAGGGTTCATTAATCAATGCGGGTGTTGATAACAGGGTTCATTAATCAATGCGGGTGTTGTTAACAGGGTTCGTTAATCAATGCGGGTGTTGATAACAGGGTTCATTAATCAATGCGGGTGTTTATAACAGGGTTCATTAATAAATGCGGGTGTTGATAACAGGGTTCATTAATCAATGCTGTGTTGATAACAGGGTTCGTTAATCAATGCGGGTGTTGATAACAGGGTTCATTGATCAATACGGGTGTTGATAACAGGGTTCAATGATCAATGCGGGTTTTTATAACAGGGTTCATTAATCAATGCGGGTGTCGATAACAGGGTTCATTAATCAATGCGGGTGCTGATAGCAGGGTGAGAACGAAATTCTTCAGAAAACTCAATCCGCGAGGAGATGAAAAGTTAGTGGAAGTTAAAGTATTGTATGTGTAAAGGTGAAAGAGTACTGCCAGTAGGTTATATCCATTTTCCCACTGAAGAAATGGTTTTCTTCTTCTGTTTTTCTAAGGAAACAGAAAAGATTTTATTAGATACTTTGAACGCTTGAATTTAAATTTCTAGTTGGCAATAAACTTCACTGACGATACTTTTAAGAACCTTGACAGTTTGTTCTTTTATGAAGAACGCATCTGAAAGGCAAGAGGTAGATCAAAAAGAGTCAACGGCAAGGACCCCTTCCAAGTGTGCCTTAAAGGGTTTTTACCCACACAATTTTTATGCGCGCTCAGATTTTCGAAATTTAAGAGTTTTAACATTATATTTTCCCCGTAATTTGGACATTCGCTACGAAAAAAAAAGAATAATTTTTTCCAAGCGCATAGATTTCAATTTTTGAAGGGTGCTTAGAATTTTTACCCGCAGTGTCGGTCAGAGAAACTTCCTGGTGCCTTACAGGTGTGTGAACTGAGTCGCGAAGAAGGCCTGGACTTGACCCAATTTGAAGCAGCCAAGAGGTCGCTCATCTGCGAGTTACACGGCAAGGAGAGCTCTATCAGCAATGCCGGCAGGGCGAGTGTCCTTCGGGCACTCCAGAACAACCGAGCGCAGTTTCTCAAGTAATCAATAATTTATCGATAAATTTTTTTATTAGATCAGAAATTTCTTTAACAAGAAAGGGTATTGATTCTGCTGTTTTCCTTTATTATTTCCATAGTCGCCTCTGGCGAAGGAATGAGAGCGTATTCGGCTAACTTTGTAATCGATGGTCGATGAAATTCGAATTGTTTCTTACATTTCGTTAAAAAAGCGTGCTGATCAGAAATGGTTTTAAACGGAATAGCACGGCTTGAAAAAAGTTAGGTCATTTTCCCCATGAGAATGAGAAATGCAGATAATACGTAAAAAGAGAAAAAGATAATGTTGGCTGAAATTGATGCGCTAGGCGGAAACTCAATCGACAATCTCTGCTTTACCATGAAATGCTATTCTCACCAAGTGACACAATTTTCCACGACACCCTGAAAAGTAATATGCTGCAGGGACTTCACGAACAAGTTGTGGGTAGCGAAAGCATCCGAGGTCCTCAAACTTGGCACTCCGCCTATACTCCGATTGTTCGAAAAGTACGCCCGATCTATCAGTGCCCACTCCAGACAGGTCAGAAAATACTTTGGTCGAATAAACTCAGAAGGATGGAGTACCCTAAGGCCTACGTGTTCATGTTCACTTCTGGTCTCCAAAGGCTTCTCACGAAGCCGTATTATCGAATATCTTTCAAAAACGAACTACGGTGGCACTACAATCATGCTCTATGGAAAGCAACCAAGCGTAGTAGATGGAAAGCCCAGCGTACATAAGACGCGATCTATAACTTGACTAGACCTTATCATTTGTTGGTATCGTTTTACCTGAAAAATACATTTTTCTAAAAAAACACAATGAAGATGCCAAATATATATACAATGAAGATGCCTTCAGGTGAGCGAGATCAAGGCGACTTTTCCGAGCATCAGGGTTTCTTCCGTTAAACATATACCCATCCAACCATGAAATGTCGGTACATTCCACATAATGCACTAGTTGAATGTCGGTACATTCCACATAATGCACTAGTTGAATCTTTTGATGTGCCGCGTTTTATCTGATATATCTATGCACTAGAGATAAAAAGAAGTTATTTCGTTACTGATGACGCATTATTTTGTATACCCGAAGGATACCCATTGTTTTCGGCGAGATGTTTGTATATGTGAGAAGTCCGTCTGTTGTACTGTTGTAGGCTATTGTCTTTTGAGCTTCGATCGCTTTTTCTATTGATTTGTTTGAGTATTGTTGACTAGTTCGTTCGATAGGGTTTTTCGATTAAAATCCGATGAATTGTGATGAGCAAGCATACTGGTGTGTGTGTGTATGTTGCGAGTGATAGCTGACAGATGTAAGAAAAAGGCGGTACTTCCATTTTTTTTCGTTACGATATCATATTTCGAAGCTGTTTCACTGACCTGAAATCGGACTTAATCATTAATTATAAAACAACTGCATTAAAGTCTTGACTACTTCCGATCGAATACTAATTTTATTAAAATTTAGCTCGCCAGAAGGTATAATCTGTTGGATGCTGTTTTGAAATTTTTTACTCCGATCATAAATTCATCTTTTAAAACTTTTATCAACTGAGGTATACGGGACACATCACTCTTCAAGACAGAAGTGAAGAAACTAATCTGACCGAAAGAACAAGATTCAACGCCGGGGCGTGACGGGTGTCAACCGCTCAGTGTTCCCTGTTTCCTCTGATCTGATCATGGCGCGAAAATATATTAACTGAATACACCCACTCCGAAAGCTCAATTCTGATAGTAAACCTCAGTTCAAGAAAAAACCTAAATTCTTGCCCATGAATTCAAGTAAAATCAGTATCGGCTACCAGCTACAAACGGAATGCAAACACAATCAGTCTAAGAAGTACTCACGATATAAAAAAAGGAAAGAGAAGGAACCCGGATTTCGTATTAACATTAATATTATGAAATAAAAAATCTGCTTATTTAGACTAAACATTCGGGAATACTATGAACGATAATCTTGAAAAGTATAAATACTCAAAGAAAATAAGTTTTAGTCAACATCCCGCAATGTGGACTGACTGTATCACATCTCCACATAAAATGCGGACAAATGTACATCTAGATGATAGCAGTTTCCGAAAACAACGCCAATGACTGTTTTTAGAAACAAGTCTCGACCAGGAATTTTATGAGACATCTCTATGCGTCTAGAGCGGTTATAAGGCTCTCGGAACATCGCCGTTTTTAACGACAAAAATTACTCGAATTTTACAAGAGTTTACATGAAAGTCAACATTCAAAACCGTAATCAGGCTGTTTTAAACCATAATATAGTTGATTATCTAATTAAACAGTCATTCTCTCAATCAACAAATCGGGATCATAAATACGCGGTCTAGCGATTATCACAATAAGTCTTATTACAATAGTATACAAATCTTTGATCTTCCAGGAATTCTAACCCCCATCATTTCGTTTAAATTATTGACGGCCTGGTCTTCGGGCCCATGATCTACATGGCATCAAAGTGGAATCGTGCGATTGAGCCTGTCGCTCTACGCGGTCCTCTTTCTTCTCCTTGAAGTGTAATAACATGACGACCAGGAGGAGAATGATGCAGACAGCCGTCATCACAGCCAGGGATTGCAAAATGAGACTGGAGGGAGTGACGTACAGCCGATACAGCCATGTGCTCTCCCCCGAATGAGGGGGCAGGATCATCAGACGAGAGTTGGGCACAATCTGGCAAGGGGAGATGTTTCTTTTTATCTCCAGCTCTACATCTTTCCCTCTCGGTCTATATTTCTCTCTTTTTCTATATAACCTGCCTATCTCTCAACCCTTTTGCATATCCATTTCCCTTTATCACAAATCTTTCTTCACAAAATGAAATAAAAACTTTTAAATCAAAAGTATTATTTGTGAACATTTCGATTACACCATTACCTAAACCCCAGAAACAAATTTTTTCCGCTTTAAATTTGTTTCTTTCTCGCTTGCCCTCTACTACTTTACTGTAAAATAATCGCTTGCAATACGCAATCATCTTGAAAAACATCCCATTCTTACCTGTTTCAACTCGCCGAATGTCGTCTTGTGTTCCTCTTTCCTCGGTGTTCCTAGATGGACAAGGTCGACAAAGTTTGGAGAGCGGCCGAGACCGAAGAGAATAAAGGACGGCATGAATGCCCTTAACAGGTTCAGGGTGTCTCTCTGACCCGAGCTTTGGGTTAAAAAAATCTATGCGCTCTCCAAAAACCCCGAAAAACATTAAAATATATGCGCTCGGGAAGAAATTTTTCACGGATTTTTGTAGGGAAATTCCAAATCATTGGAAAAATTGAATGTTGAACTCTAAAATAAAAAAATCTATGCGCTCGAAAAAAGTTGTGCGGGTGCTAAGAAACACCCTAAACAGGTTGCCTTCTCAAAAAAACTTCTGTTTCTCTTTCTCATAAAAGCAAGCAAAAGTGATATATAGCGGTTTGCTTTGCAATTTCGAAAAACGTGTAACTGGTGGAGCGCTCTTACTTTTGGTCAGAGATAGAGAGATTGCTGGGTTCGATTCCGCCCCGCGGGCTAACTTTTGTCCATTTGAACCGTATTCCAGCATCAGCCAATAGCCATGATTCAGTTCATAGTTTGTAGTGTTTATTAAGAAGTTTTAATCCTCTCAAAAAGGAGAAAGATTAAAAGAGAACTTGACCTCAAAGTTCCTAATTTGTAAGAAGTATCACAATGCAACCTGTGGGAAGTCGCGATCAGCTGGCACTGTATGCTGTGCACTCGCTCACCATAACCAGCCGCTTCCATCTCGAACGAGGCACAGGCTCCGCCCCATGAGGCACCTGATTGGATAGCGGATATTTAGCAAAAACTTTTTCAAAAATAGCCTAAGAGGTCAGTCAAAAATACTATATTAACATTGATTGTGATTATGAAGTGAACTTGAAATTCTGAATGTTTTGTGACGAACCATCATACTGACTCTCGACACTTTACGTTATCTTACTATGTATACCATATTATCATAACGAAAGGGGCATGTGATACAGTATTCAAGATACAGTAATCTAGGTGATCCTCTTCAGACTGAGTATAACCAACCTCTCTGAGTGCCCTCCGTAAGAAGACCATCGCCCGAGTTTGGCGTGAATATCTGCACTTTGAGAAATGTCGTGTCAGCTTTATTCCGTTCGGTATGAAGTCGAACTTGTCCTTTCCGTGCAAACTGAAAATGTTTTTCGAGCTTTAAAATTGTGCCTAATATTGTCTACGTCTCCGTGTAGCGTAGACGGTAAAATTATTTCACTAATGAGATCGAGGTGTTCGGTTCCCGCCTATCAGATGACTTTTGGAGAATGAGCAGATAGAGCGATGGAAAGAACATAATACATGCAGTAAACTCGCATCTCAAGCTTTTTAGGTTTCGCATATCTTCTGCTCGGAGCTCAAGTGAAAGAAAAACCTAGGTAAAATCGCATGCTTTCTTCTGTATAAGTCAGGGACTGCTACACACCCCACTTAGTTAGGCTTTCATGCCAGAAGCAGCGTAAAAGTTAAAATGCCGTTACCCGTTCCTCCCTCAAGAAAAGAATCGCCGGACCTGTACTGCACTAGCATATCCAGTGTCCCGTCCTCCTTCAGGTCGATGTAATATGACCCTGTTTGACTCATCTCTAGTGCGATCTGAAAAAATGGAGATTCAGCTTTGGTTTCCTTTTTCTGATCTCAAAAAAAAAACAGTAAAAGGCTTTACAATGAACACAATATAGAGAAAAAAATTCGAAAGTGGATAAAGATATAGAGATTTACCTCAGCGGGCATGACCTGTCGAGCTCTCTCAGTTGCTGAGGTGAATTTCCTGCAATTGCCACTATGCATATTCGCACGGTTTTTAGACAGAAAACCACGGTCACCGATTAATAAAAGAAACGAACCAGTTGAAAACTCTAGAATTAACATGCTATGACATTATGCTAAAACAATATCCTTTTCTTTTTCCTGCTGTTACCGGTTCAAGTTTATATAAATATTCACAAAGTTATGTCAGATTTCATTATTTACAGAAATAAAGTGTAATATAATACATGGATTAAGATTAGTCCATGTAAGTGAAAAAAGTTGAAGTGGTAATCTTCAATTATTTTCATCCTGCAATCTTTTCAAGAATAAAACGCATTTTCGGCACTTGCCATAATTTTCAGCAACTACAAAAATTTTGCAGTCTTCATCAGTGTGTTTCTCTAACCCGCACTGCGTACGAAATCTATGCGCTATCAAAAAAGATTAGTGATACAAACGCTCTGTTCGTCTGCATTCTCTCTTTACATCACACGCTCTCTTCTCCTCTCTCGAGGCCTTCCGTTCCCTCATGATTAGAGATCTTGACATATAAGTAGAGACCCGCAGTGGAATTTTAGTGTGCCCTAGAAAACCTGTCAACGGAGCTTAAGTTACAAACGCACCAAAAACACGGGCTTGAGTTTTCGAAATTCATTTTTCCATTTTTACATTTTAATTCGTCAAAACTTTCAGGTAAATTCACCGATTCCTTCCTTTTTCGAAGAAGAATTATTTGGAGCGGATTATAAAAGAAAAAAAGGGATGTCTACGGATACAGGTAACAGTTTTTTTTGATTCTAAAGTTTACATTTAAAAAAAGAATATTTCTCGAAAACTTGATATGCTAATTTTCTAATTTTGAAGTCGTAGCATAGAGGTGTGAAGAAGATTCCTTCAAAAAATTAGAAAAAATTAAGTTTTCGCGATCAAGTAAGATGGGTTAGCCTATAGCATACTATAGCGAATTTTTAACTTTTAATGAAAACCGTCGCAACTTTTTTACTTTTTAAATAGAAAAATTGGGTTTAATAGTCTCAGTTTGAGAAACCTTTCAGGAGTATCAGGTAAAAAAATAGAAAAATTAGACTTACCCGAATCAAGTAAAATGCGTTAGACTATAGCATACTATCGCGAATTTTTAACTTTTAATGAAAACCGTCGCAACTTTTTTACTTTTTAAATAGAAAAATTGGGTTTAATAGTCTCAGTTTGAGAAACCTTTCAGGAGTATCAGGTAAAAAAATAGAAAAATTAGACTTACCCGAATCAAGTAAAATGCGTTAGACTATAGCATACTATCGCGAATTTTTAACTTTTAATGAAAACCGTCGCAACTTTTTTACTTTTTAAATAGAAAAATTGGGTTTAATAGTCTCAGTTTGAGAAACCTTTCAGGAGTATCAGGTAAAAAAATAGAAAAATTAGACTTACCCGAATCAAGTAAAATGCGTTAGACTATAGCATACTATCGCGAATTTTTAACTTTTAATGAAAACCGTCGCAACTTTTTTACTTTTTAAATAGAAAAATTGGGTTTAATAGTCTCAGTTTGAGAAACCTTTCAGGAGTATCAGGTAAAAAAATAGAAAAATTAGACTTACCCGAATCAAGTAAAATGCGTTAGACTATAGCATACTATCGCGAATTTTTAACTTTTAATGAAAACCGTCGCAACTTTTTTACTTTTTAAATAGAAAAATTGGGTTTAATAGTCTCAGTTTGAGAAACCTTTCAGGAGTATCAGGTAAAAAAATAGAAAAATTAGACTTACCCGAATCAAGTAAAATGCGTTAGACTATAGCATACTATCGCGAATTTTTAACTTTTAATGAAAACCGTCGCAATTTTTTTACTTTTCGAATGGACAAATTGGGTTTACCAGTCTTAGTTTGAGAAACCCTTTAGGATTATCAGGTTAAAAAAAAGAAAAATTAGACTTACCCGAATCAAGTAAAATGCGTTAGACTATAGCATACTATCGCGAATTTTTAACTTTTAATGAAAACCGTCGCAACTTTTTTACTTTTTAAATAGAAAAATTGGGTTTAATAGTCTCAGTTTGAGAAACCTTTCAGGAGTATCAGGTAAAAAAATAGAAAAATTAGACTTACCCGAATCAAGTAAAATGCGTTAGACTATAGCATACTATCGCGAATTTTTAACTTTTAATGAAAACCGTCGCAACTTTTTTACTTTTTAAATAGAAAAATTGGGTTTAATAGTCTCAGTTTGAGAAACCTTTCAGGAGTATCAGGTAAAAAAATAGAAAAATTAGACTTACCCGAATCAAGTAAAATGCGTTAGACTATAGCATACTATCGCGAATTTTTAACTTTTAATGAAAACCGTCGCAACTTTTTTACTTTTTAAATAGAAAAATTGGGTTTAATAGTCTCAGTTTGAGAAACCTTTCAGGAGTATCAGGTAAAAAAATAGAAAAATTAGACTTACCCGAATCAAGTAAAATGCGTTAGACTATAGCATACTATCGCGAATTTTTAACTTTTAATGAAAACCGTCGCAACTTTTTTACTTTTTAAATAGAAAAATTGGGTTTAATAGTCTCAGTTTGAGAAACCTTTCAGGAGTATCAGGTAAAAAAATAGAAAAATTAGACTTACCCGAATCAAGTAAAATGCGTTAGACTATAGCATACTATCGCGAATTTTTAACTTTTAATGAAAACCGTCGCAACTTTTTTACTTTTTAAATAGAAAAATTGGGTTTAATAGTCTCAGTTTGAGAAACCTTTCAGGAGTATCAGGTAAAAAAATAGAAAAATTAGACTTACCCGAATCAAGTAAAATGCGTTAGACTATAGCATACTATCGCGAATTTTTAACTTTTAATGAAAACCGTCGCAATTTTTTTACTTTTCGAATGGACAAATTGGGTTTACCAGTCTTAGTTTGAGAAACCCTTTAGGATTATCAGGTTAAAAAAAAGAAAAATTAGACTTACCCGAATCAAGTAAAATGCGTTAGACTATAGCATACTATCGCGAATTTTTAACTTTTAATGAAAACCGTCGCAACTTTTTTACTTTTTAAATAGAAAAATTGGGTTTAATAGTCTCAGTTTGAGAAACCTTTCAGGAGTATCAGGTAAAAAAATAGAAAAATTAGACTTACCCGAATCAAGTAAAATGCGTTAGACTATAGCATACTATAGCGAATTTTTAACTTTTAATGAAAACCGTCGCAACTTTTTTACTTTTTAAATAGAAAAATTGGGTTTAATAGTCTCAGTTTGAGAAACCTTTCAGGAGTATCAGGTAAAAAAATAGAAAAATTAGACTTACCCGAATCAAGTAAAATGCGTTAGACTATAGCATACTATCGCGAATTTTTAACTTTTAATGAAAACCGTCGCAACTTTTTTACTTTTTAAATAGAAAAATTGGGTTTAATAGTCTCAGTTTGAGAAACCTTTCAGGAGTATCAGGTAAAAAAATAGAAAAATTAGACTTACCCGAATCAAGTAAAATGCGTTAGACTATAGCATACTATCGCGAATTTTTAACTTTTAATGAAAACCGTCGCAATTTTTTTACTTTTCGAATGGACAAATTGGGTTTACCAGTCTTAGTTTGAGAAACCCTTTAGGATTATCAGGTAAAAAAAAAGAAAAATTAGACTTACCCGAATCAAGTAAAATGCGTTAGACTATAGCATACTATCGCGAATTTTTAACTTTTAATGAAAACCGTCGCAACTTTTTTACTTTTTAAATAGAAAAATTGGGTTTAATAGTCTCAGTTTGAGAAACCTTTCAGGAGTATCAGGTAAAAAAATAGAAAAATTAGACTTACCCGAATAAAGTAAAATGCGTTATACTATAGCATACTATCGCGAATTTTTAACTTTTAATGAAAACCGTCGCAACTTTTTTACTTTTTAAATAGAAAAATTGGGTTTAATAGTCTCAGTTTGAGAAACCTTTCAGGAGTATCAGGTAAAAAAATAGAAAAATTAGACTTACCCGAATCAAGTAAAATGCGTTAGACTATAGCATACTATCGCGAATTTTTAACTTTTAATGAAAACCGTCGCAACTTTTTTACTTTTTAAATAGAAAAATTGGGTTTAATAGTCTCAGTTTGAGAAACCTTTCAGGAGTATCAGGTAAAAAAATAGAAAAATTAGACTTACCCGAATCAAGTAAAATGCGTTAGACTATAGCATACTATCGCGAATTTTTAACTTTTAATGAAAACCGTCGCAACTTTTTTACTTTTTAAATAGAAAAATTGGGTTTAATAGTCTCAGTTTGAGAAACCTTTCAGGAGTATCAGGTAAAAAAATAGAAAAATTAGACTTACCCGAATCAAGTAAAATGCGTTAGACTATAGCATACTATAGCGAATTTTTAACTTTTAATGAAAACCGTCGCAACTTTTTTACTTTTTAAATAGAAAAATTGGGTTTAATAGTCTCAGTTTGAGAAACCTTTCAGGAGTATCAGGTAAAAAAATAGAAAAATTAGACTTACCCGAATCAAGTAAAATGCGTTAGACTATAGCATACTATAGCGAATTTTTAACTTTTAATGAAAACCGTCGCAACTTTTTTACTTTTTAAATAGAAAAATTGGGTTTAATAGTCTCAGTTTGAGAAACCTTTCAGGAGTATCAGGTAAAAAAATAGAAAAATTAGACTTACCCGAATCAAGTAAAATGCGTTAGACTATAGCATACTATCGCGAATTTTTAACTTTTAATGAAAACCGTCGCAACTTTTTTACTTTTTAAATAGAAAAATTGGGTTTAATAGTCTCAGTTTGAGAAACCTTTCAGGAGTATCAGGTAAAAAAATAGAAAAATTAGACTTACCCGAATAAAGTAAAATGCGTTAGACTATAGCATACTATCGCGAATTTTTAACTTTTAATGAAAACCGTCGCAACTTTTTTACTTTTTAAATAGAAAAATTGGGTTTAATAGTCTCAGTTTGAGAAACCTTTCAGGAGTATCAGGTAAAAAAATAGAAAAATTAGACTTACCCGAATCAAGTAAAATGCGTTAGACTATAGCATACTATCGCGAATTTTTAACTTTTAATGAAAACCGTCGCAACTTTTTTACTTTTTAAATAGAAAAATTGGGTTTAATAGTCTCAGTTTGAGAAACCTTTCAGGAGTATCAGGTAAAAAAATAGAAAAATTAGACTTACCCGAATCAAGTAAAATGCGTTAGACTATAGCATACTATCGCGAATTTTTAACTTTTAATGAAAACCGTCGCAACTTTTTTACTTTTTAAATAGAAAAATTGGGTTTAATAGTCTCAGTTTGAGAAACCTTTCAGGAGTATCAGGTAAAAAAATAGAAAAATTAGACTTACCCGAATCAAGTAAAATGCGTTAGACTATAGCATACTATAGCGAATTTTTAACTTTTAATGAAAACCGTCGCAACTTTTTTACTTTTTAAATAGAAAAATTGGGTTTAATAGTCTCAGTTTGAGAAACCTTTCAGGAGTATCAGGTAAAAAAATAGAAAAATTAGACTTACCCGAATCAAGTAAAATGCGTTAGACTATAGCATACTATAGCGAATTTTTAACTTTTAATGAAAACCGTCGCAACTTTTTTACTTTTTAAATAGAAAAATTGGGTTTAATAGTCTCAGTTTGAGAAACCTTTCAGGAGTATCAGGTAAAAAAATAGAAAAATTAGACTTACCCGAATCAAGTAAAATGCGTTAGACTATAGCATACTATCGCGAATTTTTAACTTTTAATGAAAACCGTCGCAACTTTTTACTTTTTAAATAGAAAAATTGGGTTTAATTAGTCTCAGTTTGAGAAACCTTTCAGGAGTATCAGGTAAAAAAATAGAAAAATTAGACTTACCCGAATCAAGTAAAATGCGTTAGACTATAGCATACTATAGCGAATTTTTAACTTTTAATGAAAACCGTCGCAACTTTTTTACTTTTTAAATAGAAAAATTGGGTTTAATAGTCTCAGTTTGAGAAACCTTTCAGGAGTATCAGGTAAAAAAATAGAAAAATTAGACTTACCCGAATCAAGTAAAATGCGTTAGACTATAGCATAATATCGCGAATTTTTAACTTTTAATGAAAACCGTCGCAACTTTTTTACTTTTTTAAATAGAAAAATTGGGTTTAATAGTCTCAGTTTGAGAAACCTTTCAGGAGTATCAGGTAAAAAAATAGAAAAATTAGACTTACCCGAATCAAGTAAAATGCGTTAGACTATAGCATACTATCGCGAATTTTTAACTTTTAATGAAAACCGTCGCAACTTTTTTACTTTTTAAATAGAAAAATTGGGTTTAATAGTCTCAGTTTGAGAAACCTTTCAGGAGTATCAGGTAAAAAAATAGAAAAATTAGACTTACCCGAATCAAGTAAAATGCGTTAGACTATAGCATACTATCGCGAATTTTTAACTTTTAATGAAAACCGTCGCAACTTTTTTATTTTTAAATAGAAAAATTGGGTTTAATAGTCTCAGTTTGAGAACCTTTCAGGAGTATCAGGTAAAAAAATAGAAAAATTAGACTTACCCGAATAAAGTAAAATGCGTTAGACTATAGCATACTATCGCGAATTTTTAACTTTTAATGAAAACCGTCGCAACTTTTTTACTTTTTAAATAGAAAAATTGGGTTTAATAGTCTCAGTTTGAGAAACCTTTCAGGAGTATCAGGTAAAAAAATAGAAAAATTAGACTTACCCGAATCAAGTAAAATGCGTTAGACTATAGCATACTATCGCGATTTTTTAACTTTTAATGAAAACCGTCGCAACTTTTTACTTTTTAAATAGAAAAATTGGGTTTAATAGTCTCAGTTTGAGAAACCTTTCAGGAGTGTATCAGGTAAAAAAATAGAAAAATTAGACTTACCCGAATCAAGTAAAATGCGTTAGACTATAGCATACTATCGCGAATTTTTAACTTTTAATGAAAACCGTCGCAACTTTTTTACTTTTTAAATAGAAAAATTGGGTTTAATAGTCTCAGTTTGAGAAACCTTTCAGGAGTATCAGGTAAAAAAATAGAAAAATTAGACTTACCCGAATCAAGTAAAATGCGTTAGACTATAGCATACTATCGCGAATTTTTAACTTTTAATGAAAACCGTCGCAATTTTTTTACTTTTCGAATGGACAAATTGGGTTTACCAGTCTTAGTTTGAGAAACCCTTTAGGATTATCAGGTAAAAAAAAAGAAAAATTAGACTTACCCGAATCAAGTAAAATGCGTTAGACTATAGCATACTATCGCGAATTTTTAACTTTTAATGAAAACCGTCGCAACTTTTTTACTTTTTAAATAGAAAAATTGGGTTTAATAGTCTCAGTTTGAGAAACCTTTCAGGAGTATCAGGTAAAAAAAATAGAAAAATTAGACTTACCCGAATCAAGTAAAATGCGTTAGACTATAGCATACTATCGCGAATTTTTAACTTTTAATGAAAACCGTAGCAACTTAGAAAACCGTAGCAAGTTAGAGAAACCTTCAGAATTATCAGGTTAAAAAATTAGAAAAAAGTTAACTCACCCGAATCAAGTAAAATATAGCGCTCTGGTGGTTGTATAATGTTTGATGTTTCTTATTTTTTGCTTCGTTTCAACATTTCAATTATTGAAATATGTATATATTGTTTGAAAAACAATAAATCTGAAAAACTTGAATGAAAATTGCTATTGACCCATTTTCATCGCAATCTGACCCAATAACACACCGATGCTCTACCGTACCGATATCTTCACTCAGACAGGGCACTTCAATTTTGTTTTCTTGAATTATTTCATTCATTCATGTTTTTACATTTTTATAATGTTTTTTCTTCTTGATGAGTATAAATTACATAGGAAAAGTTTCCTTTCGAATATTTTTTTGTAAAATTCCCCCTTCGCGCTGCGGTCTCTACATATATGACGATGCTGGGAATAATTTTCGCCAAAATGCTCAAAATGTTGTTCCTCAGCCAAAAACTTTATTTTGCCAAGATTTCGAGTATGCGAACTTGGGAGAAGGAAATTCCGATATTAGTCTTTTTTTAGCTGCCAAAATAGGGACGAAGAATCGGCCACTATTTCGCAGTGCCAAATGATGAATGACTCTGTGGCCAAGTTTTGTTCCTGCCAAATCACGGACAATTTTGTTTTTTCTTTTTGACATGTTTTGGCACTGCCAAACTCGGCTCTTTTTTTGAACTCTTTTTGTCCGTTGAACACAGCTCTGCAACGACCACATATCAACCACTTCTAGCGACGTACCCCAACCGAGTTTACTAAACCCCAACCGAGTTTAGTAAACTCGGTTGGGGTACGTCGGTTGAAATGGTTGGTGTGTGGGCGTTGTAGCTGCTGGTATTGCATCTCGGCCTTTTGGATGAGATCAAAGTCTAGTATTGGCACTCCCCAAAGAGTTCCTGAGAGCGATCCTCCATCATCCCGGAAATGAGGCTAAAGGGTTGCAGGGGCTACAAAAAAAGCCCGATTTTGGCAGTGACAAAGCAAGGACAAAAAACCCGATTCTGGCAGTGACAAAAAAACCGATTTTGGCAGTGACAAAACAAGGACAAACAAAAACCCGATTTTGGCAGTGAGAAAACAAGGACAAACAAAAACCGAATTCTGGCAGTGACAAAACGAGTACAAAGTAGAAAGCTTGTTTTTTGACGGTTTTTCTTGGCAGGCCCGTCAAAACGCATGTTATTTGCTGCCATTTATCATGGCGCTTTTTTCCGTTTCTTGCCATGGAAAAGCTTGGTTTTTCAAGCGAAATCTGCCCGAGGAACAACATTTTGAGCATTTCGGCGAAAATTATTACCAGCATCGTCTTATATATACCTCCCAGGTAGTTTTAATGGGTACCTCCCAGGTATTCCGAGTACCGCCCACCTCTGGTTATCGGGAGAGTCAGCGATGAGGACGTTCTCCAGTATGAAAGTGCCCCTCATTCCCGCGCCCTTCCTCATTGTCACCAGTAGGTCGGGGAAGCCGTCATTATCGTAGTCTCCAACTCGCATCCAATTACGGTTGTCTTCCTCCGCCACAAACTCGAAGCCCTTTAAGTGACCTCTTCTTTCCCCTTGTTCATCTTTACCACCAGGAACGACATTACAGCGTAAATTCTACATCTCAAAACTATCTTCAAATTCTCAGATAGACAGTTCAAAGACAGCGACGTCTGGTTAAAACAACAATTGGTTAAACACACGGTTAAACTATCACAGGGAGAAGAGCTTCGATCTCAATTCTCAAACTATCTGTAAGAAAAAGGACTATGTCCCATGAATTGCTCAAACCTAAACTTGATAAACCGCCGAGCTAATCTAATGATTTCCTCTATATAATCATGAACAGGAATGCAAGAATAATACACCAATAAAAAAACAAAAAAGTTATATTCAAGCAACCGCATAAAAACGAACCCCGATAGGGCTAATGTCATGATTGGCGGACGAAGCAGGCAAACGATCACCCAATCATTAAAATGAACAACACGCCCCTTCCGCTCGAAAAGAAGCCCAAAAACCTTGGAGTTACCTTCGACTCAATGCTAACCTTCGCCGAACACGCCAAAAAACAACAAGGCAAAGTGTACAGAAAAAAACAATCTAATCCGTGCACTCACGGGCACCACTTGGGGGCAACAAAAAGAAACCGTGATCAACACCTTCAAAACAATCGGCCGCTCCGTCCTAAATTACGCTGCACTGATCTGGACCCCGGCTTCGAAAGACTACAGCGTACTCAAAACGCTGCTATGCGCACAGCAACTGGATGCCATCTTATGTCCTCTTCTGATCATCTACATCAAGAAACTCTCATGCTACCCATCAGAGATCACTGCAAAATGCTGTCAAACATATTCTATGCTGCGTGTCTGGACACAGCACACCCTACTCATTGGCTAACTCAACAACCACCACCACACAGGACGATGAAACCTACACTTCAAGATCTTTCCAACCACATCTCACAAAGTGGAATCTCTACGAAAGAACTACAAAAAAGAAATCCACACTACGGCTGTCAACGAAGCCTTGAAGTCCTACAAGCCTAATCCAATACCAGGAACTTCACCCCTCCAATAGCAGCCAATGAAAGACAACTACCAAGGGCAACACGCACAAGACTCAGCCAACTTCGCTCGAGTTACTGTAATCTTCACTGATTACAAAAACCGAAAAATCCGAATATTCCGAACAAATGTCCTGACTGCTCCGCAACGCCACACAACGTAATTCATGCTCTATCATGCCCGAAACTCCCGACTCAATGCCATCCTTCAGAACTCTGGACCAACCCAGGAAAAATAGTCAAAGCGCTAAACCTCTTACGACGATGATGATGATCGTTTTAATTGTTTACTATGTAAACTATGTTCGCCAATTCACCACAAGATGACCATTTCGCCCAAGGGGCAACAACAACAACATGTCATGATTGGAAAGCAGGTACCAGCCCATGGTATAAATCGAGAGGTGCCGAGATAAGGTAAGTTATTGAAACATAAGCCTGATCTATATGAGGTGAATCAGGTACCGGCTGGGCGGGTGGAAACTCCACCCGCATTGCTGTCCAGTCACTCCAAACGCCCTCCGTCCAATGGATGGTGTAGACAGTCTCAACCACCTTGCACTCCTTCGTCTTGCACACCGGCACCGCGATCTGCAACGGAGCAACATGTTTCTGCAAGAGAAAAATGGTCGCAACATTAAAATACCATGCTCACAAAACTAGTTTACCAGCACTGTTGAGAATTTCGAGCAACGACCGATAATGACTAGCTCTTTTCTTTCCACTCCTCACTTTGAGCTCACTTCTCAATTCGCTTCTCATTTTCAGACTCCCACGCTCGAAGAGCGGTCGTTCTTTCTAAATTTTCAACAGTTACATTGTTTTTGTATCTTGCCCATTAATTTGTCTTCCTCCACGTCAAACAGAAGAAGGTCAAAGCGCTCCACCCTCACTGTTTCTTCCTTAATAACTCTCTTTTTTCTCTCCTTGCGCTTTTAAAAAAACAGTTACATTAGACCTTTGATGAATTATGCTTGCAAAACTATTGCACTGGGCGGCAGACGAACCCGCAACTTTCGCGTTACCGTATGATGCTCTTTCTGTGTTCTCAAAACACCACCCTCTTACTTGCAAAGATCCTTCGATCAACTTCTTGTCTTTATATCAAATTTTTTTTCAAAAAATAAGCAGTTTTAGAGTGTAACTAAGACGAAAAGAAGCATAATCAATGAGAAGAAGACAAAAAACTCGATTATTAAAGTGATTTTAAAATATTAAAGATAGAAATACTTATAAATTTCCCGTGAAGTAATCATATCGACTGCACTTAAACCTTGGTAGGTCACAAACAAGATTAGCTGAATCCGTTTTTCAATTTATAAACCAAAACTTGAAACAAAAACTAATGATCCGAAAAAACATTGTAAAACCCACTTCCAAAATGCCATCAAGATTGAAGTCTGCTATAACAGGGGTCAACATATTCTGCAAAAAAAAAATCAACGTTATTTATTGGAAAATCTGTTGCTTCTCTAGCTCAGACCTTAGCGCACTTGTCAACTTTCAATGCCTATGAACGGTCCTCTGTTTTGAACTTCGGAAGCTTATCTAATCAAGCTTCCCAGAATTCAGCTCAGTTTTGAAATTTTAAAATTCATTCTCTTCAGGAACACTCCGGGTTACTGTAAACTTGTGTGTCTTTCCCGGACGCATTATAAATATAAAACCTCTGTTCTTATATATCAGTTTTATAAAAATGTTAAACTGAAGATTATACTTCCAATTCTTTTTTCATTTAAAAGAAAAAGGGAAACTTCTTTTTTAAATTTATATAGGCTTTCCTCGAAAGAGCGGTTGGTAACAAAACTTTTGGGAGTGTGCGAATTCGCTGTTTTTAGATATCGAAATAATAATACCGAGAAGTCGACTTCAGACGGCGTTTTGGGAGAATCCATTCGGGTGAACGTCGTTGAGCCACGATTCCACACCTACCAAGAAACCAGTTATTTTCAAAGTGCGGGTTTCCCTAATGAGTTCTCAGCGAATATTCCATAGTAATTCAAGCGATTTAATAATTTCGCTGGCAATCGAGCAATTCATTCGAGAAGTTCAATTTACTAAAAGAACTTGTCATGTGTTCTTTTATCAATATCGTCGAACTGTACTCGACGTTTTTCATATTGCGAAATTTAATGGAATATACAAATAATGCAAAAGTCTATTCTTTGCAAAACCACCCGCAATGAAAATCTGTCCCGTGTTGATAGTTCAGCGACGCGAAATCTGTTGAACGAAAGTCAATAAATATGTTTACATTCTTTAGAGAACACAGTGCAAAAAAAAACTTTGGCTCAATATGAAATGAGAAAATCGTAGATCAAAAAGTAACTTGTAGTTCGAGGATTCCACCCTTTCCCTGCATGGGAAAGATAAGCTCGGATATGAGATCCCTGGTAAGATCTGCGTAAAAAATAGGCATCGCCGGGTACATCACGCCCTCCCAGCCTGGCAGGTAATCCGCACATTTCTACAACCCTCTCAATTAGCAGCATACGTAAAATGTTTATTCAATTCCAATAGGTCGGGTCGCTTGCCCGAGTAGATATAACAGTTGCAAATATTCAATCAACAAAAGTTTCAAGGGCTGAAGAAATACTTCAAGTGGAAATTTCCGGATCCCCTGGCCGTTTCAAAAAAGAATTACGAAATTTTTAATTTTACGAATTTTGAGCTTAGTTGTGTTGGGGTCGTTAGGTCGGTCACCATAGGAAAAGCATTTGCCAGTTTCAAGTTGACGTATAATCAGCAGAGACAACGGATTTGTGCAGAGAGAACAGATTTGTGGAACACCAACAGTAAACAGTTTGTGTCTGTATGAAAAATACTATACTTTTCGGTCTTGAACTTGACTTCCCCCCGAGCAATAATTCATCTTAATTGGATTCAGAAGTCAATACCCTGTGCTTGAGAAACACTTCATAGTGTCTTTTCTATCTCTAGCTATTTGAGAGAAAATAAACAGCGGAAAGTCCAAGTTGTACAGGGTGACCATGAATTACCTGGACAAATTTTTAACGCGCTCTATTGCGCGACACAGTTCACCAATCTTCATTTTTCCATGATAATGCTCTGAGACTGGTTGTTTCTTGTTTCAAGTTTCATGACTCTAGCTTTATTTGTACAGTTATGGTGAAATCAAGTCCTCTTCGTGCTGTGATCATTGCCCTGCACAACTCCGGTCACACGAGAGCGGACATCGCGCGACGACTCAATGCTCCACGATCAACTGTTTACGCCACCAACGATCGTCTTCGGGAGACAGCCGATGGCAAGGACCGTGCAGGAAGAGGTCGTCCACCGACATCCGACACGCCCCAGATTAGGAGCATTCTCCGGAAACGCATCGCACGCAATCCTCGGCAATCCATGAGGAAGCTCGCTTCGTTGGTCGGTATCTCCCGTGAATCAAAGCGACTGATAATCAAACACCGTCTCGGGATGTACCCCTACAGGATGCAGAAACGACATGGATTGGATGCTCGACAGAAGCTTCTTCGACATCAACGGTGCAAAGATCTGTTGCGGGCCGAGCATTTCCGTACGCTATGGACTGATGAAAAATATTCACCATTGAGATGTCGGTGAATTCTCAAAACGACAGAATACTTGCTCACGATCGTAATGGAGCAGCTGAGCATGGAATTCGGAAGAAGCAGCCACCCCAAGTACCTCATGGTTTGGGGAGGTGTTTGCGCAACGGGCAAAACGCCGTTGGTTTTCGTCGACCCTGGTGTGAAGATAGATGACAACTTCAACGTAAAGAAGATTTTCGAAGACGTGGTAGAGCCCTGGAGTAGGACACACTATAATGGAGCTGATTGGACCTTTCAACAGGACTCGACACCTGCCCACAATTCCAAAATCGCACAAGAGTGGTTGCGCGCACACACCCCAAACTTCATAAGCACTTCCTAATGGCCATCGAATTCTCCCGACCTGAACCCGCTCGACTTCAGCGTCTGAGGCGTCATGCAGGCAAAGTTTGGAGCTATAAACCACCACACTCTCGATTCTCTGCGTGCCGCCCTTCTGAAGGCATGGGACGAACTCGACAACGACTACCTGCGGTCACTGGCATGTGGATACGAGCGTCGTCTCAAGGCATGCGTTCGCGCTAGAGGCGGCCATATCGAACATGATTGTGCATAACTGTTGGTTATATATTGTGATGAAGTATGTTATGATACGAAGATAAGAATTTCGTTTTGAAAGGAAATACAGACATTCACATTTGTCCAGGTAATTTATGGTCACCCTGTATAGTGTGGAAGAAACAGGTCATTGGCCCAGGCTCATGCGTTTAATGAGACCGGTCTAAGTCATGTTTGTACGCGCCGAGCGAGTTGGAAAAGGGACGGGAAAAGGCAAAAAATAGTGGAATAATAATTAAAGGAAAAGGAAAATAGAACTGAAAAAAGAAGAGAACGTAGATCATCTTCGGCGCGAACATCTTCGGAACGATGCGCCAACATAGCTGGTCCGGTAACTATCAGGGTGTTTCTCTGACCCGCAAAGCGGGTGAAAAAATCTATGCGCTATTCAAAAACCCCGAAAAACATCGAAATCTATACGCTTGTGAAAAAAATTCTCGGATTTTGCGTAGGGAAAATCATTGGAAAAACTGAATGTTGAACTCTGAAATTTCTAAAATCTATGCGCTTGAAAAAAGTTTGACGGGTGCTAAGAAAAACCCTGGTAACTATTAACCCTTGTCCAGGCTGTGAGGTTGCCTTTGAATATAGAGAGAAATGAACCTCTTCAAATAGCTTCTTTGTCTTGTCTTTTGATCCGAGAAAACAGAGAAGAGAGTCGTTCAATGCCACGCCGAGCAGATCATGCACACCGTCTCCGTTCACATCAATCGCCTGAATCAGGGCAAATCAAACCCCTATGGGTGGTTGAGAACATACGAAAGAGGACTATGAAATCCTACATTGAGTGTACAGGTAATCAGATAACTGAGACAAAAAAGAATATTACATTTACTTTTGTATAACCTTGGAAGTTTACCTACTTTTAGTTGAAAGTAAATGTATAAATCAATGAAACTGCACATTCAACTGCACATTAGCCATATAGCAAGGTGACGCAGAAAAATTCGATTGTATATCCAAATTGTTGCTCCTTATTATGACTAATGATGAATATTGACCTAATTGGACGAAAAGTCAAATATATATAAATACCTTATAGGCATAGGGTATTGAGAATGAAAAAAACCTCCCGGTCCCAGCCCAAAAAAGTTTTTCCGCGTTTTTTTCTTACGTTCGTAAGCTTTTATCCGCTGCAAATACATTTCCTTATATTTTACGGTGCTTGTAATGTTTAAGAAAGTTTTTAGCAGTTCATTTATTGCATTCAAGTTCAAGAAGTTAGGGTGAAAACTTAATAAAGAAATCGCTTCCAATAACGCTCCGCTCGAAACTGCAACATTTTTCATAACTTACCTAGGAGGTTTATCTAGGAAGAAACAATAAGGAAGAAGAAACAAAATTTGCACACAGAACCCGAGAAATTTTTTTTAAAGTTTGGCCCCCCACCCGCGAAATTTTTCGCTGACAGGTCCATGTGACCTATGCTTATAGGCATACAAATATTCGCCTAAAACCTCTCAGTTCTAAAAAAGGTTGTGCACTTTTGGAAACCCCATTCGGGAAGGTTCGACACACCGATTGGTTGGGTATTTTATTGAGTATGGAGGCCAACCGACTACCTTCTTATCATGATAACGGTTTAAATTCCAGCAAAATCATGCCTTTTCACTGTTTCACGGTTTTTTGAGCGGGAAAATTTATAATTATGAGAAACTCTCTTTTCTCTCCCCTCTACCTGTTTTTTCATTGTTTCCATACTCGTATTTTTATGAGCGGTAATTTCTGAAAAAAAAACAATTTCTTCGAAAAACTGCAAGTGACCTCTGTTGAGCTATTATATGTATATAACTATGTACATACCGCGACTTGATGCTTCGCATCGAAGGAGACTTCCGCCTCTCTGAATGTCTCCGTCGGCTTATCGTGCTTGGCAATGAAACCACTCCGGATAAAGACCCGGATCTACAAGTTGCCACCAATCAACGGGCTACGAACCTAGTGATTCCAAAACTTATCAGCAAACTCTTTCAATCATTAAGAATCTGCAATTAATAGCTAAAAGTCTCTGAACTGCTTCGAAATCGTTGATTAAAACCAATCTGATCATTTTATTCACTCGCGAAAGTTTGTAGATCAAAAAGATCAATGGTGACAGAACTGTAAACGCTTACCCTCGAACACCACTCTGCGTGGACAGCTTTACATTCAGTTCTACACATAGGAATCTAATGTGTCAAAACAACAACAATAACTGGGAAGAAAGAGTAACTGACTTCCCACTTCTCATCGGATATCTTTTTGGATACGATAACATCCAGAAAGCCGTCCCCGTTCACATCTCCAGTCGAGCATTCCATCTTTCCCTCTCCTACCTGAATAACCCTCCACTTCAACATTCTTCACATATGATGCTTCTCCTAACACGACTTTTAGTAAGAATTAAATACCGTATCTCATAGCAACTCATGGAGATGATCGGTTCTCAAAAGCGCGTTCGAACGTGAAACAGAAGCCTGGGGAAAACTATAAAAAAAACATCAAACTGGAAGAAACACCCAGAGACTGTATTTTTTTTCCATTAATACAGTCAAAGCATTCACAACAGCTATCGGTAACCAATAAAACGATCCTGATATTCTCGATTTCAGATCCAAACCGTTTTTATCAAATCGACTTACCTCTTTTCTCACTTTGAAAATGTTCACGCCTTGGTATTGATACAATCACTCCTCTATTTGAACAATCACTCCTCTATTTGAACAATCACTCCTCTATTTGAACAATCACTCCTCTATTTGAACAATCACTCCTCTATTTGAACAATCACTCCTCTATTTGAACTCCTACCTGTCCCTTGCGATAAAGTATTATTATCATCGACGAAAAAACTCAGTTTTATTGAGAAAAATGTGCTCATTATCACATTATTTGCCCACAAAACGCAGAAGTCCACTACATATTAGACGTTAGGACCCGATAATATGCCATGTGACAAAGACCCGTAACAGAAACCTTTCTGCCCAGAATTGGGTCTTCGGCTGAGTTCCTAACACCGTCCGTGTGATCCTTAGATCAGGTAAAGAGGCCCGAGTCTGTACTGTACAGACTGTACATGTTTTCAGCCTTTGTCATAATCCTGGTCTGCTAAAAACCTTCCTCTTTGTCATGTCCGGATATTGGCGGACTTGCTTTTTTCCGGAAAACTCATGACAGATCTATTCCCACATTTCATCTAACCTCTCACTTTTCTTGAACTTCGGCCAAAGCGCCAGACAAACTAGGGAAGAACGTTCTAGTACCTAGAAAGACTGAAACGGTCAATTTATACGCGACCAACCCCTTACCTGAAACTCCAGTGGGTAATAGTCGCCCTCTGGATCTTTGCTGCTGGGAAAGATGCCATTTTCTCCCTATAAAAGTTTTGTTTTCAGAGACTAAGACAGCTTGAAACATTGAAACCCCCTTTCGCCTTCAAAATTTTCCAGCTCATTTCCTTCCCTTTTCCATCCATCCGTTTCGTTCATTAGAGACAATCTTTGAAAACTAGCTCTCCTTGACAAATAAAGCTATAGCACAAGCAAATCTCAGATTACGTACTTTTTCACGATAATTCAATCAGATAACAACCGAACATCTTTTATAGATTCACCTCTTTCGTGTATCTCTCTCTCTCTCTTTTACTCTCTCACTCTCGCTATCTTTTACTCTCTATCTCTCTGTCTCTCACTATCCATGTCTTATTCTCTGTCTCTCGCTCTCTTACTCTCTGTCTCTCACCTACTCTTTCTCACTCTCTCGCTGACTCTCTCTCCGTGGAAAACTCTCTCTCTCTCCAGTGCAATAAGCGTGTTTCTCTTAGGCTGAGAGAAAGCTCAAAAAGGTGAGACTGCATACGAATTTTACGGGTCGCGAATGAAGGAGTTCATCAGACTAAACCTAAGCGTGTCCACTCTCAATGATACTCACTTCAATGTCAATCGTTGACTTGCGCGTTCTCAGTGAAAAGGAGAAAGGCCAACTCTAGATAAAGAGAAAATATAGATAAAAGCACTTCATATTCGAACAAGATTGCGTGCATTAAATCGAAAAGTTTATATGATGTGGAAAACGATAAGAGAATTTTTAAAGATAACATTATATCACATCTATTTAATGTCCCACTCGATCAACTAGAAACCGTTTTTTTCTTCAATGGAAAAAGTTGTTTAAAGATAATGAAAGTCATTCTTCTTAGACGTCAGACTCAGCAATTATCTGATAAATTTTATGATTTTTTATTTTCTTTTCTTGAGATATCAAGATTTTAGCGGATTTTAGCGGTTTTTGACGTTCGCTACTCAATTCCTGTCTCTTCGACTCCAAAAAATTATGCCTATGACACATGTATATTATAGCGAAACCGTTTTAAAACTTGGCTCAAAAAAGAAGCTAGCCAATTGCATCGTATGAGTGGAAGAAATCAGCATAATAAATTTTGAAAAAGTGCTTTTTTTAAAGGGAAATTTGAATTGTAAAATATTATTCTTGAAAAAAACTTAAAAACCATTGAGCGGCAAAAGTTCCCTTTCGGTCTATCATAATCTCTCAATATTTTTGAATTAATTTCCCGCAAAAAAGTTCATTGAAAAAAAACAAAAAGCCAAAGATTAAAAACTGCACAGCATTTTCTAATTGCCAATGCACAGCATTTTCTCAAGGTCTGAGATGTTTCGCGTCAAATAACAAGGTGAACTTGAATTTTCTCTCATGTAAAATCATCGATTTGAGAAGATAATGTTACCGCATTCAATTTCAAAAATTATCTTACCTAGGAATGTTGTAACATTGTACAAAAAATTTCCAATCGATTCAAAAAGACTGTTTAGAATTAGTGCTGCGCAGTGTTTAAAACAATAACTTTTTATTCAATTTTGTATGACATTTGCGTGGTCTCGAAAACCTGTCTCTGAAAAAATAATTATAATTATATATATTCATCTCTCTTTCTAATTTTATATTTTTCTATGTATTTATAAACCTGACTACCACATCTTACTTTCTTTCTCTTCTCTCTCTCTTTCCCGATCTTTCTTTATCCCATCTGTAAGACATTCGGTACCAAAAAGTAATCAATATTACATGCATAAACTCTTCCCTTGCAGGGGTCTACAATGGAGACAATCGGGATCAACTCAACTGTCTCCGCACGAATTCCTCATGAGCTCAAGTCTGTCATTTCACAATTTCAAGAACGCTTCGTTTCCTGTTCATAATTTTTTCGCTGTTTAAATAAACTTTCACTCACCAAAAACCTTTAAACTACATTCCCAACACGACCATGGAGGATGGGAGGAAAGGGAGGAATTATGAAAAAACGAGCCTGAAGGTGTGTGTAACGAGAATAGAAATATGGGTATTTCAAGAAAGCAAGAAAATCATCGGAGAAAGGGCAAGAGGTCTGGGTAATTCCTGAGGATCCATGCTTACCTGTGGCGATGCCGGCCTGGGCATGTCACCGGATAAAACATCAGCCGATACTCCCCTATACTATGTAATGACGAATCGAGGCGCGAGTAAAATAGCCTCTTGCCCTTCTACGGTTAACGAATGGTCTCGCGAAGAGGATCGCCGACTGCGGTGCGAGTGTAGCCGGAGAAAATTTCTCCGGACTCAAAAGGATCCTCACCAACATA
>OZ057403.1:19495039-19578628 GCA_964056735.1 Allodiplogaster pararmata
ATCCCAAAGGACTGCCGTCGACAGGAACTATGGGCAAAAAAAACAACAACAACATCTATGCTTACCTGGAAGACAATTTGTATCTTAGAGCCATTGTGAACGATGATATCCGTAAATCGGTCTCCGTTGAAGTCTCCGAAACCACATGCAATTCCCTGCAAGCTACGGTGAGATATTGAGCTATGAGCGGTGTTTCTCTAAAACGCACTCCCTATAAAACCTATGCGCTCTTTGAAAATGAGTGATACAAGCAGGGGTTAAATAGTGACCGGATCGGTCTCGTCGGCAGATACATGTACACACTGTTGACAAAAAAACTCCCTCTTTTCTTACCCTTTTCCTTCATCCCCTCTTCTTTTTCCCTCCAAACTTTGAGCGGCGGATACATGTAAACCCAAATTGGGCGGCTCCATTTAACCCCTGGATACAAGGTATCTGTTAGCAATAAATTCTTCATTTTTCCCTCGCACACTCCTGGTCTCTCTTCATTCTGTCAGTCCCTTCCTTAACAATAGTAATTTGACCTACATGCTTATTTGGCGGTTGGTGGGAAACAACCAGGTTCTTTGGTAATTTCTATGAATACATTCAAGCCATTCAAGTCAACTCATCTGTTTCTCGAAAGTGCTAAATTTCAGAAATTAGAACAGAAACAGGCTGTTCATTACCACTTTTAGGCATTTAGCAGTTTACCAATGTTGAGAATGAGAAAAACTACCTGAACAACATTTTATAAGAACCAGCTCACTAAAACTCTCAAGAATCTAAGTGCTAAGACTAGGAAGAGTCCAATTCACTAAGACTTGCAAGAGTAGCCCCTAAGAGATAGTTGCTAAGACTCGCGATACTCAACTCACGAACCTGCAAGGGCGTCTGTTTGTCGATGAACGGAATAGACACTTCGATTGCGGCGGCGAGACCCACACACACCAGAATTATTGATTGAATCATGACTCGCTCTCGCATTTCGTTTTACCTCGCAACATCTGCTGACTTCTATCAAGAACTTGATTTTCCTGTCTTGCAAGTGGTTCTTAAAGCGAAAACTTTACAATAATTTTCAAGCAAATAAATTATGAACTTCATATTATGAATTATGTACCATGAATAATCCGTACGATTGAACGTTTTCTATGGAAATCAGCTCTACAACAAGTTCGGAACTTTTATCGCTTGTTCATCTTCTCGATAGCTATAACAAACAGAACGAACAATGTTTTAACAGTGCGGGTAAAAAATGACCCGCCCAAAAGTGCGGGTAAAAAATTACCCGCCCAAAAGTGCGGGTAAAAAATGACCCGCCCACGGACCCGAGACAACAATCCTAATTAGTCTGTTATTTGCACTCTTTTCTGAGAATCGAAAAGCCACAGGAACAAATCACAACAAAAAACAAATTTAACAATCCTAAAAAAGTTTTTTTTAAACAACTATGTAATCTGAGCCTACATACTATATTGTTCTTAATACAGATTAGCATTAAAAAAAGAACCCGTAGATACAATACAAAAAACTCTCTAAACAAAAAATATACAATATTCACTAACTTGGAACCACGCATCTGAGCCGAAAAAAAACCCTTAGCTTTAAGAGCGGGAGAAAATCATGAAGATTTCGCGTAGCGATTTATGATCTTTAGAATGACTTGAATGTGATCATCTGCTCATTTAGCGACGCTTTAGTTCAACTTCTTGTCGAAAGCCGCCCTTTGGTTTTCCGAGTATTCACTAATATCCGGCCCGTTCTGCTCGATCAGCTTATCGTAGCATAGCAAGTCATCGGGTAAACATGTAGCTGGCCCTATAATTTAAACATGAGAGATAACGTGAAAATATCAGTTTTCCTCCTGAGGCCGTATGCATGGAAAACAGATTATAACAATCTGGATTATTCAAATCCAAGGATTACAAAATCCAAAAAGGTTTTAAAAAATTTTGTCGGATTATCTCTAATCCAAAAGTATTATAGCTTCCATGCATACCGGATTAGTGAAATGTATTTGGATAACTGCTAATCCAAGCTCACAATCCTTTTGGATTGCTCCATGCATACGGCCTCTGATGATATATGTTGAACTAAAAATAACTAGTATTTTCTCATTAAAAAATTTTTTTTGTTGACTATTATGAAGTAACAGATTTACATTTAACTGAAAATTTTCGCTCGCAAATATTTTTCCTTTCCACTCTAATTCTCTTCTGTTTTCCTAACCTCTTAAATCTGTCTGAGGTTTACATTCTCGCTCATTTTATAACTTTAGACCCCGCAAAGTTAGCGCTTTTTTTCGGAATGCTCTATTAAACATATGGGTACTTGTCCAGATAGACGTAGGCTCCACCCCTCTTTCCCTTCGGGTGACGGAGTTACGGATTTATGACTAATTTTGTGATACGGTCTCGTTAGCCTAAGTTGTACGACCTTGTTAGCGTAAACTATTACTAAGCCTAAGCGTAATTTAATGTAAAAATAACAGGGAGAGGGATTAGAAAGAGAGGAAAATGAGAGAGAACAGGAGCAATATCGTTATTGTGTTACCTATGCTTGCCGTGAGCAAAATCCTTCCTCCAACTGACGCATCATGGTCACTGAAAAATTCAGCATCTTCGATGATGGAAATATTGATGAATGATAAAAAAAAAATTTTTTTGCATGAAAGCTGATTTAATGGTAATTTTTTATGATGTCATTATGATATTTTTTAGGAACCTTTCAACGAATAAGAGCCATACCGTCTCATTCGCTTGGCGTAAAACTGCATAGTAATATCGCGTAAGCTTGTGTGAATTCATTCATCCATTCATTATTCCTGAATATATAGTGATATAGCACATGGATAGTTTACGCTGATGCGGAATGAAGTTTTAAAAAAAGAGAAAAAGAAAGATTGAAAGCGATGTAACTTTGATACAGCAATCGAATTTTGGCAGTGTTACTTAGAGGGGGGCGCACATTACTTGGAGGGCTTTTTGACAAATTTAGTCATTGAATTTACAAAAACCTTATAACATGAGAAATTTTCTCATGTGGTCCCGTTAGCCTAAGCCGTACGGCTTCGTTAGCGTAACCATTGCCTAAGCCTAAGTGAAAAAAGTGAATAATAGCTGAAAAAAGCTAAGTCAATTTCATCAATTAGACTGGATAAAACTAAACTATTGTGGCTTATTATCGAAGCGAAAAAATCAGTGAAAAGGGAACTGCCCCCAAAGTGAAGTGCGCCCTCCAAGTAACAAAGTGCCCGAATTTTTCATATTATCAAAAGTTCATGGAACAAAATAAAAGCACAAACAATTGCATTCTGAGTGCTGAAAAATGGTTATCGGCAAGCAAATCGTCTTCTCAGTTTGAGTCTCACCATAGACCTTCTCTCAGCTTATGTATAAATTATTACTTCAGAGGTATACACAAAAAAGAAATGACTCTCCTCGTTTTCTCAGCACTTGGATGAGTAACTTTGTGAATACACACTGAAGCATGTGGTTCTGCTCGTACCTGAGACGCTTGCTTCCCACCCTTTCATCTATATATCCACCGCTCTCTTTTCTTTCTCAGATTTTCCCACTCAGAAAGAAATCTAAGATAATTTTTTTTCAGACATTTCGGCTTTATGGACCCCCCTACAAGAGGTTCCATGGTTCACACGTCTGACTTAGTTACATTAACAAAAAATTATTTCTACATTAAAAAATATTTTTTACATTAAAAATAATTTTTAATTAAAAAAAAACGCTTAGGCTTAGAATAAGTTTACGCTGACGAGGCCGTACAGTTAAGAGACCGTATCAAAAAAATTCTAATCTCATCTGAGGGGGTCCATAAACGCAAACAGTGCAGACATTTACTTATTTATCATGACACGCATTCTTTAATAATCTTTTTGATAGAGATCACAGGGTACGTAAACCTAAAACACGCCTGAGGTTTTGTGAAGCGCGTTTTAGTAGTGCATGCCGTCTATTGCTACTGAATTTTAGAAAACTTATGGAAGTTTTCCACACAATATATAATTTTATAAAAATGAAAAAAAACCTTCCAAAGTAGATATTTCCATTTGAGTTTTTTTAAACTGAAAATTCTCATCAAAATTCTCATCGTGCAGCGAGTTCCCTTTGTCAGTGAATTAGTTTTTTCTGGAATTTTTTTAAAAACTAAAATTGTAATTCTTATATATTGATGTCAAGAGATAGAGAATTAATTATGCAATGACGCAACGACAAGTAAAAATCTCTCTAGTGTAGAGTTCATTCCAAGAGCATATTCCCTCGACTTTTCTTCTGAATAAAGAAACGCTAAGTTACCGCTGATTTTCGTTCACTGGATTTTCGTGTTTTTTTATGCGATAGTTCGATCATTTTTTTAATTCCAAACTCATTTTAATTATTTCTCTCTGATAAAGATATCACAAATAAATTGTATAGTTTTATGGAACAGTTTCCAAAAATATTGTAAAACAGCTCTCAGTGCTATATGTCTCTATGAACGCAGATATAAAAACTCTTAAGAATAGCCTATTAACAAACCTGTCACGACCTGTCATGGGCGCCTTCCACTGTGCATACGTTTAAACCAAATTATTTTGAATGAAAAATGTTGGATAAAAATTAAAATATCCATGAACCTTCTAAATTCGATAATTTTCACGATGTTTTGAATGCAGGAAACCTTAAGACGGTACAGTTCTAAATGTCTAATACTAGCCAGGAGTAGTCTTCAGACGTTTTTATGGATCGAAACCTTTTTTCCGTGAACTAAATCATTAATTGTTAGCTAAGCAAATGGTTTGTGACTGTTTGAAGTAATCATTCCAACTATCATTCTGTGACCGAAATTCCGTTTCACCATAGATCACACAGTTAAACGTGTTTTGTCCCTCAGAATTCCAATTCCGTCAGCTCCGCTTACAATCCCTCCAATTTCTGATGCTCTTTCAAGATTCGGGAAGATTGGTGAAATAAAATTGTGTTGACATGAGTATACAACTTCGAACATATTCATAGAAGACAAAAAAATATTCTTAAAAACAAGTAAAAAACTGAGAAAAAACAATTTGATTTTGATAGATTAGGAGAAAGTTGTTTTCGAGATGGAATCAAACTCAGCAGCTTTTTTCCTTACCACATCACCTAAGATGCAGGGCCGATCCTTAATCACTAGACACAATAGTTTACATTACTACATATAAAATGCTTCTTCAGATAATAAAAATAATGTTCCATCGTCTGACTTCGCCTATCTGCAACAAATTTCGCCTGTTATCTGCTACCCTTCAAGTTCTGAAGAAACTCAAAATTAGGACTCGTGCTTTTTGAAAATTCATGTAACAATGGCCAAACATCATGTAGAGTCTTATGCTTTTGAACTTGTTCATTTTGACCCCAGCTGGTGATTGAAAACAAAAAAATAAACCTTTGACGAGATTTAGTGCTGCTTCCGGACTCTCTGAAAAACCCATGTTTAATTGTTTTTATGAAATAATCGGGTGTGACATTAAAAAGCTCAGCTTGACACTCCACAATGAAAACAGAAGCATGGAGTATAAAATGAGAAGAGAGGAGAAAAAACAGCAAGAACGTTACTTGCTTTGCTTTATCATGACGTTAACCGCCTAACATGAGACTTTAATGCTTGAATCCCGTCAAAACATGCTGTGTTCCGTTTATAACTGTTCAACAATGTATGTTCTGTTTATTTATAGGCGCTTCTTGCTTTTCTCTCATTTTAGAGCACTCTTCCTTCTATGAAGTGTAATCTGAAGGTATGCATTATTCACGATTCATAAACTTCAAGAGCACGCTTGAATAAGAGAACAACTCCTTAGAGCTTTTATACGACGTGTTCAGAAGCATTAGAAGTGTACTAGAAAATAGAAATAAACGAGCTTGCTTTTTGTGTGAGAAGAAAAGAGGTTACATGGCTCGATCAAGCCCTGTGAACCAGAAAAGAGGTTACATGGCTCGATCAAGCCCTGTGAACCAGAAAAGAGGTTACATGGCTCGATCAAGCCCTGTGAACCAGAAAAGAGGTTACATGGCTCGATCAAGCCCTGTGAACCAGAAAAGAGGTTACATGGCTCGATCAAGCCCTGTGAACCAGAAAAGAGGTTACATGGCTCGATCATGCCCTGTGAACCAGAAAAGAGGTTACATGGCTCGATCAAGCCCTGTGAACCAGAAAAGAGGTTACATGGCTCGATCAAGCCCTGTGAACCAGAAAAGAAGTTACATGGCTCGATCAAGCCCTGTGAACCAGAAAAGAGGTTACATGGCTCGATCAAGCCCTGTGAACCAGAAAAGAGGTTACATGGCTCGATCAAGCCCTGTGAACCAGAAAAGAGGTTACATGGCTCGATCAAGCCCTGTGAACCAGAAAAGAGGTTACATGGCTCGATCAAGCCCTGTGAACCAGAAAAGAGGTTACATGGCTCGATCAAGCCCTGTGAACCAGAAAAGAGGTTACATGGCTCGATCATGCCCTGTGAACCAGAAAAGAGGTTACATGGCTCGATCAAGCCCTGTGAACCAGAAAAGAGGTTACATGGCTCGATCAAGCCCTGTGAACCAGAAAAGAGGTTACATGGCTCGATCATGCCCTGTGAACCAGAAAAGAGGTTACATGGCTCGATCAAGCCCTGTGAACCAAAAAAGAGGTTACATGGCTCGATCAAGCCCTGTGAACCAGATCCTGTGTTTGAGTTTGATGATGTGAAACGGTTTGAGAAGGTGCATTTATGAGCGTCTTTCGTTAAAAGTATTTCGGTTGTTGTACTTTGATGAGAATCGAAAACATCTTTGAACCTAATTCAGAACAGATTTGTAGCTGTAATTGACGCAACTTGTCATATCCTACAAACGAACAGGAAAACCGTCCCAAAAAAAGGAACTATAAACTCAATTTAATAACACAAACATTTCACAAAACTTGAGAAAAAAAGGTACTTTATTTTGGAAGTGAGAAGATCAAAATAATAATAATCTTTTTTCATCAAAGTGTAACAGTTCTTATTCAAATTTAATTCATATAACACGCTTTCTAAATTTGCTTGTTTGCAATAAGCGTTATCTAGTACTTCATGGACCACTTTGTTCGATAATTTCATCGATATAAATGATCTATGTTCTCGCTTCTTAAACACTCTACTTCCTCTTATCACTGATCAAACTCCTTTTTACAAACGTAAACTACCTTTCGACTCTTACCCACCTCATATAAAGAAAATGATCATGTACAAGTTTAGTCTTTTTCGCAAACTGAACTGTGCTCCAGTTGTGACCGAATTCAATAAAATATGTAAGAAAATAAAATCTGAGATTGAGAAACTGAATAGAAATCGCAAACTCAGACTTTTAAATTCCACAAAGAACCTATACAGTTTTGTAAATAGCAGATTAAAACAAACAGCTCGTATTGGTTGTATAACTGTCGATGGATCATCCAAGTTGACTGACAAGGCAAAGGCCAGTGCATTAGCCTCTTACTTCTCCTCTGTCTTTACTCAAGATAATGGAAAATTGCCTATTCTCAGTTCTCGAAATAGTTATTCCATGTCAGACTGTATTATAATGCCTCAACAAGTATTGCATCATTTGAAGAAACTGAAATCATCTTGTTTTTCGCCATCTGACTCTATTCCGTCTATTGTATATAAAGATTGTGCAGAAGTACTTGCCGAGCCCCTTTCGTTTCTGTTTAACTTTTCCTTAATACTGGGTAAGGTTCCTGACATCTGGAAACAAGGCAAAATTGCTTCCCCAAGTTCTCCCGAACACTTTCGGCCAATTACAATATCTCCTGTTGCTTCTAAAGTTCTAGAACGTTGTCTAAAGCGTGAAATAAATCATTGGTGCGATGTCTTCAATCTCATTCCAAACTGTCAACACGGGTTTCGCTCTCGTAAATCGGTTGAAACAAATCTCCTAGAATGTACTCAATCATGGCAGCGTGCACTAGACTGTGATAATGTTGTAGACATACTATATTACGAATTAGCGAAAGCTTTTGATACAGTTTCACATGATAAGCTGTTACATATTCTTGAAAGTGTAGGTTTTCGAGGCAATTTGTTTTGCTGGTGCGAGTGTTTTCTGCAAGGCCGTACCTCGCGTGTTCGTGTTAACAACACCCTTTCTGATAGTTTTCCAATCTCTGTCTTAGGCCCGATTCTATTCTCTCTATATATCGCTAGCCTGTCATATAGGCTAGAAAATTTCCATCTCGTTTCTGTCAACTTGTTCGTGGATGACATTAAAGTATTTGCCAATTTCTCTCCTGAAGACTCTACTCTTGCCCACTTACAATTGAAATCCGCTGCTCTAGAAATACAGACCTTTTGTGATGAATGGCAGTTGACGATCGCGAATAACAAATGCAATGTTTTAAATTTGGGTAAATCTAATCCTGGTCTATCTTATTTTGTAAAAACCGATGATCATAGTGACATTCCATTCAAAGTTGCAGAATCACCAATAAGAGACTTGGGAGTTTTCATTGAGGTTGATTTGTCTTACGAATAACATATTGAACATGTTACAAGACGAGCAATGAGATAAGTCTATGCTTTATTTCGGTCATTATGCATCAAAAGTTCATTAGCATATATTCGTTGCTACAAATCTTTCATTGTTCCTTTACTAGACTTCGGCTCTGTCATTTGGTCTCCGTACAAAAAGAATCTCATCAGAAAAATTGAGCATGTCCAGCATATTTTCACACGATAACTATGCATTCGATGCTCTTACAATCGATAATCTCCGCAAACCCGACCTTCCTACAAGTATAGACTTAAAAGCTTCCAATTAGATACTTTATTGTCGCGTAGAACTAAGACAGATATCATCTTCTCTTATAAAATACTGAATGGATTAATTGATATTCCAATTAGTAAAATGTATAGTCTTAAGCCTTTTAATGGTCGTACTTCTAAGTATTCATTTCACATTTCCCTTACGCGTAGACTACCATTATTCCATTCTTTCGCCTTTCGTTCCGCTAGATATTATTGTAAGCTTGCCTACGATATTGTTTCTGCTCCCAATGTACTTGCTCTGAAAGCAAGATTGAGTTCTCTCGATGTATTAGAACTACTCAATCTGCAGTTACCTAACCCGTAGAGAATTTATCATGTGTTGATCATGTTCCGAGTGTTGTCGCATTTTTGTTTCAAAAAAATGTATCTGAATAAATAAATAAATTAATAAGATTTGAGATGTTTTCGAAAATAAACCGTTCAATCTGAGCAAAACAAGTATGCACAATGGTATTATATGCTTTGATTATCATTTGTTCTGTAAATGTCTTACATCTCATTCAAAAATCTATACAATTTACACATTTCCATCATTTACCTTTCTATCTCACTCCGATACCTTTCTATCTCACTGCCTCTTTCTATCTCATTTACTGCCTCTTTCTATCTATCTCACTGCCTCTTTTGCTCGTATCTTTTCTATTACAACTAGCTTTTCCAGACTATCAAAGAGCACACGAAAGCACGTGTTCCAACTACATAAGCCAATGGGAAAACAATGAGGACATAATCCTGATTGATGATGAGAATCTCACTGCTCTTTTCTGTCTAATGGAGTGAGTGTGTACTGTACTCATCCCTTTCAACATAAGGGGGAAACAAAGCATCAACTTATTTTTTGTCTGCAAAGGTAAGAGAGAGAGAGATAGAGAGAGAGAAAACTCGAGAAAAAAGAGAAAGAAAAAGAGAGAGAGAGATAGAAAGGTAGAGGGGGGAGAAAGAAAGAAAGAAAGAGAGAGAGAGAGAGAGAGAGAGAGAGAGAGAGAGAGAGAGAGAGAGAGAGAGAGAGATAGTGAGAGTAGGAAGGTAACAGGAGCGATAGAGACCGTATCATTCATAATGTGTGATCAGGTGGAAGAGAATAGCGCAATTTAGTGTTCCACTCGCGAGTGTGCCAAATAGTGGTTATTTCATGAACTTTTCTGGTATCAAAAACAATCATCGCCCTCCTACGCAAACATTTTACATTTTCACCTCCAGCTCGACAGAACTCGTTAAACAATGTGATCGAGTCAACTCATAGTTCGTGAAATTTGTGATCCCTAACATATCATATCAATGTATTCTCTGCTTTAACGAGAGTATGTGATCTATGCTGCTAAAAATCTTTTGTGACTTTTAAAGAAGACCGTTTATTGCGGAGACTTTACAAACTTGATTGTGTTATCACTCTCTCACAAAAAATTTCTAGTTGTTTCTAAAAATTTAGTTTCTCTAAGCCTGCTTATAATTTCAACTGTTTATAATTTCTGTTATGTTCACAATAGAGCCCATTGCGAAGAGATTGAATTTTTTTTTGCCACTAAGCTCTCACTTTAAATTTCTCTATGATGATCAAACAGATCTTTTCGTGTTTCCATTTCGCCTTCAAAAAATTTCCGTTTTATCGCGTTTCATTTCCTTTACACTCAAATTGAGCACTTGTATCTTTGTTGTGATTTGGAAATGCTTAAGATAATGTTAGAATAGTAAATGAAGTCATGCATTTACTTCATTGGCTTTTTCATCAATGTTACGTCTAGGAGCGCCATAATTCATAAAATTACACACATAAAATATTTAATTCGAGTGTTTGAGCGCGAATATTGAGGAACGAAAAATATTACAGAAGTTTATACGGTGCAGCCTGAAGCTGTTCGAATTATGTAATAACCTTTTTTCTATCACAGTGATGAAATGATAATAGAGAAACGATCAATGCTCTTTTGACGTTGCCCTTGAGAGCTAATCCGCGATTTTTTAGCTGTAATACTAATATGAATGAAAGCATAGGTATTCCGATTCCGATTTTAAGGTATTCCGATTGAGCTATTAGCGGGCTTTTTCTATTTAATATTTGAGTCTATACTTTTTCTGGTACAGAATAGTTTTTTTCTGGTACAGAACATCTCTTTGTCTGAAACACATATAGAGCAAAATTTTCGAGAAAAATCTTTTTCAAAGGCACTTAATGTTGTATTCTAGACAAGGAACCATTCGAGACTTGGGTGTCTCGTTCCCACATCCCTTTCTCTTTTAGAAACTTCTCCAGATCCTCTGGTTGTGTCGTGGAACCATTCGAGACTTGGGTGTCTCGTTCCCACATCCCTTTCTCTTTTAGAAACTTCTCCAGATCCTCTGTTTATGTCGTGGAACCATTCGAGACTTGGGTGTCTCGTTCCCACATCCCTTTCTCTTTTAGAAACTTCTCCAGATCCTCTGGTTGTGTCGTGGAACCATTCGAGACTTGGGTGTCTCGTTCCCACATCCCTTTCTCTTTTAGAAACTTCTCCAGATCCTCTGGTTGTGTCGTGGAACCATTCGAGACTTGGGTGTCTCGTTCCCACATCCCTTTCTCTTTTAGAAACTTCTCCAGATCCTCTGGTTGTGTCGTGGAACCATTCGAGATTTGGGTGTCTCGTTCCCACATCCCTTTCTCTTTTAGAAACTTCTCCAGATCCTCTGGTTGTGTCGTGGAACCATTCGAGACTTGGGTGTCTCGTTCCCACATCCCTTTCTCTTTTAGAAACTTCTCCAGATCCTCTGGTTGTGTCGTGGAACCATTCGAGACTTGGGTGTCTCGTTCCCACATCCCTTTCTCTTTTAGAAACTTCTCCAGATCCCTCTGGTTGTGTCGTGGAACCATTCGAGACTTGGGTGTCTCGTTCCCACATCGCTTTCTCTTTTAGAAACTTCTCCAGATCCTCTGGTTGTGTCGTGGAACCATTCGAGACTTGGGTGTCTCGTTCCCACATCCCTTTCTCTTTTAGAAACTTCTCCAGATCCCCACAGTATTTCGTGAAACTCTGGGAAACCTTCTTGATATCGTCTCTGTTTTTATCGTAAGCGTTTTCAATAGCTTGAGCTGTTTTATCTCTGAGTTGTTTTGCTTGACTCATTTTAAGTAAGTCTTCCCCTTTGGTTCTATAGAACAAGACCCTCAATTGTCTAGTATATTCATCTGCGTCACTATGTGGGTTTTGTTCAAGGCTTTCCGTGGACCCAGATCTCAACATGGAGATAGTAGGGAGCGTTGGAACAGGTGTGGCCAACCGAATTTCGTCGATGCTTCTGGCTTTTTCAGTCTCTTCTTCTTCTGTAGCTTCTTCTGCACTAGAGAACTCACTTTCCCGTCTTGAATGGAAAATATTAGGATTGATTTGGGCAATGGGTGCTAATACTGATCTAAAAGTCTGTGCCGTGACCTGTTCTTGATTTCGTATCCTTTGAAAACTGGGCTCGGAGACTGTCTCTCTTATCGTTGAGGGAATTTCGTCTGAATTGAGGGGGGTATTTGGGGAACTTGGAACTGTGTTGTAATTCACGTTTTCTTGTGGATTCATGACTTCTCCTGGCTGAAGAGTCAATAACGGGATATTTTCGATTGTGTGGTCTGACCAGTCGGATTCTTCGTTATGGACTACTGATATTTCCGAAGAGTCTTTGACTACAGTGGTGATTGACATCGTGCTTGCAACCCAATCAAATACGGAATACCGTGAATCGCTTGGTTTAAGTAAAGTTATAGTTTGAGACTCAGTGCCCACCACTAGCGTCTCTTCTTTTTCTGGTAAGGTTTCGACCATTGATAACAATTCAGCAACGATTACTGAACTAATGCTAGTATCTAACGGACAACACACAATTGACATAGAATCTGCCGGAGCAGTGACTTTGTTGGGTTGCAGTTCATCAACAAGTGTTGAACCAATGTTAGTATCTGACGGACAACACACAATTGACATAGATTCTGCCGGAGCAGTGACTTTGTTGGGCTGCGGTTCATCAACAAGTTTTGAACCAATGTTAGTATTTGACGGACAACACACAATTGACATAGATTCTGCCGGAGAAGTGACTTTGTTGGGCTGCGGTTCATCAACAAGTTTTGAACCAATGTTAGTATCTGACGGATAACACACAATTGACATAGATTCTGCCGGAGCAGTGACTTTGTTGGGCTGCGGTTCATCAACAAGTTTTGAACCAATGTTAGTATTTGACGGACAACACACAATTGACATAGAATCTGCCGGAGCAGTGACTTGGTTTGGTGGCAGTTCATCAACAAGTTTTGAACCAATGTTAGTATTTGACGGACAACACACAATTGACATAGATTCTGCCGGAGAAGTGACTTTGTTGGGCTGCGGTTCATCAACAAGTTTTGAACCAATGTTAGTATCTGACGGATAACACACAATTGACATAGATTCTGCCGGAGCAGTGACTTTGTTGGGCTGCGGTTCATCAACAAGTTTTGAACCAATGTTAGTATTTGACGGACAACACACAATTGACATAGAATCTGCCGGAGCAGTGACTTGGTTTGGTGGCAGTTCAGCGACGAGTACTGAACCAATGTTGGTGTGGGGGAACCGTTCGCCGGGGTCCATAGAGGCCGCTTCACTCCTCTGTCTTCCGTTGAGAGGCATTTCACTTCGTACCTTTGATCTTGAGTTGGGTCCTTTTATACTTGGAGAAGAGATAACTATAAGTTATATCTTAAGTGCTTGTTGCTCATTCCAGAAAACTTTCGTTTTGTTTTGGGATCTTTACTTTGTCACCTCTTACTTGAAAACGTTATTTAGACGTGACCCGCCTTTTTTCAAATTCCTCTCTTCACCGGATTCTCTTTTTGTTCTTTTCTTCGTGCTATTTTGCGTTGAGGAATTCCACAGCAACTCCCCCCCGGTCTAATGGATCTGCTTTCCCAGACAGGAAGTGATCTATCAGTGCCACTAATCTATCTGAATGTTTTGATTCTTTTTCTCTGTCTTAGTTGTCTCTTGCCTTTTTTTTTCTGACTTCCCTTTTCTTCTCTTGCCTGTCTTACTCAAAATGACGACCTTTCCTTGAAGCTTTGCTAGTGAGTCACAAAACGCTACTCTTTTTAACTTTCTCTCTCAGACTGCTCTCACTCTTCTTTGTTTTTCTTTGCGTCTTTTTGCTTTTGCCCTTTCGTGCTTCTCTCTTTTTGACTTTCGCTCTGCTCTGCTCTTTTTTTGTTTTGTTTCTTTTCTCGCTTTTTCTATTTTATGTTTCTCTCTTTTTGACTTTCTATTTTCTTCTCGCTTTTTTTCTGAATCGTTGGCTACGTGAATGTCCCTTTCGATGGGAAATGCCAGCAAGAACAAAGGAGGGGTGTTAGCTCCAAATCATAGCGCTTTCAGAAGCTAAATGTTACAGGCCTTTAATCTCGCGTTTAGCCGAAAAGGTATCGAGTTTCCTCTACATATGCTTCTTACAGAGGGGAAAGATGCTTACTGTCCACAAACCGAAGCTCATCGGCAAATAACAAAGATATAGCAAGAAAGATGAGGAACGAAAGCCACATACATATGCTCAAGATCAAATAACGAACTTGGAAAACAAGAAATCGCCAATAGGTTTCAGATAGATTCGCGCAAATGAATGTATAGTCGTCAAATGTATATTCGGAACATTTTGTCATAAATTCATAATTGCTTCCACATTAAATCAATTTAACTCTCATCTCGATCATCTCAACGTATGCTTACAATAGTCTTAGGGTATTAAGCAAGCTTACAAATCGGAAGTTTACGGCTTATAAAAATTTAAGTTTTCCCTTGACATTTTTACAATAAGTTTTATATCAAAAAGTAAGATCCCGAGCTATACTTGTAGAGTTTCAATGCACTTTGTGTGTTATTAATGCTACTTTGTGCAAACACGAGAGATTGTTGAGGACAACGAGAAAATATTGAGCGAAAATGTATTATAGTTCCAAAAAAAAGAGAAAAGGATAGGATAGTCATAACGCAACAACATCAAAACATCGTTTGTTTTTTTTTTAAAACTTTGAGCATATATATTCAACATGTCACGGTGAAGGTTGAGAGATGCGTGCCCTTACGGTATTCACAAAAAAAAAAAACCGAAAACAAAAAACTTAAGATTCTACAGTAATTCGTCGGAACGCTACAAGTTTTCAATTTAACTTTTTAAAAAAATAATCCCGTGGATCAGCAGAAAATTATCAAAATTAACCAGTTAGCGGCGACTATAGAGCTCGACCTGATGGATTACTCAAACTCAACTTGAGACACATGTTGCACTAAGCAATCCTCGAAAAGTGGTTCTTCAACCAGAATCTAAATTTAAAATTTAATGTATTATTACTGACCGGTTCTCCTTGAACTGACGGTCTTTCGATCGGCTCTCGGGCGGGACTCTGCCGCTTCTCCCTTCATGGGGTATCTCTTCAGTGCCGCCGGGTGACTAGAGCCTCTTTGGCTCTTCGGTTGCTTCCTTTTAAACATCTTAAAACTCTTATTTTTCCCCCGGAGACCGGTGGACAGTCGGTCTCCATCTATTTCCAATTTTTAAAAAAACTTTATGATAATAATTTATTTATTTATTTTTTTTTAAGAAAAGAGAGAAAAGCAAAATTTCTGTTGAACGGCTTAATAACCAAGTGTTCGATCATTCGTTCACTAATTCTATGGCGAGCTGTAAGAACTGATGATTGTCTGATTTCTTGAAAGATCTAAATAATTTCATATCATCTGCGTACAACATTATTTGACGATCTGGTTAATAATTGGTTTTTTGTATAATTCGTCTATTTTTGTAAAAGAAAGAAAAAAATTCAATAAATGCCTTTTTAAATATCGTTGCATCGTCGAATACTCTTTTTTTCCTTTCCTCTTTTTTAAAAAAAGGCAGCCAGGCCTTGAAAGATATTCGGTTGGGTTGCGTAACCATGTGGAACATGGGTACAAAAAAAGACTCGAGACATGAATACAATTCGAAAGAAAAAACACCACGCTTTAAAACTTGCCTGTGGACTGACTTCCATTAACCTGACGAGTCTGCCGTCGTCGCTTCTCCCCTCAATTGACGTTTCAATTGGGAAACTATATATTTACTAACCGGAACTGTTCCGTTCTCCTTCGGTCGGTTCTCCTCGAGCGGGTACTGTGCCGCATCTTCAGCCATTGCTGGGTTTTTCTCTTCGACCGGGAAACTACGTCGACGGGACTTCGGTGCCCTCGGGATACTTCTGAATTTAACCTTTTCTCTTATTCCTTAAAACTGACCGGTTAATCTCAACTCGCGGTCCTTCGGTCCGATTTCCGTCGAACGGATCACTTCTCTGACGGGAGGCCCCTGCCGTCGCGCTGACTAGAGCTCTGCTGGCTCTTCTACTGTTTCCTTTAACAAGCGTATTCCTACTTTTCCCCCGGGAGATCGGTGATCAGTCGGTCTCCCTTTTTGTGTTTTTTTAAATGTTTTTTTAATTATTTATTATTTTTATTAATAGAGTATTTTATTAAACATATTAATAACATAATAGCATCGCATGAATTCAACATATTAACGAAAAGGAAAAGAGAAAAACAACGGAGCAGCAATCAAATGAGACTTTAGACTTCAGAGTATGAATTAAGCATATTAACGAAAAAAAGAGAAAACAATGGAGCAGCAATCAAATGAAACTTCAGAGTATTGAGATTTCTGACAGAAGAGAAGAGAAAACGAAAAAAAGAGAAACAGTGACTTGGAAACGAGGAAGAGTGTGTGAGAAAAAAAAGGGGGGTTGGAAGAGAGAGAGGCGGTGACTGACCTATTCCGGACTAGGTCAGCCACTCGCTGCTACCAGTGAGGGAAGTGTGCGTTTCGGCCCCAATGTGAATGTACCCCAGACACAAACAAAGTATTCAATGATCCATTTATTGGCTTTTAAGGCATGTGCATCGTTACGGCGATATAGAAATGGGGAGGGGTCAGTCACGGGCTCGGTCCAATGATCGGGATCTCGTTGGGTAAGGGCCAGCCTTTCATCCTCTTCCACTGGCTCTTATAGACCGCATAATAGGGCGTGGCATCTCGTATGGGCGTGGCATCTCATATAGGCCTCAGAATAGGTCGATCATCTCACAAAATGGAACGCAAATTCTCGAATGTTCAGCAATCTACATGTAACATGTATCGTATGATTGTACACACAGAGAAAAATTGATCACTTTTGATACATTTTCTGAACAATATAAAGGGGACGATGTGGTTAATGCCCTTTATATTGTTCAGTCTGTAGTAAAACTCGCCCCAACTCGCCCTAATTCGCGAACTGCGAAAATGTTCACTTGTGGTAAATAATATTGTTCAATTGGAAAAAAAGTGTGCAGTATTAAACCTCGCTCATAACTTGCGAGATTTTCTTCCTTTTTTCTTTTTCTTAATTTTTTTCTTCTTCCAAATTAAAACAAAAATTGCGTTTTTTTTGGAATGTGATGAACACTTTAAATCAACAAACTTTTTTTTCCAACAAGCATGATAGAATCTTTTTAAACAAGCATTTACAGAATAACCAAAGAAAAATATTCCATCAAAATATTCCATCACAATATCGATGAACACAAGCATTTACGGAATAACCAAAGAAAAATATTCCATCAAAATATTCCATCACAATATCGATGAACACAAACAGAAGAGTCAAAGCAGAATAATAAAAAAATTCAAGGTTCTTTGTAATGGGTAACTGGTTAAAAAAAATCAACAAGCATGATTCGATCATTGTCGAAATAACGAGAAGAAAAGATTTCAATAATCTCAACAAATAAACAGAAGAGTCGAAGCACAATTAAAATATTACACTGTTCTTTCTATTACATTGGTTTCAAAAAAAGTTATTAGGCATGATGCGATGAAAGGTAAACCATCTCTAGCTTTTGTTGTTCAGATCACTCCGTGGCACTTGTCTAGTTAGACGTAGGCTCCTCCCCCATGCATTTTGATGTACGATGTTGCTCCTGTTCTCTCTCATTTTCCTCCTCATCCCTCTTGCTGTTATTTTTACATTAAAATAAGGGTACTTGTCCAGATCTACGTAGGCTCCGCTTCTCCCCCTCGGGGGGCGGAGTCACGGATTTATGACTACTCTTAGGCTTAGTAATAGTTTACGCTAACGAGGCCGTACGGCTTAGGCTAACGAGACCGTATAAAAAAATAGTCATACATCCGCGACTCCGACCGTCGAGGGGGAAGAGGGGCGGATCCTACGTCGATCTGGACAAGTACCTTTTCTGTTTCTTATCTTAAGTAGCAAATATATAAAAAAAGCATTTCGAAAACACGAGAAAAAATAAAATACCATTTTTACGTTTTAAGTGATTTTTTTTCTCTCCTTCTAACCCTGCGCTGATCTTCTGATGAGTTCATTTCTGACCTGCAAGCATTCGGAGTCATCAGAAAAGACATGAACACCTAATTTTTTTTGGCATTCTCGAAAGATCAAATCTAAAATTTGGAGAATTTTTTTCTAAAATAAAGAAAGATCAAATCTAAAATTTGAAGAATTTTTTTGTTGCATTCTTTTTTGTTGAATTCTTCATTCGCAACCAAAAATGTTCAAAATGTGATCAATATGCGTGGAACCTTTTTATTGGTTATAAATTTTTTTTCTGTGTGTAATGAGATGCTGAGACAAAGTTACAAGGGAAGCTTTAACTGCTTCCCCTGTAACTAGCTTGAAGCATATTTAAAAACATGATGGTCGGCATTCAAAGTTTTTGAAACACTTTCTTCTTTGAAAAAATGTTTGAAAAATCTACCGTGGTGTGATCTCGAATTATCTTTGCTCAAGACTCGAGCATTATTTGTGTGTAGAAGCTATTGTGAATCGCCGAGTATTTCTGTGATAAAGCTCGTTCAATTCTTCTTTTTGACGGAGATCATGAAGCTATTTATAGATTATTTTTAACCAGTTTTATCATGTATGTTAGAATATATAAGTAAGCGAAAATTTATTTGTATATAAACGAGCGTTCTCTCAAGGTGCTCGTCCCTCCAAAATGCCGAAAATGTAGTCTGTGAGTTTGGACTCTCCTGCGCCCTCCATTCCGAACAAGACGGATCCTCCGGTAGGGTTTGTTTTCTTGAGAATAATATAAATCGAGTTACGAGAATTGCGTTTGAAAAACACGATGCGTAATTCTAAGCCACCAAGACTGCTGTCTACGAACTGTAGGGAACCTTGGCGAGTTCTTTTTATCTCTAGCAATGATCAGACTACACACAAATTCTTTCTTTTTCTTGTTATTGGTCCAATTCAATCAGTTTTCTAGAAATCGAACTATTCATATTTGAGACGATGAAGAGGAAAAAGAAATGCTGCAGTGCAAATTTAGGAAGCATCAATGGAGTAAATAGACGTTTTCTCGTGTAGTTTTCAATAGACACTTCGGAAAATATAATAATCCACTCTTATTACTGACAATCGTTCAACGGTGAAACAAAATTAAACATAACAACTTCATTATCCTAGCATAGTTCACCAAGGATGTAGTGTCACTGTTCAATTCAATTTTATTACGTGAAAACATTACATGCAGCAACGCATAAATTAATCACGTGGTACGAGATTAAACAATTGAATTGTTTGAATTACATAAATAGGTGAAACAATGCAGATTACATCCAGGCAAACATATATCATTCATCAACACTATTAATTTCGGTGAATATACGAGCTGATCGTATAGAGAAGGCATTTCTTCTGCAAATAGTTCTCGGAGCAGGGTGGATTATTTTGAAAAATGCGCCTCTAGTGTTGGACGCTCTTATTTCAAAGTTGTGGTGCGTCCTGTCAGAGAGTACTTTTTTCCCAAATATCAGTTTCAAGAGTAGTTTGAGGTCGTTAGATTCTCTAACAGAGAGAAGAGATACTAGGCCTAGTTGATTGTTTCTCGTCTGACTACTTGGCATATTATTAAACGAACAACCAAAGCACCGGCGAAAAACGCGACGCGTAAAATAATTTTGAACCTTCTCTAGTACAGCTATGTCCTTAGCGAAATGTGGGGAGTAAACAGTTGTACAGTGTTCTACAATAGATTTAATGTATATCTTGTAAGCGTTAACAAGTACATCCGGTTTACGACTCTTGAGAACTTTAAGAATAAGATGACATTTACGCTTTGCTTTCTGAGCTATTGTTGAGCAATGAGCAGAAAAAGTCAACTTGTTGTCTACAATAAATCCTAAATCACGAATCTCGTTGAGGTAGGGTAGGGAGTGACTATTTATAGAATATGGAAAATGAGGGGAACTCTGGGTACCAATTCTTAACACAGCACATTTTGGTAGAGATAAAGGCAATTGCCAAGCGTCGCACCACTCCACTATGGTATCAATCGAGTGTTGCAGTGTTGTATGAGAGTCTGTTTTAGAAAAAGACTTATAAACTTTCATGTCGTCTGCAAAAACTTTAATTTTACAATTAGAAGAAGTTATCATATTCACTATATCAGATGTATAAATGATGAATAATAATGGGCCTAAGACACTGCCTTGGGGAACACCACTGGTAACCATGAAACTATTAGAAAGTGATTGATTAACTCGAACTTGGTAGGTTCTATTACCTAAATAAGCTTCGATCCACGAAATAATTCTGGGAGGGAGTTGAATGGACTTTAGTTTATAAATAAGTTTAGAGTGAGAAACTTTATCGAAGGCTTTCTCAAAATCGAAATAAATGATATCTGTGAACTTTTTCTGGTCTACGGCTACAGAACAGTCTTCAAGGAACAGTAACATCAACTGTTCTATTGATCTCTTATGGCGAAACCCGAATTGATCATCTGGCAAAATCTGGTTTATCTCACAATGTTTCTCTATTTCTTTACTCAACACTTTCTCGAATATACGGGAAAATAGTGATGTTATACTGATGGGACGGTAATTGGAAGGACTACTGTAAGGAGGCTTCTTCTTAACTGGTGTGACTATGGAATGTTTCCATCTGTTCGGGATTTCAGATGTAAGGAAAGATTGGTTATAAATTATTTCAAGAGGAATAGACAGAGGGACAGCGATTTTCTTGATAAAAAGCATATTCAGATGATCTGGGGTAGTACAAGAAGACATTGGGTATTTCTCTATTAGTCTACAAATATCATGACGCGTAAACAAGGGTTCTTCTAGAGAGGATGCTCTCAAGACTGAATTATGAGAGAGTGGAGGAAGCTTACCATTGTCTATGGTGTATGACTTCTGGAAGAATTCTCCAAGAAGATTTGCTTTTTCTAAGTCTTTAGATACTGAGATGCCGAGTTCATTCACCAAAGTGTCGACACCGCTTTGTTTCTGGGATGTATTAGACCTTATATACTTGAAGAACAAGTTTTTGTTCTTACTATTAACAATGTTCTTTTCTACATTTAGGTTGAATTTATCTACAAACTTTTTGCATTTCTTACTGGCTTTAACATAAATGTCATAGTCCTCACTTAGTCCACTAGAAATATAGTTGTTCCAGAAGAGAAAACGCTTTTCTTGAGCTCTCTGAATATGCGTTGGAAAAGATGCATGGGTCGCTAGAGAGACCTTCTGGATAGGAGCGAATTGCTCGGAAAAGTCCTCTAGTATGGATAGTAACAATTCGTACATTGAGTCTGTATCTTTGATGGGGTTGAAGAAGCAATGCCAATCTAAATTACATAATGAAGGGAGTAATAAGGAATAGTTTATTTTACTGTATATGCGTCGATACGAGTAAAGAGGAATTTCGTGGAATAGGGAAAGTTCGAAACTGATTGATTCGTGGTCTGAATTACTGAATGAGGGAGTGACACATGGGTTCTTCAATAAATCTTTGCTATTGGAGAGGAGGAGGTCTAGAATGTGTGATCCTCTCGTAGGGCATCTAATATATTGATTCATCTGAGTGGCTGAGCAAAATTCAAGAAATGATTTGGAAGCGGGATTCGATGAGGCTAGAGGGGATTTATTCCAGTCTATGTCGGGTAAGTTAAAATCTCCCATTATAATACATGGGTGGTTGCAGGTGACTAGATCAATCAAGAGGTTTAATAACCTCTCGCTCTTCGGTGTGTTTATATGAGGGACTCGATATAGACTAATGAAACGTATCACGTGAGATTCTATTTCAATATCAATAGCTAGGATTTCATGAGAATTCTTGATTGATTGAGAATAGATAATTTTGAATGATAATAAATAGTGTATGAGAAATAGCACTCCCCCGCCATTAGTTATTTCGCTCCTATCACATCGAACAATGTTATATTGAGAGATGAAGGAGGAGAGAACAAAAGAGTCCGGGTATCTATCCGATAGCCATGTCTCACAAAAAGAAATTATAGAGTATCTCTTTGACAGCAAAAGTTGTAGATCATTAATCTTATTCACTAGAGATCTAACATTTGCGAAATAACAATTCACGTGACTTGTGGAAGACCGGCGATTTTGGTCTAGTTTAAAGAACGATTAGGACGAGGTGACATGAATCTTCGAGGAGGTTCAATACGCTCGGCCATCAGTGGGCGAGGTTTGCTATAACTCAGAGGGGGACCGAAAAGAGGAATATGAGGTTTTGGCTTACTCCTATCAGCCAGCCAAGCACGAACTGCCCGGTCATAAGTTCTCTCAGCTCTAGTCTGTGAATGTCTCAAATACAAATCGGAGGAAAAACGGGAAAGTACATCGCGACATAGAAGAGTTTCTTGTTGATGTCCTATTGTTGGGAGTACTATTTTGAGTGGGCGGGGAGGAGCATTTGGTGATTTCGGACGATGAGAAGGCATGCGATAGACTTTAACAGGACACGCTTCAATTTGCATCGCGTCTAGAATGCAACGAACTCTTTCCCAGTCGTCATCGACACGTTGCGAAGCGTTGGGGGAACGGGACTCAGGAAGGCGGAAAAGTACTACACTGCGATGTCTCTCCATCCGATCAGCTATTTCGGATGGAGACTCGTAATACTTGAATGATGGAGAAGTAAGCGGTGGTGGCTGCGGCGTAGGGGTAAAATTGATGATCGGGGGAGGTACAGAAGTAGATGAGAGAGGCTTAGTAGAAGTGGTAATAATCGAAGAGGGAGAAGTATTGCCATGAACACACTGGGGGCTAGCATTCACTTTCAACAATTGTTCGGCGAGTTCCTCTACTTTCATAGTAAGATTCTTAATGAGTTGACCTTGGGCGTCAACAAGGGAGGCCAACTTGGTGTTCTTCTGCTCCAGTAGAAGGTTCTTCTCATCACTTTTCTTCAAATAGTTATAGAGCTCAGTTAGAGGGTCCGCTTCCTCGGTCACTCGTCTTCCTCTCGTTGTTGTGATGTTTCTCATCCTGTTAAAAAGAGAAACGAGCGGGGAGGAAATTTGAGGAGAAATTGAAGACTCCATTTATACGATGATGGATAAGAAGTGATAAAGCGAACTCACTCACCGATTATGGTGCCATATAATTGAAAGCGAGCCTTGGCACCAGGCTTTGAGCGTGGCAGGGTAATCGATATTAGTCCAATAGGAAGAGCAATTTGCCAGAGCGATATGAAGAGTCACCGCTCGTTAAGAACACGAAAGGCAAGAACTGTTGAACATTTGAAAACAACGACCGCCCTTTGAGCGGGAGAATCTAGAATAATGAGAAGCGAGCTGAAGGTAAAGAGCGGAGAAGGGATAGCTAGTCATTATTTCAGACTCCATCGCTCAAAGAACGGTTGTTTTTCGAAATTCTCAACCTTGCTGGTCTTCGAGTGGGGAATCTAGAATAATGCATCCTAGAAACATCTTTAAAACAGTTCTATATCCTAGAAAAATCCACTCTATTCACTAATTCGGAGCCATGAATGTGAGCCACAAAAAGAAAACCCGTAGTTTCAATAGCGAAAAGAAAACTCATAGAGATCTAGCGAATCGTTCCTTGATGTTCGGAATGATTTGTATATGATCATCTGCACATTTAGCAACGCATTCATCCAACTTCTTGTCGAAAATCGCCCTTTGGTTGTCCGAGTATTTACTAATATCCGGCCCGTTCTGCTGAATCAGCTTATCGTAGCACGTCATCGCGCAACGAGATAGTTGATCCTACAATACAATTGAAAAGTCGCGTTCCACTGCTCAATAAATGAAGAAAAAACAGTCGCACGGGGCACAACAACTGCACAGGGTAAAATCAAACTCAGCCAGCTATTTCTTACCTTCCGTCGAGAAAGCGTGCAGATCAGAAAGACTAGTCACGAAAGAAAGTCAGACTCAGGAGCGCGACCGAGAGCTGGTGTGAAAAATTGAGTACAGATGCGAATAGGGCATTTTCATCACTAGCCTTTAATGAATAACGCATAGGTTTCAGGGTGTTTCTTAGCACCCGCACAACTTTTTTCGAGCGCTTAGATTTTTAAAATTTCAGAGTTCAACTTTCAATTTTTCTAATAATTTGGACTTTCCCTACGAAAAAACCGAGAGAAAATTTTTTCCAAGCGCATATATTTATATGTTTTTTGGGAATTTTGGAGAGCGCATAATTTTTTTTTAACCCGCGGTGTGGGTCAGAGAAACACCCTGATAGGTTTCTCCCACAGTGCGGGTTAGAGCGCTTCTTGACAAATAAAGCTATAGCACAAGCTAACAACCGAACATCTTTTATAGATTGCTCACCTCTTTCGTGTATCTCACTCTCTCTCTTTTACTCTGTCTCTCGCTCTCCCTATCTCACTCTCGCTATCTCTTTCTCTTACTGTCGCTATCTGTCTCTCTCTTACTCTGTCTCTAGCCATCTCTCTCTCTCGCTATCTCTTATTCACTATCTATCTCTTACTCTCTGTCTCTCACTATCTCTCTCTTACTCTCTGTCTCTCACTATCCCTCCCTTTTCTCTGTCTCTCGCTCTCTCACTATCCCTCTCTTTTTCTCTGTCTCTCGCTCTCTCTCTCTCTCTTACTATCTGTCTCTCACCAACTCTTTCTCACTCTCTCGCTGACTCTCTCTCCGTCAGAAAATCTCTCTCTCCAGTGGAATAAGTGTGTTTCTCTTAGGCTTAGAGAAAGCTCAAAAAAGGTGAGACTGCATACGAATTTTACGGGTCGCGAATGAAGGAGTTCATCAGACTAAACCTAAGCGTGTCCACTCTCAATGATACTCACTTCAATGTCAATCGTTGACTTGCGCGTTCTCAGTGAAAAGGAGAAAGGCCAACTCTAGATAAAGAGAAAATATAGATAAAAGCACTTCATATTCGAACAAGATTGCGTGCATTAAATCGAAAAGTTTATATGATGTGGAAAACGATAAGAGAATTTTTAAAGATAACATTATATCACATCTATTTAATGTCCCACTCGATCAACTAGAAACCGTTTTTTTCTTCAATGGAAAAAGTTGTTTAAAGATAATGAAAGTCATTCTTCTTAGACGTCAGACTCAGCAATTCTCTGATAAATTTTATGATTTTTTTTATTTTCTTTTTTTGAGATTTCAAGATTTTAGCGGATTTTAGCGGTTTTTGACGTTCGCTACTCAATTCCTGTCTCTTCGACTCCAAAAAATTATGCCTATGACACATGTATATTATAGCGAAACCGTTTTAAAACTTGGCTCAAAAAAGAAGCTAGCCAATTGCATCGTATGAGTGGAAGAAATCAGCATAATAAATTTTGAAAAAGTGCTTTTTTTAAAGGGAAATTTGAATTGTAAAATATTATTCTTGATAAAAACTTAAAAAACCATTGAGCGGCAAAAGTTCCATTTCGGTCTCTCATAATCTCTCAATATTTTTGAATTAATTTCCCGCAAAAAAAGTTCATTGAAAAAAAACAAAAAGCCAAAGATCACTAATTGCCAATGCACAGCATTTTCTCAAGGTCTGAGATGTTTCGTGTCAAATAACAAGGTGAACTTGAATTTTCTCTCATGTAAAATCATCGATTTGAGAAGATAATGTTACCACATTCAATTTTCAAAAATTATCTTACCTAGGAATGTTGTAACATTGTACAAAAAATTTCCAATCGATTCAAAAAGACTGTTCAGAATTAGTGCTGCGCATTGTTTACTTTTTATAACAATAACTTTTTCATTCAATTTTATATGACATTTGCGTGGTCTCGAAAACCTGTCTCTGTCTCTCTAATAATTATAATTATAAATATTCATCTCTCTTTCTAATTTCATAATTCTCTATGTATTTATAAACCTGACTACCACATCTTACTTTCTTTCTCTTTATCTCTCTCTCTCTTTCCCGATCTTTCTTTATCCTATGTGTAAGACATTCGGTACCAAAAAGTAATCAATATTACATGCATAAACTCTTCCCTTGCAGGGGTCTACAATGGAGACAATCGGGATCAACTCAACTGTCTCCGCACGAATTCCTCATGAGCTCAAGTCTGTCATTTCACAATTTCAAGAACGCTTCGTTTCCTGTTCATAATTTTTTCGTTGTTTTAATAAACTTCCAGTCACCAAAAACCTTTAAACTACATCCCAACACAGTCGTGGAGGATGAGAGGGAAGGGTGGAATCAGGGCCGGTTTTTTTGGTTTTTTGGTTTTTTCGACAATTTTAACTTTTTTTAAAAACTTTTTTCGAAAATTCGAAAAACGAGTTAGTCGAAAAAAGACTTTTTTTGAAAATTCGAAAAACAAAATAGTCGAAAAAAAACCTTTTTTTGAAAATTCGAAAAACAAAATATTCGAAAAAAAACTTTTTTCGAAAATTCGAAAAACCAAAAAATCGAAAAAAATTTCGATCGAAATTTCGAGAAAAAAAATTCCAACAAAAGTTTTTTTCGAAGTGTCGAAAAAATTTTCGAGAGCAAACCAAAAAAACCGAAAAAAAAGAGGCCAAAAATAGAGTTTTTGCGGTGTTTTTGGTGTTGCCTGCCTGGCACATGTTTCACTGCTTTTTACAAACAGAGTTTTAGCGCTTGCGTGCGAATAATTAATTGACCCGATCGAACCGAATTCCGGTATTCTCGGAGTTTATCTTTTTCCAATGTGATATGGTTAAAATTTAAAAAATTCCTGTCAGCGGGTTTCGATTAAATTTATCCATGTGGCATTCGTAGATATTGTGCTATGATATGTTCGAATAGAATGACATTTTAACTGTACAAGGGCCGCTTTTTTGTTGTTCTAAACTGAGCATTTGTTTGTTGTTGTTTTTGATAAACGAGTTTAAACGGTGATTTTCGTGATGTATGATTGTTGCAAACTGGTAATTAGAGACACTGATCATCTGAGATGAATAAATATATTACAACTTTGAGAAGCATCACAAAATAACACTTTAAAAATGAGAAAAAAGTTTCATTCAGATAAAACATTTTTTTTCCATTTTTTTGGTTTTTTTTGGTTTTTAAAATCGAAAAAAATTCGAAAAAATTTTTTTTGGTTTCCGAAATCGAAAAAAAAAAGTCGAAAAAATTTTTTTGGTTTTCAAAATCGAAAAAAAATTCGAAAAAAATTTTTGGTTTTTTTTTTCGCCCAGCCCTGGGTGGAATTATGAAAAAACGTGCCTGAAGGTGTGTGTAACGAGAATAGAAAGATGGGTGTTTCAAGAAAGTAGTAGCAAGTGAGTCATCGGAGAAAGGGCAGGAGGTCTGGATAATTCCTGAGAATCCATGCTAACCTGTGACGATGCCGGACTGGCCTGGGCATGCCACCGGATAAAACATCAGCCGATACTCCCCTATACTCTGTAATGGCGAGTCGAGGCGCGAGTAAAATAGGCTCTTGCCCTTTTCCGGTTAACGAATGAGTCTCGCGAAGAGGATCGCCGACTGCGGAACGAGTGTAATTGGAGAAAATTTCTCCGACTCAAAAGGATCCTCACCAACCTATCCCAAAAGACTACCGTCGACAGGAACTATGGGTAAAGAACAACATCTATGCTCACCTGGAAGACAATTGTGTATTTGTGAGAGCCATTGTGTACGATGATTCTTCTCTCAGCTTATGTATAAATTATTACTTCAGAGGTATACACAAAAAAGAAATGACTCTCCTCGTTTTCTCAGCACTTGGATGAGTAACTTTGTGAATACACACTGAAGCATGTGGTTCTGCTCGTACCTGAGACGCTTGCTTCCCATCCTTTCATCTATATATCCACCGCTCTCTTTTCTTTCTCAGATTTTCCCACTCAGAAAGAAATCTAAGATAATTTTTTTTCAGACATTTCGGCTTTATGGACCCCCCTACAAGAGGTTCCATGGTTCACACGTCTGACTTAGTTACATTAACAAAAAATTATTTCTACATTAAAAAAATATTTTTTACATTAAAAATAATTTTTAATTAAAAAAAACGCTTAGGCTTAGAATAAGTTTACGCTGACGAGGCCATACAACTTAGGCTTAAGAGAATGTATCAAAAAAATTCTAATCTCATCTGAGGGGGTCCATAAACGCAAACAGTGCCAACATTTGCTTATTTATCATGAAACGCATTCTCTAAGAATCTTTTTGATAGAGATCACAGGGTACGTAAACCTAAAACACGCCTGATGTTTTGTGAAGCGCGTTTTAGTAGTACATGCCGTCTATTGCTACTGAATTTTAGAAAACTTATGGAACTTTTCCACATAATATATAATTTTATAAAAATGGAAAAAAACCTTCCAAAGTAGATATTTCCATTTGAGTTTTTTTAAACTGAAAATTCTCATCATAAAGGAAAACCTGTTAGATTGAAAATGAATAAATATTGATTCAACATCGTACAAAGCGTGCAGCGAGTTCCCTTTGTCAGTGAATTAGTTTTTTCTGGAATTTTTTAAAAAACTAAAAGTGTAATTCTTATATATTGATGTCAAGAGATAGAGAATTAATTATGCAATGACGCAACGACAAGTAAAAATCTCTCTAGTGTAGAGTTCATTCCAAGAGCATATTCCCTCGAATTTTCTTCTGAAGAAAGAAACGCTAAGTTACCGCTGATTTTCGTTCACTGGATTTTCGTGTTTTTTTATGCGATAGTTCGATCATTTTTTTAATTCCAAACTCATTTTAATTATTTCTCTCTGATAAAGATATCACAAATAAATTGTATAGTTTTATGGAACAGTTTCCAAAAATATTGTAAAACAGCTCTCAGTGCTATATGTCTCTATGAACGCAGATATAAAAACTCTTAAGAATAGCCTATTAACAAACCTGTCACGACCTGTCATGAAGCCAACACCGAAAATAAATTTCGTCAGGTTTGCTAAAGCAAATTAGTAAATCACAGAAAATTTATTCATTGTTCATGGCTTTTAACAAACTACGCCTGCTACGCCTACGCCCTAAGCCCTTTCGTCAAACTTTGCTTACCGTAATCAGCTCAACGAAATCTTTTTTACTAGAAAAGAGCGTAGAAACTAGTGAAAAGGAATTCGCTGAGCTGATTACGGTAAGCAACGTTTGACGAAAGGGCGGAGGGCGTAGGCGTAGCGGGCCTAGTTTGTTAAAGGCGTTGTTTATTCATTTAATTAGAAAATAATAGAAAAAAAGTAAATGACAGAAAATTAATGCACTTGTTACATGTCAGGTCGTGACAGGTTTGATAAAGGTCTTAATAATAAGCAAATTCATGTGTGACACTAAATCACGAAAGCAAACTTACATAGAGTTTAACACACAAAAAAAACAACGCACAGGAAACACAAACATAACCAACTGCAAAGAAGAATATTCAAGATTCGAAACAGAAAGGGTATTATTATAGAAAAATTGTAAAAGAGGTGTTAAATATGATTTACAATTATGATATCACTGCTAAGACTGTAATGTAGTCACTCAGTCGACCAAATTTAGGCACTCAGGGGAAGATGACTCGTGTGAAAAATGGTAAAAGAGGTGTTAAATATGATTTACAATTATGATATCACTGCTAAGACTGTAATGTAGTCACTCAGTTGACCAAATTTAGGCACTCAGGGGAAGATGACTCGTGTGAAAAATGGTAAAAGAGGTGTTAAATATGATTTACAATTATGATATCACTGCTAAGACTGTAATGTAGTCACTCAGTTGACCAAATTTAGGCACTCAGGGGAAGATGACTCGTGTGAAAAATGGTAAAAGAGGTGTTAAATATGATTTACAATTATGATATCACTGCTAAGACTGTAATGTAGTCACTCAGTCGACCAAATTTAGGCACTCAGGGGAAGATGACTCGTGTGAAAAATGGTAAAAGAGGTGTTAAATATGATTTACAATTATGATATCACTGCTAAGACTGTAATGTAGTCACTCAGTCGACCAAATTTAGGCACTCAGGGGAAGATGACTCGTGTGAAAAATGGTAAAAGAGGTGTTAAATATGATTTACAATTATGATATCACTGCTAAGACTGTAATGTAGTCATTCAGTTGACCAAATTTAGGCACTCAGGGGAAGATGACTCGTGTGAAAAATGGTAAAAGAGGTGTTAAATATGATTTACAATTATGATATCACTGCTAAGACTGTAATGTAGTCACTCAGTTGACCAAATTTAGGCACTCAGGGGAAGATGACTCGTGTGAAAAATGGTAAAAGAGGTGTTAAATATGATTTAAAATTATGATATCACTGCTAAGACTGTAATGTAGTCACTCAGTTGACCAAATTTAGGCACTCAGGGGAAGATGACTCGTGTGAAAAATGGTAAAAGAGGTGTTAAATATGATTTACAATTATGATATCACTGCTAAGACTGTAATGTAGTCACTCAGTCGACCAAATTTAGGCACTCAGGGGAAGATGACTCGTGTGAAAAATGGTAAAAGAGGTGTTAAATATGATTTACAATTATGATATCACTGCTAAGACTGTAATGTAGTCATTCAGTTGACCAAATTTAGGCACTCAGGGGAAGATGACTCGTGTGAAAAATGGTAAAAGAGGTGTTAAATATGATTTACAATTATGATATCACTGCTAAGACTGTAATGTAGTCACTCAGTTGACCAAATTTAGGCACTCAGGGGAAGATGACTCGTGTGAAAAATGGTAAAAGAGGTGTTAAATATGATTTACAATTATGATATCACTGCTAAGACTGTAATGTAGTCACTCAGTTGACCAAATTTAGGCACTCAGGGGAAGATGACTCGTGTGAAAAATGGTAAAAGAGGTGTTAAATATGATTTACAATTATGATATCACTGCTAAGACTGTAATGTAGTCACTCAGTTGACCAAATTTAGGCACTCAGGGGAAGATGACTCGTGTGAAAAATGGTAAAAGAGGTGTTAAATATGATTTAAAATTATGATATCACTGCTAAGACTGTAATGTAGTCACTCAGTCGACCAAATTTAGGCACTCAGGGGAAGATGACTCGTGTGAAAAATGGTAAAAGAGGTGTTAAATATGATTTACAATTATGATATCACTGCTAAGACTGTAATGTAGTCACTCAGTTGACCAAATTTAGGCACTCAGGGGAAGATGACTCGTGTGAAAAATGGTAAAAGAGGTGTTAAATATGATTTACAATTATGATATCACTGCTAAGACTGTAATGTAGTCACTCAGTCGACCAAATTTAGGCACTCAGGGGAAGATGACTCGTGTGAAAAATGGTAAAAGAGGTGTTAAATATGATTTACAATTATGATATCACTGCTAAGACTGTAATGTAGTCACTCAGTCGACCAAATTTAGGCACTCAGGGGAAGATGACTCGTGTGAAAAATGGTAAAAGAGGTGTTAAATATGATTTACAATTATGATATCACTGCTAAGACTGTAATGTAGTCACTCAGTCGACCAAATTTAGGCACTCAGGGGAAGATGACTCGTGTGAAAAATGGTAAAAGAGGTGTTAAATATGATTTACAATTATGATATCACTGCTAAGACTGTAATGTAGTCACTCAGTCGACCAAATTTAGGCACTCAGGGGAAGATGACTCGTGTGAAAAATGGTAAAAGAGGTGTTAAATATGATTTACAATTATGATATCACTGCTAAGACTGTAATGTAGTCACTCAGTCGACCAAATTTAGGCACTCAGGGGAAGATGACTCGTGTGAAAAATGGTAAAAGAGGTGTTAAATATGATTTACAATTATGATATCACTGCTAAGACTGTAATGTAGTCACTCAGTCGACAAAATTTAGGCACTCAGGGGAAGATGACTCGTGTGAAAAATGGTAAAAGAGGTGTTAAATATGATTTACAATTATGATATCACTGCTAAGACTGTAATGTAGTCACTCAGTTGACCAAATTTAGGCACTCAGGGGAAGATGACTCGTGTGAAAAATGGTAAAAGAGGTGTTAAATATGATTTACAATTATGATATCACTGCTAAGACTGTAATGTAGTCACTCAGTCGACCAAATTTAGGCACTCAGGGGAAGATGACTCGTGTGAAAAATGGTAAAAGAGGTGTTAAATATGATTTACAATTATGATATCACTGCTAAGACTGTAATGTAGTCACTCAGTTGACCAAATTTAGGCACTCAGGGGAAGATGACTCGTGTGAAAAATGGTAAAAGAGGTGTTAAATATGATTTACAATTATGATATCACTGCTAAGACTGTAATGTAGTCACTCAGTCGACCAAATTTAGGCACTCAGGGGAAGATGACTCGTGTGAAAAATGGTAAAAGAGGTGTTAAATATGATTTACAATTATGATATCACTGCTAAGACTGTAATGTAGTCACTCATTTGACCAAATTTAGGCACTCAGGGGAAGATGACTCGTGTGAAAAATGGTAAAAGAGGTGTTAAATATGATTTACAATTATGATATCACTGCTAAGACTGTAATGTAGTTACTCAGTTGACCAAATTTAGGCACTCAGGGGAAGATGACTCGTGTGAAAAATGGTAAAAGAGGTGTTAAATATGATTTACAATTATTATATCACTGCTAAGACTGTAATGTAGTCACTCAGTCGACCAAATTTAGGCACTCAGGGGAAGATGACTCGTGTGAAAAATGGTAAAAGAGGTGTTAAATATGATTTACAATTATGATATCACTGCTAAGACTGTAATGTAGTCACTCAGTCGACCAAATTTAGGCACTCAGGGGAAGATGACTCGTGTGAAAAATGGTAAAAGAGGTGTTAAATATGATTTACAATTATGATATCACTGCTAAGACTGTAATGTAGTCACTCAGTCGACCAAATTTAGGCACTCAGGGGAAGATGACTCGTGTGAAAAATGGTAAAAGAGGTGTTAAATATGATTTACAATTATGATATCACTGCTAAGACTGTAATGTAGTCACTCAGTCGACCAAATTTAGGCACTCAGGGGAAGATGACTCGTGTGAAAAATGGTAAAAGAGGTGTTAAATATGATTTACAATTATGATATCACTGCTAAGACTGTAATGTAGTCACTCAGTCGACCAAATTTAGGCACTCAGGGGAAGATGACTCGTGTGAAAAATGGTAAAAGAGGTGTTAAATATGATTTACAATTATGATATCACTGCTAAGACTGTAATGTAGTCATTCAGTCGACCAAATTTAGGCACTCAGGGGAAGATGACTCGTGTGAAAAATGGTAAAAGAGGTGTTAAATATGATTTACAATTATGATATCACTGCTAAGACTGTAATGTAGTCACTCAGTTGACCAAATTTAGGCACTCAGGGGAAGATGACTCGTGTGAAAAATGGTAAAAGAGGTGTTAAATATGATTTACAATTATGATATCACTGCTAAGACTGTAATGTAGTCACTCAGTTGACCAAATTTAGGCACTCAGGGGAAGATGACTCGTGTGAAAAATGGTAAAAGGGGTGTTAAATATGATTTACAATTATGATATCACTGCTAAGAATGTAATGTAGTCACTCAGTTGACCAAATTTAGGCACTCAGGGGAAGATGACTCGTGTGAAAAATGGTAAAAGAGGTGTTAAATATGATTTACAATTATGATATCACTGCTAAGACTGTAATGTAGTCACTCAGTTGACCAAATTTAGGCACTCAGGGGAAGATGACTCGTGTGTGCGGTACTCTGCACTCAATAACGCTTCCAGCCAAATTTAGGCACTCAGGGGAAGATGACTCGTGTGTGCGGTACTCTGCACTCAATAACGCTTCCAGTGTTTCACTCGCCTCCGAAAATAGGAAAAACGTGAGAGCCAATTTTTTTAAAATATAACTTTTTTCCTAATCAGAAATTTTATTCAGTAATTTAAAGTACACAGCAACATCATTTATCAAATTTACTTAATTCGGGTTAGATTTTACTTTAGCCTCCCCCCAACCATTTTAGTCCCCCCCTAGTGATACAATAGCCCCCCACACATCTGGGTATTTTTTATGTGGGGGGGGGGCGAAAGTACAATATATAAATTTGAGAAGTGGGGGAGAAAGTATAATGTCAAGATTTTACATTAGCCCCCCACCACAGAACATGGGGAGCTAAAGTCCACATCCGGCAATCTTTAACATAAGCCCACCTCTGAGGACGATTTCTGAAGAAAAAAGTTTGTACTATAAAAGCCCCCGCAGAATTTCACTTTAAGAACACACCGTCTAAAATCTGAACAATATTAATACTTTTTTCCTAAGCCTAAGCAATTATTTCATAGAAAAATCATCATTCGTAAAAAGTAAAATTCAATCACAAATTGAGAAAAAAAAGTTCATACATATAACAACCCAATATAACGTGATAAAGCATCTTGTAACGCTCGGGTTTAAGATAGTGGGGAAGCTAAAGTATCACAGAACTTTCTCAGTGCATTTCGTCTCGTGCGGGGAGGCTAAAGTAAAATTTAACCAAAATTTGTTTACTGGAAAACATAACCTCACTGAGATTAGGAAGCATTGGTCAACTCTGATAGTCTCGAGACCGAGGCTGGTCCACCGTAGATCACTCTTATCATCGAGAAAAAAAAACGTAAGTCAGAAAAAAACTGACTTGCTATAGTCAGATGAGACCTTCACTGTGGACGAGGCGATAGAAGTCTTGGGATTCGGAAAGTTCCAGATAACGTTGAGTTTCTTGACCGGGTTCGCATGGGTAAGTGTTTGTGTCAGAACTTAATCAAAGCAGGTGAAGAGAGAGAGAGAAAGAGGGAAAAAGTTAAGAGAGAGATAAAGAGATATACATAGAGAGAGAAAAAGGAGCAGAAATAGAGAGAGATGGAGAAAATGAAAGAGGAAGAAAGCGAGAGAGAGAGAGAGAGAGAGAGAGAGAGAGAGAGAGAGAGAGAGAGAGAGAGAGAAATGAACAGAAAGAGAGGAAGAGAAGTATAGATAAAGATGGAGAAAAAGGAAGAGAAAGAAAGAGGGAGAAAAGTTATGAGTGAAGAAGAGATAAAGAGATATATACATAAAGATTGAAAAAGGAACAGAAACAGAGGAAGAAAAGTATAGAGAAAGATGGAGAAAAGAAAGAGAAAGAAAGAGGGAGAAAACTTGAGAGAGAAGAGGAGACAAAGAGATGTATACATAGAGAGGGAAAAAGGAACAGAAACAGAGGAAGAGAAGTATAAAGAGAGATTGAGAAAATGGAAGAGAAAGAAAGCAAGAGAGAAATAATAACATCGTAACATGACTGACTAATAACTGCGCTTGTAAGATGACAGATGCAATGGAGATCATGACACTTTCTCTACTCTCACCATCTCTACACTGTGAATGGGGCATCTCGTCTTTCCAGCAGGTTGGATCACTCTCAAAACTTGTGCCAAGTAGGAACTCAATTCCGCATTTAAAGTTTTTTATTTGTTCGGATTTGGTCAAAAGAAGCGATTCCTCTTCCCAGAAGCAGTTTTCAGATATGAATGATACAACTCATACATTTTATATTCTTATTACAGAAACTAGGATTTAACTTAGATATAGTCTTCACTTCAATTCAGTCAGTAGAACTGTATTCACTCTGCTGGAGAAGGTTCAGACAACCAAACTTTGTTGTACGTTATTTAAAAAAAACATCGTTTCATAATCATTCAACTATTTGATAAATATCGTATACAAATTGTACTTATACTGCCAAGGTAGCAGGAATCATATTTTAGCTCAACTCCATCACTTTCACAGCCTCTTTTCTCCGGACATATATCATCCTAGAAATGATTGACCCCGGGTTTAGTGAGGTCGAAAATGATGACTTATTCATCATCTAACCTTTCATTTGAAATATTCATGGAAACCAAATCTTCGTTCCAATATGTATAAGGAGAAAATACCTGTGAATGGAACATTTGCTTCTAGGCATTAGTGACGAACTGTGTCTTCGCTGGGATGATGATCTCTAGTTCATTCTGGGGACGCATGTGCGACAAAATGGGTCGCAGAGTGGTTGGTTGCTTAATACTAAACACTAAAAGTGCCTGGAAAGAAGTATATATGTATGCTGACGCGGAACTCATTAAGGGTCTCACGCTGGCCGCGCTCACTGCGGGTTTTAGCGGAATTCTCTCCGGATTCGCGCCGAGCTTCGTCTTCTTCCTTATCGCCCGGAGTGCGGTCGGATTCGGCGTTGGAGGCGTACCGCAAGCGTTCGTTCATCCTGTTTTCAAGGCCATATCATGTTTTACGTAGCGCTACTACAGAAAAAAGATCACACTTACATACACATACAACGTAAGTTTCAACGTATGGTGATTTTTTACGTTTTAACATTTCATACATATGTGTCAACCGCAGCTTTAACAATGTTTTCGTCAAAGCATTTCGCTAAATTATCTTTTTTTTGTTGTAAAAACTGTCACGTCTTCTATCTCAATTAAGGAGGTCACTCTTTTTTATAATAGGGCATAAACACTATTACATTACTTTCATTCAGTATTTGCTTCTCTGAGCACATTTTCATTCTCAACCCTGCAGAACAACACTACAATCGGAGTTCCTACCTTATTTTCTTTATCTCAACCCTGCAGAACAACACTCCAATCGGAGTTCCTACCAAAAGCGCACCGAGCGAAGGGAATCATACTCACTCACATTTTCTGGGCAGCCGGGACTGTCACCGAGGTTTCCAAGACCACTTTTTGGCATCCACGAGGACCTCTGAACCTTTTTTCATAGATAAAGACCGATTGTTTCTTAGAGTGAATTTTCACATCTGCCATACATACATATAGGCCTCTTGTATCGAAATAAACAGAGAACCCATTCCTTCAGTTCATATGCATCAAGTCACTGTAAATTACACTGAAGAAAATAAAATGGAACGAAAACCGTTCTGATACATTTTAAACTTTTTTAAAACGCAATTTGATTTTGAAAGTAAAAAAAGTTGATAATAAAGCAAAATTAGTTTCATAAAAATACTCGGAAAAGTTAGTTGAGTCGAAGAATTATTTTCAAAGACTCAAGTGAACAAGACTGCAAAGTTATATGATAGCTATCTTCTGCTTTTTCGGCCTATTATCGATCAAAAGAAGTAGATCAGGCTGGATGTTATTCGACGATCTCTTCAACTGCATTCAGGCACTGCTGGCGTACTTCGTGATGGAGCCACTTGGATGGCGCGCCCTCGTAATCCTCTCTTCTCTTCCACTGGGCATTTTCGCTCTTACCAGCAAGGTTATATTTGTAGAGTGAATTCTCGTTTTGAGCATACAACATTGCGACCTCTTTTTTTCTAATTCACAACGACTCACTCGTCATCGTCATATCAATTACTATTTTTAAGAACATATTCTCTACATAGCATTTTCGTAACGGGGGATTCTCGTAAATCTTACCGCTGCTCATTACAACTCTTGTTATCATAATCATTATGACTCTAATATAATGTTAAATTGTTTAAAAATGAATGAAATTTGAAAAATTCCATCCGTGGTATTAAATATCCATCAAATTTTACTCAATATGTTGTATGGGCCTTAAATGTGCATTATCATGTGTGCGTGTGTAGCTCAGTGGGGAGAGCATTCGCCCGGAACGCGAAAGGTCACGGGTTCGGTTCCCGTCACACCACACGATTTTTGCACAAGTTTCTGCGAACAATCCGCTCCTCTGCTCGGTATAAAAATCCGTTGCTTGAGATCAACGAGGAGTAGGGAATACTCTAATTTACAAATATGTTGTTGAGTGGCTGCCAGAGTCGGCCCGTTTCCACATGACTCATGGGAAGCCAGAGTTGGCCTTGAAGACTCTGCAGAGAATCGCTAGAATGAATGGGAAGAAGTTGCCCGCCGGTCGACTAGTGCTCAAGGAACAAGGAAATGTTCGCTTTACGCACATTGGTTCCTGTCAAAGAAAAAAAGGAAGATTTTTTTATATATAGACAGGCAGGAGGATACATTGAAAAAAACAACAAAAAAAACAGGCAGGATCTCAGCATTGTGGCATCGGTAGTTTTTTGGGTAGCATACTCCTTTTTACGGTCAGTGACAGACGGCTGAGTTCGATTCCGCCGAACTAGTTTTTGTACGTGTCATAGTTCACTGATAGTTTTCCGCATGTGAGCCCGGTTTCATTCCAGTTATGTGAAGCCATTTAGTGTAAAACATGAGAACACAATTAAGAACATTGAAGCTATAATTTACTCGATCCGTATTTCAAACCAGTTTTTCGTATTTAACGGAAAAACTCTTACTTTTTAAATTTGTTCTCTCTTTTACTAATATGGCTTTATACTGCAGACGAATCCTGGCATCATGGTATTGCTCGGGAAGGAGCTTCGGAGAACATCCTTGCTTCTTTGGGTGATATGGTATGTTTCCTCGGAAAAATAGAGAATCACAGACATACAAAAAAAAGAGAAAGAAAGAGAAAAGATGATTAGTTAATTCAAGCGATAGACTGAATTTTTTTTCTTCAAAAATCACGTGTTGGAAAATAAGGCTTATTGTACTTGAGAAAGTGACCTGATCAATTTATTAATTACCGACTGCTTTCAATGAAAAGTTTCGATGGTATTGTTCCGAAAAATGGTCAAAATTGAAGGATGGTGAACGCATTCTCATACTACGGTACTGTACTGTACACTACCGTTCTCCTGCAGTCGAAAGACGTTTGTTACGGTGACCCCATGGTCGAAATGGTCTCCAACACAACGATTGCGACCTCCACTTGTGTGCCTCTCACACATTCTCACTACATAGGCATCTTAACAACTTCATTCGCTGAAATACCGGGTCGGTCTCAACTCATACATAGTATATGAATTCTTATTTTTGTTGGCCACACATTTCATGCAAATACACAACTAGAGCACAAAAAAATCAAATCTAACTGCTATTTCACAGAACTGTGCACATATGTAGGATATTAAAACCCTTTTTTACCACCGAGTCTTTTCTCTTTCCGATCTGGTCAATTTCTCAGAGAAAAGCATCATAGCCTTCTGTTTTGCTATTTCAGGACTGTTCTTCAGTGTTTTCTTGATAGAGAGGATCGGCAGAAGAAAGATACTGGCCTTGGAGTTTGCCTTGTTCGGAGTGGCATTCTTCCTTCTCTTCTTGTGCCTCAAGAGGTTACATTATACATAAATTTCGTTTGCTAATGAGCATTTTTCCGAATCATGTTCTATAATTTTTTAAATGACACAAACATTGAGTATGTATTCCCATACAATATTAGAGTTATGGGAACACAAACGCATTCCCATAACTATGATATTGTATTCGTGAAAAATATAAACATTAGCACCACGTAGATGAAAATTTCTTGTTAGTTATACATCAATTTTTACTTTTCGAGCAGTTTTTCCACTTCTCAATTGCTGTATTTTTAGAGAATCCTTCTTCATTCCTAGAAAAGCGGCAGAAATTAAAGAATAATCTTTTACGAATTCCCAGTGACACAGCTCAAGAGCTTCGACGTAAGGTTAAAGTTGTAATTGATGGTGTTACTGGTAACCCACTGCCACTATCCGTAAAATTTAGAAAGAAAGCTGGGTGTAATACCGTCCCGTAAACTAATTTTCAGGGGTGTGGTGGTTCGATTAATGTTTAAAAATCAAAATAAAAAGATATAACTTATTTATTATTATTATTATTATTATTATTATTCACAGATAAAACTCAAGTATGAGAATGAACATGTTTAATTACGAAATTGTGACTATTCGTATTTATACATTTGTACAGGGTGTACAGAAAGTCCAGGTGCATAGTATTTTCCCGATAAAAACTCAACGGATTGAGCAAATCAAACAAAATATTCATCAAAGTTTATTAAAATAGTTTGGGATCTAAATGCGTTTTCAAATTTCGAACATCCCTCCTTTCTCCTTGACACAGGCGCGGAGTTGCTTGTGGAAGGCACCCACCGTGGTGTACAGGTAAGCGACGTCAAGATCATCCCACGAGTTCTGTAGGGCGCGCTTCAAACTTTCCAAATTCTTGTGTGGGGAAGCACAGGCCTTGCTCTCAAGAACCGACCACACAGAAAATTCCAGAGAATTCAAATCAGGTTAGTACGGAGGCCATTCGGCGGATGTGATCATGAAGGGGAAATTTGTCTTGCACCAGTCTTGCACCACTTTAGCCTTGTTGGCGATCGCAGAGTCCTGCTGGAACGTCCATTTGCGTCCCGCGAAGTGAGCCTGGCTCCAGGGAAATACTTCCTTCATGAGAATTTCGTTCAGGTAGTTATTGGCATTCGTTTTGACTCCCTGCTCGACGAAAACGAGCGGAGTCTTGCCATTCGCGCAAATCCCTGCCCAGACCATGACAGAAGCGGGATGGCCCTTTCTCGAGACGTAACGGCCACTCTTACTGGCATCTTTGACCGATTTCGACCGAATCCTATCGTTCTGGTGGTTGAAGGACTGCTCAATATTGAACAACTTCTCATCGGTGTAGAGAATATCCAAACAGTCCACCGGCTTGAACCGCTTTGACAGTTCACGACATCTGCAAAGACGGGTCACCTTCATGTGGTCCGTCAATGCGTGATTCTTCTGCAGCTTGATGGGGCAAAGTCCAATGCGAGATTTTACGATCGTCTGAACAGAACTAGCCGAGCTATTTTCTCTTTCGCGAGTTTCCTGAGACTCAGCTTGGGGTTATATCGAATCTTGTCTCGGATGCTTCTCACGTTGAAGGAAGTGGTCGCGGTCACTGGTCTGCCGCTCCTGGGACGGTCATTCGTCGTAACAGTCTCACCAAAGTGACGTATTGTGATTTGAATGGTCCTGCGGGCGAATCCAGTGGTTCTGGCGATGTGCTTTTGAGTGTGACCGGTCTGGCTGAAGCGCATAATATAGCCTCGGTCCATATCAGGGAGCATTATCAGAAAACGAAAAGAGTTATCATTCTGATTTTTTCAGGGTATGTTAGCAACATTATGGGAAAAATACGAGCGAAAAATCGCGCGGCCGCTACGCCAAACAAAAAAGATGCAAAGTGACAAAGTCGGGCACCTGGACTTTCTGTATATATACCTGCCTATTCTTACTTTCATACTTAAAAAGATATGAATTAATTTACATTTAAGTGTATATGTGCCACTTTTCATACTTATTTTGTGTGTTTTGAAAAAGAAGACTTGCCTTTGTACCCGTAACTTGGAATTTAATAAATAATTGAGACTTGAGAATTATGTCTTTTTTTCTAAAACCAAATAATGTGGGTTTTTTCCAAAATAAAGTTTCGAAGAATAAATTTCAGAGCGGCGGTTATGTTGCTGCTCTTTATCGCTCGAGCCTTGATTGCAGGAGCCTTCCAATGTGCATACGTTTATACACCTGAGGTAAACATTCACAATTTATCTGTTGATTATAACAATAATACAAGAGTTGAACCTGAAAAGTACTGCGAAAATATGCTGCTTCACATGTAAGAATATGTTGTTGTTTCTGTTGTTGCATTAATATGTTAAAATACTGATGAAAAATACGTAAAGAACAAAACGATACACATATACATTGATGAAGGAGTCTGTTTCAAATAAATGTTAAAATTTACAGACATACATATAAGAAGATAAATTTTTGATTCATGAGCATGCGTGATTAGAATTAAAGGTCATTGTGCCTTAGTCAAAGCAAGAAATCGCATGGGCTAATTTGTGCTCGGTTGGTGTATCGGTAACGCTCGCCCCGGTAAGGCAACGGAGGTTCGGCCCCGACAGAGTGCCATTTTTACCCGCGCGATGGAATTCTTTCATTTATAAGATGCTATATTTGATGAATTATGTTTGCTCGAAGTTGCAGTGATTTTATGACTTATATTTGCACATTTGTCTATTGACGTGGAAGGGGGATTTGACAATGCAATTTATAAAAAAAACGGCAAATTTCACATCCAGTGGCGCTCGATCACATAAAATGAAGTATTAAGATTATTTAGTTAGTGACTGCGGTTCTGTGAGAAACCTCTTAGCTTGCTATTTTATCATGACATACGTTTTTTATTTGCTATATGACTTCACTCATTTCATTCGCTTGTGAAAAAAAAATTTTCTCTTCGAATTTTCTAGTTTTGATGTTTACAGGAACAACGTTTGCGTTGATAAAACTCAGAAAAAAAACATCAATAAAACTTTAGGATAGAAGATTTGTTCAATTTAGGTTTATCCGACAACTCTGCGAGCTTCTGGTCTAGGTTTTGCTTCGGGTATGGCGAGACTTGGATCTTTATCCACTCCTTATGTCGCCCAGGTTGGCCTTGGTTGAGTTACCAATCGACATTAATAAATCAGTGAATCAGCACCTTTTTTAATATACATACATAAATTCAATGTTTTTTCTACAATTCTTTCAATTACTTTTCGTTAAATTTTTTTTGTGTTTCATTTAATGTCTCAATTTTCTTTTTTTTTTCTTATAATAACATGAAAAAGTTTGTATTAACGGAGATTTAGCATAACTCATGTGATAAAATTAATGAAAATAGTTTTTGTTATCTACATGAATACATGCGGATAGAAGCAATATAGGGCCTTACTTTTTTCTTGGCGTTACATTCGGTCTTAGAGTTTAGTTCGGCTCTGCTGACTATTGCGTGAAGGGAAGTATGTGAGAGACATCCAGTCACTCAGAATCTCACTATTTTTGCATATTAGGGCATATCATGCTGAATACCAGGGACCACTCTATAGATAAAAACTTTATATTTTACTCTATTTAAATAAAAACTTTAATCTTAACTCAACACCTCTAATTCACGCTGATTTTGTTCAACTTTTAGCCTAAAGATAGGCGAATTTCACTTTAAAAAAATTTTCATTTCTACTACGGACTTTTAAAAGTCCTTTCATTGTTGTACAATCTGGTTAAAGCGGGAGCACCCTTCAAAGCCTGGCTTATTGCCCCCCCCCCAATCTGGTTAAAGCGGGAGCACCCTTCAAAGCCTGGCTTATTGCCCCCCCCCCAATCTGGTTAAAGCGGGAGCACCCTTCAAAGCCTGGGTTATTGCCCATAAGAACGCATGAGAAACTTCAGCCTGACGCCTGTTCACAATTCTGCATGCATGTCTCCGTTTGATCTTCAGGTGTTGTCTGAGAAGAGCATGACGTACCCAATCATAGTCTATGGACTAACTGGATTCACCGGCGCGATCGCCTCTCTCCTTTTGCCAATTGAGACCAAAGGACGTCAGATGCAGGTACCAATTCGTACCCATTCAAACACCAAGTCAAATACTTTCAAGTGGTCGTAATCGGTATTTTCTCAAGTTAGTAATGTAAAAAAACCTCATTAGTGTGCTAATCAATTACCTGAAAAAGTCTCATAACATATAGAGCGCTCTTATAGTTTGTATAGAGAACTAAAATCTGTATCAAAAAGATTGATACTCTCACAGTTAAATTCTGATCACTGAAGCTTTGAGTTTTCAAAAAAATTTAAAAACAGCTTTAAAAGGGGTATTGCCGTAAAGCGTGATTCGTAAAATGCACTACATATTCCATACACAACACTTTATGCTCACATTTTTCATTTTTAATGACACACTTTCTCATAATTTTTCAAAGTTTTGAAATTCCAGATAAATTTTCAGTGAAATCTCGGCTTAGGTCAAGTTCACGCTAACGAGACCGTGAGGTTCAGGAACGAAACCGTTTGAACATTTGCAAGTAGTGCATTTCACAAACACGCTACGCTGTTCAGTAATATCCAAAAAAGGTTTTCAAAATTTTTCGTTGCAGGAGACGCACTAAAAAGGAAGAGCGATCAGTTCCAAGAGTAAGCCATAAACATCTAATATGTAAATACAGGAATAAAAAAGCACTTCTGTCTCACATAAAAACTTTTTGTTTTAAATTGAATGTTTCCTCTTTGAAATTGAAAATTTTTTTCGAGCATTTTGAATGCTGTACTTTTTCATGTTGGTTCTTTCTCTATCAATATTTGCTGGTGGAATTTGCATTGTTTGTTGGTCTAGTGGAGAATTAGTTACATCAGCCATACAATAAATATTAGTCTCTAATTCGAACAAGAACAACAAAAAATGAGTTCCTAGTCACTGTACGGATTCGAAATGACTACTTTTCTTTGTTTTTGGAGAACGCTTTATATACAATTTTTTTCTGCACACTAAATTGAGTAATGATCTACAATGTTCTGATATTGAGTGATCTATTAGATATACCTATGTACATCAAGTTTTACTAAATTTAAACGACATTCAAATTCATTCGGTGCTTCTAACCAAATTATTTTGAATGAAAAATGTTGGATAAAAATTGAAATATCCATGAACCTTCTAAATTCGATAATTTCCACGATGTTTTGAATGCAGGAAACCTTAAGACGGTACAGTTCTAAATGTCTAATACTAGCCAGGAGTAGTCTTCAGACGTTTTTATGGATCGAAACCTTTTTTCCGTGAACTAAATCATTAATTGTTAGCTAAGCAAATGGTTTATGACTGTTTGAAGTAATCATTCCAACTATCAATTTGTGACCGAAATTCCGTTTCACCATAGATCACACAGTTAAACGTGTTTTGTACCTCAGAAATCCAATTCCGTCAGCTCCGCTTACAATCCCTTAAATTTCTGATGCTCTCTCGAGATTCGGGAAGATTGGTGAAATAAAAATGTGACATGAGTATACAACTTCGAACATATTCATAGAAGACAAATAAACTATTCTTAAAAACAAGTAAAAAACTGAGAAAAAACAATTTGATTTTGATAGATTAGGAGAAAGTTGTTTTCGAGATGGAATCAAACTCAGCAGCTTTTTTCCTTACCACATCACCTAAGATGCAGGGCCGATCCTTATTCACTAGAAACAATAGTTTACATTACTACATATAAAATGCTTCTTCAGATAATAAAAATAATGTTCCATCGTCTGACTTCGCCTATCTGCTACAAGTTTCGCCTGTTATCTGCTACCCTTCAAGTTCTGAAGAAACTCAAAAATTGGACTCGTGCTTTTTAAAAATTCATGTAACAATGGCCAAACATCATGTAGAGTCTTATGCTTTTGAAATTGTTCATTTTGACCCCAGCTGGTGATTGAAAACAAAAAAATAAACCTTTGACGAGATTTAGTGCTGCTTCCGGACTCTCTGAAAAACCCATGTTTAATTGTTTTTATGAAATAATCGGGTGTGACATTAAAAAGCTCAGCTTGACACTCCACAATGAAAACAGAAGCATGGAGTATAAAATGAGAAGAGAGGAGAAAGAAAAGCAAGAACGTTACTTGCTTTGCTTTATCATGACGTTAACCGCCTAACATGAGACTTTAATGCTTGAATCCCGTCAAAACAGCTGTGTTCCGTTTATAACTGTTCAACAATGTATGTTCTGTTTATTTATAGGCGCTTCTTCCTTTTCTCTCATTTTAGAGCACTCTTCCATGAAGTGTAATCTGAAGGTATGCATTATTCACGATTCATAAACTTCAAGAGCACGCTTGAATAAGAGAACAACTCCTTTGAGCCTTTATACGACGTGTTCAGAAGCATTAGAAGTGTACTAGAAAATAGAAATAAACGAGCTTGCTTTTTGTGTGAGAAGAAAAGAGGTTACATGGCTCGATCAAGCCCTGTGAACCAGAAAAGAGGTTACATGGCTCGATCAAGCCCTGTGAACCAGAAAAGAGGTTACATGGCTCGATCAAGCCCTGTGAACCAGAAAAGAGGTTACATGGCTCGATCAAGCCCTGTGAACCAGAAAAGAGGTTACATGGCTCGATCAAGCCCTGTGAACCAGAAAAGAGGTTACATGGCTCGATCAAGCCCTGTGAACCAGAAAAGAGGTTACATGGCTCGATCAAGCCCTGTGAACCAGAAAAGAGGTTACATGGCTCGATCAAGCCCTGTGAACCAGAAAAGAGGTTACATGGCTCGATCAAGCCCTGTGAACCAGAAAAGAGGTTACATAACTCGATCAAGCCCTGTGAACCAGAAAAGAGGTTACATGGCTCGATCAAGCCCTGTGAACCAGAAAAGAGGTTACATGGCTCGATCAAGCCCTGTGAACCAGAAAAGAGGTTACATGGCTCGATCAAGCCCTGTGAACCAGAAAAGAGGTTACATGGCTCGATCAAGCCCTGTGAACCAGAAAAGAGGTTACATGGCTCGATCAAGCCCTGTGAACCAGAAAAGAGGTTACATGGCTCGATCAAGCCCTGTGAACCAGAAAAGAGGTTACATGGCTCGATCAAGCCCTGTGAACCAGAAAAGAGGTTACATGGCTCGATCAAGCCCTGTGAACCAGAAAAGAGGTTACATGGCTCGATCAAGCCCTGTGAACCAGAAAAGAGGTTACATGGCTCGATCAAGCCCTGTGAACCAGATCCTGTGTTTGAGTTTGATGATGTGAAACGGTTTGAGAAGGTGCATTTATTAGCGTCTTTCGTTAAAAGTATTTCGGTTGTTGTACTTTGATGAGAATCGAAAACATCTTTAAACCTAATTCAGAACAGATTTGTAGCTGTAATTGACGCAACTTGTCATATCCTACAAACGAACAGGAAAACCGCCCCAGAAAAAAAGGAACTATAAACTCTATTTAATAACACAAACATTTCACACAACTTGAGAAAAAAAGTACTTTATTTTGGAAGTGAGAAGATCAAAATAATAAGAATCTTTTTTTCATCAAAGCGTAACAGTTCTTATTCGAATTTAATCCATACAGCACGCTTTCTAAATTTGCTTGTTTGCAATAAGATTTGAGATGTTTTCGAAAATAAACCGTTCAATCTTAGCAAAACAAGTATGCACAATGGTATTAGATGCTTTGATTATCATTTGTTCTGTAAATGTCTTACATCTCATTTAAAAATCTATACAATTTACACATTTACCTTTATATCTCACTCCGATACTATACAATTTACACATTTCCATCATTTACCTTTATATGTCACTCCGATAAAACGCCTCTTTTGCTCGTATCTTTTATATTACAACTAGCTTTTCCAGACTATCAAAGAGCACACGAAAGCACGTGTTCCAACTACATAAGCCAATGGGAAAACAATGAGGACATAATCCAGATTGATGATGCCAATCTCACTGCTCTTTTCTGTCTAATGGAGTGAGTGTGTACTGTACATGTCTCTAGACCAGCTTTGAAGATTTGAACGAGGAGTATTTACACCGAGAAAGAACAGGAATGAGAACTCTATCATCCCTTTCAACATAAGGGGGAAACAAAGCATCAACTTATTTTTTGTCTGCAAAGGTAATTGCCGAAAATTGGAGGAGAGAGATAGAGATAGATAGATAGAGAGAGAGACAGAGACAGAGAGAGAGAGAGAGAAAGCGTGAGCGTAATTTAAAGATAACCGAGAAACTCGAGAAAAAAGAGAAAGAAAAAGAGAGAGAGATAGAAAGGTAGAGGGGGGAGAAAGAAAGAAAGAGAGAGAGAGATAGTGAGAGTAGGAAGGTAACAGGAGCGATGGAGACCGTATCATTCATAATGTGTGATCAGGTGGAAGAGAATAGTGCAATTTAGTGTTCCACTCGCGAGTGTGCCAAATAGTGGTTATTTCATCAACTTTTCTGGTATCAAAAACAATCATCGCCCTCCTACGCAAACATTTTACATTTTCACCTCCAGCTCGACAGAACTCGTTAAACAATGAGACCGAGTCAACTCATAGTTCGTGTAATTTGTGATCCCAGCCCATCCACTAACATATCATATCAATGTATTCTCTGCTTTAACGAGAGTATGTGATCTATGCTGCTAAAAATCTTTTGTGACTTTTAAAGAAGACCGTTTATTGCGGACACTTTACAAACTTGATTGTGTTATCACTCTCTCACAAAAATTACTAGTTATTTCTAAAAATTTAGTTTTTCTAAGCCTGCTTATAATTTCAACTGTTTATAATTTCTGTTATGTTCACAATAGAGCCCATTGCGAAGAGATTGAATTTTTTTGCCACTAAGCTCTCACTTTAAATTTCTCTATGATGATCAAACAGATCGTTTCATGTTTCCATTTCGCCTTCAAAAAATCTCCGTTTTATCGCGTTTCATTTCCTTTACACTCAAATTGAGCACTTGTATCTTTGTTGTGATTTGGAAAAGCTTAAGATAATTTTAGAATAGTAAATGAAGTCATGCATTTACTTCATTGGCTTTTTCATCAATGCTACGTCTAGGAGCGCCATAATTCATGAAATTACACACATCAAATGTTTAATTCGAGTGTTAGGGCGCGAATATTGAGGAACGGAAAAATACTTACATAAGTTGATACGGTGCAGCCTGAAGCTGTTCGAATTATGTAATAACCTGTTTCTATCACAGTGATGAAATGATAATAGAGAAACGATCAATGCTCTTTTGACGTTCCCCCTGAGAGCTAATCCGCGATTTTATAGCTGTAGTACTAATATGAATGAAAGCATTAAGGTATTCCGATTGAGCTATTAGCGGGCTTTTTCTATTTAATATTTGAATCTATACTTTTTCTGGTACAGAATAGTTTTTTTCTGCTACAGAACATCTCTTTGTCTGAAACACATATAGAGCAAAATTTTCGAGAAAAATCTTTTTCAAAGGCACTTAATGTTGTATTCTAGACAAGATTTTTGCGAATTGCATAACGAACTTTCCGAGCATACCGTATCATTCACATCCTAAACTTACCGCAGAGCCTATTTAGATCTGCGTTGTGGCTCAATTTATAATGAACAGCGTAAAGAACGGAGATTTTGAGGTGGGCAACTATTCCTTTTCGCTCTTTTCTCAAGTTCTGTATTTGTATTTAGATTGGTTGACCAGAAAAAGAGTCAAGAGATTCTCAGGTAGGCAGTAAAAGACCATCAATAAACTTCCCGCTGTAAAACATATCAGAATTTTCAAAAAATTTTTGATAACCATGATCTCTCCTTCTCCCTCTCCAATGGCTGGTTTCGAACCGCTATCAATAATCTTCTCACCACTTTTCTGCTCCTACTTGCCATCTGAAGCCTTTTTTAACCCCGTTTTCTTCCCTTCACCTTCTTATACATACATCCCATCAAATTTTCACGCGATACTTATGATTCGCGTAATAAAAAGTTTATTGACCTTTCTTTCAATGTATGTACTAAGCTGGAGACAAATGGAACGCAAATTCTCGAATGTTCAGCAATCTACCTGTAACATGTATCGTATGATTGTAATGAGATGCTGAGACAAAGTTACAAGGGAAGCTTTAACTGCTTCCCCTGTAACTAGCTTGAAGCATATTTAAAAACATGATGGTCGGCATTCAAAGTTTTTGAAACACTTTCTTCTTTGAAAAAATGTTTGAAAAATCTACCGTGGTGTGATCTCGAATTATCTTTGCTCAAGACTCGAGCATTATTTGTGTGTAGAAGCTATTGTGAATCGCCGAGTATTTCTGTGATAAAGCTCGTTCAATTCTTCTTTTTGACGGAGATCATGAAGCTATTTATAGATTATTTTTTAACCAGTTTTATTATATATGTTAGAATATATAAGTAAGCGAAAACTTATTTGTATATAAACGAGCGTTCTCTCAAGGTGCTCGTCCCTCCAAAATGCCGAAAAAGGAGTCTGTGAGTTTGGACTCTCCCGCGTCCTCCATTCCGAACAAGACGGATCCTCCCGCCGGGTTTGTTTTCTTCCCAATCATATCCATCGAGTTACGAGAATTGCGTTTGAAAAACACAATGCGTAATTCTAAGCCACCATGACTGCTGTCTACGAACTGTAGGGAACCTTGGCGAGTTCTTTATCTTTTTGGCGAGTTCTTTTTCTCTCTAGCAATCGAGACATGATCAGACTACACACAAATTCTTTCTTTTTTCTTGTTATTGGTCCAATTCAATCAGTTTTCTAGAAATCGAACTACAGAAAAGGACTCAACTATGAGGGCGAAAAATATTGAAATGAAAACTTTTTGAGCAATGACATTCAAGTTTAATCATCAAGGACTATTTTTTTCCAATCCTGAGTCTATTCATATTTGAGACGATGAAGAGGAAAAAGAAATGCTGCAGTGCAAATGTAGGAAGCATTAATGGAGTAAATAGACTTTTCTCGTGTAGTACACCTCGGAAAATATAATAATCCACTCTTATTACTGGCAAACGTTCAACGGTAAAACAAAATTAAACATAAAAACTTCATTATCCTAGCATAGTTCACCAAGGATGTAGTGTCACTGTTGAACATTTGAAAACAACGACCGCCCTTTGAGCGGGGGAATCTAGAATAATGAGAAGCGAGCTGAAGGTAAAGAGCGGAGAAGGGATAGCTAGTCATTATTTCAGACTCCATCGCTCAAAGAACGGTTGTTTTTCGAAATTCTCAACCTTGCTGGTCTTCGAGTGGGGGAATCTAGAATAATGCATCCTAGAAACATCTTTAAAACAGTTCTATATCCTAGAAAAACACACTCTATTCACTAATTCGGAGCCACGAATGTGAGCCACAAAAAGAAAACCCGTAGTTACAATAGCGAAAAGAAAACTCATAGAGATCTAGCAAATCGTTCTTTGATGTTCGGAATGATTCGTATATGATCATCTGCACATTTAGCAACGCATTCATCCAACTTCTTGTCGAAAACCGCCCTTTGGTTGTCCGAGTATTTACTAATATCCGGCCCGTTCTGCTGAATCAGCTTATCGTAGCAGGTCATAGCGCAACGAGATAGTTGATCCTACAATACATTTGAAAAGTCGGGTTCCACTGCTCAATAAATGAAGAGAAAAAAATAGTCACATGGGGCACAACAACTGCACAGGGTAAAATCAAACTCAGCCAGCTATTTCTCACCTCCCGTCGAGAAAGCGTGCAGATCAGAAAGACTAGTCACGAAAGAAAGGCAGACTCAGAAGCGCGACCGAGAGCTGGTTGGAAAATTGAGAACAGATGCGAATAGGGTATTTTCATGACTAGCCTTTAATGGATAACGCATAGGTTTCAGGGTGTTTCTTAGCACCCGCACAACTTTTTTCGAGCGCATAGTTTTTTTTGAAATTTCAGAGCAACTTTAAATTTTTCTAATAATTTGGACATTCCCTACGAAAAAACCGAGAGAAAATTTTTTCCCAAGCACATAGATTTATATGATTTTGGGGTTTTTGGAGAGCGCATAAATTTTTTTACCCGCGGTGTGGGTCAGAGAAACACCCGATAGGTTTCTCCCACAGTGCGGGTTAGATTAGAGTTGAGCCGTCTTTCTCTCACAGGAATTGATCCCGTTACCATAAAACAACCGAGACCTACATATTTTTCCAATTAAATATTAGCTTTGAGCTCCTATAAACAAAAACACACGTCGTAACAATCAATTCACAAACTCAAAAAGTTAAGAAAAAGAAGATATTTTAAACTGTTTTTTTTTCGGTTCAGGCTTAGGCAAAGGTGAGGAGTGAGGAGCCAGTGAGGCCGCACGGCTTAAGAACGAGCCAGTATAAAACATGGTATTGCGTGTTTTTCGTAAATGGTATCGTGACAAATGTTAAAGGCGCATACCAAACCTGGGTTTGCGTAATAGCCAAACATAGTTAAAAACATGTATTTCTAACGGAGATTGAAAATATTACCTGCAGTAAACTGAGTTCTTTCTCCAGCAAACGCTGCGCATTTTTCATGCCTCCGTTACATTTGTCAACACAAGCTTCCACAGATTCGCGAGATCCTGTCTGAAGCAGGGGTTTTGTCTGAAGCAGGGGTTTTGTCTGAAGCAGGGGTTTTTAAGTGTGTAAGAAAAAGGTACAGACACCCGAAAAAAAAAGGTTTCACATAAGGCACCCCCCTTATGAATAAAAGAGGAGCCCGCGAAAAAAATTTTTGTTTTACATAGGGGCCCCCTTATAATTTGGAAAAACAGAGGCCCGTCGACAGAAGGTCTGACATAACTATTCAACCCCTGGTCTGAAGTCGAAAGTTTACTGCACATAATATGAACAAAAAAAGCATCTAAAAAAACTTGATGAAGTATTTGAATTGACAGATTTTATAGTATAAAGGGATGGTTTATTTTCTTTTTCAAGAAGTTTCAAGAGCGAATTCTGAACAGTTTGCTTCAAATTTATCAAAGAATTGCCATTTACTCGGTACAATTCAACCTGTACTGAGGAGGGGGCGCGCTTTACTTGAGAGAGGCTTTTGTTTATAGTGTGTTCGAATACACAATTTTCTTCGTTTATCGAAAAACTTGGCCAATCGATCGGCAAAAAAAAACTTTGAAAATTAACCTAATTCCTAAAGTAAAGTGTGGTCCACACGAGTGACATTGTGCCCTTTACTTTTATTATTCATATTAATTGATTACCAAGATATTTTTTCAACAAAAACACATATATGTCGGCTCTATTATTCATCTTCATGACTATTACTCAGGTCAATGAAATGTTTTTAGTTAAAAAAAGGTGAGGACACCATAATTGAACAGTCTCCATAACCTGGAAAAAGTTCAATTGAATTTAATTTTTTATGAGGGTGATAATTTCTACAGTGTAAATAAAATAAATTTAAACTACTTCTTGAGATTTAATAACCTGCTCGGAAAAACTTGAATCGTTCCAAGATCGTTTAACACTAAGCCGGCACCTGTTATAATGTCCTCACCATTAGCGGGATAATGGAAAAATTAAGGAACATTTTTAGAAGAAAAAACTCACCGCGATATTGAGTTAAAACTCGGTTTCTGGGCACTTTTCCACTTTAGGTAACCCCCCCTACGAGAGGTTCCATGGGTCAGATGAGAGTGGCATTTTTTATACGGTCTCGTTAGCCTATGTCATACGGCCTCGTTAACGTAAACTTTTTCTAAGCCTAAGCGTTTTTTAATATAAAAATATTTTGTTGTAATTGTAAATAAGTCAGACGTAAGAACCATTGAACATCTGGTAATGGGGGTACCTAAAGTGCAAAAGTGCCGGTTTCTGAACTTTAAAAAAAATTCGGCAAGAACTTTGATGAACACAACCCTTGCTTCTTTAAAACCGGTGTGTATTAAACTTTGGGCACTTTTTACTTGGGGGCGCACTTTACTTGGGAGGCCGCACTTTACTTAAAGGGGTTACTTTACCTTTTCCTTTCCAGGTTACTTTTCAAAGATTTTTTCGCTTAGGCTTAGATAAAGGGCACTATTTCACTTTAGGGCGGCCCCCCCCTCTCAGAGGTTCAATTGGTTCATACTTCTGACTTATTTATATTTACAAAAAAATATTTTTACATTAAAATATTTATTTTTACATTATATAAATTATTTTTTACATCGAAAACGCTTAGGCTTAAAGAAAAGTTTACGCTAACGAGGCCGTACGGCTTAGCTAACCAGGCCATATCAAGAAAATGACCCAATTGAACCTCTGAGAGGGGGAGGGGCCCTAAAGTGGAAAAGTGCCAGATAAAGGTTACGCTAACGAGGCAGTACGGCTTAGGCTAACAAGACCGCATGAGAAAATTTCTCATAATTCAATGAATAAATTTGTCAAAAATAGAACCCCCCAGCAAGTAAAGTGCGCCCCCGAGTAACATTGTATCTAACTTTGTTATTAAAGCTTGAGTTTAAAAAGTTTAGGCTTTTGTAATGGAAGAAAAATTGAATGTAACCTTGTTATCGCAGCACTTGGATGAGCAAATAAACATGTTTTTCTGCAAATCTCGAAGGTAGTTCTTGTCGAGGTCTTCGATCATGCCATCCACGGCTGTTTTCACTCTCGCTTGCGTAGTTTCCATCGAAAATCTCCAACTAAAATTAAATAGATTCATGAAAACTTTATAGATACCTTCTAAAAATATATTTTGTAGAACAACGTCTTCAACAATTATTATAGGGGCCTTTAACAAACGTGACACAAGGTGACACGATGTGACAGAACTTGAGTTGAAAGTTGAGCTAACACCCAGAACAAAATATCTAAGATTTACTAAATTAATGAAAAATTATTGAACAAATTTTCTGTGATTTACTAAATTTCTAAATTTTAAAAAAATTTCAAAAAAGTTGCTTTAGCAAACCTGACCACATTTATTATCGGCATTTTCTCAAGTGTCACTCAATCGTGTGTCTCCCCGTTTCACATTGTATCACGTTTGTTAAAGGCCTAATATAGGCCATTAAAGACGCAGTCACCATTTCTCTTGATCTTTTTGCCTTTAATAAAAGTGCCACGTAGTGACACGAAATAACATGACACTTGAGCCAACACCGAAAAAAACTTTTTTGTGATTCACTAACTTGATGAATAAATAATGAATACATTTTCTGTGATTTACTAATTGGCTTTAGCAAACCTGACGACATTTATTTCCGGTGTTGGCTAAAGTGTCATGTCACTCCGTGGCACTTTTGCTAAAGGCCTTTGCCTTTAGCAAAAAAAGATCTTTTCACTGTATAAACACCAAGAGTAACCACTTTCTTTAATTTACTAATTTTCTCTGCGATTTGTAAACAAAGGCCGTAGGTTTTTGATTCACGGTGGCTGGAAAATTAGTAAATCAAGTAAGTGGTAACTTTCTATGTTAGTGATAAGAAAAGTAAATTAGTAAATCAAGTAAGTGGTAACTTTCTATGTTAGTGATAAGAAAAGTAAATTAGTAAATCAAGTAAGTGGTAACTTTCTATGTTAGTGATAAGAAAAGTAAATTAGTAAATCAAGTAAGTGAAAACTTTCTATGTTAGTGATAAGAAAAGTAAATTAGTAAATCAAGTAAGTGGTAACTTTCTATGTTAGTGATAAGAAAAGTAAATTAGTAAATCAAGTAAGTGGTAACTTTCTATGTTAGTGATAAGAAAAGTAAATTAGTAAATCAAGTAAGTGAAAACTTTCTATGTTAGTGATAAGAAAAGTAAATTAGTAAATCAAGTAAGTGGTAACTTTCTATGTTAGTGATAAGAAAAGTAAATTAGTAAATCAAGTAAGTGGTAACTTTCTATGTTAGTGATAAGAAAAGTAAATTAGTAAATCAAGTAAGTGAAAACTTTCTATGTTAGTGATAAGAAAAGTAAATTAGTAAATCAAGTAAGTGGTAACTTTCTATGTTAGTGATAAGAAAAGTAAATTAGTAAATCAAGTAAGTGGTAACTTTCTATGTTAGTGATAAGAAAAGTAAATTAGTAAATCAAGTAAGTGGTAACTTTCTATGTTAGTGATAAGAAAAGTAAATTAGTAAATCAAGTAAGTGGTAACTTTCTATGTTAGTGATAAGAAAAGTAAATTAGTAAATCAAGTAAGTGGTAACTTTCTATGTTAGTGATAAGAAAAGTAAATTAGTAAATCAAGTAAGTGGTAACTTTCTATGTTAGTGATAAGAAAAGTAAATTAGTAAATCAAGTAAGTGGTAACTTTCTATGTTAGTGATAAGAAAAGTAAATTAGTAAATCAAGTAAGTGAAAACTTTCTATGTTAGTGATAAGAAAAGTAAATTAGTAAATCAAGTAAGTGGTAACTTTCTATGTTAGTGATAAGAAAAGTAAATTAGTAAATCAAGTAAGTGGTAACTTTCTATGTTAGTGATAAGAAAAGTAAATTAGTAAATCAAGTAAGTGGTAACTTTCTATGTTAGTGATAAGAAAAGTAAATTAGTAAATCAAGTAAGTGGTAACTTTCTATGTTAGTGATAAGAAAAGTAAATTAGTAAATCAAGTAAGTGGTAACTTTCTATGTTAGTGATAAGAAAAGTAAATTAGTAAATCAAGTAAGTGGTAACTTTCTATGTTAGTGATAAGAAAAGTAAATTAGTAAATCAAGTAAGTGGTAACTTTCTATGTTAGTGATAAGAAAAGTAAATTAGTAAATCAAGTAAGTGGTAACTTTCTATGTTAGTGATAAGAAAAGTAAATTAGTAAATCAAGTAAGTGGTAACTTTCTATGTTAGTGATAAGAAAAGTAAATTAGTAAATCAAGTAAGTGGTAACTTTCTATGTTAGTGATAAGAAAAGTAAATTAGTAAATCAAGTAAGTGGTAACTTTCTATGTTAGTGATAAGAAAAGTAAATTAGTAAATCAAGTAAGTGGTAACTTTCTATGTTAGTGATAAGAAAAGTAAATTAGTAAATCAAGTAAGTGGTAACTTTCTATGTTAGTGATAAGAAAACTAAGAGAAAAGGTGATCACGCCGTTAAAGGCCTTACTCTATTGCGTTAACAGTAATGCGTAAAGTTTTTTTCTCCAAGCGTTAAACCTCAAAGTCAACCGGAGCGAAATTTGCACTTTTGAACGAATAATCGACATATAAATTATTCATACATGAAGGAAATTCTAGAACCAAACATTTTATAATTGTTTCCAAAATTGATCAATTACTAATGGGGGTGACTATTAACTAAATCGAAATAAACAGGTTTTTTCTTCAAATTGAAAACTTTCGGAAGTAGTTACGTTTTAGAGGAAGAGAAGAAGAGAGAGAGAGATAGCGAGAGAGATAGAGAGAGAGAAAAAGATGAAGAGAAAAAGAGTAGGAGATAGAGGGATTGCGAGCGTTGACAAATAACGAGTGTTGAGACTCTAAACAAATGAAATTTTATGGTAGGTTCAAAAAAGTCATACTCAACAGAGGCCGTGGGCACGCACAGACAGCAAAAATTTTTATAAAAAAATAGTTTTTAATGAAAAAAACAGTTTGCTACTAACTAAAAAAAGCTGAGCTTTGAAAAAAACCGTTTTCATCAGTAACCAAATGTATTTTGATTATTTTCAAGGACAAGCTGCTTTGATTATCATTTCATTCAAAAAATGATGCGTGTATACGGCCCAAAACTCATTTTCAAACTATCCCATACATCCGAACGATGCAGTGATTTTTCAAAAAGCGTTTTCTGTCCTGACGAGGTTCGCACTGCCGATCTTCGCTTTCCTTTGTCCCAAACAAAGGTACCTCTCAAGCTTAAGTGACTGACTTTTAAGTATACGTTGACGAGATCTTGCTATCGGACCTCGGCCTTTTACTTGCTCAGCCCCCTTCTACTTCGAGATTGTAGGCGTTGCTCGCAACGGTTCCCACCCAGTCCTGCTATAGTCGCGTGCTGAATCATCTTAGTCCAAAAAAAGTCGCCGAATCTTCCTCGTATTCCGCGGAGAGAGTTGAAGTTGAAGTTTTTTAATTTTGAAGTTGAAGTTGAAGTTTTTGAAAAAAAAAGTTGAATACAGTTGAACCAGTTATAATACAAAGAAGCTATGGAAATCCCAAATGTCGGGTATATCTTCGACTTGAAGCGTATATACATACATCTTGCGGTCGCATACTAAACTAGAGATGGCTCTCTATTTTTTCACGCTGAGACTCCACTCAATATCAATTTCGATCTCTTTGTTGTTCTGGAGATTAGGTCAAATCTTTAGTCATGAAGAAATTTGATATGCAGAAGTCGAAGTCATTGAAACAATGTTTAGGAACTAAAAAAAATTTTCATGGAAGTTTTGAGAAACACTCATTCCAAAAATTTAAAATGAGCATATCTTAAAATTTAATATTCACGTAGAATTTTGTTTCTCAAAGTACAAAAAACTGCTTTTCTAGATTACGAGCAGATGATTTAATAACGGGAGTAAGTAAATCCTTGCCTTTCCAAAAACATTTTTTCTCACTGTTATTCGATGGATTGTTTTTCACTACAAATTATTCATTTGGTACTCACGACTAAATGAGCTCGTTTTTTCTACTAAATGAGCTAAATGATTAGTATAGGTCTCAAATAGGTCTCAAATAGGTCTCAAATAGGTCTCAAATAGGCTCAAAAAACTCACGCATGCTCATGAAGCAATTGCGTGAGTTCATGAAGCAATGCATATGCAACTAGAAAGAACGGTCATCGTGTCTTAGACATAGCAAGAAATCGCGTGGGGCAATGTGTGCTCGGTTCATGTATTGGTTAGCGCTCTACGGGCCCCGGTTGGGCGGCGGGGGTTCGGTCCCGGCCGAGTGCCAATTTTTGCCTGTGCGATGGATTTTATTCTCAAATAGCAATACAATTTTTCAAATGTAGCCTCAGCAGACATTTAAAAAAATCATATGCTGCATCCAAAGTTGAGAAAAAAGTTTAATGAATTGAAATGGATATGTTTTTCACATGAACCTTGACTTCCTAAACCAAAACCAACTAAAATTTCATGAAAAAAGCTAGGTTGAAAATAAAACACAGAAAGAATATTCGGATTGATCTTCAGGTTTATGTGAACATTTGAACTTTCAAAATGATCATTATCCTCTGATTGAATAGGAACCATGAGAAGGATGACTTGGGAGTCCGTTACTCAACACTTATCGGTGTGTCCAACGGAACCCTCTCTACAGCGAATGGGAAGAATCTTGAAGTTAGCTTCTTCTCTCACATTGAATTTTTCGTATTCCGTCGGTAAACTTTTGAGAGAACAGTGATTTCATATGTACGTTTTCCAAGAAGACCTAGTCATTTTCAATACTACGCGAAGAAATATTGATGCTGGTTAGCTTCAAATCTCTACTTTCTCATAAGTTCAAGAGTAAACTCAGTGCACAAGTCGCAACAAATTATATAACCAACATACTAAAAATGATGCTCTAAAGTTTGACATTTTTCCGTGAATCTCACAGTGCTTGGTAGACCAGTGAGGTCTCGAAGACTATAAAGAAGAACTATGTATACCGTGAGTTGGAAGAGAGTTATTGCCATAGCCAGATGAGACCTTCACTGTGGACGAGGCGATTGAAGTCCTGGGATTCGGAAAGTTCCAGATAATGTTGAGTATTCTGACCGGATTCGCATGGGTAAGTTTTTTTTAAAGGAAAACTAATTCAGTGCAGAAATAGAGAGAGGGATAGAGAGACAGAGAGAGAAAGAAAGAGTGAAAGAGATAAAGAATGAAAGAGATTTCAGAAGAATTAGAGAGAGAGTGAAAAAAACATGGCTATTAACTGTGCTGTAAAGATGACAGATGCGATGGAAGTTATGATCCTTTCCCTGCTTTCTCCTTCTCTCCACTGTGAATGGAACATCTCATCTGTTCAACAGGTTGATATACTTAGTTATTAATTCTATATATTACTTTATTTATTAACTTCTCTAGTTAGTTAGTTAGTTAGAAAAATTCACCTGTTTAGTAACTGTGAATCTTCAACTTTGTGGTAAATCATATTTTTATTTTTCATATACCGCTCTCAGGCATTGGTGACCAACTGCGTGTTCGCCGGTATGATGATCTCTAGCTCGTTCTGGGGACGTATATGCGACAAACTGGGTCGTCGACTGGTTCGTTTAGACGTGGAATGATGTATTAAGAAGTGCATTGATCTGAAACGATGTGCTGACATAACCTGTAGAAAGCAATGTCTGTTTCTTAAGTTTTCATGAGTGTGTTTAGCGGGGAGAAAAGGAGATTCCTGCAATCACTGCCAATTTTTCGACCCAAGGTTTTGAGTGGATAAGTATGTACATACATTTAGATTAGTATGTACAGATCTAGTGTAATGGTAACACGGGCTCCCCGTTTGAGTCGAGATGGTCTGGGTTCGATCCCGCCCGGTGGACTAGCTTTTTTCTGTGTGATAGTTCTTTCATATGTACAGTTGTATTAGTTAGGGGTGTAATTGTAACCCTCTACGAAATATAAAAAGTAATCTGGTTTAGGGTCTGATGCTTGCTGTACTAACTGCCTGCGCCACTGGAATTCTCTCTGGATTCGCCCCGACCTTCCTCTTCTTCATCATCGCACGGACTGCAGTTGGCTTCGGCGTCGGTGGCGTCCCGCAGTCGTTCGTCTTATTCAGTGGCAAAATTTTCGGAAATTTTGATCAAATTTAATTATTTGAGATCGAACCCAGCTCTATTTATCACCAAGAGCGAATGATATTACTCCACTATTAAAGACACCTGGCAGCTATTACTTATGTGTATGCAATAGTCTTTCATCAAAAAAGTAGAATCTCAAACCAACGTCTTGCTGTTAAACCTAGAGCTTTTCGATAGGTGAAAAGCTTCAAGAGAAAAGAAGTTTATTGGATCGAGAAGAGGAAATATGCCAGAACTTGAAGGGGAAAGAAGAGGTTGATGACTCGCCTGACACTCAGAATGAACTCCTCATTGCAGGATGACTCTCTTCTCGGAGTTTTTGCCAACAGCGCAGCGGGCCAAATGTCTCGTTCTGGTAAACTGCTTCTGGGCAGCTGGAACCTTTTCCGAGGTCTTCAAAACTCAGTCTATGTAACTTCCAGTGGCTAGGCGAAATCCAGCTAAAATTCATTCATTTCGAGCCAATTGAGTTTGAAACAAGGTAAGAATGCTAACAACCCATAAAAAAGTATACAAATTGAAACAATCAATTAGAAAGCTTCGATTGATCCATCAACCGAGGTGCAGTTTTTGCGAAGACATATTCCAATTTCTAATAATAAACTCTAACAAACACAACCTTTTTTTAAAAAATAATGTGAATGAGAACTATCAAAGTATGGAATTGAGAAGAGCAGTGCTACTCCGTTCACATACTCGAGTAATTGAAGAAATGGATTATTTCATTATCACTCAATAGAAGTAGATCAGGCTGGATGTTACCTGATGATCTCTTCGATGTATTTAAGGCGCTGCTAGCATACTTCGTGATGGAGCCGTTCGGATGGCGCGTTCTCGTCATCCTCTCTTCTCTTCCACTAGGCATTTTCGCTCTCACAAGCAAGGTTCATACCCAAAATCACTTCAACAATGAAACACTTTTTTTTCTTTTTATCAACCTAGTGGCGATTCGTATAAAAAATTTCTCGTAACTTTGATTTCCTCGTTTCCCTGCCTCTAATTTTGTAGATACCTCGTTTATCTGCCTCTAGTTTTGTTGATGCCTCGTTTCCCTGCCTCTAGTTTTTTTCGATGATTTTTGAGTAATGATTAGCAAGCTCTCACTCAAAACTTATAAAAAGTATTTTTTAATTGTTATTACTTCAGATTGATTCTGAAGACTCTCTGGTTCTCTAACTTGCTTTCTGATCGACCTGTACTGTGATAAATTCATTGCAGTGTTTTCCTGTGTCGTTTGTCTCTCAAGCTTTCACTGTGTCATTATTATAGAAAAAAGATTAATTAAGTAAGCCGGTCGGCTAATTTAATAGAAATTCATTTAAATTTGTTAGTCTTTGATGGTTTGGTTTCATTACTTTCTCTCATAAGGGTCCGAATTTAGTTAACTGTTTACTACATTCGCCTTTTCAAATTCTGATTGAGTTTAAAAAAATCAATTAAGGCCTACACACAGAAAAAAATTGATCAGTTTTGATCCATTTTCCTAACAATATAAAGGGGACGATGTTCTTAGTGCCCTTTATATTGTTCAGTCTGTAGTAAAACTCGCCCCACCTAGCGCTAATTCGCGAACTGCGAAACTGTTCAGTTGTGATCAATAATATTGTTCACTTGGAAAAAAGTGTGCTGTGTTAAACCTCGCCCATAAATTGCGAGATTTTCTTCCTTTTTCTTGAGTTTTTTCTTTTTCTTTTTTTCTTCCAAATTAAATCAAAAATTTCGTGTTTCTCTGGAATGTAATGAACACTTCAAATCAACAAACTTTTTTTCCAACAAGCATACAAACAAAAGATTCACAGTAGAATTTGAAAAAAAATTCAAGGTCTATTATTTTCACTAGTTACACTGGTTTAGAAAAATTCTATTACACTGGTTTCAAAAAAATTAAGCATGATGCGATGACACTTCAAATCAACAAACTTTTTTTCCAACAAGCTTACAAACAAAAGATTCAAAGTAGAATTTGAAAAATTCAAGTTCTATTATTTTCAGAAAAATTCTATTACACTGGTTTAAAAAAATTAAGCATGATGCGATGACACTAAATAATCAACAAACTTTTTTCCAACAATCATACAAGCAAAAGATTCAAAGTAGGCCCAAAGCCCAAAGCATCAACTACGGGAAAATTCTACGGAAAGATTGTCGTGTTTAGAGAACTCAGGCTTTTCACTCCATTTCACGGCAGACTTGTCCTGGGGACCTTTCCTCACACTGAGTTTGCCACCGTATCCAGTAGCTGAATCTGAAAAATTACATCGGTCATATCTCAAGGTTTCATGACTTTTTGGCGGTATTCATCAATGAGGTCGAACCAAAACGAGTAAAAATTACTTCACGAGGATGAATCGAACTCAGTTCTTTGTGTCTTTGACCGGGTTACCAGTAGGAACGAACCTTGTTGTGAGTGTTGCTTGGATAGCTGCGCCTTTTCCTCCCACCCGAGGGCGGACTTGTCCTGCCTGTCCGTTTGCACCCCGTACCTCCGAACCCCTAGAAGAAGTCCGTTTGCGAGGTACCACCTTTCCTTGGTACGGCCAAGACTCCGCGCTCTGTAGAGATCGGTCAAGCTCATTATAACCAGGCTTTTCATCACCCATCGCAGAAGAAGCTTTTTTTCATCAAGATGATTAATCATGATGGAACTGCAAGCATTTGAGAACCCGAGAGCGGTGGTGTAAAAGAGAGGATGAAGACGAACAGAGCATTTTTGTTAGTAGGTTTCTTGGATAGCGCTTAGATTTTTAAGCAGGTTACAGTAACACACTGATTATAACTAAGCATACGTCAGATTTGATTTGATTAGGTCACTAGGGTTTTTTTAAATTAAATTTTTCGTTACTATAAGAAAATTAAGAAAAAAATAAAAATGAGAAAAATAAAAAAAAAACGGCATAAGAAAATTTATCATAATATTAATTTTTGTCAATTGAATTGAAATCTGAAAATTGCAACACAAAAAAATGCATCATCCTCTTTCTGAATGCAAAAGTTGCTACATTTGGACAGTCACAACGTCATTTTATTGCTAATCAGGAAACGGAAAAATTGAAACAAAACCTGTATGTATATGATTAGTTCTGTATGTGAGCAAATTAGTTTTACTTTTTACGGTAAACAACGGTCGGTGAGCAAAACAGTGCGCAGGCTAATGAAACTTTTTTGGTGTGAAAACACGCAATCTTCCTTGTTGAAATTAAAATACGGCTTAGGTAAAACATACTGATAAATATATATTGTTCAGTTCCTGCGCTCTCAGCGCAACCAAAAATGATCAAAATGTGATCAAAATGCATTGAACCTTATTATTGGTGATCAATTTTTTTCCTGTGTGTAGAAACTATGACTTTCAAGTTTTTTTAAAACTCCTGTATCGTTCCCACTTTCTTGTTTGACTTGACACTTTCAGATGTGTGTCATCAACTTGAAGTTTTTTGTCTAGCATTGAATCGTTTCTAAGGAATTCCATAATAATCTGATTCGTAATTTGTAATGACCTACAAGATTTTTTGATCGAGCATATAATAATCATAATTTTTTCGCAGATTAGTCTTAATGCTACTTTGAATAACTTGTCGCTTATCTTCGATCTTATTGGAGTTTTCGAAAGAAAAGAAATTATTTCATTCATTCTGGATTAATCCCTAAAGAACCAAGATCAAAAAAACTTAGTTCGATGTTCAATCGAAGCATTTTGCAGTGGCTGCCAGAGTCGGCCCGTTTCCACATGACCCATGGGAAGCCAGAGTTGGCCTTGAAGACTCTGCAGAGAATCGCTAGAATGAATGGGAAGAAGTTGCCCGCCGGTCGACTAGTGCTCAAGGAACAAGGAAATGTTCGCACTCTTGCTCAGTCTTCTCAGTTTGTTCATAGATAAAGTCTATCAGAAGATCGAGAACTGTCATCAAAATTCTGATACTTCATCTTAAGAAATACGAGAGCACTTGGATCTCAAGCTAAAAATCTTAAAACAGAATAGTTTGCTCTAGTCTTTCACCGTGGTGTAATGGTTAACACGCTCGCTCCCGGATAGAGGAGAGATGGTTGCATGGGTTCGAGTCCCCCCGGTGACTAGCTTTTTTCCGTGCGGTGGTTTGATCAATTTGTCTTCTAGTCTTTCAGTCTTTTTCTTTCTCACTTCAATTAGTTAAATCTCAAGCATTTCTTAACTATAACATATTTCAAAAGTTCTTTTTTTGCTTCCTTGCCGGCGAATTCATATACTTTGCCATTAAAAATATATTTTTTTGAAATTTAAGAAAGAGTAGATTGTCTAATATAATGAGAACCTTCACAAACGAGTGGAATCAATAAATGCTTGGTTACACAGTTTGGAGCCCGTAACCCTCATTAAGAAAGATCATTAATGATCAAGCTTCTCATATAATTAGGCAGTTTTTCAGTCTGTTGAACATCTCACAAACAAATCACAAGGGTCTGAATACATTCCCAAACGATAACACAAGGGTCTGAATACATTCCCAAACGATTTATAATGTCTTGAGTGCTTTACCGCGGAAAGGTTCTTCCGTCAAGTTTTTGGTTTCAGAGGAATCCAGGTATTATGGCCTTACTGGGGAAGAAACTTCGAAAAACTTCTTTGCTTCTATGGATCATATGGTTATTTCCTTCACTTTCCTCCGCTTTTTTGGCCGAAGTCTTGATAACAGGTCATAAGTATGTTGAAAATGCTAGCTAATATTTTTATATAGTCATGTTCGCGAAAATAGAGTTGTATTTCAGTAGATTCATGCTTGAAAAGATGCAATTGACTCTGTGAATCCCCGAATTTTAAGGATGGCGAACGCCTTCTCTTACTACGGTATGGTGTTGTACACTACCGTACTCCTACAATCAACCGACGTTTGCTACGGGGACCCGTCACAAATCAAAGAGGCATCTAATGCAACAGATTTTGCCTCCAACACAACATCAACATGTGTTCCCTTGACCAATTCCGACTACATCGGGATTTTGACGACTTCCGTTGCCGAAATACCTGGTTAGTAGTAGATTTTTCAGCTCTAATAGAAATATATCTAGTCAACCCAACGGTTCGGTTTTTGATTCAAGGGTTAGGTACAGTTAACTGGTTGATTTTGTTCTCGAAGTCTCCCAATCCTTGTTATTATTATACCAGTGTTTTATTGACAATAAATTGACTGGTCTTTCTCAACCCAAAAAAAAACAACTTAATGCCTCTTTTTTTGGCTAGCAGACTTATCGCAATTTAATGTCCCGAGGTACGGAAATTCTCTTATAACTCGGAAATTTTAGGGCTGTTCTTCAGCGTTTTCCTGATAGAGAAGATTGGAAGAAAAAGGATCATGGCATTGGACTTTGCCTTATTCGGAGTGGCAGTCTTCTTACTTTTGTTATGTCTAAAAAGGTATTGAGAGAAAAAAAACAAGCACTGTTCTTACTCTCTTTTTCTTTTTCTTGTTTTTCTCTTCCAAATTATCTCTTTTTTATTTATTTTTTTTTTTTGCTCACGAATCATACAACAAAAAAACCAATTTTAGTATACTTAATGTACACAAAACCAAATGTGTTATTTATTAATTTTTTTATTAGTTTTGTCTTTAATGTCATACTAGACATGAGGCACCATGTCTCATATGATTTAACACACTTTCATCCGTTTCTATGGCAAAAAAGGTATTCCTTCGAGAGTTCCTGATGAGTGAAGAGCGGGAACATGGAACGTAGAGACACAAGTATGCAGAAAGTTTTAAATCCTACTGAAGACCGAAATCAAACATGCTGATGAGTTGATGAAAAAAAGTGAAGAAACAATTGCTCTTTAGCTGTTAAGCAAGAAAACCCAGCCAAAACGTATTTCTTAATCATATGAGCTCGAGGTTTTTACGGGCTGAAAACTTGATGTTTGAAATTCAAGTATCACATGAAGTGAAAATCGATGAGATTTGTTCGTTAATCAAATATTATAATAGACTCAAGGTGGAACCTTTTCAAGAGTTGCTGTTATGGTGCTGCTCTTCATCGCCCGAGCCCTTATTTCGGGTGCTTTCCAGTGTGCGTTCGTTTACACCCCAGAGGTATACATTGTTACAGTGCTTTCATAACACATATACATCTAAACGGGTTGATCAATAATAATCTTACTTGAACCCTAACTCTTTTTAATCTAATAACAGTTTGATATCTACTATAGATATCCTTTTAATTCTTCATCGTGTTCATTTCTTTCTCACAGTGGGGTACGACTTCTTTTGATATGGGAACTGACCTCTCCTAGAAAAAAAACATTCAACTCTAGTATTTCCCCCTGTGTGTTGCCGCAGAGATTAGAGTCAGATTAATATAATCATTACCAGCATTCGCCTGACTTCTTTGGTTTGGTTGGATCTTTCTAGGATGGTAATCAGTAATCAGGTTTGAGTCTTTCCGTACAAAATTACAACAAAAAACGATTGAACAAACCCACACTTTGATAACATACTAAATTTATCAAAAATTAATTTTCTATCTGAGACCAAAATTGGAACTGAAGTACCATTAAGGTATATCCAACGACGCTGCGAGCTTCTGGACTGGGTTTCGCATCGGGAATGGCTAGGCTAGGATCGCTATGCACTCCTTATGTCGCGCAGGTTAGAATCCGATAATCAAAGCAAAAGGTATTAATGCTTTTCAAGACTTAAAAAGTCAAAATAAAACGCTTCATCATTAACATTACAGAACATGTAGCACCATCGTTTTAAAAGTACTCTTCTTGTTGCGAGCCTTACTTAAGAACTTTGTTTTAATGCAGCTCATGAAGTTATACCTCCACCTCTCTCCTGAAAATCCTTCACGCCGTATCGGGTTTCTTAAGTACTCTTCTGTCCTCTTCTAGGTGATTCAAAGTCCTAACTGTATAATATGCGAATCCCTGGAATTTTCATTCCAAGCAGTCCTTCAATAATCATTCTTGGAAAACGATGTCTGCGATAGTTCAACCATTTGTCTTAGAAGCTGATATGAAGTCTTAATTAAGCATAGAAGTTCGATGTTCAAGAAAACTCAGTTTTATCATTGACCTATGTAACAACGCCTCTTTGAAGATAGTAAAGCTACTATCAGTAAGTTAGTCAAGCTACTACATATCAGTTAGTTTTTGATGAGAAGTACGTCTGACCTTGATATTTGCCGATGTGAGACAACGGTTATTTTTTTGTGAATATACGAAAAATATACATGTTCTGATCAGTTCGATGCAGAAAGGTATGTCTTGTGTCTTAAATATTGGACAAATTAACTTTTGAACAATTTCACAAGTGATATTTTGGACAGATGTATTACTGAATTTGACCACGTTTCTTCAGAAAATAAACAATGTCTAAGTTTTTTTTTTCAAACTGAAAGGATTAAATTCCAACTTTCCGATGAAAATGCTGAGAGCTCAATTCAAGCTCAACGATGTGATCAAAGCTCCAATTTCAACCTGTTCTCGAAATTGAGGTGTTGTCTGAGAAGAGCATTTCCTATCCAATCATAGTCTACGGAGGGGTCGCATTCACAGGCGCGATCGCCTCTCTTCTCCTGCCAATAGAGACTAAGGGACGCCACATGCAGGTAACAAACCGTAACTGTCAATGTTTTTAATTGAAAAATATTAGAGAAAATTCCAAAAAAAATCTTAACTAAGCAAGTGAAGTCGATTACACAAAGATGCTTAGTTTCCTGAAGAAAAAAACACTCGAAGTTGAGATCAATAACGAAGAGTATGTAACCTTAAATATTAATTTCTTTCCAGATATTTAAATGGGTACAATCCCTTTCCCTATCTAAGATATCACACAGCATAAAAGTATGGTAACATGCAGCATTTTGTGTTAAGACTGCGACATATCTACAAATTTATGTAACAACGCATCAATCATTGCCGAAGGTACATATCATGTGGAAGGATATTACAATATGTCAAATGAGTTTGCATGAAGATCAATGTTGGAAAATGCACAAATGGAGCGTTAAAAATAAAAAAAGGATTTTCTGGCGTGAAAAAATCACTTTCTCTATTTTACACCAGAGACATACTTTTTAGAATATTAACGCTTCATAACTTAATCAAAAAGCTGAGTTTTAATGTTCTGGTGAAAAGGAACACAAAAAAACAAATTTTTTCAGTTCAACGGGTTATTTTTAAATTTTTGGGACCCGATTCACTCACTCATTGGTTTACTCATGGTTACTATTTTTATCCCCGAAACATTGTTGTCGAGGCCGATCATTTAAATGTACCCTAACCTCAACCAATTTTTTCCAAAGCATCAAGAATAGAAGAATTGATCGCCTTGAAAAAAAGTTGGAAGTTCGAGTTGTTTTACTTAAAGCTATAAGGGATTTTTTCCCTGTGTTCACAGTTTGTAGAACTTGAGAAATAATAAAACACTAGAAACGTTTTTTGTCGTTTCAGGAAACCCATTAGTGATCTTCCGAGTTCGGTGCTGAAGACTTGAGAAGCATTTAAGATCGCAATAGACAATAGACAGTTTTAATAAACCTATCACTTCTTCAAATTCTAAGTTACACAGTTTAAAGGCAGTGACGCCTGGTTAAGATGACAATTGATTGAACTATCGCACAGAAAAAAGCGCGTGTTACCATTACACCACGGGGACACATTGCTATAATAGCAAAGTCGAGATGGTCTGGGTTCGATCCCGCCCGGCAGACTAGCTTTTTTCTGTGCGATAGTTCAATCAATTGTCATCCTATCACTTCTGTAAATTGTTTCTTCTCTTTTTCTTCTAAACTTTCTCATAGGGTCTCGACTGTGTTTCTCTGACGCCTAGGTCATCAAGTCATTTCATAACATGATTTCCCATTTGGAAAGTTTACAGTACTGTCAATAAGTTTTTCACCAAGTTTGATTTATACGAATGTACACGGAAAGGCATATAATTGTATACATATATACAATTATAAAAAATCATATTATATATATATATATATATATATATATGTATATATATATATATATATAATATGTACCTCTGAAAACACTGTTTTGTGAATAATTCTTTGAATTAGTTTATACCGGTTTGTACTGCTCTATGAATCTGTGTAAACACACAGAAAAAAGTAGAAAATAACACATCATAACACATTTAATAGTATGACAGCTCACACATATATGCATAACTATTCATACTTTCAAACCTTATAAATATGTATAGTCATGCTTTCAAATGTTTAGGTGCCAATTTAATAACTAAATTTATTGAGAAAAAATGTGAAGCTGTAGTGACACCTCCCGTCAGACGACCTCTTTCGATAGACAACGCCGGCCCGCAATATTTTGAATAAGATGCGCATGTACGCCCGCACGTACATGAGCATTACTGCCCGGGCCACACCCTCCCCTTCTCTCCCGTTCCCTCCTCCTCCTTTCCCACCACAAAAAAAGTGATGATAAAGGCCCCTTATCGATTTTCCATTTAATGCATTCCTATTGGATATAGGAGAATTCCTATATATAAATTATTTTCAAATCGCCGCCATTTTAGCCACACCAAGGCGGGACTGTTTGAAATGACGGGGGGTATAGTGATAAAAGTAACTGGTCACTGGTTTTTTAAAAATCACATTTCATCCAGTTCAATTCACTCATGATTTTTATGAAATTTGTTGTTTTGCTAAGAATATCGGTAAATAACCCTTTTTTATGGTCTCGTTTGTCTTTGTTGGTTTCGCTTTTCAATGTATTTAAAACAATTCAAAACTTCACTCAGAAACGGCGTTTGTACTGTATTTCGAGTGAATTCCACTATAAAAGTATCTCCTCTATCGAAATTGAACCTAATTTAAACGATAAACCTAATTTAAACGACAAACCTAATTTAAACGTTAAACTCAGATGAATCATGATAATTCTTCCAGAAGTCATTCACCATAGACAATGATAAGCTTCCTCCACTCTCTAATAACTCAGTCTTGAGAGCATCCTCTCTAGAAGAACCCTTGTTTACGCGTCATGATATTTGTAGACTAATAGAGAAATATCCAATGTCTTCTTGTACTACCCCAGATCATCAAAATATGGTTTTTATCAAGAAAATCGCTGTCCCTCTGTCTATTCCGCTTGAAATAATCTATAACCAATCTTTTCTCTCATCTGAAATACCGAACAGATGAAAACATTCCATAGTCACCCCAGTTAAGAAGAAGCCTCCTTACAGTAGTCCTTCCAATTACCGTCCCATCAGTATAACATCACTATTTTCCCGTATATTCGAGTAAGTATTGAGTGAAGAATTAGAGAAACATTGTGAGAGAAACCAGATTTTGCCAGAAGATCAATTCGGGTTTCGCCATAAGAGATCAATCGAACAGTCGATGTTACTGTTCCTTGAAGACTGTTCTGTAGCCGTAGACCAGAAAAAGTTCACGAAATCATTCATTTCGATTTTGAGAAAGCTTTCGAAAAAGTTTCTCACTCTAAACTTATTTATAAACTAAAGTCGATTCAACTCCCTCCCAGAATTATTTCGTGGATCGAAGCTTATTTAGGTAATAGAACCTACCAAGTTCGAGTTAATCAATCACTTTCTAATAGTTTCATCATTACCAGTGGTGTTCCCCAAGGCAGTGTCTTAGGCCCATTATCATTCATCATTTATACATCTAACATAGTGAACATGATAACTTCTTCTATTTGTAAAATTAAAGTTTTTGCAGACGACATGAAAGTTTATAAATCTTTCTCTAAAACAGACTCTCATACAACACTGCAACACTCCATTGACACCATAGTGGAGTGGTGCGACGCTTGGCAATTGCCTTTAACTCTACCAAACTGCGCTGTGTTAAGAATATGTACCCAGAGTTCCCCTCATTTTCCATATTATATAAATAGTCACTCCCTACCCTACCTCAACGAGATTCGTGATTTAGGATTTATTGTAGACAACAAGTTGATTTTTCTGCTCATTGCTTAACAATAGCTCAGAAAGCAAAGCGTAAATGTCATCTTATCCTTAAAGTTCTCAAGAGTCGTAAACCGGATGTACTTGTTAACGCTTACAAGAGATACATTGAATCTATTGTAGAACACTGTACAACTGTTTACTCCTCACATTTCGCTTAGGACATAGAATCTAACTAGAGAAGGTTCAAAATTACTTTACGCGTCGCGTTTTTCTGGTTTTTCGTTTAATAATATGCCAAGTAGTCAGACGAGAAACAATCAACTAGTCCTAGTATCTCTTCTCTCTGTTAGAGAATCTAACGAACTCAAAATACTTCAGAAACTGGTATTTGGGAAAAAAGTACTCTCTAACAGGACGCACCACAACTTTGAAATAAGAGCACCCAACACTAGAGGCGTTTTTAAATTAAAAAAAATCCACACTTTTAAAAATAATCCACCCTGCTCCAAGAACTTGTATTTGCAGAAGAAATGCTTTCTCTATACGATCAGCTCGTATATTGACCGAAAATAATAGAGTTCATAAATGATATATTTTTGCCTGAATGTAATGTGCATTGTTTTACCTATTTATGTAATTTAAACAACTCAATTGTTTAATCTCTGGTACCACGTGATCTAATTTATGCGTTGCTGCATGTAATGTTTCACGTAATAAAATTGAAAATTGAAATAAACTCTGTGATAACTTTTTTCTTAAAAGATTTCAGTCAAAACTGCTAGATGTTTTTGATGAACAAAACCTTGAATTTTCATGAACATGAAAATGGCAAAAAAACATCTAATTGAGCTTTATGAGAAGAAGTTTTTGACAAATACTCATGTTTGTCGTTGAAAGTACTCGACAAACAGTTCGGTTTGTAACTACAAGAAATTGACAAATGGTTGCGTTTTTCTTATTACAAAAACTATTTGGCTCCCAAGAGCAAATCTCGTGGCTTTTTCTGTCTAGTTGGCTGAACACGAAGTAGAAGCTTTTGGCCACAGTTATGTATTTTCTGGTTCATGCCAACCGGGAAATAAACATATGAGAAAACACTTGAAATGGTGAAAGAGAGAAGAGAAAGAGCTGAGAGCGGAAAAGTGACGAGAAAATGAGAGAAGTCCGAGAATCGGACGAAAAAAAAAGAAGGAAAAAGGCAGTTAGGAATAAAACTATCCAAAAAAAACAAAAAAGAAAGAGAAAGAAAGAGAGAGAAAGAAAAGAAGATAGAAAGAGAAAGCGAATAAAGCTAACATAATCTTTCTCCTCCTCTTTAGTTTTCTCCCTCTCACCAGCGCAATCGATGTTGGAAGTCAATAGCGAAATAGGCAAGAGAATAATTCTTTAAAAGAGTGAAAGAGATACAATAGTATAATGAGACAGAAAGAGAACAAAAAGAGAGAAAGAGAGAGAGAGAGAGAGAGAGAGAGAGAGAGAGAGAGAGAGAGAGAGAGAGAGTAAGCTGACCAGAGTCACAGAAAAGTGCCAACGGAACCTGAACGTGTAATTGCCTACGACTGCAGAAGCCCCCTAGCTCAGCCCGACCTGTATCGTATCTAATCGTGCCCCCCACCAGTCATCAGAGTCTCCTGGGAGCTCCTGTGAGTCACGATGGGCGACAAGGCTATTCTAACAGAAGTGCTGGAGGCATCCCATCTTGCCGATACATATTCTACTCTCACGGCCTCGGCCATCATTAAAGAGTACGTCTTTTGCATAATTATGTATTTTCCGTAATTATAGGAACACAGATGAAGAGATACATTACTAATCAAAACATTTGTGGGAAGCACTAGTACAACAATTTATAACTGCTTTTCATGGATGAGAGTTTGCGAAATTTTTGGTTGATCACTATTAATACTAGTGAAACGAAGGTTAACAACAAAAAAGAAGCGTTAAAGTATTTAAAGGACCCTTTTTGGAAGATGAAATGTTGGTCGTTCGAGTACCTTGCCCCTCCGTAATTTGTAGATACATAAAGAAACAGTTGTCACTACATGAAAAAGAGTAAATTGTATGTTTACCTTCCTTACATTTTAAGAAGTCGTTTTGCGTAACATTCTCTCATTTTTTTCTCTTTCTATTCCTCCGCTTCTCTCTCTTTCTCTATCCCTTTTATCTCTTACTCCTCTCACTCTTTCTCTAACGAGGCAAGCTCTCTAACTTTTTTGACATCATCCATCTCTCAATTTTTCGAACCAAACAATTTCTTTCTTTCTTTTCTGACAATTTCGCTTCAGCGATTGAAATTTTTTTATTTTTCATACATTGAGCCTTTTCACTTTTCTTATTTGAGAATCTAATGCATCTCTTCTGACATCAGTAATTGACAAAAGTCAAAGTATGAAGATTTCTCGGTCAATTGCTTAGAGAACTAGAAGAGAACCGAAAGCTTAACATGGTAGTATTGTTGGCACACGTTCTTAAGAATTTACTCAAAAGGATATGGAGTGTCTTCACCCATGACAAAGCGCTTGAATGTGCCTTAATCCCTTTCACAGATATATCTTCCAAGGAGATCTTTACAATATAAGTGTTAATATGCGATACGATTAAATTCATGAAGACAAAATATAATAGTAAAAAACCTCTCATCAAGCTGTAATTATAATTACATTTGAAGACAAGGAGGAAAAACAAGAAGAGCCTCTCATACGCTATCGCACGGAATATGCAGCAATGTGTCCCCGTTGTGTAATGGTAACGCGCGCTCCCGGTTCGATTCGAGATGGCTGGGTTCGATCCCGCCCGGTGGACTAGCTTTTTTCTGTGCGATAGTTCAATCATTTGTCATCACAAAAAACAGTGACTTTTAACAGAACCAAAATCTAGTCAGACGATATGAATGAACAAGTGCTCTCTTTTGTTCTCATTTTGAGCTCTCTCTATGCGATGGTTTGGTCTGTGAGTCCATGAAAAGTGCCTTTTTTGTGCCTCTCTACAGTCTACTGATAGATATCGAAAGAGCCCTAGACGTTTCCCGACTTCAAAAAGTGTTTGAAGATGGATGTAATTGACAGAATTCGTCATGTTCACGAGGAAGAATCCTCAGTCCGCTACTCGAATCTGGATGAAGAAGAAGCAGCTCGTCCAGGGGGAACTTCTGATAGACCCGCCGATACTCAAGTCTGTCTTTTTATTTCTCAAGAAACCAAGTGATTCTTTTTTCAGCTATTCGTCTATGACGATAGCTGGAAAGTAAGAAAAACCTTTTAAATCTCATTGCAAAAAGTTAAAAAAAATGTTCTGATGCAAAAGTACATAAGAAAATTAAAAAAAAAAGAACTCTGTTTGCGTTTTTTTCTACAAAAAACCTATGAAGGAAAGTTACAAATTATATATGTAGGTATTTTCTGACCACTTTGATCCTAACGTAGATTTGAAAATTTTTTTTTATGCAGTTTACGCTTAACTTGTTTTTCTTTTGATATTTCTTTTGTTTTTACGAAAATTAAACGCTAAATTCATTCTCCGCGTACATCACAGTACACATAGAGTAAATTTGATCCCATTTGAACAAATTAGTGAACAATATAAAGGTGACGATCTTACAAACGCCAATAATATTTTTCAGTTACGATTATCCAAATAGTATACTTCGCTTAATTTGAAAACTGGAATAATATTTAAGAACGATCACGGATATTGACCAATTGCAAAAAACTGGTGCTGTAAAGTATCATATTTCACTGTAATACTATTTCGTTCCTGCTCATCATAGTCTCTCTACTACTTCAAAACTACATATAAAGCGGAGTAACGCCTCAGCACAGCGTTTTCCGGCAGCGTTCTAAACCATGATTACAAGTGATATTTTTGTATTCCTGGCCTTGTGTGTCATCTTAATTTTCTTTGGCTTAATGGTCAATAGCCTATGCAGGATAATCTAATATGAGACGGGTCAGACAAAGAACGAAAATACGAAAGCACGGCTCAAATAGAAAGAAAAAAAAAACAAGAGGATAAATTTATATTGTTGAAAGAACGCACACTCAAATGTATCAAAAGGGATCAATATACATACGTAAATCCCTTTATTGGATAATCGATTTTTCTCTGTGTGTACAGGAAACGGTTCTGAGTCTTAACTCTCTATAGCACTTGAACGATATAAGAAGCAACGTATGAGAGGTAGCTTCTCGAGTTTCTTTTAGTTTAGTTTGAAAATTAAAGCATCAGCAAACGAAGCAAAACATTTTCAGCTAGATTAGAAGCTGGCTAGATTAAACCAAATTTGACATGGAATCTCAGATGAAGAAAAAAATATTATTAAACCGCTAGAACTGGTCTCGTTTGAGGCGAGAACCATAAACCGATAGTATATATATATATTTTATCTACATCTTTCGATGCAATAACGCACAAATTTGATTACAATTGAAAATGAGGAATGAATAGATCAGCTAAACAATTGTCAAATACGACAACAAAAGCAATACATCAATTTGATTTTAATATAGCGAATTGAACGGGGAAAAAAAACAACAAACAAACAAACAAACAAAACTATGTAAGTAGAACAATTTGAACGACAAAAAAAATAGTTCTGAATTCATGACGAGAGAAGAGTAGATAGAACACCACTTTTTAATTGGGATTTAAAATATTTCAGGTTCATACTATTAATCAAGTTTCGAGGTAGTTTGCTGAAAAGGCGGGATATTCGCATTCCATAAGAGTTGTTTCTAGCTGTATTCTTGCTACCCTGAACTAATAAGCCATTTATATTAGTTCGCGTTGGAATAGTCTCTTTGAAGAATCGTTTTTTATCTATTATCGACAGTCCATGGAAGATCTTGAAACCCATAAATAAGTCAGAAAATATCCTCCTCTTGGAGAGAGAAACGAATCCAAGGCGGGCAAGTCGATTGGGGTAAGAAGGAAGATACCTCGTATTAACTTCATTTGCGAAACATCGATGATAAACTATGCGAGTGAATTTCCTTAAAACTTTCTTTATATCATCACAATCTCTTCCATAGTATGGATTCCATATATTCGAAGCATAGTCCAAGTGCGGCATTACGTAAGTTTTAAAGCACTTGACCAGTATACCAGGATCATTAACAGTTACCGCACGGAGCATAGCATACATTGCTTTGGATGCCTTTTTAACTCGGTCTGCTACAGCCTCTTTCCTACGCAAAGAAGAAACTATTTGTATGCCCAGGTCACGTATCTGAGATACACATGAAATGGAAACATTATTTATACTGTATGAGGAATATAAAGATCGACCTCCAATGTGAATATGGAGAGACTTGGATGGAGAAAGAGATAGTTGGTTAACTAAACACCAATCGAATACGGAATCTAATGCTGATTGCAGCTCTCGAGTTCGTTCGCCGTATGAGTTCTTATCATAAGAAACATAAATCTTGAGATCGTCTGCGTATGCTTGATAACGAATATTAGGAAAGTTCTCTAGTACCTCATTTATATCGGATATATACAGAGTAAAAAAAAGTGGCCCCAGGACAGACCCTTGGGGCACACCCGATGTGGCATTCATTGGATCAGAAGTGACATCACCCATACGCACAGAGAAAGATCTATTAGTTAAAAAAGACTCAAGCCAAGAAAGGAGTGGGTCAGTAATTCCATAATGTGTGCATTTAGACAAAAGCTTACTTATACTAATGGTGTCAAATGCATGAGAGAAGTCAAGGTAGATGACATCCGTTGAAAGACCTTTGGCTAACGAAGAGGTCCAATCATCTTCACATATTAATAAATTGGTTACTGTGGACGCTCCACGCCTAAACCCATGTTGATTGATAGGTATAATAGAGTGCTCGGATAGATGATTGATTATGAAAGCTCTAACAAGTCGCTCCATCGTTTTAGAACAGGGAGAAAGGATGGAAATCGGACGATAGGAGGACAACAAGGGAGGTTCTTTGCCTGGTTTCAGAATAGGGGTCACCAGAGAATGTTTCCAGTAAGACGGTATTTGACCACATATAATATAATAGTTGAAAATATGGTAAAGAGGAAGTGCAAGAGACTTAGCACATTTCTTGAGGACAATCTGAGGGATACCATCTGAACCTTTGCTACCCGTTGGTTTAAGCTTCGAGAGGCTTTTAAGAACAGAAGAGGGGAGAAAAATAGGAAAGGGGCTCATAGTAGGGGCCGCTTCAGTTTGCAATGCGATACGTTGGTTATCATCCTTAGTATAATGAGAAGCGAATTCGGTAGAGAGCAGAGAACATTTAAGTTTATTTTTCAATACTATGTCCCCTGTAGTATTCAATAGATATCGAGGAGGCACAGGTTTAGGCCGAGTGAGGGATGAGATATGTCGGAACAAGTCCCGAGAGCGAGACAATTTCTTCTTCTCACAATGCCTAGTCCATTTCATTATCTGCTTCAGTAGATCTTTACTAGCTTTCTCGTAGAGAGAACGGGTATTAGGATCGTCAATATTGTGAAACAGAGAGTTACGATATTTAATTAATCTCTGAATATGGCGAGGATAAGTGGCCGTGAGGGTTCGAGGTCTACGAATTGGAACGAATTCAGAAATAGCGTATTCAATAACGGCGAGGAAACGGCCGTACAGATCGTCAATCGAGAGGAAGTTATCAAATTCGGCTTCCCAGTTAACTGAATTGAAGTATTTATCAAGTTCATCGTAGTCAGTTCTTGAATAGTCGAGAACTGGTTCGGCTAAAAGCGAGTCGGTCACAATTGAAAGGCAGCAAGCGATCCCTAAATGATCAGAGGAGGGGAAGGAGGGAACAATTCTACAATTAGACAATAGCGAGGGCAGAGAAGTTAGTAGCCAATCAATGCAACGATTAAGACGTGTTGGTTCACGGCAGAATTAAGTCAAATCAAAGAGAGTAATCATGTCTACTAACAATCGATCGGATGAAGAAGAAGGAGGAGAGAGAGTGTCACAATTGAAATCACCAGTCACAATTACAGGATAGGAAGTGGAAGAAAGAATATCGGATAAAGAATCACAAAAAAGTCTGGTCTCTTCATTGGTGTAGGACGGGGGACGATAGCAAACAACCAGACGTATGTAACCAGTGGTAGAAAGTAAGTCTATATAAACAATTTCCGAAGGAGAGCATAAAGAACTAGGCTTCAAGAACGTTAAGTGATCTCTCAATACAAGGGCAACTCCTCCGCCACGAGAATTACGATCAGCTCGGATTATTACGTAAGGACGAGGACCAATTATCTCTGAATCAGCTATAAGCGAACTCAGCCAAGTCTCAGTGACAGCAACTATATCAGGTTGTTCTTTTTCTAGATAAAGACGAAATGGAACTAATTTATTATAGAGAGAACGTATGTTAAAATATGCAAAGCTTAGCTGAATGTCGGGCGGTGACGGTGAAAAAACGGGCGGACCATCATATAGCTAGCGTCTTGAGGTGATGTTTCTGCTGCTGACCTCTGAGAATCTTTGCGGCTGAGAGGAGTTCCGAGGATTCGATGGCGAAGGCGAAGAATTCGTTGCGGATGTATGCTCGTTTTGGTGGGACTGGGCATGGAAGGGCTGGGCGTGACGGATTGGAACAAGTGTGGTACCCACAACTCTCCATTTTCTCTCTTCTTGATTGAAATTTCGAGCCAACAACTTGACCTCCTTCTCAAGTTGCAAGCCTTCTCTGGTTAGATCTTCGCGTATGTACGCGTGAGGGAAGGAAGCAAGGCAGCTTGGACGTCGTCTTCGGATGAGCTTTAGAGTCTCAAAACGAAGATCTTCTGAGCCTAGGAAAATCTTCAAGATTCGGCGTCGATTCTCGATTCTCCCTAGGCGCATGAATTGAGCGGTAGAGATTTCGGGAAATCCGAGTTCTTGGGAGAGTGAACGCAAGAACTGCCGGTCCGCTGCATTCGTGGCCGCCTCGGTTTCTTCTTCTGGAAGGCCGACGACGACCAAATTCTCCGCTTTTTCCTTCAGTATGACGCGGTCATCTGTTAGAGCTTTCCTAGCCGCTTCATACGCTAGCATTTGGGGAGGTAGATTTTGAGAAAGAAGGGATTGACGGTTATGAGGATGGGCAGTTGCGATCGATTGAGTGGAAGACATTAACTGAGCTAAAGTCTTCTCAATTCTCTCGAGGCTTCCCTCCAACTTGGTCATTCTTTCCATTAAATTAGTCACATCTGCATTCTTCTGCTGAGACTCACCTTGGACGACCGGAATGCTCATCCTTTCGAATTTTTCCACGGCGGCCTCCAGTTTTTCCATTTTTTCAGCCAGACTTCTCATTTCTTCATTTTTCTTCAGGCAGTCGAAACATCCGGCTGTTTTCTTGACTGTGCGCTTTGGAGTGGGCATAACAGCGGGATATCGATTGGCTTGATATCCCGCTGTTATGTATACTTGTATAGTATACTTGTATAAAAGCCTGAAAAGTAAATTTCGCGTGATAGAAGGTTATTAGAGTCATTGATAGACTGGGGTAAGAAGTTTTCCATGAAAATAAATTTCTCCGTTTCAAGGCGTTTTTTTTGCCGTGAAATTTTGAAATTTGGAATCAGTGAACTCGTTATTGTTAGAGTTGATTCTTTCACATTTCCTGATTTGAAAAAAAGGTTAAAAAGTCCGAGTAAGTTAGTTTGTCTGGGCTGTATGACCCAGTACATATCTCTACCAAACGTTTTTGACTAACTTATTTAGCATGTTCTGTTTTTCAAACTGGCAAAAAAAAGTAGTAAAACGACTCAGATAGGAAGGAGTAGAGAGACTCTCAAGATTTTACCTCTCAGCTCTCGTTCATAAGTCCGACGTACTATGTATTAACCATACATTTATAATGTGTTCCAAATTTGCATCTTAAGCAGTGCAAACTTTTCTTATTATCACAGAGTGTCGCGCGAACATCCAAAGTTATGGTTTTACTTCACCCACCTTTTCTACAAAAAAGAAAAGATTTAAAAAACAAAATCATCATCGCTGAAGTAGACTACAATTTGAAGAAAATAATAACTATCTTGGACTGAATACGAATGTGAGACAAATACTATAAACAGTCCGTTGCATAACGATAAGAGAACCCTCGATTTTCGTGATTGCGGCCGAATGGTGAATGAAAATCGGGGGGGGGGGGCCGAATGGTGAATGGAAATCTGGGGGGGGGGGCCGAATGGTGAATGGAAATCTGGGGGGGGGCCGAATGGTGAATGGAAATCAAAAAAGCTTTTTATAAATTTTCTCCTCACTTTTAAAAACTGGGATATATTCAGTATGAAGAAATTTTCATGCTTCTTCGTCGAAAGAAACAAATTAGAATGAAATCAACCGTTACATAATGAAAGTAAAAGTCTCAGTATTACGGCTAGGAACGCTTGGAATCGGTCATTTTTGACAAAAAGTTTTGTTAAACGCATTCAATCTGTATCAATCGACATGGGCCGCCCTCCTAGACTTTCATCAGTTCGTAGAATCTACAAAGATTAAGTACGCAACCGTAGCGAAGCTGAAAGATGCCATCGAAAAGAAGGACGTTCTATGCCCTCCGCATGATTGCAATTATCGGGCCAGGCAATCAATTAAAGGCCAAGCAATCAAATATTGAGCTATTTTTTACTTGTGTGCTGTGAATAGACTTTAACATGTCTTTTAATTATGTAACGGTCGTTTTCCGTATGATGGTATTTTTCTCGACGGCAAAAATTTCTCCAAATATACCAGTTTTCCAAAACGAAGAAAAAGTTATGAAACTTTTTTTGTAGCGGTCGTACCGTTCGTTCGGCAGAAATTCGTACCGTTTCGTTCCCATGTACCGTTCGTTCGGCAGCAATCACGAAATATAAGAGTTGTAGTAATATATAAGAGCTCAAGGAATGAACCGATCAAAATATATAACTTCTCTATCGCTCCATATCTCCGGCTAACAACACATACACATTTAACTCAAAGGTTTCTCAAATGAGAATAAGTCAATGTATCACTTTTATGAATAATTTGTAGTTACTGCTGCCATCTGATTTGGGCACTGAATATAACTATGTTATGTTGCAGGCTTCCGATAAAACTTACACTGTCGGGGACGCCGTTGAAACCCTGGGCTTTGGTCGGTTTCAGTTGACACTCAGTTTCCTCGCAGGACTGGCATGGGTCAGTTTAAATTCAAAAAAGAAAAAATTCATGGCTCTACTGGCCTGCGAAGTAATTTTTCGAATACTTGAGGGCCTAAAACAGTCTTGTGAGTAATATGCGTTACAGGCGGATTCAGTTTAATTGAAGGTATGAGGAGTAGGTTCAAACATGATCCAAACAGTTAATTTTATCAGGAGTATTCTGGAAATTAAAAAAAGAGAAATATGAAAAAGCGAAATTAAAGTGGGAAAGAGTGAGTGAGAGAAAGAATGACGGATCATGCAATAGAAAAAGATTTTTTAAAAGATAGAAAAAATTACAGAGAGAAAGAGAGAGAGAGAGAGAGAAAGAGAGAGAGAGAGAGAAACAGAGAGAGAGAGAAATAGAGAGAGAGAGGTTGAGAGAAAGGAAGAATAAGGGAAAATAAGAGAGAACTGCAGATGGCGGATGCGATGGAGATGATGTTGCTCTCTCTTTTGACCCCCTCTCTCATTTGCGAGTGGGGCATTTCTTCTTATGAACAGGTTCCTTGTACTTCTTCTGCTTCTACTCAGATAACTCAACACTTCTAGTAATTTACTCGAAAGATTCAAAAAATTACACAATTCGCTTCCTTAATTCATCTTGCTTCAATGCAGCCCTCAGCCCTTTTTAGTTGAATTTAAGTTTTTAATTCTTTTTCAAAAACACCAGTTTTCCTAAATACCAGTTTTTTAATAGTTGTTCTAGATTCAGCATACTAATGCATAAAACATATCAACACTTTATTATCACCAAATTATAACTCGTTAGGTAATCACTGATATTGCTGACAAACAACAAAAAATCAGGAAAAACTTGGAAAGATGAATAGAGTGGTTAACTGTGGCTCTGCTATGAACGATTATCGGAGATCATTTGGTATTTCAACCTTACATTTTATAAGAGTCCCGTGATAATTTTAATCCGAGCGTCGCAAATGTAGAGCTCAAGTGCGTCTTCACTAGTCATGGTAAAAATAAAGTATCGGGGTTGACCATAAATTTTAATTTCTTTCTAGGCGTTAGTAACGACCTGCGTCTTTGCGGGAATGATGTTATCTTCTACTTTCTGGGGCAGAATCTGTGATCGGATGGGTCGGAAATGGGTGAGTGGTCATCCAAGGAATTGAATCGACAGACTGAAATGTCATAAAATACTTTCTTCACACGATTTACATAATAATTTTAGTTTTAGCTAGCATCACAATGAGTTGAGTAGCGTGATTTGTCGAATTACATAATCCGTTCAAGGCACATCCGCTTTTTTAGCACTGATTAGCTATAGGTTTTGTTGGAATATGAAATAAGGACCTTAGAGCTTTTCATATAGCATCATCCTATAAATTGAACCAATATCCCAATGTAACGTGGTGGTCTAGCCATGGCTCATCATCATATATCTCCTCCACAAGTTAGAAATTAGAAAAAGTTATCACTCAAGTGAGGAGGGTCTAAAAAGGGGCAAAAAGCTAGAGTAATACACAAAGAAGCAAGAAAGGTAAGGCAATATAAGATGTCAATCCTGTGAAGAACCGCTCACTTTTCATAATTTTTGGCGCTCCTAGAGCGGTAAACTTTTTTCTTCGAAAACGGCAATTAGCCATTAGGTGTAACTGGTAACGCGTTCAAAGTTCCGAACAGTTTGAAGATAGGGAATGGCTTACTTCATTTCCAGTAGACTAGCTCTCATCTATGTAAAAGTTTATCATATATCGCAGTATATAGCGTGTGAGGAACAGAGCGGCTCTTATTCGCGCGCGGTACGAGTATTGTGGCGTGTTTGTTAAAATATACGCATTGTAAAAGCCAGGTTTTCCCCAAATAAGTCAACCGATTTAAGATTATCGAAAACATGGTTTTGCAGGGTCTTATGTCAGCTGCTCTGGTTGCTTGTGTCTTCGGAGTGATCTCAGGACTCGCAAACAGCTTCGCGTTCTTCCTCGTGGCTCGTGGCCTGGTTGGATTCGGCATTGGAGGCGTCCCCCAATCGTTATTTTTTCTTGCTTTAGTTATTGTCAATTTAGATTGTAGTGCCGTAAGTTGACTCAATTTATAGCGACCTGACAAGTTTTCTCGAGAAAAAAGATCATTAATTTATATCAAAAATCATCAACCATGCAGTCCTAAACAGAATTCTTTAGTTTTACAATCTGGTTTACGTTTGAAAGCGTTGAGTTAGGTTGCGCGACATTTCCTCAGACCCTAAATTTCACAATCGAAATAATTCCATGTAATTTTTAATTGGAACTTATGCTTAGGCTCAGGTAATGATTAGGCTAACGAGGCCGTTCGGCTTAGTAAAACACCTTATATAACGATCAGCAGCATAATTAGACCCTTTGGAGAGAAATTATTTCAGGTAAGAACAGTCAAACTAAATCTTTTAATAAAAAAATAATTGGTAGAAGAAGACAAAACTGAGAAGCATGATAGAAAACGGTATAAAACAGCAGGGAGAACAATAGAATTGATAAGCGCTTGAATTTTATTTTCTGGAGTTTTCCGAGTTCAATCATGATTGGGCACGAGTCTTAGAGCACCGGACGCCAAAAAACTTTACTTTTAAAAAATTTGAGACAGTATAGTGATAAAAACCTACAGAGAGAAAAATTATTAGTGAAAATTAGTTCAGTTAAAAAATCAATAGAATAATCTTTGAAGAATCACATTATACGCGGAGTTCTTGCCGACCGCTCAGCGTGCCAAATGTGTCGTTCTCATTGAGTCTTTCTGGGCAATCGGAGCAGTCTTTGAAGTCAGTCTTCTCAAATATT
>OZ057403.1:19578828-19645870 GCA_964056735.1 Allodiplogaster pararmata
TACGATACGATTCGCATGTATGCTTTTCCCGTGTAAAACTAATTGAGAAAATAAGAGTATATAGAGCAACCTAAATCAAATGGGGTTTGCAGATTGGATAAGTGCCAAGAAAAGGAAGAAAGCCACCAAGGCATACTTTCAAAATTTTTTCCCGTGTAAACTAATTCATTGATTCATTGATTGTATGCCCTTTTTTTTTAGCATACTTTCATACTTACGCGCAGGAATACTTTTAAATTGTTACTATTCATAAATCACATGTATGCCTTTTTGGCATACTTTTCCTCTTCCTTAACACTCATTTAAATCAATTGATTACAAAAGCTATGTACAAAAACTTAAGCCTGAAGAATGAAACATGAGCATTTGATATCATGATTACTTATGACAAATGATTGAACTATTTCATATAACATTATCGCACAAAATAGCAACGTGTCCCCCTGGTGTAATGGTAACGCGCGCTCCCGGTTTGAGTCGAGATGGCTGGGTTTGATCCCGCCCAGTGGACTAGCTTTTTCTTTGGAATAGTTAAATCATTTGTGATCTAAACCCAGCGTCGCTGCCTTTAAACTGTGTAACTTATTACTTGAAAACATTATTATTTCTAAGTCTAAAGTATAGAAGAATGAATAATCGAAACACATATGATGTGTACATAGTCATACTTTTACGTGTAAATTTTCCAACTTGCTTTTTTATGAAGATATGATTATAATTTTCGTGAAGATGAATTCCAAAAATCGAGGACATCTTGTCGAGTATATCAACAACAAAACCCTGGAAGAAGAAGATAGTCTACGAGCGGTGCCCATGTGGACGGTGAAGACACTTTCCCGGACTCAAAGGACCTTCTCCAAACTTTCCCAAATGATTCTTTCCACATGGGACAAAGCGAGAGAGGATCACCTCACCTCGTTTTTTATTTGAAGGACCAGGGACTTCAGCGTCCCTGGTCCGATCTCTCTTATTCAAGCTGGCATTGAAGGACCTCCCAGGTGACCCTGTTTCGTCTGCGCGAATATTGCGGCCTCTAACAGTATTCTGTGTAAGAGATGCATGAAGTGGACTCATCTTAAGTGGTCAGATTTACGTTCATTTGATAAATGGTGCCCAAAGTGCAGATGTAAGAATTGCGTCAGAGTCCCAATAAACCCCTCGAATAATATTACTAACCTTAAATTTTTACAATGGAACGCGAATGTTTTTAGAAATATGTCAAAAGAATTCGAAAACATACTCCATGACATAAATATTTAGTAGCGCTCATACAAGAAACTAAAGTGAAAGTAGATGCCAATATCCCAATATTGCAGGTTATACTGTAATTAATATTGACCGATCTCGATCAGGAGGAGGCCTCGCCACACTCGCTAGGGAAGACCGATCTCGATCAGGAGGAGGCCTCGCCACACTCGCTAGGGAAGAATACGCTTGTACATCTATGGAAAAAATTTCGGAACTCTTATGCGTTGAAATACCGATAACTATTGTGAAAATATGAATCACTAATGTATCTGTATATTCCTCCACGCTCTTCTTGCCCCAATGGATATACCACGAACTACGGCCGATTGTTTGCCAAACGGAATCCTTCAACCAACATGACAGCCTCTGGAGTAAAAATACAGAAGACACACAGCTATCTTGTATTCCACAACGATGCCAACTCTCCAACACACATCGACGCCTCACCAGACATCAGGCTGACATCAAATGACTTGGTTACGGAACTCACTTGAACAACATTACACAGGCTTAACTCAGACCACCTGCCAATGCTGATTGAAGTAGAACTCCAACCATCCATAATTTTCCTCAGTAAATGCTACAGAAACTACAAGGCGAACATTCGAGTCAGACATCAACAACAGACTTGACGATTTTCCATATAACGGCAACCCATCTCAAATGCATCGATATCTGGTCAACATGCTGATGATTGCTGGCTACAGACACATCCCCCAAGGAAGAATACCACTCCGAACCTAAGCGGGAAAGCAAGAAAGCTGATAAAGATCAGCCACACGTTCAATCTCTAATTTAGCTAGGTGACCGGTCGTGGACCGGCCACCTAGATCGTTCTTTTTGTTTTTTCTCAGTGTTGAACACATGAACTTTTGTTTTTCTCAGTGTTAAAAACACAGAAAAGGTTGGAAGGTCACACAAGAAATCGTGAGCTCATTGTTTCCTTTACGAGGTTTCTTTAAAACTACGACGTAAACAACGAGCGGTGCGAGAGAATGAAAAAAAAGACAATAAAGTCGGAGAAGTAGAGATTTCATATGCTATCCTACTTTTATAACGATTAATGTGCAATGTGTTAACAGTCCGTAATTTGTAGCACCTCGTACGATGGTAAGAGAAGTCAAAATGCCGTTTGTTATTTGTACCAAACAAGCAACACACTTATAACACAGTAATTTTCAATATAGCTGCCATTAACACTGAAAGTTTTGTCCATGGTGTCAAATAGTAAAAGTGTGTTATAAGTGTGTTTCTTGTTTAGTATAAATAACAAACGGCCTTTCGGCCTCACGGCCTTTGGATTTCTTTCTTTGGATTTCTTTGGATCCCTTTGACACTTGCCAAATTTTCGTCTTACACCAAATTGATCAAAAGAAGATCTGTGTAAGACTCTCAGGTCGATGATTTTCAAACGGGAACTACGATCTTTTCTCTGAGGTGACCAGCTAAGAAAAACGAACGCAATCGACTCTGCTGATCTTCCAAAAATTATGGCAGAGTTTGCTTACGAAATAAACTCGGACCGAAAAAAAGCCTGGTAGGAATACGTGTCGAACCTGAGACATAAAGAACCAAGCAATCGGCTTTGGAAAACAATCAAAGCAGTCGATGGCAGAGGATACAAAGTCAGTCACATGACGATCACACTCAGAGGATCTAACTTGAGTACAAACGAATCTTCGAGCACCGTCGTCAATACGCTCGCAAAACAAGAACATCGGACAAATCTAACAAAATAGTCCAACGATGGATTGAAGGCTACAACAGTTCCGACCTACCGACAATCTCTAACTCTGACGTGGAGAAAACTAAAAACTCCAAATGGATTGAAAAGGAAAGAACAAGTCCGACGATGATAAAAAAGCAGGAAGAGTATTCGAAAACTGCCTCTGTATCCTTTTCAACAACTCTCTCACAAGGGGTATCATACCATCAATAGGGGGGTATCATACCTCAATAGCGGCATCATACCAAAAAGGGTATCATACCAAAATATGCTTCGGTTATCATGATTCCCGAACCCGGTCAGGACGCATCAACAATAAAAGGATACAGACCTCCATATATATGTATTTATATAAGACGATGAGAATCGGCCACTATTTTGCGGTGCCAAGTGATGAATTACTCTGTGGCCAGGTTTTGTCCCTGCCAAATCAAGGACAATTTCATTTTTTCTTTGTTACATGTTTTGGCACTGCCCAACTTTGCTTTTTTGAACACTTTTGTCCATTGAACACAGCTTACTGAGTTTCAGGTTTGTCAAGTCCAAGCCCGGCTAGGGATTGGTAAGCCTAAGCGTATTTCGATGTTAGAATTTTTCCGGAGGCAGTGCAAAAGAGAAACGATACCAACAGCTGCAACAATCACAGACCAACCCCTTCTAGTGACGTACTGCAACCGAGTTTAGTAAACTCGGTTGGTATACGTCGCTAGAAATGGTTGGTGTGTGGCCATAGTAGCTGCTGGTGTTTCTTCTCGGTCTTTTGGCTGAAATCAAAGTCTATTATTGGCATTTACCAAAGAGTTCCTGAAAGCGATCCTCTATCATCCCAGAAATGAGGGCTAAGTGGCCGCAGGGGCTACAACAATATTCCCGATTTTGGCAGTGAAAAAACAAGGACTAAAAAAAACCAAATTTGATAGGGACAAAAAAAGGAGAAAAAAACCCGATTTTGGCAGTGACAAAAGCAGTTTAAAATGTTGTCCTTTCTTATACAAAGTAGAAAGCTTGTTTTTGCACGTTTTTTCTTGGCAGGCCCGTCGAAACTAATTTTATTGGCTGTCATCTATAATGGCGCATTTTTCCGTTCCTTGCCATGGAAAAGCTTGGAATTTCAAGCAAAATCTGGTTTAGGCCGCTGTTAGTTGTGGAGTTATGGTTTAGGCCCCCAAACCTATGGTTTAGGCGGCTGTCAGTTTTGGAGTTCTTGAACATGTTAAGATTCAAAGTTCAAAGGCCAAAAAAACAAGCTTTGAAATAAAAAAAGGCCTAAGAGAGAATAAGAGAATTTATTACAACCAGTGAGTGTGGGGCTGAGACTTTCTACAACCTCGCGAATCCATCAAAGGAGGACCTTGAAGGCAAATTACAACAACGACAGTACATCAACAACAAAAACCTGGGAGAACAATCTACGATTTTTTCCACACTACATACTCGAAGATTCGAACTTATTCTGGTATAAAATGGCTCGAAATTAAGTTCAAAAGTCGAAGTTCACTCAGATCGCTTTTATAAATGGGCATAGGTTACAAAGACTCTGAAAACATCCATAGGTAAAGTAGCTATAATAAATAATTCAGTTAACAATTGATTCAAAATTGAGATGAATCCATCCAAAATTATTCCAGTTGTTTTATTTATATTGCGTCTCTATCGGTTATAAACGCAACGAAAACCAAGTCTAAAGTGAATGCCATGAAAAGTTGGAGATGAGGGTAATAAATAATAGGAAATAGACAGTAATAGAACGGCAGATAAGCAAACATAAGAGTCATCGTTTGCCATAGCAAGCTGATCGAAATTTGAAAAAAAAGAATGCGATTAGTCAGAATGTGAGCATTGTTCTATTCTCCAAACTCAGATTATTCGAAAAAGTTTTTCGAAAAAGTTGGAGCACTTAGCTTTTTTTATTTCCGTCTGGTAAATATTATATTATATAACCAACTCAAAAAGTCAAAGAGCAGTACGATGTTAATTAAAACAATGAATTCTCTTCAACAAAATCTCAACATATACTTTAATTTTTGTTTTATCTTTTCACTAGAACATAATCAATATCCAAAAAAACTTAATAATATATAACAAAATTGTAACACTATCGCACGGAATAGCAATGTGTCTCCGTGGTGTAATGGTAATACGCGCTCCCGGTTTGAGTCGAGATGGTCTGGGTTCGATCCCGCCCGGCGGACTAGCTTTGTTCTGTGCGATAGTTCAATCATTTTTCATTTGTTAACTCGTGGTTCTACTGAAAACTTGTAGAAAATCATATAAGACGATGCTGGGAATAATTTTCGCCAAAATGCTCAAAATGTTGTTCCTCGGGCAGATTTCCCTTGAAAAACCAAGCTTTTCCATGGCAAGAAACGGAAAAAAAGCGCCATGATAAATGGCAGCAAATAACATGCGTTTTGACGGGCCTGCCAAGAAAAACCGTCAAAAAACAAGCTTTCTACTTTGTACTCGTTTTGTCACTGCTAAAGAAGGGACAAAATTTGTAACTGCTTATGTCACTGCCAAAAACGGGCTTTTTTGTGTACTTCTTTTTTTCCTGCCAAAATCGGGCTTTTTTTGTCCTTGTTTTGTCTCTGCCAAAATCGGGCTTTTTTTGTCCTTCTTTTGTCTCTGCCAAAACCGGCCTTTTTTTGTCACTGCCAAAATCGGGTTTTTGTTTGTCCTTGTTTTGTCACTGCCAAAATCGGGTTTTTTTGTCCTTGTTTTGCCACTGCCAGAACCGGGATTTTTGTCCTTCTTTTGTCTCTGCCAAAACCGGCCTTTTTTTTGTCCTTGTTTTGCCACTGCCAAAATCGGGTTTTTGTTTGTCCTTGTTTTGTCACTGCCAAAATCGGGTTTTTTTGTCCTTCTTTTGCCACTGCCAGAACCGGGATTTTTGTCCTTGTTTTGTCACTGCCAAAATCGGTTTTTTTTGTAGCCCCTGTAACTCCTTAGCCTCATTTCTGGGATGATGGAGGATCGCTCTCAGGAACTCTTTGGGGAGTGCCAATACTAGACTTTGATCTCTTTAAATGTGTGGTTCAGGCTACGTCTTTCAACGAGCCGGATCGAATCTTTACCTCAAACTTGGGTAATTAAACCGACTACAACCGTCACACAAATCTTTACGTACTAGCGCAGCAACATACATTTTTCTCAACTGTTTACTAAACTCGGTTGGGGTACGTCGCTAGATGTAGTTAATATGTGGTCGTTGCGGAGCTTTGTTCAACGTACAAAAAGTGTTCCAAAAAAGAGCCGAGTTTGGCAGTGCCAAAACATGACACGAAAGAAAAACAAAATTGTCCGTGATTTGGCATTGACAAAAAGTGTTCAAAAAAGAGCCGAGTTTGGCAGTGCCAAAACATGTCACAAAGCAAAAACAAAATTGTCCGTGATTTGGCAGGAACAAAACTTGGCCACAGAGTCATTCATCATTTGGCACTGCGAAATGGTGGCCGATTCTTCGTCCCTACTTTTCCAGTTAAAAAAAGACAAATAACGGAATTTCCTTCTCCCAAGTTCGCATACTTGAAATCTTGGCGAAATAAAGTTTTTGGCTGAGAAACAACATTTCGAGCATTTTGGCGAAAATTATTCCCAGCATCGTCTTATATGTTTTCACACATACAGGGTGTCCCATCATAAATTGATGATCGAATTTCGTTAATAACTTTTCGCAGAGTCGACCAAATGGGATGAAATTTTCAGAAGCACCTACACTCAGGATAGGACGCATAATTCTAGAGTTTCAGAAAATTTTCATAAATTTGAATACCCTTCAATACTTTGAGCCATTTTTGGAGATATACATATTTTTTTCTTCTAAATTTTTTTTACCAGAAATGTTCTTCAAGTTTTTTACCTTAACATGACCTCATTTTCAGTTTTATTGCTTTCGAATTTTTTAAAATCAGTTTAATGCAGTTTAAAACGAGTGATTTTGTCACTTTTTCGAGTGATTTTGTTGAGAGCAACCGCTCACTGTTAAGACAGAACACCAGAATAAAATTTTTTGGACAGGTTGCCCGATTTGCATATCGAATAAATCGGAGAAATGCATTCGATATCGACGAATTTGCATATCCGCACAGAAATGCATTCGATATCGACGAATTTGCATATCCGCATTGAAAAAAGTGACAAAATCACTCGTTTTAAACTGCATTAAACTGATTAAAAAAATTGAAAACAGAAAAACTGAAAGTGAGGTCATGTTAAGGGTTACTTAAAGAACATTTCTGGTAAAAAAATAGAGAAAAAATATGTATATCTCCAAAACTGGCTCAAAGTTTTAAAATGTATTCATTTTTGTGCAAATTATCTGAAACTTCAGAATCATGCGTCCTATTCTGAGTGTGGGTGCTTATAAAAATTTCATCCCATTCGGTCAACTCTGCGAAAAGTTATTAACGAAATTCGATAATCAATTTATGATGGGACACCCTGTACATATTACATGCTTTTCTGGAAAATATCGGAATCACGTTCCTAAGCTGAGCGCATAACAATGAAAAGAAAAAGAGAAAGAGCTTGCGAGACCAGAGTTTTGAACAGCTTTACGAATAGAGTCTGAATTCAAAGATAATTAGATACCGTTGAGAACCACACTAAAAAGAGACACATGAGGTACGTCGAGAAAGCTGAAAGAAGAAGCAGTTACTGGCTAGAGATTATTCGAAAGTGGAGCGAAAGTCAAAGAAAACAGGGAAAATATATACAAAAGATATAGATTTTAAAAAGGAGGTAGGGAACTTACATCGGAATACATAGTGAAGGTAAGACGGATACATACATAAGTACTTTAGTACTTTAGTCTTATTTACATTGTCTGGCGATCTCATAGTCTCTTTCGAAGCTTCAATATTCTCTAAGTTGAGGATTTTTTCACTTTGCGTAAAAATGGATGACATCACTAACTGTGTTTGTTCTTTTATTTCAACCAGAACAAAAGAATTCCGTTTTCAATTTTCTGGGCTCAATTCTTCATTTACCTGTTATAGTAAAGAAAATATTAAATGCTTTTAAAGGTTTTGAATTTTTTGTAAGAAGTTTTTAGAGCTTAATTGTGTTAGCGAAGCTAGTGAAATTAATCGATAATCGCCCACCAGACTAACTTTTTTTCAATTGACAAGCTATTTGAAAATTTTCTCTTGTTTTTTTAAAGTTTTTCAATTTATCGACAATAGTTTTGAGAAATTGAGAAAATTACAATTTTGCATATGGTTCTGTTTTAACTTTTCCTAAATTGTATACATATGTATACTGACCCAGCTCATACTTTCCGTTTTAGTATTAAGTGAGTTTACAGCAAACATCGTCCATCCACGTGTTTGTGAAATGCCTTGAAAGTTCGTGAATTTATGAAAAATAAAGATTAATCAGAATATAATTATTTAGGTTTTTTTGGTCAGCCCCACTGTTTTTTCGTCAATTTTGAATTATGTCACAATACTCGCTCCAAAGAACCTGAGTGAAGTTTTAAGCATGAAGATGACGATGTATTTTTGACGCCTTCTCGCCATCTGGAATATGTAGTAATACGTCTTGTTCATACTTTTGATTTGGGGTCGTTTTGAAGAGCTGTAATTAAGATATTATTTAGAATATAGAAATGAATATTTCTTTTTCTACAATACTCTAATGAAAAATGAATTATCGTTAGCTTTTCTATTTTTCTCACCTAAATGTTAAGAACAAACCCAGCAAAAATAATTTTCTTTTGAGAAAAAAACGCATCTTTAGGCATTGGTTTGTAGATTTCCTGACTATTCAAACTTCAATATTGAGGATTCCCTTGGTTTAAGGCATGTAGCACATAAATGAGATTTCCCGTTGCTTCAGAAAATATTATCCCTTTTCTATTTTTGTTTCATGACGAAAGCGGCCAACGCTCGGAATCATATCTTACTTCGTACCAGAACTAATAAAGGAAGCCTCTGCTTTAACAAGAAAAAAGCTTTGAGAGGCTTCTTTACACTCATATGCCTGTATCTTTCTCTTCTCTTTGAAACTCCTTCGAAGTTGACTGAGAATAACGTGGTATTCATATTTAGAGTTAGAAAACTGCAAGTTAGACAAACTGCAAGTTAGACAAACTGCAAGTTAGACAAACTGCAAGTTAGACAAACAAACTGCAAGCACCATTTCTCTCATTAATCCTTCTCTTATGAGGATAAATTTTAGAAGAAGAAACATCACTTTGGATAACATCATGTTGTCTCTTCTTCAAATCACACACAAGAGCCACACGTTTTCTTCAAGCACTCTAACTCACCTTTTCATCGTACTCAGTTTGTATTGAGTAACCATGAATGTGAGTAACCATGAATGTTCACGTTTACGAGGATTTTTGGTTAAAAATGATTCAAGTCCAGGTACGAAATTCTTAGATTCTTTTCAATTTTTTTAAAAATTTAGATAAGGCGTCTAGCACATTCAAATATTTCCGGCACCATACGAAAATGAGAAATGGGGGGAGGAGAAAGAGGGATATGTATAGGGCATATCCATGTATAAAATTTTCAAATTCATATGTATGTTTCTCTTTCTTCTAATGAAAAGCCTCTAATTTGACTGAAAAGAATTTGGCATTCATATTTAGATTCAGAACACTGCAAATTAGACAATTTTCATTCGAGCCAGTTCTCTTATACCTCCGCTTGTTGTTTATCTTAAATTGATCGCATAATTATTCCATCATATAAAAATATTTTATCAACATATAAAAATCATATTAGGTTGAATCAATAAAATGGAAAATTCGATTTTCTAAACTTGGAAGCTTGAACTTAATGCAAGTTCCAACAAAAAGGTTAGAACCGTTTGTATGGAAACGTTCATATTTACAAACCGGGTATTTTCTTTTCCTGCGAAAGATTGGGTATTCTCTTGCAAGGAAAGCGGATGGAAAGCGTAAGACGTCATTGTTAAGACTAGTCATTTGTTGATAAACATGTTCTATGTATAGAAGAAAAAGATAGGGTGATAAAGATTAAGAGGGTGAAGAGATAGAAAGATATTGAGAGGGAAACGGAAAAATTCAGACAGAGAGAGATGAACTGAAAAAAAAAGTCCGGAGAGAAAGATATAAAGTGGAAACAAGTAAGAAAGAAAGAGAGAGGGAGATGCAGACATTAAAGATATAAAGAGAGAGAAGAGAAAGAGAGAGGGAGATGCAGACATTAAAGATATAAAGAGAGAGAAGAGAAAGAGAGAGAGAGGCTTCGCATCTTGAATCGGTGGATGTTCTCTGACAAGAATCCTCTCATCAGATTCTATGACCTTTCGGCTTCGTTTCTCTTTCTTTTTCTTGTTCTTTTTCTCTCTATAGTGTTATTCTTCGCTTCATCTCTCTACTTAGATCTATCTAAAACAGTAATAAGTTATTCATGCCTATCTATTATATATTCATAAAACATCTGATATTTAAGGTCTTGTAAAAAGTTTAACTTTTCACTCAAGATGTTTCCAATTTTCTCGAACTTACTGCTTCTTTTTATGTGTGTAAATATGTACATGAATCCTGCTGATCATTGCTAATATCTTGTAGCCTATGTATACTTTCTCTTTATCCATCCCAAATTTAAGTTCACATGCTTTCAGGATATAATCTTCTTTTCCCACTGTTCTTGTTACTATGCAATGAGTAAGAAAAAACTTTTTGCCTTCCATTCGTGTTAATGAAGAAACTGATAACTTTTTTGACTTTCGACTGAAATTGGGTCTTAGTAGGAATGCATATGAAAAACAAATGTGCAAAAATAATTACTAAAGCGACTCAAAATATCGTGTAAATGTGAAAAAAATCTGAAATCTGGGCTGCATTCAAGTGTGCCGTTCTAAAAAGGCAACGAGGCCTCTGGATGATGCAAGAAGACCTTACTATGATCGGGAAGGCCCTCTTCCTAGAAAGAAGAAAGCTGACAACGCCTCCCAACATGCCTTCAGCTATCAAAACAAAGGTATATATATGTAATATCTTCTAGTTCAGTACCTCAACACAATTTCAGGACTTCACATTTTGAAAAAAAAGTTTGTAGATCAAAAACAGTACCTCTTACGCTATGCATACACCCAGCTTCGGACTCACTTACTGAATGTAGACTGTGAGAGACCGAAACCAGCACATTGATGACATCAATGAAGGCATAATTTATGAGAAAATAGATGGAAAATAAAACCTTTGATCAAGAAAACAAATGAAATGAATATTCGAGTAGATAAGAATTGAATAAATAATTAATGAGCAAATGGATGAGGAGTAGAACCATTGAATAAGAAAAAAAAGAATAAAATAGATAATCGATTAGATACTTAACCCATTTTTGATTACTTTAGTCCTAGTTGTTCAATCATGACTTCTACTCAGAAGAAAGATCTCGGACAGCGACTTCTTCTTGCCATTCACGACAATGAGATTGACATCGTCAAAAAGCTTCTACTCTCCAATGTCAGTTTATTTCTTTTCTAACCATGTAACTCAACCTTTTCATTTTTTCTTTCAATTCCATGTTTTATCTGTCAACAAAGGTGGTTCTTTTGAGAAGCTGAACATAATTTTCTTCTTGTTTTTTTGCTTAAGGAGAAGCTTGAGGACCATGATTATACCGAACATTTGTGGATTTTTTCTCAAGAATTCTATTTAATTTCATGGTTGTTTTTGTTCTAGATAATGATCCGTATTAATCATCGACAAAAATCATGGAAAAGAGAATGCTTGGTACTTATCACTATCGCATCCGCTGTAGATGAAGATTCTAATGTTAACACTTGACAGACATTGAACGCCAGACACCTCTTAACGAAAGCAGTGCCCCTACATATGGCTGTCATCTTCAACCGAACTCAGATATTCAATCTTCTTCTCAAACATCCCAATGTAAAGCTCGATGCCAAGGACGATGTAAGTCAAAATTTAATCTCCTTAGTTCGATATGTTTTGGAAAATTCTTTAACCCATTTTTCAAGGAAAGAACTTCTGAGAAAATGCAATTTTTGTTTCTTTCATTATTAGTAATCTCTGGAAAAATACTCAAAGTTACATTATTCTGCAACAAACCATTTCGTGAAAGCAAGGCATTGTTTAATTGGCACCAGTGACTAAAAAAGTTTTACAAAATCACTTTCTGAAGTGTATTAACAAAAAAAATTTTTTTCAAGTCGTTTTCGCTATTTCTTATATACAGTTAGATTGAAAAGTATGCATATTACATAACTCGGCAGTACATCACGTGAAAAAAAATTTTTCTCCAATTTTTTTCTGTTCAGAAAGAAAATTCTAGGAAAAAACAATTTTTTTTTCTTTAATATCCTATGAGAAAATACTCAAATTTACATCTGTCAGAACCAAATGATTCTGAAGAAGCTCTACATTCATTACTGTGCACCAATTTTATTTAGTATTTTTTATTATTTTTGTATCACAGAAGTATACCCACAAAATCACAGAAGTTGTATCACAGAAGTATACCCACAAAAGAAGAAAATTTTAAGTTTTCGGTTTTTTCTTTCTAACAGAAGACTTCAAAAGGACCCATATTCGTTGGAAAAGGTCCACACTTTTTGGTATTTTTTGAAACAGTTACTTACATATATGTCGATGCGAAACAGTCACATATATGTGCATATGAAAAAAATATGCCACCACTGCATTGATTTGCAATGTTTCTTTTGCTATGTTTATACCCAACAAGGCATATGAGCCTTTTATATAACACTATCGCACGGAATAGCAATGTGTCCCCGTGGTGTAATGGTATATGCGCTCCCGGTTGGAGTCGAGATGGTCTGGGTTCGATCCCGCCCGGTGGACTAGCTTTTTTCTGTGCGATAGTTCAATCATTTATGTTTATACCGTAAGGCACTCATTTTCCTGGTCAGATACAGATAGATTAGTTCATTCTCGCCTCGAAAACCACTTTCTGTTCGTGTCATAGCTCAATTGAAATTACCTCATTAGGCGTCATAAAAAAGCTCTAAAATTCAGATTAACGGCACCTAATCCAATTCTTTAATATCTTGATTTACTCGACGTTTGATTTGTTGGATCTGTAGGCATTGCAGAACCGTCGGACCCCGTTGCATTACGCCGCAGCCCAGTGTGACCTCATCGGAGACCCCGAAATGTACTCGTTTCTGAAGGAAGCCGGTTCTAAGGTTATTCGAGTGACTTCGACAACCATGGTTTTCGTTTCTATAATGAGGAAGTCTTCTTTTGATCCCAAATATTATTTTGCATTTTGGTGCAGGATTCGAACAGGATTTTGGTGCAGGATTCGAACAAACGATCATGCTTAAAATGTTGGAACAGTCCTTGTTTACTATCGGATGTTCTTAAAGGAGAGCATTGCTGATATTGAAGGCTTCACGCCCGCTGACATACACTCGGATCCAACTCTCATCAATCTCAGACACGCTCGTTTGCGGAACAAAAGTTCCTTTTTCAATTCGGTGGTGAAACAATAATACTATCGTCTATGACGTTATTATATTTTATAAACTGACTGAATCATAAAAAAAATTGTTTTTTCTCAATTTTTTTAACATTAAACATAATTTTCAGTGCCTGTCGAGTTCAATACTGAACGCTACGACTGTGATTACATTGCGAAAATGGAGAAAAAAGTTTGTTTGTTTTATTTTCTCTGATTTTCTCGTGTTGGATCTTCCTAAAATAGTAGAGTATTCATCATAAAAAATCAAAAAGATTCCCTCAATTCTTGGATTAGGTGATTCATTTTGAAAGAAGAGGGTCTTCCACAACAAAAAAAGAGAGAAAATATAAAAGATAAGTAATCCGGTTAATATAAAACTTATTTCCTTTTTTGTATTAAAAACTTTATTGACTCTTCATCTCCTGGTTAAAGCGGGAGAGGAATGTTCGAATAAAATACTGTTGTTACTCCATGTGAAAAATATATAACGAGAGGTCAACGGCGATTGGTTCGCTGCGAAAACATTGACCTGAGTTTAAACATGTTGCCGAAAACATCAAAGTCAATTGAATCAAGTAATGCTTATTTTCACATTCATCAGATCTTGGATGGAGAATCGAATGCCCCCTTAGACTCGCCCATTTCCATTCAGTTCGACTCTTACGAAGCATTGATGAAATTGAAGGTTTTTTCTTCTAGCTTTTCATCATCAGTCAAGTGTTTTTGTACATGTTTACATACATATTTACTAGCGTGTGTAAGTGATAGTAAAAGACCTTTAGTCTTTTTTTCTCGCCAGCAAAAGCAATTGTTTATCGGTGGGATGACCGTGTTCTCAAATGGTTTTCGGTGGATTGACTGGGTCCTCAATGTGTCCTCCGTGGGTTGATTGGGTCCCCAATGGGTCCTCGGTGGGTTGACCGGGTTCTTAATGAGTCCTCGGTAGACTGTCCAGGTCCTGAATGGGTCTGCAGTGGGTAGAACAATAGCACTCCACACTTCCTGTCAGATACAGAAGGCTAGGTTTCACATATATAGAGACTTTTTTCCGTGGCATACTTCAACTATTTTTCATCCATATCATATGCCACTGTTTTTTGACTCGTTGATTGTTAAATTGTTTCCATGTACGTATTGACATCGTTTTAAATAGATATGAAGAGAGCAGTGACGGCCGTGAAGTTGAACATTGAACTTTCAACATTGTTTACATGACTACAAACATTTAATGTAGAACGGTAGAGCAAGATTGCTCTTTTCTATTGTTGTTGTGTTCTGAAGGACTGAATTAGAATTTCCGACTTTTAAATTTAATTACTACTGTCATATATATATAAACAAATCATTTACAAGAGAAAAAATATATTTTGAATAAAAACTTAATTTTTTTTCTTACAATTTCGCTTTCAATCATAAAATCGTGAAATCATTAATGAGCATTCCGTGAATGTTTTTCTTCAGTGGAAAAACATTCAAGACCTTATTTTTTTAAGTCTATAAAGTCTTCAGATAATATTTTTGGATGTTTATAAATTTATCAAATTTTATCAAGTGACTGAACAACACAAAATAATCAAGATTAGAATTGTGATTCTCGGTCATGGTTGCTGCAAACATCGAGAGTTTACTGTGTTTTTCTGTTTAAGAGCCTTCGGGAACACGTGACCGCAGTGTGGGAATCTTTAAGAGAGGGCGATCTTCGAACGGTAAAGCATTTAGTGCACGATAGGAAGATGGGCCTCTGCAGGGAAAAACGCACCGGGATGGTTCCCTTGCACGCAGCGTCAGTCTACAACACACTACAGTACACTCTCAAGTATTCGCAGCGTATGGCTAACCTGATCACATCTACAGTTACCTAAACTAAACCCCCACTCCATCTACAATTCTATTGTAATTTTAGCTACTTCTTTTTCTGCAATGTTTTTATGATTTGATTTGATCTAATCACAATGCTTCTCACGGTATTTTCCGCCAGTAATTCATAATTTTTTAGTACTCTCAATACCAAATGTTTACGATCTTATCATTTCAAAAAAACACTCGTAGATTAGAAAACTTACAAAAACTTTTAATCCCTCGAGCCAAAGATCTGATCAAAACTTTTGGCGGCACGTTCTGTCTCTACACAATTGTCGAACGTTTCCAAAAGTCCTGTTCCGAGTTCAGGCTCATCAGTCCGATTATAAAGGAAGACCGTATCAGGGTAGGCTCTTTGTAAGAATAGAAAGAACCTGAATTGAAAAACTTCAATACCATTTCCTTTTTTTGCAGTTACTTATTGAACCGCCCAGATATGATCGCCTATCTTAAATGGGTCTGTCCCGAAGCGGAGCTGGCAAAGGACAAGGTTGGGTCTGGTTTGACAGCCAAATTCTTCTCTGTTGGTGATAAGCTGAACCCATCTCTTCTGAATTGTTTCGGAGATTAAGGCTATTTTTATAGAGAACTGATCTTTATCAAGAGAATGAAATCCGTCAAAAAATATTTGCTTTTGCTAGAAAAAACATTTTTAAATTTTTTTCAACTTTAAGAAAAACCGCTTACCTCACGAGTGCACCTCTGAAGGAGACCGCCGAAAGTTCGTGGCACAAAGCACGGCCTCTCATGTTCCATTTGTGAGTAGTTAAAATTTTTTCGTTCAATCATTTTTTTTCAACGTTTGTTTTCATATAAACAGGAAACTATTTTATTATTAGAAAAAAAATCTCTTCGTTTTCTAATTCAAAACAAATAATTTTTCCTCTTTATTGTTAGTTAAAAAAACACTTTATTTTCTCTATCTGTTTCTCTCTCTCTTTTTCTCTCTTTCTCTCTCTCTCTCTCTCTCTCTCTCTTTCTATCTTTCTCTCTTTCTCTCTTTCTCTCTCTCTCTCTTTCTCTCTCTTTTTTTTAACGCAATAGCATTATGGAGGAATAGTTCGAGAAAGCATAATAATGAGTCGATGCAGAGTAAATCAAGCGGAAGTTCCTGACGCGTTGATGCCTGATTCATCCGAAGGCTAAGGAGAGATTGAGATAGAGAGAGAGGAGGGGGGGTGCAAGTGCACGTTCTGAGAGCTTGAGAGTATCGATCAGCGATTCTACCACCTTACTGAGCTGCCTTCTATTTCATGAGTGTTCGAGCCAAATAGTGGCAGCAACTCTTGCGAGGCTTTCCCAGAAAAGTAATCCTTGCGTATTTGAAGATGGAGAAGTCTCACTTGCTTGTAGAATTTTTCATTTTTACTGATATCTTTTCCGCCAGAGAAGAACTTGTGCATAATCATTGCTAATTTGGTTGGAGAGAAAGATTATCAAAGAGAAAATAGGAAAAGTGGAATAGGCAAACCTTCAACGAAAAGCCTTGGAAGACCACTGAGCGTCTCATCATAATGATTCCAAAGTGTCCGCGGAGTGAAAAAATGATCGGGAAATATTAGGAGGAGAGAACGAATTGATTGAAACAAACTATTTCTGTTTAGGTTTTTTTTTACAATTCGAACAAATATTCTCTGTTTTTACTGAGTTTTTTAGTGAAGCTGCCAAACTTCTAAACTTTGTGACTAAAAAGATAATTGTTCTTTTTTTCTCGATTTGTTTTTCGTGAGTTTTTTCCCTCAAGTTTTCAAGAAAATGTGTTATATAAAAGATTTCGAAAAAAACCTAACTTCGTGAGAATATCACGAACTTCAAAAAAAGTTCAATGAATCGAATCCGTTGTAGTGTGCTCTCAGTCTAGCTTTTAATTGCTTCTCGATATCGTCAGAAAATGATTTTAAGCTTGTAAATATTTCATTACTTCATCCAAAGATAAAAAACTTGCCTTGAAGGGTATCAAACCCGCAATATTAATTTCAATTTCAAATAAGCTAAAACACGCGTTACTAATACAAATCAAAACAATTCTGCCTTACATATGTGATGAAGCGATATCTCAGGACTTCCAAGCCTTCTTCGTGAGCGCTTCACCGAAGTCTTCGTCCGGAGTCGAGAGTGCCGAGAGCGTCGAAGGCGGAGTCGACAGCAGCAAAGAAGGAAGCCTCTCTCGGAGCAGAAGGAGGAGAGACTTCATGCCGAGGTGAGTCTACTGACTCCTGGAGTCTTCTGCGTCCTTCTGAGCTAATATGGCGAGTCTCTCTGGCAGAAGGCTGAAGGGCCCGCCGTAAGGTGCAAGTCTTCACGTTGTTATCAACGTAGAGTTCAAAGTTTTTCGAGGAATTTTATGGGGAATGTGACCTTTCTCTTGTTTCAGAGAAGAAAACATGAAAAGACAGAAGGGCAGCGTCCACAATAAAGACTCCAATCTTCTTCAGAAAGAGGTTTTAACAATAAGTTAACCCCCCTCCTCCTACCACCTCCGTTCACCTTTTTTTTTTTTTACAGAAATATTGCACCACCGCGAAAACGCGCTAGTTTTGATTTGAAATTTGAAAAAGGTGTTCTCGAATACTTTCAACACTGCTTTCAAGCAATCGGAAAAAAAACCAAAAAAAAATTATGAGTTTGAGTTTTTTTTTTAAAGAGTCAGCGGTATCGCTGTTGAGATGAACGCTTGTGCAAATACAAAATGATTGAATGAGAAAACCATATAACTCAATGTTGGAAAACTTCGATTTCCATGTATTGACAATACATTCAATGTTGGAAAACTTCGATTTCCATGTATTGACAATACATTCAATGTTGGAAAACTTCGATTTCCATGTATTGACAATACATTCAATGTTGGAAAACTTCGATTTCCATGTATTGACAATACATTCAATGTTGGAAAACTTCGATTTCCATGTATTGACAATACATTCAATGTTGGAAAACTTCGATTTCCATGTATTGACAATACATTCAATGTTGGAAAACTTCGATTTCCATGTATTGACAATACATTCAATGTTGAAAAACTTCGATTTCCATGTATTGACAATACATAAATGCCTCCAATAAATTAGTTTTGAAATTCCATTATTTTACTTGACTGTTATTTTATTATAATAATATTGAAGTAATCTAAACATTTAGGATAGAAAATTTTATCATTTTTGTTTGAACACTGTCCTATAAAATTTCATTTTTCATTGCAATTCTAAAAATTTCTGTCAACAATTTCCTCCCAAGGAATAAACAGAGTTTTATTTTTTGAAGGGCAGCTATTGGCCCAACGAAAATCTTTTAAGTATATGACGCAACTTATCTTTTAGCTCGCTCATCTGTGAATGAAGCCCCAACGTGATAAAACACTAAAGACAAAATAAATCTTCCGACTAGGATAAGATTTTCATTCCCTTTTATTCGCTAAAACTCTTCTGAATCCTATTCTCACACCGAATCGCAATAAATTCAATGTTTTCTCTATCCGTTTCGAACAAAGTCTGAGATTTATTATTGATAAGTCCTTGATTCTTTTATTCGTCTCCGTCCGTAAGCGGTTGCTTCCCGCACCGTCTCTTCTCTCGTGTGTCAGAGTCCTTTACCGAGAAGATTTGGCGCTCCGGGATCGTAGCGCCATGATGAGCGACTGAAGAGGAAGAATAGCACTTCGATCGCTACTGCTTGCCTCGCTCAACCTCCGCTCAACGCTCAGATCCCATAATTGAGGATTTCCCGATGTGGCTTGTTGATCTTGATAAAGCGTTTAAATTGAAATTGAAATTGAAGTCCTTGATCATGTTAAGTCACGGTCGATGGAGGACTCAACTCGTGCTCGCCTTCTCTCCATAGATCCCCTCGACAGGACTCAATTCTTCATTCTCGAAGATCTCCAAATAGAAGGAAGGGCCGATCAGATTTGGCGCTTTGCCAAGCAGAATATTGGAAATGATCGGCTTATCAGATTCGTCAACGACTTCCGAGTGATACAGGTTTCCGGAAGCACTCTGATTTTTGCACAATTTACATCAGAACCAACTTCTTTCTCTTCTTCTCTATCTTTTCTATCTCTTAAGAAATTACTAATCGATACAGCTTGTATTCAATGAAAAATTGCTTCCAATTTGTAACCCCAAGGGAGAGCTTCGCTTTTTGGGGGTGAAGCCATTTTTAAGAGAGCGAATACTTGCTTGTACTGTCTGTTATTACTTTCCTTACAACTTCTCTGAACATAGATGTTTTTATGTATTAAAAAAATGTCATCTTAGCATAGAGTTCCTGAATACATGGGGTACAAAAAGAAGGATTTTTTTAGAACTGAGGCAGTCATTAAAGCATTTTACCATAATTTTATCTCGACCAATTTGGTAATCAGTATTGGCTTCTTATCCGCATTTAATCTCTTTAGATTAAAAGTAAATGTTCCGCAGACTTTCACAAACATAGCTCAGTAGAAAAGTGTTCTGTTTTTGGAGCAACTTTAAATGTGTTTAGCGGGAAAAAAATAGCGTTATCGGTATTTCTCAAGCCTTTGGTTTGGCTGGATCTGCTGGGGATAGGAGTAGATCATGAAGACTTTAGCATAGTAATCAGGCATGGAACGTGCTTGCTACAGCTTGGCTAGTTTTGTCTTGGTATGTACGAAATCAAGATCTGTATTGAATCGTTAGGAGGAACTTCGGAAATCTATCCCTTAGAAAAAAAGGTCAACTTTTTACGAATATGTTTAGAAAAACAAGTTTTTTTTTATATCAGACAATTTTAACATTTTAAAAGTTATATCACAAGTATGAATTTGCAAAACGCTAGAGCCTAGGATCGTTTGACAAAAGCCATTAAATGTGTCGAGCGGTCGGATGGGAAAGCGCTCAAAGACGTCTTGACTGAAGAGGTCGTCAGGGCACGCGATGTCCGAGGTTACGCATTTATATCTTAAAAACATGTCAAGGAGTGAGACAAGCATTAAAACACTTTGAGGTACACGAATTCTGATGGTTGCTGTCTTGAGAGAAAAGCACTCAATGGCAGAAGTTATCGCATCTTCTTTCCCGATCTCCATGGATCTTGTTGATTCCGTTAGTCAATAGTGAAGGAAAAATTTCTCAGAGGAAGGTTGAAGAAAAAAAAGAAGAGAAAAGAGGAAAAAAGGACTGGAAAGAGAAAAAGAGAGAAAGAAGCAGGGGCAATTAATCTAAAGATAGAAAGAAGGATCAAGAAAAACAAAGAAAGGCAAGGATTGAAGGAGCTTGAGCGAGAAAAAATGAAAGAATAAACTTTATCAGAATTAAAGAAATAAGGAACTATATTTTTCTCAGAGGATCTAACAATAAAGTATTAGACAATGTTTTCTGGTTAGCCAACGGTTACCTAGAAGTTGAAACTACTCAGCACGGCCGAACTCCACTACACTACGCTGCTATTCAGTCGAACGCCATCTACGACACTCTGGTCGACCTTGGAGCTGACCAAGAGCTAAAAGATCATGTGAGGCTTACGATTAAGCTTGAATAATGATTTTTCTCTCTTTCTGTCTCTATGCTCACACATTATTCATCCTTTACTCTGAATCTCTTTTCTATCTTTTTTTTTGCCCGTTCGCTCCTATTCCTCTTCTCTATTTCTTCCCTTTTCCTTTTTTCTCGGAAATCACGGAAGCCTTGCATATTCAAGGACGGCTACAGCCCTATCAACTACCGTGCGCAGCCTTCCCTGTTCGGTCGGCCTCTCTCCTCCGGTTTTGCGCATGCTCTCAACAATATTTCTACAGACGATGAGAATCACGACCCAGGTTATCGCTCTTTCAAAATTGAATTTTTCTTTCTCCATGAAAACTCATTGTTATGACTCCTAAATTTTCTTCAAAAAAGTAAGAGAAACACCACACACTGCAGTCTCATTTTCTCACACTTTTGAAGGTGAAATGTCATGAATCTTCAAATTCTAAGTTACACAGTTTAAAGGCAGTGACGCCTGGTTAAGATCATTTGAAATGTGATACATGCGCATTAAAATATCTTATGAGCAAAAGATGTCAAGATCTATTGGAAACGTAATACTGCGAAAAAATACCTCATTTTCCTTTTTTTTGGTTGGATTACTTGGATAAACGGAAGTGGGGAAAGAGTGCTTAAGTCTATCTCATATTCGCATGTTGGCATGCATTAGCGTCATAACTTCCACCACTCAAGTTCTTGTCATAGAGCGCTCTAAGAGAAGGAGGGCATCGTATATTGATGAGTGATAGAGTACAGAGAGAACTTTTGGAATAAGAAAAATTGAGATTCAAGGCATCCCGAAAATAGTATGAACCTAAAGAGACGAAATGACTCTGTTTGCTTGATGCTTCCATTAAAAAACTTCCTGTTTTTCTTCGTTCCATTGCGTTCAAGAGAATGAGGATGAAATTTTATGAGTTTCCGACTTAACTTCAACTATTCGAAAGATTTCTTCGCATACGTAGTTCCCCGTTTTTAATTTCAGCTCACGCCATATTATACTCATTTGTGAAAAACTCTTATTCTCTGCAAATTTTTCTTTTAATACTTTCAAGTTTTGTAATGAACCTTGTCCGAGCACACCAGTCTCTGTGTTAACTAAAGCATACCCAGTCTAAGAAAAGCTTGGTCTTCAGATGCTCCCCGTATTCTCTATTTACTCCATATTGCACAAACTTTTTCTAAAATAAACACTCTTACAGTTTTCCCCTTCATATCCTCTATCTTCCTCTTTCTCTATCTCTTTTTCTCTCTCTTTCTCTCTCTCTCCTTCTCTCTATCTTTCTTTCTCTTTCTCTCTTTTTCTCTCTCTCTCTCTCTATCTCTTTCCCTCGATCTAATTTTCATTTTCTGCAGTCTAATGTAATCTTTGGGCGTCCAATATCAGTGTGTGTATCATGCATGAATCACTATCGCGACCTTTAAATTGAGCAATATTATGAATTGAGCCATAATACGATAACAAAACTGGCAGAATTCCGTGACGTTCTGGTGGAAAACGAGTTGGACGATAAGGGCGCAATTTTTGAGTGTTTGAGTGAACAGAGGGTTCCTAGTCCTTTCAAACACTTCTACATAATGGCAGCCACGGATTTCAGCCAGCCTGATGATTATGGTGAGCTGGAGAAATAGTTCGATGTTTTGGCTAATCGACATTGATAGGGCTGGAAGACAGATCTGCTGATGAAGATGCTAAACGAGCAATTTATAAGTATCTATGCAGTCTCGGAAACTTTTTGTTACAAAGTAACAAGCAATATAAACACATTTTCGAAGGAACTAACCGCATCAGAGGAAGACTCAACAGAGTTTCAGTCACATAATGGTTAGGCTTCGATCATTATCTACTTAAAGTTCTTTGTAATCCTCGTTTATGTTTTTGGAAACCTTTCGAGTTTTAATGAATATTGCCTGGGGTACCTGCTGCTTCGGTTTGATGATCATGTTCGCTCGTAGAAGCACCAACAGAAGAGGATATTGATGAATGGATCGCACTGGGTGAAGTTGCCAAACTGGAGCAGTTAGTTTTGGATGGAAGAGGACACTTGCTGCGGGACAAAAGCACACTCAACCTGGCCAGCCAGGAGTTTCTCAAGGGACTTTCCCAATACCAGGTTCTCCCTTTACTTCTCTCTAAGAGTATATTCGAAATATGCTAGGACAGAATCGAACTTGCATGAGGTACCACGAATATCGCTGAATTTGAGTGTTGGCATAGACAAGTTCATAACAAATATTTCTCCTTTTAGGCAAAAATCTATGCGATTCATAAAGCAGTGGAAGAAGGCGACGTGCGTAGAGTAAAGTCACTGATCGACCGGACGCAGTTCGCTACCGCTAGAGATGCATACGGTAGGTATATTTCAAGGCTTTAGTTGTAGGATCATACTTAGACAGTCTACTCTAAAATCATCGAGAACCTTTTGAGCTTAAAAAAATTATTTAGGGTTCTAATCCGTGATCACTGCACTAAAAACCACTCGAGCAGCGAAGCTTATTGGCATTAAAGAAATTTTGGAGAAGTGAGTAAGCGATATCTCCATGTTGGAAGTTTCCTGCTTGTGATGAGTGGATCACTCGAGGTCATTGCAGGTCAGACACCACTCCACAAGGCACTCCTCCATGGTCAAACCAACACAGTCCGCTACTTGCTGACCAAGTATCCACAATGTGTCAACGCTCCAGACCATGTTCGTCAGCATCTGCTACTTAAAGCTAAACATTTAAAATGTCGAGAAAAAGGCAGATAAAAATCGATAGATAAAGACGAGAAAAAAGCTCAAGTGATGAAGAAAGAGATGAAGTCAAGTCAGAAAATAGAGAAGAGCATCTCTGATTAATCGCTACGATGAGAACCTTTTTTACACCTATCAAATCGGTCATAACAGGTTTCCAATCGCGGTTTAACATCGTGATTGCAGCACACAAAATTACTAAAGTGTTCGTAATAATATCAGTTTGGAAGTAGAAATATCACTAGAACCACTTTTGCGAGTGAACCTAATTAAAGAGTCGTATTCGATTATCGAATTTTATTCACTTAAATCACGTATCATTTATGGTTAAAGAAAGACCCTTTACTTCAAATTGACTTCATTGACTCAAAAAAAGTATATCGATCAACACAGGCGGGTCGAACACCTCTTCATTACGCAGCGGCTGATCAAAATGGAGAGCATATGATCAAGATGCTGCAGAAAGCCGGCGGAGATGCTTTCATCGAAGACAGGGTTATTTTTGATTTGTTTTAGCTTTATGAACTTGAATGTATGGAACAATGAATTCAAATTAAAGCAGCTGGCCTTTTCAATGCAGGAGATCACCAAATACTTCAATCAGGTGCTTCAATGAGAAAATTGATCCCATAAACACAAAAAAAACCATTATAATTTATCGCCCTGTATAATTCATATGTAAAATCTAGATAAGATTTATACTGAAAGAACGTTAAAAAAGAACTGTATGTAGAACAAGGCCTTAGTATGAAGATAATATAATAACTTCACTGCATTGCAGTTTTTATAAAAACAAGGTTTTCTCTCCCGAGCTTCAATTGTCACGACTCATTTAATATGTGAGAATGACTGGACGCTTGCTTCAAACAAGGACTCATCACTGCATCTGATTTACCTAGAAATCACGAAAGATTTCGAAAAGATAAGTAATTCAAAACGGCTGATTAAGCGATCTCGTCCACGTTTACTATGATGTCTTGGCTCATATCTTTACTTAATGGTCGTACCTTTTCTGTTCTAATAGGTGAGACAATGTCAGCTCCTCAACTTTTAACGTCAGGCGTTCCACAGGGCTCCGTATTAAGAGCTCTTCTGTTTTCTCTATTTTCGTCTTCTTCCTCCTAGCGTTATTCCCGCTGAAGAGGGGGGTCCGCTGTGTAGATAGCACTTCGCCACATCATACGATTCAAGGCGTCTTCGGCTATCAGCCCGATAGTCGCCATGTATTGTTCTATAGTGTCTCTCACTCTAAGCTTCGGTCTACCTCTTGGTCTTCTACCCTGGATTTCTATGTTCCAAGCAGACTTGGGAACGGAGTCTGGATTGGATCTCAGCATGGGTCCGTACCACCGCAGCCCATACCCTCCGGGTATTGGGGCAATTCCTAAACGAGCTCTTATCGTTTAGTTGCGCATCATGTCTTTTCGGGTGACTCCGAGGCTCCATCTCAACATCTTCATTTCCATTACATCTGCTGGGTCTTTGCTGTTGAAGGAATGCATTCGAGTCCATATAGTGCAACTGGTCGTACGACTGATTTATAGATCTTACTTTTCATTCGATCAGGTATGCGTCTGTCGCATGAAATACCAGTCGATTATCTCCATTTGAGCCATGCTGCGTTAATTCTGGCACTGAAAGCGGCTGTTGGGTCCCCGTCTGTGGATATTTGAGAACCCAGATACTTGAAGGGCTCGACTTTCCGTTGCTCAGGGTTGTGTACTTTTATGGAGCTTAGGTCTTAAATTGTACTCAATGTTTCAGCTTCAAGATACTCGGTCTTCAATACATTTAGTCTTAGTCCGTACTCCGCAAAGTGATCATTCCATTTTACCACTTGACTTTCGAGATCTTCTCTTATCTCCGAGTATAATATGGTGTCGTCGGCGTACAGGAGTGTATCCGGTGGGTCTCGCTGGAGGTCTCTGGTTATTGTGTCCATGACTAAGATGAACAGCAAAGGCGAGAGTGGGGATTCTAGATGAACTCTGACAGTAATCTTTCATTGAAAGGCTCAGAATTTCCTGCTGATCATCTAACGACGCTCCTTGGGATGGCGACATCATTTGTATCCACCTGATGTATTCTTCTGGCACCAAGTGATCATGAAGGGAAAACCGTATGAGATCTGTTTATGAACATATGAGTTTTAAAACCATATGAGATCTGTTTTCTCTATACATAAGTGAGTTAAATGATGTGCTTATTCTCCTTCCCAATTGTCTAAATGTTGTTTCGACTCGGAGTTTATTCAACTACATAGTATATCATTCGATTTTCAAGCTAAATATATCATATGCGCTCGTAAAAGTTTCTCGGGTTGTGTTTACACCGCCTACATAATGTTCTTCGTAAAAGACCTAAAACTTAAAAAAAATTAATAGATACTTAAATCCGCAGAAATGTTGCTATAGTGGAACTCTGGTGGCGAAAAGAGCGATGCATGCAATGCTTACAATGAGATCAATGTACATATGTACACATTTAATTTCATTTATTCCATGTAACTTTGAATTGCTTAGGGGAAGGTTGAGGGGAATAGGTTCGAGAATATGTACTACATTGATAGATATATTTTGGGTGAGTGGCTCATGGTTTTTAGGATCTAATTTTTAAACTCTGAATTTTGACTGAACTTCTCTCCGTTCTTTTCAGTGATTCACACAAGTGATGACCGGTTCTTAATTAAACGCTAATTACTCAACAACATACATTTCCGAAAGACCTTTTAATTATAAATGATTACTGATCAGAAATAATGAGGTTAGGTAGAATCAGATCTTTACTCAGCTTTCTAACTTTAATAGAAAAAGGCACTTTTAGGAGAAGATATCAGTTCTTCAGGTAGACAATTCCAATTTGATTTTGTTCGAGAGATGGAAGTAGAAATTTTAGAAGAACAAAATTTTACCGGTAGATTAAATCGTAATGGTTTCGTGTGCCTCATGGACATACCGAGAGGCGCCAGACGGTAAAGATGAATGATCTAACCACAAGAAAACTTTCATTACGATTCGATTTCGAATTCGCTTCCTGTTTATGGTAGGATTCAATCTACAAAAAGGATTGTGATCTACTTGGAAACTTTGAAGCATTTAAGAACTGTTTTCTACCGATTTTACCCGGGCAAAGATTATTTTCTGAGCCTTCCTCGTTATGAAGATCGATTTTATGTGATAGGGTTAAGCACAAGAAGGGTCATCACAAACTTCAAAATGGGTTGAAAAATATACAACAAGTAAGTTAATATTAAAAAAAACGGAAATTCTAAAAAGCACATCTTCAACTCGTATCAACAGGAATGATATTCATATTGAGAGTATTTTTCTTACTGCTAGATTTGATTGTTTTTGTGAGCGGGTTTTCTCGAAGTTTCATAGAACTTTGAGTGATGTTAGCAGTTGGACGTTTATTTCTCTTTTTCTCTTTCTCTGGAAGTAAATTTCTCTGAAATATTGACTTTCTTCATCCATTAATTTATATATTGTCTTACTGTATTAACTATAATTCCAGCGTGGAGTTTCGATGAACTATATATTTTTTAAATGAATGTATTGTATATACTAGAAAAATAAATGTAGTTGTTTAGCTGTATGATGTCTTTAGCGTTAAAGATAGGTATTTTTATAATGACGAATTCTTTTTACCCAGCGGAAAAACTAGCGATCTGAGAATTGAAAACATAAGCTTACCAAAAAATAGAACAAAAAAATTCAAAATAAAATTTCATTCCGGCCTATTAACTTCTTTGAGGCTTTTTATTTATCTTTAACCAAAATTTGAATGCCTTTTCGATGAAAAAACTCACGATCACTAATTATCTCCGTCAAATAGTTCTTACCATGTATTTGTAAGTAATTACAAGAATCTATAATTTTGAATGTAACACTATTTTTTTTGCCCGTTCTTACACGGTTCTATATCGGAAGCGCTCATTAATGGCAGTCAGTGACAGTTAATGACAGTCAATTACATTTTTGTTAACCTGTCGTTAAAAAATCATTTTGGTTGCACTTCATAAGAAAAAGGTAAATTTTACGATAGAATGAATTTTTACTAAAGAGTTACGTACGTGACCATCCAAAGTGTATCATACTACCTTCATGTTGACCGATTCTCAACCGCGAGAGTTCTCTTGATGTTGAAGTAAAGCGGAATCAGTTCTCTAACTGAAGCTATTTTCTTACTATGTACAAAGTACTTCGAAAGATTCATACAACTGTCCTTTTTGTAATTTAGATTTGAATAACAAGAATTCAACGTGGTTTGATTTCGGTTCAAATCTGAATTCACTGAAAACTTTTTTTTTGAACAAAAAAAAATTCATTGAGTGAATTAAAAGTCTGCTTTACACAAGTGATTGTAGTGTTACTTGCATAGTATGTTACTTGCTGGTAGTGACGAACGTTTCATTCTGCCGATGAGCTCAATTACGTTAAGTGGAATTTTAGTTTCCATTGGTTCTAGTCAGTCAATTCTTCCAAATAGCTTATTGTTGAGGTATTTCCCCGCCTTAAGTGCTTTTTAAATTTCATTGGAAGGTCGCTCGACTTTACATATTTTTCTCTGCTTCTTACTTTTAACAGTAACTAAAAATTTTCAAACTGTCTTACCTAAACCATTCGAATATCGTCCTCCCTAAGTTTTACAACAGCTCCACGGTTGAAGGCACTTGAATTTCCCAATATATAAATGTATATAAACATATAAATGACTTAGATAACAAAACTTTGACTTTTTCAATTTACAAACATTCTCTTTACATTTTTTCTTGCTGCAACTCACGTGTATGGATTAAACTCATCAAAATTGAATACGTTTAAACTGCTACATCAACAAAAGTTCGAACCCTTTCTATGGCCGTAAAAGTGGAATTTTCATCCGTTACAAGGCCATTGACACATTTCGGATCCGTGTAATAGCACTATATCAAAAGCTCAAAGTTCTATTACTCATAGTTGAACAATCTCAGGAATCCAATAAAGCTTAACTTACGACAAAAAGTTGAGCATTCTCAAAAATCAAAATGAGAAACGCAAAGGAGATTAGCCCATGATAAAAGCTGCAGAAGGCTGGAAGATGATATGACCAATCGGGGTTGATGTTTACCTTGAATGCAAGCATCCTAGATATGCGATACTCCATTACAGCTCGGCCACACGCCCTTCTACTACCGTACGCATGGACAACGATTGAATGTGCGTATGTTGAAAGACAACGCCCTGATGTCTCAACTCATCACAGGGCAGCTCAATCGGACGCTTCTACAAGGTAGGTTGAAAAAATATGATGAATTAGGCACTGAAAAAACTACATAGATTTTATTTTATGTGGAACCACTGGTGAAAGTAAGACATAATGTGCAACCGTTTTTTCAATAAACAGCCGCGACATTAATCTCTGAACGATGAGATCATCGGTGCGATGACCTCATGTCATTCAAATTAGGCGAAAATTTTGAAAAATGTTGGAAGAAAAAAAGTGGTAACAAGAAGAAAAAATGTTGGGAACAAAGTTTCGGGGTACGAAATGTCGCGGTACGAAGTGTCGAGAATACAACAAAAAAACAAATATTTTAATGAAATGTTCAACAAAAAAAAGTGAAATGGTTTTTAAGTACGGAAACAAATTAGATTGCGATTAGTTAGTATTTTAAGATTCATTTGGAGAGCAAGACGACATGTGAAATCTCATTTTCTCTTACTTTAAGATGTTCTTTCGCGTGCTCTCGCAAGATCATCTCATACCTCACTGATCCAACATTTTTTTGCCTAAAAAGTGCGAGAGCCATGATCTCATCGTGAAAAATTTCAGTTGTATTAACACTGACTCGATGATCTCATTCATCGAGCAATGATGTCATCTTTACAGATACATCGTCGATCACTCAACTTTTTTCGAGAGATTAATGTCGCGGCAGATTTTTTATGTATAAATAATCAAACCAGCAGTGAATAAGAAATCTTTTCTCTGAGTGTTTCGTAAACAAATTTTCAATTTGCTTTTATGTTATTTTGAAGTTAATCTTAAATAAGTTCACTTTTGAGCACCTGAGATTCTTTTCAAAGTTGAACCTCAGAATAGTTTATTTATAAATTGATAATTTTTTTTTTCAAAAATAGTTTTAGACAAGTACATTAATGAGCACCGGATTTCTTCAGATTAAGTATGTATAATATGATTTTGATCATCGCGAACATCTACATCATTCATAAGAATTATTTTGAGACGAGTTTGCTGATCATGAGCATCGGAAGTCATATTTTTTCAAGACCTCGAAGAAGACATCTACGACTGGATTCACACTGGGAATGTTGGCAAGCTGGAGGAGCTGGTTCTGGCTGGCTACGCCGACCTGCTACTTGGCCGCAACCACGAAGTGGAAGACGCCGAGTCCATTGGCTTTTTGGAAGTGCTCCCTCAATACCAGGTTGTCTGCAAGGGTTCACTTCTCTCGAATTTTGTTTGACAGAAGAGAAATTTAAGAAAAAACTTTGAATCAAACACTCAGATGTTTTCCTAAAAAAATTTTGTTAACTTCGGTGGTATTAGTTTTTGAAATTCTTCAAAAACAAGCAATACAAGAAGATATGTATTTCAAGTATTCTGGGGAAATGAATAGAAAAAGTCGAGTAGCAGATTGCTGGCAGCCCATTGTTTTTGATGTGAAAGGTTGCGTGTCCTATTTTATCACCCGTTAAAATTGTTCGTTCTTCGTGCGGAGGCGTCGTTATTATCACTACAATAGCTTCAAAGTGAATGATCCGAAGTTTCTCAGGCAAAGATACAGGCCATTCACAAGGCTGTTGAGACTGGCAACATGCGAGCTGTAAAACTTCTAACGGACAGGAAAAAACTTGCCTTGTGCAGGGATTCTCGAGGGCTTTCGCCACTCCACAAGGTGACTTGAGAATCGTCGATTCACTCTATAGCAAGATAGAGAGATCATCTTATAGAGCCAGCATTTCAAACCTCCATATATTAAATTTTTTTCAAAACTTACAACAGCCTTTTTGAGACCCGGGATTTGATTAACCGGGATAGAAAGTACTTCAACCAAAATAGTAGTACTGAAAAGGGTATTGAAACAATCTGAAACCGAATATCATAAGAGTAGTTTAAACATATAGCCCGGTACCTCAAATGCCTCAATTGTTCTTTTTAATAGGGATCTTTTCAGGCAGTCGCCTTCGATAAAATTGAAGTGGCGAAATACCTGATGAGAAACTACCCACAGTCGGTGAATGCGATGGACCAGGTTTTTGTCTTTTGAGACGCACTCGAGTTATATATATTTTAAAAAGTTAAGTTTCATCGGGGAATGCCATATCTCAATTACTAAATGAATGTCCGTCCTGTCATCAAAACTTCTCACTTTGTTACTTCTCTTTCTCCATTTCAAGAACATTGCGATACACTGGAAGCAGTTGTAAGGTCTTGGCTATGTTGCAGAAGAAAAGGACACCTTTACATTATGCGGCGGCGGCTCGCGACGGGGGTCAACTTTACAAAATTATGCGGCGGTGTGGTGCAGATCCCAATATCTACGACTGTGTTGGTTACACTATATACGAGTCTGCTCGCTTTTTCGTCGCGCACAAAATTTAAAGCTCAAACAAAGAAGAAAAAACTAGTAAACAGAAAAAAGTTGAAGAGATCGAGTAAAGACAAGGAAAACTTTATAGACTTAATTACAAAAGCTCTTCAAAAAAATTTGAGATTGAGATACCGAACCAAGACTCTTGACAACATTATCTCAGTTGTCCGCCCTATTCGATTCTCCTCAATTTGTATCATGATATTTTCTACTTTTCTATTTCATATAATTAATCGACATAAAATACCCTTTGGTGATATAACAGAAAAGCGAGAGAGAGAGAGAGAGAGAGAGAGAGAGAGAGAGAGAGAGAGAGAGAGAGAGAGAGAGAGAGAGACGCAGAAAAGGAGAGGAAGAGAGAGAAAGATAGAGAGAGAAAGGGAAAAGGAAGAAAGTGATATCGGGAACGCAAGCTGAGGGCAGAGTGTTTCAGCACGGCAGACCTCCTAAACACTATCTTCGACATCAGGGAGAGATCAACCTTGAGGCATTGAGAATGGACACCAAAGCCGCTCTGAAGCAGGTCAGCGATACGAGCTCTCTCATGATGTATGTGTCAGCGAGATGAGCTCTCTCATGATGTCTGTGTTCTCAGTGAGACTATTTAGAAAGAAAAAATACATTTTAAAGACAAAATTTGATCAAACTATACGAAGACCAAATATGTTTGAACAATACAACGGATTATATTGATAAGGGTGGATTCAAAGTGAATGGTCTCTCTTATAGCGAGAGTGGATTCCTAACTACTACACTAAACGGTGAAAGAATTTCTCTGTCTCAAAATTTGAGACTGCTTGCTTGCTATGGTTCAGGTACTACATAGTAGGGAGGCTCCCTCCTACCTTAATTTGAGACTGCTTGCTTGCTTGCTTGCTTGCTATGGCTCAGGTACTACATAATCGGGTTGCTCCATCCTAATTTAATTTGAGACTGCTTGCTTGCTATGGCTCAGGTAAAACATAATCGGGTTGCTCCCTCCTAATTTAATTTGAGACTGCCTGCTCGCTATGGCTCAGGTACTACATAATCGGGTGGCTCCCTCCTACCTTAATTTGAGACTGCTTGCTTGCTTGCTTGCTTGCTATGGCTCAGGTACTACATAATCGGGTTGCTCGCTCCTAATTAAATTTGAGACTGCTTGCTATGGCTCAGTTAGTACATAATCGGGTTGCTCCATCCTAATTTAATTTGAGACTGCTTGCTTGCTATGGCTCAGGTAAAACATAATCGGGTTGCTCCCTCCTAATTTAATTTGAGACTGCTTGCTCGCTATGGCTCAGGTAAAACATAGTCGGGTTGCTCCCTCCTAATTTAAATTGAGACTGCTTGCTTGCTATGGCTCAGGTACTACATAACCGGGTGGCTCCCTCCTACCTTGAGTCATCGATACAGCAGTGGTTGAGAGACGGACTCATCGCTAAATTGGAGCAACTCGTCCTGTCCGGTTCGTATCCCAGTTTCTTCAATCATTAAACTCAGTTTTCTCCTTCACAAGTAGGGTCCTTATAGGATGTCATGCTTGGAAAAACTGTGCTGATTCGTGCCACTTTACATCCCGCCATTCTGACATAGAACGGAATTCTAGATACAAGAATGTGAAGAACGTGTGTGTATGAATCAGAGAATACAAAGTTTTAAAAAGGGTTTACACAATAAAATTTTCATATAATTCTGCATTTTACATGTAAAAGAAAGAAAAAATTTTATGGCTGGAAGGTAAAAGATAAATCCTTGAAGTGCAAAAACACTTTTCAACAACATACATGTGATTTATGAATAGTAACACTTTGAAAGTATTCCTGCGTGTAAGTCTGAAAGTCTTCTAGAGAGCCATACAATCAATGTGTGAATGGAATACCTTTGAAAGTATGCCTTGGTGGCCTCTCTTCCTTATCTAGGCATCTATATACACTTATCATATTGCTTACTAGACTTTTATAAAGAACAACTCTCGTAATTTTCATTTAATTAAACGTTCTGCGAGTTAAAAAATTGATGTCAACATGAATGGATAACCTTGAAAAAGTAACACAACGCGAAAAAAATCAAAACGAAAAAAAAAATTTTGAACGAAAAACCCAAGAAACATCATACTTTCTTTTTATATAAGTATACTCTCAAAGTATGTTTAGCATACACACTTTTATTATATAGACATCATACTTTCAAAGTATCCCTAGCACACTCTCATTTTATTAATAGTCATACTTTTAAAGTATGAATAGTAATACTTGTGTGCGGTATGATTTTGAATACTTGAAAAGTATTCCGTAGCATTTTCATACTTTTGAAACTATGAATATTAACACTCTTATTTCGTGTGCAGGATGTGGGGATCTACTCCAAGGTAGAACTTCAACGCATCAGGACGCACAGGCTTTTCTCGATACTCTTCCTGATGTACTGGTTACTTTTTATATATTCCGGCTTGCTTTTGAGCTCTTTCTCAAGATTTTCCGAGGCGACTGGAATAACAGAAACAAGCCTACTACTACTGAATGATAAAACTTAGAAAAGAAAAAAAAACGAATTCTTTCTTCCAGAGGAAAATAGAGTCAATTCATCGCGCAATCAAAGAAGGGCAACTGGATGAACTGAAAAATCTTATGGTTTCGAAGAGACTCGCCATCGCCCGAGACAAGTCAGGCTTGAATCTTATGGTTTCGAAGAGACTCACCATCGCCCGAGACAAGTCAGGCTTAAATCTTATGGTTTCGAAGAGACTCGCCATCGCCCGAGACAAGTCAGGCTTTCCACTCCATACAAATGACTCTGGACGTCTTCACACTCAATTGGCTCTCACAATTTCTAAAAAAATTGCATAAAGTTTCAGTTTCAATACTAATTGACACACAATAAAATGGTGAGACACAATAATTTTATCTCCATTAAAAAAATGTATTTCTCCTGATGCGTCTTAAGCAATGTTTTAAAGGTAAACTTTTAACAATGACAAGAAGGATTCTCTAGGAGAATATAAATATTAGTTTTCAATGATTGGAGTGGAGCGATGAACACAGAAAATTGCAGATTGAACGAGGTTCGGAGCTATGAAGTTCTAGAAGTCATTGAGCGTATAAGTGATATATGAGAGATGTTTCGGTGTGTGCCTGAGTGAGATTGTGTGTACAGATATGGATCGACTCCTCTCCATGCGGCGGTCATTCACGAGCAGACGGCTATCGTCCGATACATCGCCGCCAATTTCCCATCCGTGCTAAACGCTCCAGATTATGTAAAGACGGTTTTTTCTCTATATGGCTTGCTCATTTGAGAGTCAATGATTGACTCCGGTGCTTCCTAAGTCTTCATTGTAACTAGATAAGTTGTTTTGGTAAAATGGTTCGTAATATCAGCTTCTTTCAAAATGAACCAGTACATCGTTTAATATTATCAAATGAGTACTCTATTTAAACTGCATCCACTAGAAAATTCAAAACGTTTCCCTCTAAGATTTATTCGGCGGTCAGCCTCAAGTTCCATACTTCAAACTATTTACTCTGTTAAGAACCTTTTCAAATACAATTTTTGATATCATTGGATCCCTAGGGAGGTTTTTTCAGGGTAAATGGAGAAAACCAAGTTCGGAAATAAGGTCATCAGATGCGAATAATAACTAGATTTCAGTTTAGCTTTAAAAGATAATTGTCATTATGACAGAATTTGTAAAAGGAAACCAGAGTTGTGAGATTCCGGTTTCTTACAATTGATTAGTGCTTGACTACATCGATTCACTAAGACAAGGGGACAAGAGAAAAAAAACCATTTTGAAAACTTAATCCTGGTGAGTTATACGAACAAAACGCAAACATTTGTTAAACGCCCGTTGTGAGTGAGAGACGCATTGCTTTCTAGAACAAGAGAACAGCGATGCATTACGCTGCGGCCGCGCGTGACGGCGGTCATTACCTCAAAATACTGGGGAAGGCCGGAGCAGACCCAATGGCCGTCGACAATGTTGGTTAATTACATCATAGTGTCTTTCTTATTCTCCGAGCAGACCCGTGATAACATGGCTGTTGTATGGGTCTTAAAATTTGCATTATCATGTGTGAGTGTGTAGCTAAGTGGGGAAAGCATTCGCCCGGAATGCGAAAGGTCACGGGTTCGGTTCCCATCACAAAACACTATTTTTGCACAAGTTTCTACGAACAATCCGCTCTTCTGCTCGGTCCGTTGCTTGAGATCAACGAGGAGTAGGGAATACTCTTATTTACTTGCTGTATGTCTAGTTCTATGTCCCACTTTTTTGATTTTCAAACATACTTTTTCCTCTTCTTCCTAACGTTTATCCCGCCGCCGGGCAGGGTCCGCTTTACAGACTGCACGACGCCATTTCACCCGATCAGCTGCGTCTTCAGTCTTCAGCCCTGTCTTCATCATTTCGACTTCGATGCAGTCTCGCCACCTAGTTTTGGGTCTGCCTCTGGGTCTTTTGCTCTCTACTTGAGATTCCACGACGATTTAAAAATGGAATGGGAATTTGATCTCATCACGTGCCCGTACCATCTCAGCCTTGACTCGGAGCTTGTCGGATATAGGGGCGATGCCTATACGTTCTCTGATGGTTTCATTTCGCACCTTGTCTAGACGAGTGAGTCCGAGGCTCCTTCTCAGCATTTTCATCTCGATAAAATGCAGCATCTGTAGAGTCTCTGCTGTGCATGGAGCACATTCGAGGCCGTACAACGCGACTGGTCTGACAACTTATCGGTAAATTTTACTTTCCAGTTTGTCAGGCATTCGCCTTTCGCATAGTACACCGGTTGTTTCTCTATAATTGAGCCAGGCAGCATTGACTATCGCATTAACTGTAGCCTTGGAATCTAGGTGTGAAGTGATGTAAGATCCAAGGTAATTGAAGCCATCTACTTTCCGGAGTTAGATGCCCTTGAAAAGATTTTTCAAGCATACGTAGCGTCTATATCCTAATTGAGCAGTTAAGAGAGATATAAGACGATGCTGGGAATAATTTTTGCCAAAATGCTCAAAATGTTGTTCCTCAGCCAAAAACTTTATTTTGTCAAGATTTCGAGTATGCGAACTTGGGAGAAGGAAATTCCGATATTAGTCTTTTTTTAGCTGCCAAAATAGGGACGAAGAATCGGCCACTATTTCGCAGTGCCAAATGATGAATGACTCTGTGGCCAAGTTTTGTTCCTGCCAAATCACGGACAATTTTGTTTTTTCTTTTTGACATGTTTTGGCACTGCCAAACTCGGCTCTTTTTTTGAACTCTTTTTGTCCGTTGAACACAGCTCTGCAACGACCACATATCAACCACTTCTAGCGACGTACCCCAACCGAGTTTACTAAACCCCAACCGAGTTTAGTAAACTCGGTTGGGGTACGTCGGTTGAAATGGTTGGTGTGTGGGAGTTGTAGCTGCTGGTATTGCATCTCGGCCTTTTGGATGAGATCAAAGTCTAGTATTGGCACTCCCGAAAGAGTTCCTGAGAGCGATCCTCCATCATCCCGGAAATGAGGCTAAAGGGTTGCAGGGGCTAAAAAAAAAAGCCCGATTTTGGCAGTGACAAAGCAAGGACAAAAAACCCAATTCTGGCAGTGACAAAAAAACCGACTTTGGCAGTGACAAAACAAGGACAAACAAAAACCCGATTTTGGCAGTGAGAAAACAAGGACAAACAAAAACCGAATTCTTGCAGTGACAAAAGCGAGTACAAAGTAGAAAGCTTGTTTTTTGACGATTTTTCTTGGCAGGCCCGTCAAAACGCATGTTATTTGCTGCCATTTATCATGGCGCTTTTTTTCCGTTTCTTGCCATGGAAAAGCTTGGTTTTTCAAGGGAAATCTGCCCGAGGAACAACATTTTGAGCATTTTGGCGAAAATTATTCCCAGCATCGTCTTATATGTAAGAGTAGATATGATTCATCCGGCTTCAACTAAGAATTAGTCCGCTACACCTTTCATAGCTACTTGTTATAGTTATTTAACTTTCATATAACAGCTTCCCATATGGAGAATGGTCAACGAGTGTCGACAGGACAACGACCTGTAAATTTCGAGCGGATAGGTGAATTATTATAAGTATTGAGAAAAATAACCTGGTTATTTCACTTTAAATTGCCTCTACAGCTGGAAATTTTTTAAGCTTCTTAATTTTGTAGACTCAAATGATGGATTAGGTCAAATGCGAAAAAGTCCCTACAGAATGATTAGAGATGGAGTGTTTTGAGGAGGGCAGAACTCCTGACTACTACCGGAGGAACGGTGTGATCGACTTAAAAATGATCAAAGAAAGGGATGAGAGCTACGAAGAAACGGTTGGCAACAATTAATCAGAAGCAGTTCTTGAACAGAGAACATCTCAAATTGGATAGCCAATCGAATGGTTTTAATGTCTGCTTTGGAACGAACAATCATTGTTTTTCGTCGATGAACAGATGAGAACTGATTGAGATTAACGCGCTGAACCTCAACAAACTTCTTTTCGAATATTTTCATGAATTGGAAACAAAATAAAAAAAATATTTAAAAATATAGCGAGTGTGAAGGTTTGCATCGGCATCTCCTTTATAGAAGTTGATGTTGAGATGGAAGCAGAGTTCTTGGAGGGTCGAGGATCGCCGGATTCACCAAACACCGAGTCTGCGTTCAGGTTTCCCTTTCGCATTACCAGGCGTAAGAACTCCATGAAAAGAACAAGAAATGCTCGCTTAATTGAATAAAATAATTGAAATTATTAATCTGTAAAATTGAATGTTTGAAAACTCTAAAATTATCTGTTCCAGTCAATTAAATTTCAGGTTTGATTTACAGCTACAAAACTTTCGTATTTTTTGATAAATGTGAAAATAGAAATTGCTTTAGACGGTAAGGTTTCGAAGTGTTTGAATCTTGCTAAAGACTTAGGATTCATATAGAAGCTCTTCAATCAAAAAAGTATGGATTATGGTTTCAGCTCTAGCTTAGAAAACGACGTCGGTCGATTTGGAACGACAGAATCCGACGACGAGCGAGACCGCGAAAACTTTGAGAGTCTCGTAAACAACCGAGTCCCCATGCCGCACTCCGAAAACGGAAAGTATCTAGCGAGGACTGTGGCACCGGCACTTACGAAGGCTCTGGCAGAGGTGAAGGCTGCATAGAGAAATGTTCCGAATCAGCTCTCGCATTGGGTACTTGAAGGACAAAAATGCCTAGAGATTAATATGCTCAGTATCATTACTTTTTCGATCAACGTAAACATCCCGGTCGAACTAAACAAAAAAGCAAAACAAATACAACTTTTTCAGAATTGTTTTAAATTAAAGGAAACAATGAACAAAAAAATCTTGGTAATCTGGTAATCAAGAAAAAACAACAAACGAGAGAAAAACAGTGAGGTAAATGTAAAATGAGTTATTAGAATTTATAATTAGATGAAACCTTACACTGCAAACAGAGACAATAATATAAGCTTCAACCCAGCAACATTTTTATACAAGGTAGCTGCACGACTAATACATTGCAGAACCGAAAACTTTCTAAGCAAAAATTTAAGATCATATGATACACTTGGACAATTTGGTTTTTCTATTTTTTTGGGAAACGAGCCACTAATGCATTAAAAACGTACGCGGCAGACAAAGAGTCGTCACAACGCGAAAAGAAGCATTCAAAAGTTGTTGCAGAGTTGGAAAAATTTCCTCGCTCCATCGAAAGTATTTCGCAAACCCACCTAGGACTTAGTTTCTAACGAGCTTTTCATAGAACTGCCGCGACATTAATCTCTCAAAAAAAGTTAAGCGATCGTGCGATGTATCTGTAAAGATGACATCTGAATGAGATCATCGAGTCAGTGTCATTATAACTGAAATATTTCACGATGAGATCATGGCTCTCGCACCTTCTAGGCCCAAAAATGTTGGATCAGTGAGGTACGAGATGATCTTGCGAGAGCACGCGAAGTAGTATCTTAAAGTACGAGAAGATGACATATACAACGCCGTCTTTCTTTCCAAATGAATCTTAAAATACTAACTAATCGCAATCTAGTTTGTTTCCGTACTTTAAAAAACATTTCACTTTTTTGGTTGAACATGGAGTATCGAGTCCGTGTTATAAGAAAAGGACAGAGCGCAGACATTGACTCTGTCACTGGGTATGCCCATAAGAAAAATTTAATAAAACTTGACTGGTTTGTAATTTTGCTCTACTAACTAGATTAAAATTGATTTACGCGCGTAAGTTCTAAGAATGGAATTCCAAGAAGGACCTTTTATTTCCAAAAACAAGTTAGTCAAGGTGACATCATCTTTCAAAATTTTCGCCCAATTTGAATGCCATGAGGTCATCGCGCCGATCATCTCATCGTTTAGAGATTAATGTCGCGGCTGAAGTCTGCGTGACGGTGTTGTTCGACGATTGTAAGGCGCAAGGAACTTTTGATTGTCATATTTCTCAGAAGAAGTCATTCTTCAGCAAAAGTGAGCTAGAAATAAGAAAAAGATGACAAAATTCTATAATTAAACGGCAATTGAGAAAAAGTTCAGGGTGAATGTGAACTGCACTACACACTGCATAAACATGTATCCAGTACTTTTTACTGTTTTTTTTTGTTGCTCAGGCTTAGGCTTTCAGGTTTTTTTTACTGTTTTTTTTTCTCTCGCTCAGGCAAATATTTAATAGGTAAAGGTTGAGCTGACGACGCCGTTTGGCTTATTACGAAACCGCCCGAGAAAAGTTACTTGCAGTATGATTTTTTCGCTGGTTTGATTGCCTGCATTTGTCAAAATATGTACAACAAAAACTGACAAAAGATTTGGAGAAATTATCAAGAACAAATGGAGAAATTATCAAGGAACAAGAAAGAAAAACCTGGATATAGTAATGCATAATCCAATAACGACGGTTAATTGACTTCAAGGGGTTTATCTGGTGAGGGATTGTTTTACAACTCAAAATTTTTTTAGTCAATCTTATGGAGTACTGAATTGAAATTTAACCCTGAATTTCAGGTAAGAAATTCCCGGTTAAGTCATGAATAGTTTGAACTTCTTAATTGTGAAAAAAACATTATAGTGGTTAAAAAAATCAATAAAATTAATCAATATACAATAAAAATTCATATATGAAGTACAATTATCGCGAGAACTGCAAAAATGAACTAATATTATGTCAAGTCTATAAATCGAGTTGCAAACGGCCCTTTCGGCCTCCTTTCTAACATTGCGAAACCTTTATTTTGTTGTTGAGCCAAACAAAAGACAACTCGAAATTCTCTTCCAATCAAACACACCTTAAAAAAAACAACAACATCGAGCTCACGCTTTTCAGTAACCTTTTTTTTAAAGTTTGATGGCTAGTCTGCTAAAATGTGAAGTGTGATTTTCCGTAGACTATTCATAACACTTTTTTGAAATGAAAATTTGAGCATCCTTAAAAACTTCAAATTTAGTATTTTCTAGAACTGTGATAGACTAAGCTCATTTTTGAATATTGGTAAACGACTCCGCATACAATATCAGGTTCAAAATGAAGACACCTCTAGGTTTTTGAGCTTACACCGGATACAGTCTGAAGGATACCTTTGATTGGCCCTGAACATCTTCCTTTATTTTTTTCAAGACTTGAGCCGTCTTTTAGTGCCCAAATTTTTCTTGAACGAAAAATTCTAATGATCCTTCACGATAAATAGAAAAAGAAAAATTATGAAGAGATTTATAATAAGAAATAGAGTGTAAAAACACCAACAGCTAAAAGTTTTCTCATTTATATTCTGAAAAAAAAACTCGAGTTCGCACTTATATTTCTTATTCAGTTATTCAGACACCAAAAGAGCCGAACGGAAAAAAATGATGAAAAATTTTAGGTCGGTTAACCCTAATGATATTGAATTTCGATCAGGTAACTATTTATTACGGAAGTAGGAACATGTTTACTACTAAGCAATAAAAAATAACTTTGTAAACCATAAGAATATAATTGTGTATCTGCTTGTGATAGAGACGCCCATAAGTAAAATGTTCAAATATAGTCACCAAAATGAAAAAAAGAAAAAGGACGAGGAAACACTTAACATATAGAGCGAAATAAAAAGATTATTTTAAAAATAATGAGTTTTTCACAGAAAAAGACATTACAGAAAAGCAAATCTTGCAGATAGGAACAGGCTAAAACTCTAAACTTAAAAATTGCGGCAATTGAGAGTTCTAGATTGGAAATACAGAGGGCCCAAATAAAACCTTGACGATTTGAACGAAAGGAGAAAATAAAATATCGTTTCTTAGAAGCCCGAGAAGAGCGCAGAATGTATTCATGTTCTTACGAAGGGTAATCGGAGACTTCCCAGGAGAGAATACAGTCTTGCCTACACATTTTTCAAGAAAACGGAAATTCCAAACAAAAAACTTTCAAAAAGCGAACTATGAGAACGTACTTTGAACACATTGAGAATGTTTTTTGAACTTAGTTAGGAACAGGTTAAAAATCGAGTTAGGAACAGGTTTAAAAAAATTTTTTTGTCTGGACACAGTACATTTAACAAAATGTCTCAGATTATAAATTTGAAATCGAAATTGGGGAATTATGTAGTGTTGGGAAGAGAAACAAGGAATGAAACAAGGAATAAAACAAAGTAAACGCAGGTTCTGCTTCGGAAACCTCCAGACCCAATCGGCTTCATGGCAGACTGGCTGCAAAACTTCCATCGCGAATCGATTATGACAAGCCGCGAAAGATCCCAATTCAGCGACGGTTTTTGAGTGAGAATAAGATGTGTTTTGGCGGTTGCTATTCCAGTTCTCTTCGTGTTATACATATGCATTGAACAAACACTCTTTGTGTTATACATTGAACAAACACTAACTTAAAGTTTTCATTTCCTTAGCGAACACTGACTTTCTGATGATTGGAGTTAGTTGTTACTTCAGTAACACTCGCTTGCTATTTATGCTTAAAGCTCTTGTTTTTTATTATTAAAACTATCAATAACTTGTGTTTGATGTTTTGAGTGGTTATCACTTAAAAAACACTAATTTTTTATTCATAAACTCAATGACTCAAATGATAACGTGTGCGATCAACTTTCTTGCGGTAAAAAATACTTTCGATAAATAATTTTTCTGCTTACTTGTGTGAAAAGGGGCTTTTGTTGGATAACCAGGATAAAAAACTTAGATTGGTTAGATTGGTAGACATTGTAATGTTGCGAAATAAAATTTTTTTTTTCTTGGAGAGCATCGGCAACAAAGAAGGTCTGTGCTTAAATTATAGCAAAAGGCAACGGGGAGAGGGGAGCTTTATAGAATATTGTTATTGTTGCATTTTTTGTGTTCCGAACGTTTTCGAACGCCAGAGCAGGGCGATAAAAGTTCTCCAGTCTACGTAATTGAACCGGACTCGGTAAAACGAAAAAATTTGACTTAATTCAACTCCAAAAAAAGAGTCTTCTTTTAAATTTAAAAAAAACTAAAACTCTAATTTAACTTTTTGAAAAAAATAAACTTGAAAAAAAAGCAAAGTTCTTCTTAATTTCTACTTAATTTCTCTACTTAGTCTTTACCGGTCTACTTAATTTAACTCGGTGATGTGGTACTGAGTATCTGCGATTCTGTTCCACAAACCGATAGCTCTATTTGATTTATCTGCAAAAAAGTTAACCGGGAAGTCCTATCAGAAGTACGAACATTTGATTCCGTTCTAGGCATCATTTGGTTTTTGCACGTATGACAGTCTACTTTTTCGAATAGTAACAGAAAAACAAAAATTATATCAAAGCAGGCTCTGCGTTCCACTAGCGAATCTAAATTGAATAGTTCTAGAAGTTGGGAACTAATTAGATTAGGGTTTTTTGCAGCGAGATAACACCCTCTTCGTAATGATTCTTTGTGGGAACTCCAGTCTTCTTTATCAGTTTCTGCGAGAAGTTGGTACAAACATTGTAGTTCCGTATTCTAAAAAAGGCCTGACATATAGAATATGTGGTATACATAAATTTGCGCGAAGGTTAACTATTGTGGTCCCTTCATAAATGACTCAGTTTTGAATGAATATTTTTAAAAATATTTTCTGTGGTGTTTCAGGCTTGAACAAAAATGCAAAAAATGTAATTGAAAGAAAGAAAAATTGGGTTAAGAACTTCAATTTACAAAAAAACATGTTTTTTTAAATGACAGCTTTTATGGACTCTGGAATTGTACAGAAGCGGGTTTTGCTTGGAAATTTCGCTGAGTGTCAGCCCAAACTAATTTTAACGTTTTTAGCTTCAGAGCATGGCTTGCTTAAAATCGTGGTTTGATCACTCACTTTTTCTTGTCTTTTCATATTTTATCATTCTTTGGCGAAATAGTGAATTTGATTCTCTTGAAAAAATCGAATTTATGTACATACTCCGAATCGTTCGAATAAGGCAAAGCTTAAAGTATACTAAGCAACTGACTGAGCATTTTTGGGTAACTGACTCTGATGTTTCAACAATCAACAAGGAACCTTAAAATAATTTTAGGCTTAGACTTCACGATTATTTCAGACCAAAAACGTTTATGAGCAGTCTTATATTCTTTGATATTGGCTGTTCCAAAAGTTTTGTAAAAATTTCAGTGTTTTTTCTGAACGTTTTATCTTTATTATTAATAAGCTCAGTCAACAATATAATCACCATTATTAGTTACAACATTCATCCATCGAATAGGAAGAGTTTCGCTTCCAGAATTCCACTGGGCGCGAATCAAAGAAGTCGCCCAATGCCCTTTTGAGTTCTTCGGAGTTCACGAACGTTTGTCTTTAAGGGCACCCTTCAGAGGGTGGAAGAGATGATAGTTGGAGGGTACAAGGTCAGGAGAGTAGGGTGGGTGGGGAAGGGTTTCTCATGCCAACTCTTCTAGCTTCTTCTGGTTGCAATTGGCCACATGGTCTGGCGTTGTCGTGCAGGAGGATGACTTTTGCCCTTCTCCTGCGCTTCTCTCGAACTGCTCTCGAATAAAATAGACAAGGGTAACGCTGATGCGAAGACACATTTTTTTCAATAGAATGTGGTTGATGCCTTCCGAAAAGTGTGTGATCTTATTAGGTAATTTCTTGAAAACATTATAAATGATATGCGGAGAAAAATTAAGAAACTTTGTAGGAAAAGAAGTAGGATTGCTTACCGGGTTTATACTAGCTTCATTATCAATTGCGTGGTTTTTTTGAGAAAAAATTTTTTTTTCATACACGTCTCTTAACTCATAAAAAGCGGTCGAATTGATTTCTCAGTGCCAACTGGACAATTCAACAATTTTCCTTTTCATTCCTATCTTAATTCATCTTCAACTATGACCAGCCACCGTCAACCAATGGACTTTTCTTCTCCTCAAGATGACGCCGAAGATCTCGCCAACGCCCTCCAGACTTGCATTCGAGTTGAAGAAGATCTGGACAAGCCCTCTTTACCGTCCCATATTCTTCTGCTGCTGAAGACATGCTCTACAGTGATGGTCAAAATCTTGGCAGAGAGTAAGTCTCAACAGAAAGTCACTGTTGAGACTATTCGTCATGAAATAGATGAAGACAAACGTCTCCGCTCCGTGGTGATTGAACGCGCCCCAGAACACTCGAATCCTTCTTCTTTACCCTCAGTCCGTGTTGCCCACGACGACGCCCTTATAAGCTTTCTACTGGACGCGGCAGGAGTTGCTGTATCAGGGATCGCTCACTTCCGCATGGGCATCAGAAGAAACGATCATACCTATCCAAGACTTCTCAAAGTGATCTTCCCGACGAAAACCCACCAGAGAAACTTCCTCAGCCAGACGACTTCGCTACGTCACAACCCTCGTTTCAAATCCAACTACATACGGCCAAGTCTGACTCGAGAGATGAGAGAGCAAGAGTACTTGCTTCGACAAGAGAAAAGAAAACTGATCGCTGAAGGAAAAGATGTTGTCATCTTCGATGGAAGCCTGATGTCACGAGCGGAAGCGGATGCCCTACGAGTTTTCCGTCGGACCCGTACTACGACTGGACCTGCGTCCACACGATCAACTCGGCCATCTACAGCCACAGCCCCCCCTCCGGTCAAACTGATAAAGTGTCCAGGTCCTATTTCTTCTCTCAAGTTTTTCTATTACAATATGCGTTCCGTTCGTAATAAGCTAGACGTATTTCGCCTATTTTTAGAAAATAGACAGCCAGATATTTTGCTCTATCTGAGACGTGGCTGAGTTCTAGAATAGCTGACAGTGAAATAATTGGATCCTTACCATATAACATCATTCGTAAAGACCGCGACTCTCGAGGCGGTGGTGTCGCTATTGTCATCAGAGACTATATTACTTTCACAAAAGCTTCTTTCACCACTTCTCGGGATGAAATTACCGCAGTTGACATTTTACTCTCAAATACCTTCTTCCGTTTAGTTGTTTGTTATCGGCCACCTCATTTTACAATCGAGCAAACCCGTTCCTTTTATGATCTCTTGTCGGATATTTTCTCTTCCACTAATTACCCGTATGTTCTCGTAGGAGACTTCAATTGTGATGCTCTATCTTCCCCCAATACTCCCTCAGATCATGTTTTAAATGATATGGTTACTTCATTAGATTTGTCTTTCCTCTGTCGACAACCAACCCGAATTAATCGATGTATTGACTGGCTTATTACTTCTCAGACGTCTCTTTTCTCTAATTGTCGGGTAATCCCTTCGTTTCCGTCTTGTGACCACTCAGGACTTGAATGTTCAATTAATTCATCTGCTATGCTTCATTCTCCGACCCTTGTCCCTGACTATAGCAGAACCGATTTTGATGCTCTTAATGCACATCTTTCCGCTATTAATTGGGAAGCTTCTTTCGATCTTTTCCATTCAGTAGATGATCTTTATTCACGTTTCATTTCCATCCTCAAAAAAGCCATCTCTATACATGTTCCTAGTCGTTTTCCTCGCACTTCTATTTTTGTTTTTCCTCCCCATATATGTAGGTTTATCACCTATCGCGATGCTCTCTTTCGTAACATTCGTATTCCTGCTGTTCGTTTACTCTATGACAAAGCAAGTTGTGATCTATTGAAACAAATCAACAAGTGGAATAGAAGTTGCCAGAAGGCCAAATTATCTCGATCACAGAATCTATATCAGCAAATCGCCTCTCTGACAAGACCTAAACCTTCCCCTCCGCTCCAACTCATTGACCAATCTGGTCACATATCAGTAGATTCTAGTAAGAAATGTGAAATTCTAGCATCGGAATTCGCATCTTCTTTCACTCATGATAATCACTTGCCTCCCCCTATGTATTGCCCTAGCATCACTCCTAAGATGTTTCCTTCATTGTTTCTCCCTTCCACAGTTGAACGTTTTCTTTCTAAACTGAAATATTCTGGCAGCCATGGGGCAGATGATATTCCTCAATTTATATTTAAGAAATGTGCTTCTTCTATTGCTCTTCCTTTGGCTCACATTTATAATATTTGTATGGACACTGGTTCGACTCCCACTATCTGGAAACATTCTTTAGTGACAGCCATTCCGAAACAAAGCAAGAATGCATCTATACCCTCTTCATATAGACCTATTGCTATTCTCTCACCTGCTTCTAAAACGATGGAAAGATTAGTTAGATCAACTATTTTTGAGCACTTGAGTCGATACAACATTTTGCCTGTGAATCAACAAGGTTTTAGAAAGAATGCCTCTGTAGTTAGCAATTTGCTAGCTTGTGAAGATGATTGGAGTCGTTCGCTTAGTGAGGGCTCTACTGTCGATGTTATCTATTTAGATTTTTCACGTGCGTTCGACACTGTCAGCATATTCAAACTTCTCTACAAATGTTCTCATTACGGCATATCCGATCCCTTACTCTCTTGGCTAGAATCTTTTCTCACTAATCGTACTTTTTATGTCCATATGGGAGACAAGATGTCCACTCCCCGTCCAGTCATATCAGGCGTTCCGCATAGATCGGTTCTTGGTCCCGTTCTCTTTATTCTTTACATATCTGATCTAAATTCCGTTCTTGAACCATTTCCGAACGTGTGTTACCAAGCATACGCTGACGATGTTAAGATTTATGTTTCGTACAAGAAAGAAAACTTCGTTGAACGCTGTCATGAATTAAAATTGGCTTTGAATGCTGTATATGATTGGTGCAATTCTAATGATCTCACTCTTTCTTCATCTAAGAGCACTCATCTGCACATAGGCTCTCGCACTCTCCACCCAGCCTACAAAATCAACGATGCTCCTCTGACCCCTTCCTCAGAAGTGCGGGATCTCGGAATCCAAATCGTACCGTCTCTCCGTCGAAGCCAAGCAGTAACTGACAGGGTCTCCAAAGCAACGGCAGCAATGTATTCTCTGTTTCGAGCAGTTTCTATCGACGATTCCCAGATACTTGTCACATGTTTTAAAACATATGTCTTACCTCACTTAGAATTTGCATCTAGCTTTTGGAACCCATATTTTGCCAAAGACATGAAATTGATTGAAAGAGTTCTGAAATCCTTTACACGCATTGTCTTCTATCGTTGTTTTCCCGACTCCAATTACCCACATTCTCTCCCATCATACAAAGATAGATTAGCTAGCCTCAATCTTTCTTCCCTTTATTTGAGAAGAATTCAAGCTGACATGAAAATGGGTTGGAAAATTTATAATAACCTGTCAATAATCGAAAGAGACCGAATCTTTAATCATGTTAAACCAACGCGTACAAACCCTAGCGGCATTTTTGTAGAAAGTACGAAAAACGCGGCTCGTTTCCATTCTTTCACTCTTAGAGTTTCACGTATGTTCGCTCAATTACCTAGAGAAGTTTTGCTGAATACATCTTTCGCTGCCTTTAGAAGTTTTCTGGAGAAATCATCATTTTTAGAAAGTATGGCTGAGTTATTCAATATTCATATTGTTGATTAAAAGAAAATGTTCTTTCTTTTGAGAACTTCATTCTCCGCTGTTTACATGATGTTCATCATGTCACGCTTTATAAGTTGTTAATTAATTCTTTGGAAACTGTTTTTGCATTGGAAAATGTAGATAAAATATAACTCAACTTCGAAGGGGATTTTCTTGTTCGCGAAATGAGCTTTCGTAGTTTTATTTTAATATGTAGGGTCCCTCCCTATTTGTCATTTTAATATGTAGGGTCCCTCCCTATTTGTCATTTAAATATGTAGGGTCCCTCCCTATTTGTCATTTTAATATGTAGGGTCTCTCCCTATTTGTCAGTTTAATATGTAGGGTCCCTCCCTATTTTTCATTTATACAACAAAACTTTCTCAGTTAGTCAGCTCCATTAGTTGCTTTGCAAATTATTTCAATTTCTCCAATTCGTTTCGTTGCAGAAAATGTTCTACTCACATTCATTTCTTCTTTTCTAACACCAAAAAAGGAAAAAAACCGGTTCCTGGCAGAAATTGACTAGCTGAGGACGTTCAATCTAAATCATTTTTGACCTCCCAAATTTCAATCTGATCTAAAAGCATCATCAATCCAAAATCACTCATTTTACGATCATCAAATTTTAAATGTAGTTTTTTCTCCATAATCATTGCACTGTGAAGCGAAAGCTCATTCATCCTTGACTGTCCTCATCAAGCTTTTCGAATCATTATGTTTTTTGAAAGTTTTTGACAATCATTTGTAGCACTAGTAACAGAATGTCACTACTACATATGACAATCATTTGTAGCACTAGTAACAGAATGTCACTCCTACATATGACAATCATTTGTAGCACTAGTAACAGAATGTCCGTGTCTTTTCTCTTACACATTTTAACAATTATTCTGTTTTCGAATTCTTCTCCTCGAAATAAATTCAAATGTGACGTCAAATTCTATCAATAGAGTTTTATACCTCATGACATCCATGATGAAACATTAAAACTAGGAAAACATGCAATGATTTCAAGTGGTTGCAATGTCATTTGATCTTGTACCATTTATCTTCATCCATTGTGTGATCATTGCAAGCAGCAGTTGATATTTTGTCTAAATGATCTCTGTTATTTTGCAATTCGATAACGCAAAGTCGTCGAAATAAGACTAGTCAGATGATTATTTTGCCTCCCAAAAGAAACCCCCAAATTTTAGTTCATTCATCGACTACAAGCTTAAATTCTTAACTGACAAACCGCCGTAACTGAAAAAAAGTTCCGCCGTACATATAATCTGTCTATAGTGACCTCACATGTCTCCTTGGAAAAAATACCATTAATTTATATTAAAAATCATCGACCGTGGAGTCCTGAACAGAATTTTCCAGTTTTGAAATTTGATTTACGTTTAATAGTGTTCAATTACGGCACGTACATTGGGTTAGTTGATTCCGTTTTGCTCACTCCTGAAATAGAAATTCTGTAGTTTGAATTACATTTGTCCCGCTTCGAATAGTGAATTTTCCTAAAATCTTGATGACATTTTTGGGAAAATGTTTTTCAAAAAGGACCCGAAAAAATTTTTTTTCTAATATTTTTCTCATTTAAACCTGAGAAAAAAAACTTTACTTTCAGAAAAGAACAGCCGAGGAAAACGTTTGAAAACAAACATAAATGGTAGAAAAATACAAAAAAATTGAGAAGCATGACAGAAAACGTTTAAAAATATTAGGAAAAGTAATACAATTGATAAACATTTGTAGTTTATTTTCTTGTGTTCTCCAAGTTACATCATGATTAGGCTACTACTACTTACAGCTTGTTTACATCTTGCATACTATTCGTAATGAAAATAGGCTGACATATGAAATCTCTACTTCTCTGACTTGGAGGGACCACCGACACTTCGTATGCATCACGTGCGTCGCTGAAGTCTTTGAGTTCAGAAAAACAAATAATCAAAAATGAGAAACTTGCAGTTATTCCAACTCTGCAACAGAAGTGCGTTGAGCGAAGAAGCTTAGGTTTCAAATGAGCATGAGCATTTGCGAAGGAATTTCCTGTCAGAGCAAGATGCAATCAGACTTCAGCTGTATTTGAAATCATCATGAGTGATATTTGTTTTTAAAAAAAACTTTTTATGAGAATGGTTCATATTAATTTTATTACAAGTGAACATTTCAAGATTAAAATTGGAAAGAGCTGTTTTGATTGATATCTGTTGTAAATGACGTAGTTTTATTGATTCAAATTATTGAAAATCCAAAAACTCGAGATGTTTCGTTTTTATATTAAAAAAATCTTCAATTTTATCGATTTTTTTCTTCCTCGCTAATTCGAAAAAGTGAAGCACAAGAAATTTGAAAGTCTTTTCTGATGTAAAATCGATAATCGATTTTCTTTCCTCAAAAATTTTCTCTATCGTTTTTATTATTTTTATCATTCCAAGTGCTGCGCTTTTCTAGAACTTCTTTCCGGTTTTTCTTAGTAGACTATAAAGTCTTAGTACACTATAAAGTCTAGGAGGTCTTTCTTCATAACTTAAAAAAGGAAAATTTGAGATGATCTCTTTATGGAATATTTATGACGGAAAACAAATGGGAGGTATGGGTGAAGAAATGGGACACGGACAGTAAAAGACGATTTCCTATAAGGTGGTAGTTAGCTTATCCTTGAGATATTGCTGACTTGTGACTATAGAGAGCAAGTAGTAGCTCTTTCTTCCTTCCTCTCTCTCTCTCTCTCTCTCTCTCTCTCTCTCTCTCTCTCTCTCTCTCTCTCTCTCTCTCTCTCGCTTTTCCTTAAACATTCTCTTTCTCGAGCCTATAGGCATAGTTCATTACCACGATTCTAAACTTTGTTTGTGCTTTAAACCTTTTCGAATTCTTTAAAAAGCAAATTTCAAGACAAGTAGCTTCTCTCAAAGTGAACTCGATTTCTAGTTGAGGGTAGTTAAGTGCGATAACGTAACGTTAAGTGGAACTGTTTTTGAAAAACTTCTCTGAAAAAGTTTTTTAAGCGAACGTTGATGTGTTGGCCTAAAAATCTTTTAATTTCTATTCACTCGTACATTATTTGAAAGGAGACAACACATGGAAAGAAAGTGAAAACAAAAACAAGGAAAAAGAAATGAATACAAATTCAGAAATCGTTATTCTGTTTCAAAGATTAGGTAATTGTATACCAAGAAAATCTTAAATACGAAGTTTAATCAACCTCGTTTCAAAAGTAATTTCATTAAGGGAGTTTACAACATTCTCAGGTAGTTCCTAGCGGTTCGGAGAGCGAAAGATGAAGAAAAAACGGTTGTTTTCGGCTTCAGGGTATATTAAAAGCGAATCTGGACGTCCGGCCATTACTAAGTAAACATACTGGTTACAGGTAGATCTATGATAACATTAAAATTTTGTAGAAAAAGATAAGATTAGCTTTTGTACTTAGGTATAGCAAAGTAGTCCAGTTAAAACTTTCCATTCATCTGCTATAGGATGGTCGCGAGCTGAAAGAATCGGATCATGAGCAGCGGGTGTATAAAAGTCTTCTAAAAAAAGCTGTTCGTTTTCTATCTTTCTGATTAGGCTGAATTTTTGATGAGTCCATATAATATAAGAAAATTCAAGCAAGGGAACAATAAGGGCTTCTCAACAACGGGTATAAGGGACAGGATTTCTGATGCTAAGTGAACGGAACAAAGCGTAGACTAGACTTCGTGTGTAGCTCAGTGGGTAAGAGCCAGAAATGCGAAAGGTCACGGGTTCGGTCTCCGTCACACCACAAGATTTTTTGCACAAGTTTCTGAAACAATCCGCTTCTCTGCTCGGTATAAAAATCCGTTGCTTGAGATCAACGAGGAGTAGGGAATACTCTCACTTACAACCTGTCGCACACTCGATATTACACTAAAAATTCTCTTTTCTCGTCAGCTAAACTTTTATTTACTTTAGCTTTCAAAGTTTGAATAAAAATAAAAACAAAGATATTGAGTTTCATTGAGAACATAAGAAAAAACAAAGATAATCATGACGAGCAAACGAAACAATAAAACAAAGATATTTGATTATAAAACATGTCTTTGTTCGCGCGAAAAAAGACGAAAGACTTTGTGATTTGCACTACTCACTTAAAAGACCCTTTACAGTTAATAAATTTCGTTCTAAATTTCTATATCGCTTAGAAAATGCGCTTTTTTAGGGAAAGTATACAAAAAAAAGATATTTATTTTGAAGTGTTATATGTATCTAGAGACCGCAATGAAATTTTCTAAAATGATCAATATAGTGCTATATGAAAATTTGTTGATGTTTTCCGAGCTAAATTTTTGCTAGAATTCGATAAAAAAAATTTAAGTTTTAAATGTGATAAAAAAACGGTTTAAAAAATTTAAAATATCTGTCAATGGGAGTTCCCAGTTCAACTTGGGCATCACCAATGCGCTTTGTCAGAGTATGCCTAAAACACGGGCCCAGCCTTCATCAATCTTTTGAAACTTCTAGTGAGGTCTAATTTCAATTTTTTCTTTGTTAAACACGAATATTGAAAAGTTTTGAATGTACCATAACGAATTCAGTTAGTATCATATCATTTTTAAGCAAGAAATAAACAAGCGTTTGTTCTTTAATATGTACCCCTATCACGATGAGCACAATCTTCAAAAATCAATAACTTTTGGGGATACTGGAAAAAATTCAAAATTTTCCCGAAATAGTTTATTCATATCTTAAACTAATCCCTAGGGGGGGTTCGTGACTGCCGATGCAGTATTTCCAGCTAAAAAATTTCGACCGTACTCTCACTTTTAAAACGATTAATTGAATAACCTGGAGTGTTGGAGATTAAATTTAAAGTTTGGTCACAAAACACTTGCGTTCGCGGTTTGGTAGTTTGAATTGGCGGGTTATTTGAATTGTGTGTACGAAGGTGAGTTACGGTATTTTAGCAACTTGAAAAGAGGGGGGAAAGCTATTTCTTCATTCTAGGCTTTTATCGTTGTGTACGTGGTGGATTAAAAATTTTTAATTGTGGTTTTTTTGTAAGGTGCGAGTAATTTCTCTCTCTGATTATAGACATGTCCGATGAATTAGAAGCGAGAGAGCTTGCTAAGAGGCTTCAGCCCTTTCTTAGTGTACCAGCTCCGCAGTATGCCCCACCGGCAGTTTCTGTGCCGTCACATCGTCATCAAGTAGCGTTCAACACCACGGTCATCCACCTGCTAGAAAAGGAGACGGCGGAAGACAACAAACAGGCTATCAAGGACCTGATCGAGCGTAACCGGCTTTTGGCTCTTGCGGAGTCCCACCCAGGTATACTTTCAGCTGCTGAGGCTGCCAAGACGCTTGGCTCCTCTTCGGCTACTGATCCTCTTTCCATTGCCTTGCTAGTCTCTTCGATGACGTCCGGCGGAGGGGCCGCACAGTCCAACTTCAAGAAAAGGAAGTTCGAGAGTGAGGGAGACCAGCCCTTTCGTTCAAGGGGAGTCGGATCCGGCCACCAGACTCCCCTTGTCATTCCTCAGCCAGTCTATCTCCAAGCCCAGTCACCCCCTCAACAGTACTTCGCTCCTCAGACTCAGCAGTACGCCTACCAGCCTGTTGGTCAGCAGGCTTATAGGCAGAGGTCAACACCTGTCTGTTACGGATGTAACCAGACGGGACACATCCGCAGCCAGTGCCCCGTCAATCCAAGAAGGTTGTGAGAAATTGGTTCCGTTTAAAAATGTTCAAAGTTCCATTTCCTTCTGGCAGCAAATTGGTGCCTCAACTTTTGTTTTAGAAGTACTTTCGAAAGGTTACTGCTTGAATTTTTCGGTTAAAAATCCTCCAAGCTTTTCGTTTGTAGATAATCGGATTTCGGCACGCCTAAATGCGGAGTTCGTGAGCAGAGAAGTGGAAAGATTGTTGGAGACAGAAGCAGTGAGTGAGGCGCAGGAAAGGCCAGCAATCGTCTCTCCTCTAGCGGTTGTCAGAAATGGTACGAAATTGAGACTGATTCATGACTTGAGCGCCATGAACAAGTTCCTAGCAAAAACGGTGTTTCGCTACGAAGATTTATCTGTAATTTTTGACAGCCTTCCGTTAGGAGGATTTTTAGCAACGTTTGATTTAAGAAGTGGTTACCACCACATTTCGATAGCCCAAAAAGATAGAAAATTTTTCGGGTTCAAGTTGGGAGCGAAATATTATCATTTCAATGCGCTTCCGTTCGGCCTCAGTCCAGCCCCCTTTGTCTTCACAAAAGTGTTCAGAACGTTGACACGTAGATGGAGATCCAAAGGATTAAACGTTACTCTGTATTTAGACGATGGCATAGTACTAGCTAAGGATAGAGAGAGCTGTGAGGAGGCGGTTGATGTAGTACTTTCGGATCTAGAAAGTGCTGGAGTTATGATAGCGAAAGAGAAGTCTGCCTTAATTCCTTCTCAGGTAGGAATTTGGTTAGGTTACCGCATAGACTTGTCTGAAGGCGTAGTGGCGTTGTCGGACAAAAGAGCCTCAGAGGCTGAAGAAAGGATGGCAAACCTGAGAGGCAGGTGTTGGCCAACGGTCCAGGACCGGCAGATCGTGACAGGCACGATAGTAAGCGCACACTTGGTTCTAGGTAACTCGGCCACTCTTCTCTCAAGGTCATTGCTAGGAGTTGTAGCAGATATGCAGAGCACAGGAGATCGAACCCGACCGTTAACTCAGGAAGAACAAGGTGAACTGAAAAGATGGCAGACAGAGTTTCGCCAAAGGACGGTTCGCAGCTTTACAGCTGGACCATGGGAGTTTAATGTGATGGTAGAAACTGATGCTTCGAGCATAGGCTTAGGAGCGATAATGGTTCGAGATGGCGTGAGAAAGCAAGCCTCAAGAAATTTGAACGAGAAGGAAAGAGAGAAATCCAGTACTTGGAGAGAGTTAGAAGCGGTCAGGTTTGCTTTACATGCGTTTAGACCGTGCCTAAAAAGAAAAGCGGTGCTCTTTCGCTTAGATAATTCGGCAGCGGTCGGCATTTTGAAAAGAGGTAGCATGAAAAGAGAATTACAAATTATTGCAGAGGAGGTGGAAGAGTTTCGTTTTAAAGAAACGTGCTCGTTCCAATTCACATGGGTCCCAAGAAATGAGAATGTCCAAGCGGACTTAGCAAGCAGGAATTTTGACCCTGACGATTGGTCGGTCAAAAATGAAATAGTCAAGATTTGTTCCAATAAGTGGGGAATTCCCGTGAAGGACATGTTCGCCGACGATCAGAACACCAAATGCAACATATTCTTTTCGAGAACTGAATGCCCAGCGGCGTCGGGCGTTGACGCGTTCGACTATAGAAGCGAGTGGTGCGAAGGACTTTTGTGGTTAGTCCCTCCACCTTGCCTCCTTTTAAAAACTTTGCGCATGGCGGAAAAATGTGGCAGTAGCGCGATACTGGGCATGCCCCTTTGGGAGAGTCATCCAGCATACCCTGTTATTCGTTCGGGGGATTACTGGGCTCCATTCGTGCAAGACGTGTTGATATTCGGTAGAGGAGCCGCCTTACTATCACCAGCATCCTATAAAGAGGGACCATTTGGAAGCGAGAGGCTTGCTTCCCCATTCGCCTTTTTGCGGTGCCAATTCTAACACGCCTTTACATTTTCTACATCGATAAAGCATTCCAAATTCAAGTGTTTTGGGACCAAACTACAGTTTTACCGGAGTTGGAGTGAAACGGAAACGGAGGAAAAATTTAAAGTTTGGTCACAAAACACTTGCGTTCGCGGTTTGGTAGTTTGAATTGGCGGGTTATTTGAATTGTGTGTACGAAGGTGAGTTACGGTATTTTAGGAACTTGAAAAGAGGGGGGAAAGCTATTTCTTCATTCTAGGCTTTTATCGTTGTGTACGTGGTGGCCCGCCCACCCAACCCTGATTTTTGCAGGGAAGCGAGGAGAGAAGATAGGGAGAGTGGTGGAGCTACTAGAGATTCTTGGCATGAATTATCTAGCGGACGGGTTCATCGGCGCAGTCAATGGAGCTGTGGCCCCTTCTACTTTATGTTCATATCGGAACGCTTGGAAGAATCTCAAGGACTTTGTGCACCCACTAGGACTCGATCCAGCGGCCCCCGAAGCTCTCATCATATACGCTCTGCAGAAAAGAGAAGAGAAAAAATCACTTTCGACGTTGAAGATCACGGCAGCAGCAGCCCGTCACTTCCGGGGAGGTTTGGACCACGGAGAGCAGGAGTTTTTAAGCCGGATACACGAGTGCACGAAGAGAGATCGTGAAGTGAAGCATCGCGGGAAGGTGGAAAGAGCCACTGTGGATCAGCTTCTGCGTCAAGCACTGTACATGGGTGATGCAGACAACTTACGAACGGCTTGCGGGGCAGCCCTCGCTTTTTCCGCCTTGCTGCGGGTCGGGGAGCTAGTCAAACTGGACTGGGCGGATATAGTGGAGAGGGAAGGAAAGGTAGAAGTGACCGTAAGGAAAGCTAAGAACGACGTGTATGGAAATGGCAGAACGACGTTTGTGGCTTTGGACGAAGGTTCACTCGGAGAAGCGGTGTGGCAAGCTTTCAAGAGAAGCCCTTGGCCGTTACCTCGAGGCCCTGTGATGCAACATCTAAAAAGTGGTCGACGGATTTCCGAAGACCGGTTTAGAAAGGATCTGAAACAGCTTGCCCAATTAGAGGGGGTGGAGGAGAGAGTGACTCCACATGGACTCAGAGGAGGAGGAGCGACACATTCTATAATGGAAGTAGCATCATTAGAGGAGGTTCAAAGACGAGGAAGGTGGAAGAGTACCGAAGGCATGGAGCCTTATATCGACGACTCCGTGGAGGCGCAAGGGGGTTGTTTACGTCTGTGAATTAGGTTTTTTTGTTTGTTTTAAAAGTTTTCTTTAGTCTGTTAACTCTCTACAACAAGAGTTTATGTGTGTAGGCTGTTTTTGTTCGGTTCACTCTCTACAACAAGAGTTTATGTGTTTAGGCTATTTTTGTTCGGTTCCTTAATTGTTTGGTTCCTCTGTAATTTGTTTCGTTCGTTGTCGATCGCTTCGGTTGTCGATTGTTTTCTTCTTGCTGGTTCGTTTCACGTACATACATCGATAAAGCATTACATCGATAAAGCATTCCAAATTCAAGTGTTTTGGGACCAAACTACAGTTTTACCGGAGTTGGAGTGAAACGGAAACGGAGGAAAAACCTATTTTTCCAGATGACCGATTGGTGAAGTATAATCAATTAAATACCCAATCTCGATTTGGAAAAAAACGTGAAAGTTGATCGAATTTCGATCGAAACATTCAAAATAAGAATATTTTCCATTTTTAGTGCAACATAATTATTTTTAGTGTAACTAAGAACTCGATTTGCTATGACAGGGTAAAAATTTCAAAAAAATTTTTCATTGCGGTCTCTAGTTATATCAAAAAGTATTTTTAGCGCTGTTACACAAGTGTAAGTTTTAGTGCTAGTGAACTAGTGTAGAGACCGCAATAGCTGAAATCAAAATAAGAATAGGTAGTAAAATTTTATTATTATGTGTTCCTAATCACTTAATTCTTTCAAGAAAAGATGGAAAAATCAAAAAGAATTACTTTAAAGCAGAAAAATAGATTAGATTAGTTTCGAAAATTCTGCCTATAACAAATCTTGGTACGCTAGAGCGCGGAAGGTTAAATGAGTCATGTTTGTACTAAAACACGGCCTTAAATTCGCACTGGTAATCTACTTTTTTTTAAGTGAAAAAGTTTTTGATTTTCTCATTCTGAAATTTATGGATTGAAATTCGCCAATTTTGGAACCGAGACTTCGGTTTAATTTGAATGTAAAAATATTGCTTAAACATTTTATTGAAATTTTTAATTTTAACCCCCCATTTAATTTTAACTCCCCCCTCAATTAATTTTAACTCCCCCCATTTGATTTTAACTCTCCCCATTTAATTTTAACTCCCCCCATTTAACTTTAACTCCCCCATTTCATTTTAACTCCCCCCATTTAATTTTAACTCCCTCCCAATCAATTTCAACTCCCCTCATTTAAGTTTAACTCCCCCCATTTAATTTCAACTCCCCCCTTTAATATAATAAAATAATCCCTTTAATATATCATGAAAAATATCATGATACAAGTAAAAAACATTATGATTAAAACATTCGTGAATCATAAAAAATATTATGAAGCCGTATGGCCTCGTTAGCGTAAACTTTTGCATAAGCCTTTTGCCTAGCTTCGGAAAGCCTTTTTTTCGCTATCATAAAAATTAAAACTTTCTCTACCTTGAGTCAACTTGAGTTTTGTCATAAATAAAATGAAATAAAATCTTTGATTTTATTAATCGAAAGTTCGCCTTCACATGAAGCAGTGACTATACTTACTCTAGCGCGTGGCTCAACTTTGAAAGGCCTTTTTTTCGCTATTACAAAAACTAAAAATTTGCTCTACTATTATGTCAACTTGAGTTTTTTTTCATTAATAAATCGAAAGAATATCTTTACCTTTAGCAATCGAAAGTTCGTTTTTTATATCAAAAATAAGGAAAATATTATTTGGTAACCTGAGCTGTGAGATTCCATAAGAACTCCAGAATCTCGACTAAGAACACCGATGAAGAGGCTCGAACTGAAATGAGAAACTTTCGCAAGTTTTAAAACGAATTGAGGCATAATACAATGACTGAATCGCTCATAATAACGTATAGAAAAAAAAAGTAAATCCGTTGAAAGTTGCATGTTATTCGATTTATCAAACAATTTGGAAACGGAAGTGTGGCAGACGAAAATGGCGTACCAAAATATTTTCATTGCGGTCTCTACACTAGTGTTTCGTCGAAAGATTTGATTGCTTTGATTTGAAAATTTTTCTCTCACCACGATTTGCACGTTAAAAAAAATTTCGGGAAAATTTTACTTTAGGCTCCCACTTGACTTCAGCCCCCCCATGTGGTAGAAGCCCCCCACTCCCCAGTAAAACGACTCAAAATGGGGGGGGGGGGCGAAAAGTAAAGGACCAAAATGGGGAGGGGGCTGAAGTAAATTTAATTTTGAGTCCCCATCACACAAAACGGGGGCTTGAAGTACATACCCGGACCTTTTTACTTTTAGGCCCCCGCCGACCAACACTTCTTCAGTAAAAATGTTGATTGAATTTTAACCCCCCCCCTCATTTAATTTTAACTCCCCCCATTTAACTTTAACTCCCCCATTTCATTTCAACTCCCCCCATTTAATTTTAACTCCCCCATTTAATTTTAACTCCCCCCCATTTTTTGTGTATTCATTGGAAGTATATGCTGTTGTTTACAAATGATTGAACTGAACAGAAAAAAATAGCCAACCGTCGGGATCGAACCCAGCCATCTCGACTCAAACCGGGAGCGCGTGTTACCATTACACCACGGGGACATATTGCTATTATGTGCGTTAGTGTTTAAAATTGAGTCGAGGTGGCGGGGTTCGAACCTGCCCGGTGGACTATCTTTTTTTTCTGTGCGATAGTTCGATCATTTGTCATCTCAACCAGGCTTCACTGCCTTTAAACTGTGTAACTTAGCATTTGGAAATATATGCTGTAGTATGATAAATTGTAGGCTTCGAGATAAACCAAACTCATATGCACCAAAACCAGAATTTCCCAAATTTTCTAGCTTTGAGGTAGAATTCAATAAAAAAAAATTCTTTTTGTGTTCGGCTAGACAAGCTTCTTTGATGTTAAATTACTTGTCTTATCGGGAGTAAAAACAAGTTTTAGATCTGTTCAAGATAGTTTTTTTCTTCAAAAAAAGATATTTGTTTTACAATTCTTTACTGGTTGCAGCTCAATTATTAGTACTCCTATTTCGGTGATTTTAACTAAATTTTTCTTTTTCTTATATGAAATGCGTGGTTAGATTTTTAAACTACTGGATACAAGATGGAAAGTTTTCAAAACTTGATAGAATTTCACACGGTACTGTATACCTTCAAGAATCTTTTCACCTCATTTAACGATATATGCTGTTATTTATCTAAATAAAATGTTTTTGGATACCTGCCTCCCCGTTCCTTCTCCATAGGGCCCTTCCACATGTAGGGTCATCTCCTCCCTTCAGGATCCTCTACACTTAAACCTTGTCCCCCTCATCGCTCAGGTAGGTTTCCCCTTTTACCTTTTAGGGCCCCCTTTTCCTCCCTGCTCGAATAAACCCTTTCCTCTCCCCCTTTTCATATTTTAATAATAAAGATCTTTCCAATAATATCATTGAAAAAAATACTATAAAAAAAATATACGCTCCAAGTTAGTTTTCTTATACGAAAACTCCTTCAAAGGTTTTTCTTCAAAAACATGAGAAAATACTTCATCAGAAACATTTTCGAATCTTTTCCGCTCTTCTATATTTCAAAAATGGGATGTTTTTTACGCATAATAATTGAGGTTCTTTTTTATTGTAATTACGAGAAAGTTCCATTCCTTATATTTGCTTTTTTAAGGAAAACATTGTTTTAAATTTTCCTTGCTTCATTTTGATCATGATAATTCAAAAAGATGATGATCAGGATAGAGCGAGAGAAAAAAGAGAGAGAGAGAGAGAGAAGAAGAGAGATAGAGAAAGCGAGAGATTAAAATGGAGCGAGAGTGAGAGAAAAAAGAAAGAGATTAGAGAGAAGGAGAGATGGAATGCGAGAGAGAGACAGAGAGAGTGAGAGAGAGAGAGAGAGAGAGAGAGAGAGAGAGAGAGAGAGAGAGAGAGAGAGAGAGAGAGAGAGAGAGAGAAAATAAAAGAGAAAGAGCCACTACACAACAATTTGCTAGCTTGTAGAATGTTTTTTTGATCAGGTGGAGGTCTGACACCATCGGGTTACTCTCATAGTCACGAGTCAGCAATGTCTCAAGGATAAGCTCACCTTCTAGCAAATCTTCTTCTCTTGTTCGTATCCCATTTCTACAACCATAAATTCCAGTTTTTTCCGTCACAATCAGAGTCCAAATATGCAGCTTAAATGTTTTTTTTTTCATTCGTGTAGAAAGACAACCCAAACATTACAGAGTTCTTGATTTCACACGACCTCATTTAGGAAAGAAAAAAAATCATTGAAGTTAAGAAAAAAAGCTTACAGAAAACACTAAAACTATAAGCAAAAAGTATTTTAAAAAGTATTCTAAAAGGCTACAGAAATAAAGTTTTGTTTTTTAAAATTACCTTCTTCAATGGCTGAGTTGTTACTGGAAGAATTTTGTTGACATTACTAGTGATGAAACAAATCGAGTAAAAATTCTTTTTTGATTAAGGAAAAGAAGCATGAGAATTAGAAAGCGGTGAACTGAAACATGAGAAGAAAGAAACAAGAAGAACGAGAAATTTCGAGGAAGTTCTTTTCCCTCAGCAGTTTTTTTTGTTTTGAGAGTAAGTGTATATACAACAACAAAATATATATATATTTACATATATACTATATACTTGTGTTTTGGAAGGAGCAATAGTTACTACAGCATGCTTAGGAAGAATCAAAGGGTCTCCGGTCTCCGATATATGAGAAATGTATAGTTCCGCTTTAAAATGAAGGGCCTCTCGATAGAAAAAAAAACAGTTTTATTTAGAAAACAAATTTAAAAATTGAAATAAAACATTACAAAAAACTGTCTCAAATTAATCTATAAGAAAAAAACCTTTATTTTAATTTCATGAAAGTTCATCGTTCTGGTCTCAGTTGAGCACAAACTGTCGCGGTGAATTTTCGGGAGTTGAAAGTCGAGAATGAATAGTCGCGTAAGATAATAGTTTTGGAGAGAGTCGCCATAGGTGTTATTTGTCATGAAGTGTATTTTCGTGGAGTGATTTGTGTGGAGTAAATAGTCTCGGACGTATATTTTCTGGAGTGAATTGTCGTGAGTGAATATTCGGAAGGGTCATGGGAACCATTCACGGTTGAAGTGTTTTTGAAGACCTTTTGCAAAACTTTCCACTTAATGCAACAAACGAAATTTGTTTTGGGGGTCAAAGTTGTCGGAAAATGGTAGAACCCTTTTTTGTTGTTGTTCTCATTTGATATTAGTCGTAGTGCAAGGTATTTAGCTCGTCGGTATGTTGATAAGTTTTTTTTGTCCTACTTGTCACCTGATCTGAAGCAAACCACACTCTGCAACTTTCTAAACTCTGAAAATTATCTCTTTCTAAACTTAGAAAAAAAAAGAAAAAAATTCATCTAAGATATAAGAAAAAAATCAACAGATAAAAGTTTTGTTTTAAAGCAAACTACACTCTCCATCTTTTTAAATCTGATTTTTCGACATCTGGCTATGACGTTGTTAAGGCTCAGACTTTGCAATTTCAAGAAATAAGTTTAGGCTCAGACTTTGAAATTTTCACGTTGCCGAGCTCTTCACGCTCTATAATATTAGAATTGAAAAGAGAACGAGAATCTCAAAGTTTTAAAGGTGGAAACTTTCAGCACTTCAATTCAACTTCTTTAAAGAACATTATTATACTTATAAAACAGACTTTTGAAGCTTCAAACATCAGTGAGAAATGTATAGAAATTATTGAATGAAAGCTGAGTCAGTAATGGAAGGACCAAAAAAATTAATCTTGCATCACCAACTTGATGAAAAAAGTTTTATCAGCTGCGCTCTCGTAGATTTCTCAAGGGGCCTTTGAAGCAGTGTCACTATTACTACTACTTCAAAAATATCCCTATTTGGAATATCCGATTCTCTTTTGATTTTTTTTGATAAGTTTTCTTCAAAATAGGGAACAAAGTGAACAATTGAGGGATCAGCAATCCTACTCCTACGCGACTCCGTGGATGACGGCGTTGTCCTGTTGGAAGGTGTACTGTGCACGGCCACGAAGCCAAAGGAATGGAATCAAATGGATACCTAGGAGCTGCTTATAGTATTTTGAGTTCATAAGAGTGGAAATAAAGTCAATAGCAACAGTGCCGTTGTCACAAAATGCACCCGGACCAGTACCACTTCCGAAGTTGCGTTTCGAAAACTAGAGTTGTTTCTTGCATAGAACTCACTATTAATGCAAAAATCCATCCGTCCCGTCCAAATTAAACCTCTTCTCGTCTGAAAAAAAACCACCTGAGATGCAAAAATTACTAAATATTCAAAAGAATAGGTGAATAAAATGTGCACCTTTTTCCAGTTTCGAGCCATATTGTGCCTAGCTAATTCGAGGCACTTTTTTGTGCGCGTCGGTCGTCCGAGGTGCAGATTTGCGTGCGGCGCACATCAGATGGTTGGAATCTCGAAGTTTGCGTGTTATGGTTGAACTATATACAGATACGCCCACTTCAGCACCAATTTGTGCAGCCGACTTCATAGAGTTTGAAGCAAACCTGCCGAAACTCAAACTTTAACCGAAGCTAAATAATAACATGATTGATTGAACCTGCAGATCCTCTTTTGACCTTTCTTCGAAAATTTTTGGGCTTGGGTGCTTTTCAGTCCCATATGTGTTGGGGTTTTCGAGAAACTTGCTAAAGACAACGTGGGAACGTCCTAGCTGAGCAGCAATCCTTCTTGCCGAGATACCGTTTGCGTTTAGGGCTACAATCAACCCTTGCTCGGAGGCAGGTAGCATTTTTGAGTGGGCACATTGCCTATACCGCAAAAAATTTAGTTAACATGTTTAAAATTTGAGTCTCATCATAATTACGACACAGCAAAACAACTTTTAAAGATCATTTCCAAAAAAGTTTCGCAGTCATGGCAGACCGTATTTGGACATGATAGTTTAAAAGTCTTGAATATATGTCTTCAAACTGACTAATTTTTATCGCCTATAATTTTCTTGGGGCTCAGACTTTGCAATTTTCACGTTGCCGAGCTATCTCATGCTCTACTCTAATATTATAATTGAAAAGAGAACGAGATTCATGGAGAAGTTTTCAAAAGAGGAAACTTTCAGCATTTCGATTCAATTTTTTCAGAAGATTATTACACTTATAAATGAGTCATGGTATATCTTTTTAAAGCTTCAAACATCAGTGAGAAAGTTAAATTATTGAAGGAAAGCTGAGTCACTAATGGAGGGACCAAAAAATATTTGTCGTCTTTTTTTTCGTCCTAAAAAAATTAATCGTCGTCCTGTTTATCGCTTTTCAAACTCTTTTTTTCTTACTATCTCTTATCTAACTTTTTCGTTTACTCTACATCTTCTAAAAAATGTAGAGTAAAAAGTCTCTCTTAAATTTTTTTAAATTAAGATGAGTTAAGATTTTGTTCTTCGAAACTCCGTCAGCATTTCTAAAGATCGATAATGTTTTGAAACGACGGTTTGATTTTTGAGAAGCTGATCGACCATAGTTGCAGAGGAAAATAGAAAATTAAACGGTGAGATAAACCTGCTGCGAGATAATGACTGTACTTTATCACAATGGTGGTTCCGGATGATGCAGGTAGAAAGTCAAATAGATTAGTGTCCACACCAAGGCGTGACACTTTCCGAAATAAGAAAAAAAGTAAAAACGATTAGGTCTGTTAGAGCGGCTTGAGTCCCTTGAAATATATATATACAATATATATATATATATATATATATATATATATATATATATATATATATATATATATATATATATATATATATATATATATATATTTCAGGTGGTGTGGGCCTGTACGTTTCCCTTGAGGGGCTTGTACGTTTCTTAAGGCTTGTACACCTGTCGCTCTATGGCTGTACGTTATTTTCAAAAACTTCAGTGTAAAATATTTTTTTTTGTATTCAGTTATACTTATTTGCATGATAGTCTTCACAAGAAATACAGTTATCGTCTCCTGGATTTATCACGTATTGGAAGGAGTGAGTAACGGCTCGGAGATGGCTGGGGAACTTTTTTATATGGATCTTACACTTAAAAATTTCTTTATCTCTACCTCCTTGTTTCTCGCTCTTCCGAAATCTATCATTCCTTTTCCCTTTCAACTTTCTCTCACAAACTTTCTTCTTTACTGTCACCACTTATTACTTTTTTTCTTTCTTTTACCCCCCTCTTTTTCTCTGTATCCCTCTTTCTCATTCTCTATCTCTTCTTCTTTCTTGCCGTAACCTTTGTCTCTCTTTCTTCATCTCTCTGCTTCTTCTATCTCTCTCTATCTCTCGTTCCATGTGTGTATAAGTATTAATTATGACTGTCTCACTATTTGGGCGTATCGCAATTTTAAGCCCGGCACACAGTGAGAGAGCTACAAAATGAACTTTATTTTCGGCTCTTTTGTCTGCTCCATTCCCAGTCACTACCTGAACTTTTCTTCGATAATGTTGAGGTACCATAACTCTGTGTAACGACTGCTTACTATTTGGGCACCCCAAGCGTAGTCTTCATTTACTAAGTTACTTCCTGATCCGAACGTGCCGCCCCGGGAGCTCCGCCGCCTCCGCCTGAGGGGTAGGAAGGGTAGCTCAATTTAGGTACTGCGATCAGCCCTTTTTGAGAGAGTAAGGGGATAAGCAGCGAGTTGAGAGGGTGAGCCGAAGGCGAAAGTCACCCTATTTATGTTTTTTTCTACGCTGAAGGCATCGTAGACTTTGAAAAACTTCTAATTCTAGCTGCGCTGTCAGACTGAATTTTGATTGCTATCTACTGTAATGTTAGAAGGTACAAAATTTAAACCTTTAATAATAAGAAACAAGCTTTCATTCTTTCATCTGAAATAGAGATTTCATGCTTGTCGGTTTTTGATCTATATTTCACATTATCCTCTCTTGTCAAACTCTTAGCAAATGCAATGAGATTACATCGTATGAAAGCGTGTGAAGTTATGCTATCATAACAATGATACGCAAAAATTTGCTGATGCGGAAATTGAAAAAAAGAATATTGAATGTATAATCCCGCGATTGAGGTTTTCAATGAAGGGACAAATAATTATGTTGCCCATCATACTATTCTTCATCGAGGGCGCCGAAGCTTGTATGAGAATGGAGCCAGGATCGAGTCAGTCCGAAAGATAAAGGAAAGGAATGGGATTAGTCACCACAAAACACACTCGTGTAGGGACCGAGAGCCTTCTGGTTCCAGTTCAACCTGATTTTCTTCTGAACAGTACAAAACAATTCAGAAAAATTGCAGATCATGACATATAAATGGTCTGTAGCCATCACTCAGATTCGGCTTTCAAACTCACCCAAAAACTATTCAGTTCACATTACACATCTTTTCGAAAAGCTTCTTCTATATTGGCTTAGTCTAGAACGAACATTTAGAAATTTGAATGATAACTCTTGATTACGTGTTTCTCTCGTAATTTTTGGAAAATTTTTTCAGGAGTGTTGATGTACGAATTTTTGGGAATTATAAAGACCGAAAAGCCAAGAAAACAAAGAAAACCCAGGTTTGTTACAAATAATAACAAAAAAAAGTTACTCAGCGCATGCCTATACTAGCTTTCGGTACAACATTTTAAACGTGAATTTTCCAGCTGTTTTTGACTGTTAACAAGTTTTCACGACTTCTTCGTTTAGCAACAGCAGTTTGTCTACCACTCACTCCTTATACAACACTGCCGACTTCATTGAATAGATTGATCGAGACTCCAGCCACATCCAATACGAGGGTAATCCGATCTTTCCCTTTAAATTTCAAGGCCTTTTTGATTCTCAATTCTTCATTAAAAACAAAAAGAAAACCGGAAATTTTGTTTCAACTGAAAGTTTCTTCTCATTATTTCAAGCTCTTCACGGGTTGCGAGGTTAGTTATTCATTGAAACAGAGCTAGCTGAGCAGCAAAAAGATCAATCAAGTGGAAAAGACTTCGTAAGAGAAAAGTTTTGGAATTTCCAGAAATTAGTAAATTCAGAGTTATCTGCTAGCGTTTTTTTCATAGCTCGTCTGGGCCTCCCTAGTCTGTTAGGTGTCTGGTCTCTATTTCTTGTGTTTCGAGAACTCACAAAATTGACGCTCAATAAACTGAAAAGCGTTCCCCGGAAGAAGAAGTCTTGTTGAATTCCGATTAATTATGTTTCATGCAATAACCTTCAACTCGTCAAAAGTCCTGGGCATGAATTACTGGTCCACCATTTAAATAGAAGTGTCACCAAATAAAATAGTAACGTCCACCAAATAAAATAGTAACGTCCACCAAATAAAAAAGTAACGTCCACCAAATAAAATAGTAACGTCCACCAAATAAAATAGTAACGTCCACCAAATAAAATACTAACGTCCACCAAATTTTGTGGGCTCGTCCACCAAATTTTTTTCTTGTGGAATT
>OZ057403.1:19646070-19898570 GCA_964056735.1 Allodiplogaster pararmata
GAGTCCTTGATGCTCAAAATGAACATCTATGAAGAAAAAAATTGAAACCAAAGTGTTTAAAGCCCACGAGCCCTGCCACTTAAACTGCAGAAGTGCCTATTTAAAATTATATCTGAAACAAAACATTTAACAGAATGACCTAAATAAAACATTCAACAACAAAAAACACTCATAAAAAACTTTACTCCCGCGAAAATTACCTCCACTACAAAAAAAAAACCATCAAAAACAACTCACTGAGAGAGCAGAAAAAGTTACCTTTGGTGTCAGGTGAGAAAAAATTCTGTGGTGAATTTCACGACAAAAAATGGTTGACTTTTAATTCGGTGGAAAAAACCATGCAGGTTGGTGTCAGGTGAGAAAAAAATGCCGTGGTGAAACTCACAAGAAAAAAAAACTTGGTGGACGTGCCCACAAAATTTGGTGGACGTTAGTATTTTATTTGGTGGACGTTACTATTTTATTTGGTGGACGTTACTGTTTTATTTGGTGGACGTTACTATTTTATTTGGTGGACGTTACTATTTTATTTGGTGACACTTCTATTTAAATGGTGGACCAATAATTTTTCCCCAAAAGTCCTCAGGTTTTGCTGTAAAAATAAATGCTTAAAAACGACAGAACTCAATCTCTAGCAGACGAAATGGATTCATCTTCGAACAAAAACTTGTGTACCGGAAGAAATAAAAAAAAAAAACCACACTAAAACTCAGATTCTTACTGTAAGTTTTGTCTGATAATCTGAATTCTAACGCTCCATAAATTCATCAGAAGTTAATATTTTCTCGAACGCAAGATTTTTTTTTAGGATTAGTAAAAGATTTTATTGAAGCGCACTCAAGTGTCTTATTTCAAACATAATTCATGGCTACTGAAGAGCTCTCTATTCTTTTCTAAAACTAGTTTTAAGAATGATTTCAGAAGATGCAGTAGCGATGAATATTTCGATTTGTTTTTTTTTCAACATTCATTTTAACCATCCGGACACACATATGTATGTATAACACTTGAAAATTCATAAATAAAGTTTCCAAACTCTTTTTTTCTCGATTTTTTTGCTTAACAAAGTCGGAAAAAAGTTTTTTTTTTCTCGAAAGTTGTCAAAAAGCCGGAAAATGGAAAAACTTGAAAACAAAAAAGAGCAGTTCTCATGAGAGAGAATATTTATAATTTCCCTTAAAGCATTGTGAACGGCGAAACCGCCGAAGGGCGACAACGAAGTTAATGTCAAGTTAATGTCAACAAGACTCCATCATTAGCTCCATTTTCTATTCAGCCACCTGATGATCTAGCAGAAAGGACAATGATATGTGTTTAGTAGTGTCAAATCTTTCTTTAGCTTGCCTTACTTGTCACATTTTTAGCATTGAATCTACAAATTTATTGTTTCATAACTTATGTGCTATAATTCAACTCAGGAATGAAAAAAAGAGATTTAACAAAAGCTTAACCGAGCGGCTGCGTTTTTCAGGAGTTCAGATGCCCAGGGAGTGCGAGATTAACTTCTTTTGACGGCAACATGGCACTCAACCCCGTTAGTTGCATTCCTATAACGACGTGACAGCCGTTGGTTCCTTTAGAAGATTTTTCTTCTGTTTTCAATTTAAAGATTGTTGAGAAGTTTCATAGAAATCCTCATCACAATACTGTAAAATCTCTCAAAAAAGCAAAGTTTTTCCGCATCTGGTGATCTACTCATGCCTAATCATGATTGAACTTGGAAAATTGAAGACAATGAACTTCAAATGTTTATCATTTGTATTGTTTTTTCCTAATATTCCAACACTTTCTCTTATGCTTTCTAGAATTTTTTTTCTACCAATTATGTTTGTTTCCAATCGTTACCACTGAAGAATTTTTTTGTTCAGGTTTTAATAAGAAAAACATATTATTCGGGTAGTTTTTTAGTAAATTATCCGAAAAATTACGAAAAGATCTTGACTTTAATTACAATAAAAAGGATGAAAAATTTAGTTCAAACTACAAAAAAATCCCATTCAAGATTTAGCAAAACGGAATTAAAACCCAATCAAGTTGCCCGAATTGAACACTACTAACCGCAAACCGAATTTCAAAACTGGTAAATTCCCTTCAGGACTCCATGGTCTTTTGGTGATCTTTTTCTTAAGGTGACATATGAGGTGATTCTGGATAGATTAAACGTTCGGCTGTCTTTTTTCTCCTTATTTTGATGATGTTTTGGTTCAGCAACCTGCCGGAACGTTCCTTGTATGCAATGCTGGATCCTGGTTCACAACAACGAATGGGATGCCGATGGCAGCCTTGAATCCTTCAGCCACCAATCAGATCGGATGTGAAAGAGGTAGATCAAACTCACAACATTTTTTTTGTTGTTGAAGCTCTTCCAGAACTGAAACTGATGATTTATTGAAAACATTTTTTCCTTGTTTAGCATCAGCTGAGGGAAATTCAATAGCCTTTTTGACTAATTGAAGACATTTATTTGTTTCTCCATTGAACATCAAATGAAAAGAGTTATCACAAAGTTATTGAACAAGTCTCTTCCAGCGCTTGAGGAGTTTGAACATTTTACAGGGTTACAGTTCCAACAAAAGAATCCATTTTAGGAACACCATCGAGTAAACTACTATAACTTAGCTAAAACTAGTTTTCAATAAAAGCTTACCGTACTAGATCAAAAAAGTAAGTCTAAAAATTCCAATTTGCTTGAAAGGATCAGCTTTCATTGATACATAACCGAGTTAAGATTATAACTTTTTCCGTTTTTTGAAATTTTTGTTAGCTTTTGCTCGATAAATCTCCGGAAAACAGCTGTATTAAGAGTGAGTTGGAGCGGATGCGCACAACTGCATCAACACTTGAGAAAACTTGGTTTTTTCAGATGTGGTGGCAGCTTGTCCGACACTCGACGTTTATACAACACTACCCGCTGCTACGATGAAAGTCGCTGTGACGCCGATGATAAACGATGCCATGGTTAATCCTAGTCATACTTTATAATTTCTTCGAAAACGCTTTTCTAAAAATCTATAAACATTTCTTATGAAACTGAAAATATTACGGGTACTGTTTTGAGGTGTTTGTGTGTCCCAACACGGCGACACTTGCTACCTTCGACAACGTCATGACAGTTACCGATGTTAGTTCCAGTCCTTTCACCCCACCCCAACACTGACAACTGTTATTTTGTATTAGAGACCTCCTTCTGTCGAATTCGCTGGTTATCTTGCTGTGAAATTTTGCCAGACTCATCTTTACTCGATGATAAAACAACTTTAAAATACAATTTTTATCTTCTTCGACGCTGTTTTTCATTAAACATATCCACAGAAAATGTGTCTTTATTTTTCAAAACAAAAGATTTATTTTTTCTTACTATCTAACTCTTGTTTCAAGAAGCCTCTAATGACAAGCCTTATCTGCAACGCTGGAATGTGGTCTGAAACAACAAATGGGATGCCGACGAATACAATCTTCACTCCATCAGCGACTAATCCAATCGGATGTGCTACAGCTGGTAACACCTTACTTTGCAGAGCGACGATTTTTAGAGCGTTACTTTGCAACGGAAATTTTGCAGAGCGAGACTTTGCATCCAACATTTCGCATCGAAAAAGTTTAGCATTTGGCAATTCGCAGTAAATTGTCTTAGATGTTTTCAGCTATTTTTTTCGCTTTGGCTTAGGCAAAAATTACGCCAATGAGGCCGTAAGGCATAGGCTAAAGAGTGAGAAAATTGTTATATTGTAAAGTTTTTGACAATTCAATGACTAAATTATTAAATTCCATCCATAGGTAAACTGCCAACTGGCAAAAAAAACTTTCTAGGGTGACCGACCTACCGACCTCTTAGGAGTCTATAAGAGTTCTCACAGCTAAAAATGAAACAAAAAATTTCCATTCCTCTAGATGAATAAAACGTTTTATCAGCCACAACAGCCTCAACCGGTCTCTTAAAGTTAGAAATGAAAGCTTCTATCTACTTTAGCGATCGACCTATTGAAAAATTAAGACACATTTTATCTATGACTCCATCACCACTTCGTGAATTAGCAAGAATGACATTTTTCGAATACTTTGAATGCAAAGTTTCGCTCTGCAAAAGGTCCGGTTTAAGGTGACGCTCAGCAAAGCGTCGCTCTGCTAAATGATATTGAAACGCTACAGGTACATTATTCTCGCAGCATTCATTTACTTTCTGGAAAAGTTCTTCAATTACGAAAAATTTCATTTCTCAGTTTTTTCAGAGCTGTGGTCTTGAAAAACACATCTCATAAAAAATTATTATTTTTCCCAAGAGAACATCAACTTTAAACTGAAAAAATAACGGACAAATCAATAAAAAAAAGGTCACACAATTTCAAGAAACAGGTATAGTAATTTCTTTGTAGCTGAAACATAAATACTAACGGACAAATCAATATAATATCAAGTTTTATAGAGATACATCAATCGACGAAAAGCACACATAGACTTGAATTAATATGGAATAATAGATAATTTGAGATCTCAAACAACTACAATCGAGGAGAATAGCGATGAAGCGTCGAATTCACCTTGACAAAATTTTGTTTCAATTAATCAACTATTGATGAAAAGATGTTCACATAAATGCGTGCAGTCACTAAAAAGTGACTGCACGCAAAATTTGACTTCTCTTTGATAAGAATTAACTAAAATAAAATTAAAAGATTATTGGTGGAAAACAAAATTTGATCAGATGTGCTTCGGAGAAAAAAATTCAAAAAAAGCAAATTCATTTTATGAAAATGATTTCGCGGAGTCTAAGACGTCTGAGTCAAAATGCTTATCCTCTCACAAGGATTTCAACTTTGTTTGGAGTTAGCCGAAGTGGATCAAAGTAAATAAAGCAGTACAGTACTATTAACAGATCACTTATTTTTAATAGTATGTACGAGAGCTTAGAGTGAAAACTTCTAGATCAAACCTCGATCTAGCAAAGGTGCCTGATTAAGGACCTGTGAGACATTGAATGGAGATACTTTCAACGCATATTTTTTTCTTTTTTTTTGAGGCGCAACATAGGTAAAATAACAACAAAAAAAATTCTAGGGCGACCGAAATGAATGTATCAGAGCTTTCATAGCTAAAATTAAATAAGAACTTTGCATTCCTCTACATAAATAGAACGTTTCATTAGCCATAACTCAACCGGTTTCGAAAACTTAAATGTGAAACTTTAACATACTTGAGCGATCGACCTATTGAAAAATTAAGAGATAGTTACCTAGTTTACCTAAACCTATTGCGCCTGGCGCAATGAAGCCGTAGCTAGAACTGAAGTTTTCAATATCAGTTGTCTTAAAGTTTTTGGGTTCAGAAAAACAGCTTAAAGAAAGTTAAAAATTGGTTTTTTCAACATAAAACTAGTTTTCTTTTAGGTATTTCCACAAGAAGGGTTATACTCAGGATTTATCACTGATTCAATGAAAAACAAGAATTGAACCAAAATGAACCGCACTTCCCTTTCAAGTGGATAGGCATTTTTTTCATCCTGATGAACAATTAATGATGCGATCAATAACAACAAGAACATACATTGACCTTATACTGAAAAGCTCCCAGACCAAAAGCTTCCCGATAGAAATTTTTTTTAATGTTTTTCATATGCATTACAAAGAGTTCAGAATTTTTTTCATTGTGAAATTCGCTGTTTTTTAAACAAAAAATTATTTGATGAAAAATAAGAAAAAAACTGGAAAAGAACTGAACAGAGGTAGAAATAGTTAGAAAGCCTTTAATAACTTAATCAGCAGGCGGAAAAATTTGAAAAATGTTTTTTTGTATAATACTCTTTACTACAAAAGAGCATGAAAGTTTTTGAAACTCACTTTTCAGATTGATATTTCGTTGTTATAGTTACATAACAGAGTTTAGATTGCATGGAATCAGGTTTTTTTAAAGTTTAAAATCTTTATAGGGTTTTATTTAATGATATCAGCTAGACTAAAACTAAAATGATGCGAAAAGTTTTAGTATTGAGTTCTGAAATTCAAAAAGGTGTTTTCAAGTTCCGAAAAGTTGAAAGGTTGTATGGCAAGATAGTAAGAAGATCAGCTTTGAACTCATTCGGCCAATGAGGAAAGTTATGACTAGATAGAAAAAAAAACAAACTTTCAGCTTTTACGGAATTTGAAGATTTTGTAGGACTGTCACAGTTTGGCAAAAACCATTCTTCCCAAGAACACCATCAAACAACATGTTTAACGTACCTAGTAATAGTGTTTCGTAAAAACTTGCTTACATATCAGATCATGTGAGTAAGAAAAAAACTTCACTTGTTTGAAATAATTAGGTTCCAGTGTTATAACAAAGTATGGGTTTTAAAAAACCTTTTATTTTTGAGACATTTGTGAGCTTTCACTTAATCACCTTTCCGAAATCAACAAGACTAAGAGTGAGTTCAAGAATATGCGGGCAACAGCAACAACAATGAAAACAACTCATAAAAAACTGCTTTAAATTTTTTGAGAAATGAACAAATTAAAAGATAAAAACTGGTTTTCAAACACGAAACCACTTTTCCTATTAGTAATTTTTAAGGAAGGTTCATACTCAGGATCAATTACCGATAGAGTAATCACAAAGAGAAAAAGTTGAGCCGAAATGAAGTACAACAAAAGGCAGCCCATTTTTTGAAATTTTTTTACAGCACTCAGTGATGCAATTTTCACAGTAGTACGATTACATCCACCTCATTCAAGAAAGTTTCAAAACGCCGTAATCTACTAGACTTAACCAAAGATTTTTTTTCAGAAAAAACGGTAAAAAAGTGAAAAATAAACGGAAAGATGGAGAAAAAATTCGACAACCGAACGCGCACAACTGCATAAGCAAAAAAAACTTCTGTTTTTTTCAGTTGAAGCACCTTGTACGACACTCGTGCCATATCAAACGCTACCCGCTGCTACGATGAGAGTCGCAGTGACGCCAATGACAAACAGTCTCACGGTTAAACCTAGTCATGCTTTAAATTTTTTTCGAAAAAGCTTCACTGAAGGTCTAAAAAAATTTGTTATGAAACTGAAAATCGTAATATTACGGGTGCTGTTTTGAGATGTTTGTGTGTCCCGAAACGGCGAGACTTGCTATCTTCGACAACGTCATGACAGTTACCACTGTTAGTTCCAGTCCTTTCACACCACCGTGACAGTTACAACTGTTCTTTTTCTCCATTAGAGACCTCCTTTCGGTCGAATTTGCTGGTTATCTTGCTGCGAAATTTTGTCCGATTCATCTTGACTCGATGATTAAACAACTCTGAAATACAATTCTCATCTTATCATACGCTGTTTTCATTCAACATATTCACAACAGTTGTGTCTTTATGAAAAAAATATTCATTTTTTCTTACTATCTAAATCTTGCTTCAAGAAGCCTCTAATGACAAGCCTTGTCTGCGATGCTGGCAAGTGGTCTGAGATTACAAATGGGATGCCGACGAGTACAATCTTCACTCCCTCAGCGACTAATCAGATCGGATGTGCTATAGGTACATTATTCTCGCAACATTTACGTTCTGGAAAAGTTCTTCATTTACGAAAAATTTTCATTTCTGAGTTTTTTCAGAGCTGTGGTTTTAAAAACCCATCTCATGAAAAAATTATTACTGCTCGAGCTTGCGAAGAACCATGAGGGTTTTTTCATTTAAAATTTTTTATATTGAGTAGTTGGGCTCCCTCAAAAAAAAGAAAGTTTCCTGAGAAAACATAAAAAGGCCACACTATTTCAAGAAACAGATATAGTAATTTCTTTGTACCTGAAACATGAATACTAACGGAGAACTCCAGAGAGTATTAAGTTTTATAGAGATACATCAATCGACGAAAAGCACACATAGACTTGAATTAATATGGAATAATAAATAATTTGAGATCTCAAACAACTACAATCGACGAGAATAGCGATGAAGCGTCGAATTCTTCTTTACAAAATTTTGTTTCAATTAATTAACTATTAATGAAAAGATTTCATCATTTCTGTGGCTGCACGCAAAATTTGACATATCTTTGATTAGAATTATTCAAAATAAAATAAAAAGATTATTGGTGGAAAATAAGATTTAGTGCTTCAAAGAACTTTTTTTACAAAAAACAATCATTCCGCGGAGTCTAAGACCTCTGAGTCTGAAAGCATATCTTTTAACAATTTCAACTTTGTTTGGAGTTAGCCGAAAATTATCAGAGTAAACAAAGCAGTACACTACTAATAACAGATCACTTATTTTCAATATTATGCACGAGAGCCTAGAGTAAAAATTTCTCCATGAGTAGATAAAACCTCGATCTAGCAAGGATGCCTCCTTTGGAACCTGGGAGAAATTGGAAGGAAATACTTTCAATGCATGTTTTTTGTTGTTGTTTGAGGCGCGAAGCTTCGACGCCGTAGCGAAAACAGAATCTTTGAAGAATAGTTCTCTCTAAATTTTTGGAGTCAGAAACCAAACATGGAGCCAATTTTCTGATTACTTCTTTTTCAGAAGGGTTTTTACTCAGGATTAAAAAAAAGGGTTTTTACTCAGAAACCAAATGAAGTGCGTTGCTCTTAAAAAAGTTTTTGGGAAAAATTGAACAGGAATCAGTTATGCAATTCATCAGAGTAGTACGATTACATCCACTCAATCCCAGTAGGCTTAAAATCCCGAAATCTAATAGACTACCAAAAATTTCTCCTTGGTAAAAAAATCCTAAAGAAAAATTAACGGAAACATGGTAATTTCGACAGCCCTGTTTAATTGTATGCCTAAACTGAAAAAGTTTTCTCATTTAGAAATTTCATATAATATTCTATGGAAGAGCATAACAGTTTTAAACTCACTTTTCTGGTTGAGGGTCCGTTTTTAGAGTTGAGTAACAGAGTAAGGACTGTGAAGAGAGTGTGAAGTAAAGTAGGTTCTTGTGTGACAGAGAGTGTGAAGTAAAGTAGGTTCTAGATTCAACAAACCAACACAAAAAATTTTTCGAGCTGTAGTTTGAACAAATTTTTACATTTAACTATACTAAACGTTAGTTTTAGCGTATGCATACAATAGCAACAACAACTTGAAAAAATTGCTTTTTTTCATTTGCAGCCGCTTGTCCGATGCTCAGAGTTTATACGGCGCTTCCCGGTAATTCGATGCGAGTCACAGTGATGCCAATGACCAGCGATGCCACGGTTAACTTTTCTGATACTCCAACTTTAATTTGAAAAAGATACCTATAGATCTACGAACACAATGAGTAATTAGCTTGGTTTTATTATAATTTAACGGCTGCTTTTTCCAGATGTTCGCTTGCACTGCAGACTCCACACTTACTTCTTGGAACGGCCAAACTGTTTTTACTGATGTTAGTTCCTTTTTTTTTTTCAAAACGCCGTAGCAGTTAGTGTCTTTATGTTACTCTTATAAAAGCTTGAGCAAAAGTGTTAAAGTCGGTTATCTTCTTCCAACATTCCGATTGTTCTGACATCCGAAATGAAGCTAGTCATTTAGAGTGAAGTATTCCGATCTTTCAAATTGCAATTATTACTTGCCGCGCGATGATTGGAGAACTGTAAATTCTATATTTCATTCTAAGTTACTCATCTGCTTTGCTGCTTACTTTCGTAATTTCATCACAATAACCCTATCTTTAACTCTAAAATATTTGAGCAAAAAATGAATCAAAAACACAAATGAAATAAGATATATTTTTGATACTACGAGTTACTATCTCTTTCTTCAAGAAACCCGCAATGACAAGCCTTGTCTGCAATGCTGGAATGTGGTCTGAGACAACAAATGGGATGCCGACGAATACAATCTTCACTCCCTCAGCGACAAATCAGATCGGATGTGCTATAGGTACATTATTCTGGCAGAATTTACTTTCTCGAAAAGTTCTTGAATGACGCATTATTCTCGTTTCTGAATTTCATTTTTAAAAAACTCAATACTGCTCGAGTTTGCGAAATACCATGAGTGTTTCTCACGAAATTCTCCCGAGCAAAAATCAACTTAAAATGTTGGCCATACAATTTCAAGAAACAGAAATATTAACTTATTTGCTGAAACATGACTACTCACGGAGAACTCCAGAGCGTATTGAGTTTTATAGAGATATAGTCAACCGAAAGCACACATAGATATGAATTAAAATGAAGTAATGGATAATTCAAAATCTCAAACATTTACAATCCACGAGAATAGCGATGAAGCGTCGAATTCTCCTTGACAAAAGTTTGTTTCACTTAATTAACTATTGATGACAAGATGTTCACATCAATGCTTTCTCAAGTGGCTGCACGCAAAATTTGACATCTCTTAAATTAGAATTATTTAAAATAAAAACATTATTGGTGAAAAATAAGATTTGGTCAGAAAAACTTTTTTTAAAAAACAATTTTTATTAGGAAAATGATTCCGCGGAGTCTAAGAGCATATCTTCTCACAAAGATTTCAACTTTTTTTGGAGTTAGCCGAAATTTATCAGAGTAAACAAAGCAGTACACTACTAATAACAAAGCAGTACACTACTAATAACAAAGCAGTACACTACTAATAACATATCACTTATTTTAATAGTATACACGAGAGCCTTGAGTAAAGAAATTCTCCATGAGTAGCTCAAACGTGCTCGAACTGCCCTGATCCAACCTACTCGACGACATGTCCACGCATTATTGGTAGATACTGCGAGCCGGCAGCTGCTTTTATGAAAGGTATTGCGGCCGGGACGGTATGCACGCAGTATTCATGCACCCCCGCCGGATCCCGTCTTTATCGCGTTAGCGTTAATTTTTCTTACAAGCAAACTTTTCTGATGAAGTTAACCTAATAATTGCCCAGTTCTGGCCTACGGAAGTATCTTCACGAAAAACAAATAGCTGTGACGCATCAAGTTGAAGTTATTAAACAAAAAGTCATTTTCATAGTCAGACAAAGAGCTCTCGTAGAGTAGAGACTACAATCAGGCCCCCAAAACAACAACAATTATCTAAAAAAAACATAGAACATTTGTTGAGGCCAAAGCAAGAGTGAGTGATGAATATTAAAATGGAAAGGTTGACCATGGCATGGCGTCAATTCAGCGGAGAGTCGTTCGCAAAAAAATACTTTTACGATTAACACTACAGACATAAAAAGATAAATCTCATTTATAAAATCGTTAGAGAAGCGTTTCAATGAATTCTCTCAAAAAAGAAAAAAATATTGTTTTCAGATTGTAGAAAACACGGCCGCACCCGTAGATGAAAGCACTCTAACTTGTTCAACGATGGGATTCAGTTCTGGGAATGGCTTGATTATACAACCACCTGTAGACGTAACTTGTGCTACTCGTCAGTTTTTTTAAACAGCGTTTTTTAAAATAGTAATTATGTGTTTGAACTATGTGATATTCTCCATATGTCTAAACGTGTAGTCTACTCAAGCGCCAAGAATCCACAGTTTGGGAGAGCACACAAAAAAGATTATGAAAAATATACCTCATTTTTTTAGTCTTACTATCCATACTTTGAAAGTAATGTATGCTGAATATACTTTGAAAGTATGCTGTCTATACAATGTAAGTATGCTAAATATAATAAAAAAAAATACTAAAAAAGTAATAAAAAATATAATAATATTGAAAGTATGCTTGTCTATACAATGAAAGTATGCTGAATATACTTTGAAAGTATGCTGTCTATACAATGACTAGCGTCCCCTTTGGGGACGCTGTTCACTCTCTTGTTAGCCAAGTAATTTCATCACCCTAGTCAGATCTGCTTTTTTTCACTACTTTCCTGGCTAGAGACATCAACTGTTTTTTACTTCTACTTTTTTCCCTGCCTCAGGCAGCTTCGCTGCTTTCGTTTCCCCACTTCTATTCTTCCACCTGCCTCAGTAAGCTTCACTGTCTTTGTTCTTCTTCTTCTCCTTTTCTTCCTGCCTCCGTCAGCTTCACTGCCTTAGTTTTTCTGCTTCTCCTTATTTCTCTGCCTCAGGCAGCTTCCCTGCCTCAGGCAGCTTCGCTGCCTTCGTCTTCCCACTTTAGTTATTTTTAACGGCATGAACATTAACCATGTGATGAATTGCTGCCTTCGATCTCGTTCTTTAGCTCCGCCTCAGCCTACTTATAGAAAAGCTGAAAAACTGGTAAACGGCTTTCTAAAAACCACTTCTTTCCCATCGAGGTGGAGCGCGTCCGCTCCCGAAAGAATGCGAAACAGAGAACTGAAATGTTTAAATTATAAAAAAGTTACTAAAAAATCCTCACACTGTTCAGTAATAAGCCGTGAAATATGAGGAATACGGAATCGAAGGATAGCATAGTAAAATTACGTAACTACAAGAAAAGAGAATTAAACCATAGAAATGAAACGCTTACCTGAGGAAAAAAGGGGCAATGAGTGAAAAGCAACTTAGGAAGCTCGATGAAATTTTATGGTCGATTTTCGTTGTCACCAAGAAAAATATTTAAAAAACTCATTCGTGGTTATATGGTATGAACAGTGAAATATATTTCTTTAAAACGAACCCTATCTATACAATTTCATAGACACAATCTAACTTCATAGCAAAAAAATAGGCTCCTTTATCAATTCCTCCCGACCTGTCACCCCAATCTCATTGACTGTAGACATCAGATCAAGATATCAGAAAGTACAAGCCAATAGGAAACATAAGTAGGTAGAGCCAACAAAAGATAATGAAAGGAGTTACTAAAATGGTACTTGTATAGATTGTTGTAAACTCCGATCCTCTGTCCCTTCGCGGAGGAGTCACGGATATTTCTCTCGCGGCAGAGAATATATTTTGACTACTTGTTCTATAAGGTTGCTTTCCAAAGCCGTATGATCTCGTTTCTAAGCCGTACGGCCTCGTTAGCAAAAATTTCACTTATGCCTGAGCGACAGAAAAAAACACTGAACTCCCAAAGTTAAGTGCAACCCCCTCAAGTGAAGTGCATTCTACCCTCAAGTAAAGTACGCCTCTCCTCCCCCCTTCTCCTCCGAGGTTGAAAAAAAAACCAACAGTTCTAAAAAAGCTTTAGGGATGCAAAGTTTTAGACGTAAATTTTTGGCACACTAACCCATTTTTATTCCGGTTTCCCTCAATCTTGGCCTTCCTCTTTTTTCTCATCTTTCGATCTCCATGAGATCGGAAGATGATCTCCTTGAAAGGCTGAAATATGAAGCAAATTTACTCTTTAAAAAAATTTCTCACAAGAACGATGAAATTCCTTTTAGTTCAAAGTACGGCCCATCTAAGTAAAGTGCGGCCTCCCCTATGTAAAATAGTGCCGAGTTATCATATAGAATAATATAAAAAGAAAATCATTTGAAAAAATTCTGCACTTTCGTGAACGAAGAAGTTCTCTAAATAAATCGGGTACTTTTTTACTTCGGTGTAGGCTCCTACCCCTCTTCCCACTCGGAAGCGGAGTCACGTATTTAAAACTAATGGCAGAGGGATTAGAGAGGGAGAAAAAGAGAAAGAACAGGAGCAACATTGTGCAGCAAAATGCAAGGGGAAAAGCCTACAGCAAAGTTAAAAAGTGCCATAAATCGAATGTATTTTGTTCATTTTACGTTTTAAAGAGAATTTCTTTTATTGAAAAAAAATTCATAAGAAACTATAAATTCACGAAAAAAGAAAACAATTGATGTAGAAACATTTTTTTTCTGTATCTTCATTTGTTCTTAAATTTGATTTAAACTAAAATTTATGAAAAGGGCTCATAAGAGTTCATGTTTTACGCGAATTAGTCTAGTGTTCAACGAAATGAAAGCAAATACTCATAAAAAAAACCTTTATACAGAACATACGAAAAATAGTATTTCTGAAGTAGAGTAAAAAAATAGACAGTTCTTTTCTTAGCATTGGGGCCAAAATGTTAGAAGACGCAACCTAAGATGAACTCAGGGGTAAATTATACCCTAGTATATTGTAGACCTAAGTTCAACTCAGTTCTGTATTCAGAGACACGACGGGTGAGGGCGTCTCATCTTTCCTACTAAACTTTAGTATAAAGTTTACCCTAAAGTCTACTATCTGAATTCCATTTTGGCGAGACTACAACTTAGCATAAAATTTACCATAAATTTTAGTATAAATTTTTGTCTCTGAATACGGCCCCCGGTCGGTATTGGTTGCTCGTTTTTCGTATATATAGTTTCTCTACTAATTTTACCAAGAAATTTTTTGAGTAAATTTTTTGCGAAGGATAACATAAAGTGAGAGGTCCAGAGAAAAACTGTCCGCAGAGATGCTTATTCGTCTATAATATATAGAGAGGAAAAGTATGCTAAACATACTTTAAAGGTATGCAGTCTATACAATAAAAGTATGCTAAATATACTTTGAAGGTATGCTGTTTATAAAAAGAAAGTATTCATGGGTTTTTAGTTTCTTGGGTTTTTCGTTCAAAATTATTTTTCTTTTTGTTTTTTTTTTCGTGTTGTCTTGCTTTTGCAAGGTTTTCCATTTATTTTCACATCAATGTTTTTTAACAAGCAAATCGAACACTACTTTCGAGAAATTAAAATTATTCGTCAATCTTTCCCGGAATGAATGGAGAAGTTCAAGAGCACAAATGAAAGGCTGAAAGGCACCTGCAAAATAAGTGATAAAAACGAGGGCATCCGTGAAGTCTCCCGGCTATTCAGGCACTCATGAGCGAAATCTTTAAAGAAATCAGCACCCGGGATAGTACCAGAGACAATATGTAATAAACAAACACGTACTTAATAATTTCATTATTAACCCTATGATGACAATCTGGTTGGAAAAAAACCGATAATTTTTTTTCTCTCACAACATTCTCAAACGCAGAACTTGATCGTCATTGACGGTCAAAACAACGAACTCAGAAAAACCAAATCACATCAATTTTGAAAGCAACAAGACCGAGAGATGCCGTTGAAAAAGTTTCAGAAAAAAATCAAACAGCTTTCTAGAGACGTAAGTTACTGTTACAGGTTGGGTCTCTTTCCCAATCCCATAAAAAGTTCTAAGACCTTCATACAGTCTCCGGATTCTTTTATCGTATTGTAGATCCACCATCCGGGAATGTACCAGAGACAATATCAAGACATGTAGTAAACAAAAACATACTTATTAATTTCATTATTAACCGTATGATGACAATCTGGTTGACGAAATCCGATAGAATAGAAGGCAGTGTCTTCAACAAAAACCTAGTTTATGCTGCTCGCTGCCCCAGAGAGTTACCAACATAAATTTTATGATGTTGCGAACAGTTTTTTTTCAAATGCTAACCGAATTTTTTTGTCGCTCAAAACTAAAATTGCCTTTGAGTGCATTTTTCACGAAAGTACTCGGGCGGTTCTGGTGATCGTGGCGGTCAAATGCAATTTGGGAAATAGAACTGTTGATGAACTCAAGGCTGACTCCATTTCCAAGGAATTATTACAAAAGGAAGTTCATCTAAAACTGGAGCTAGTAATTGCGCTTGATATGATGCAACTATGGAGGAGCAGAACAAACAAAAAACCTGTCGTTTATCCTCTCCTTTCAGTGAATCATGCATTGAGTCTACCCATAAAAAACCACTTTGAAAAAAACCATACAGTGAACGTTTACATATTCTTAGTAAAGAAACCAGATGAAATTGAAAACAAACAGAAGAATATATCTCGATAAAAACATAATTTCGATTAATACCAAAATCTCTCAGTTCACCGGATCTGAGAGATTTCGGTTGATCATTGACGCATCCGCCGGTGCGGCGGATGCGTCAATGATCAACCGAAAGGCATACATACTTTCAAGAGTATTTCATTCAGGCTTTGATTGTATGCCTCTCTAGCATACTCTCATACTTACGCCCAGGAATACTTTCAAAGTGTTACTATTCATAAAGCACATGAATGTCTTTTTAGCATACTTTCCCAAAATCATAATTTTTTGTGTGAGTGAAGAAGTTTTGTGCACGTGACCGTACATCAAGTTGTTTTTTATTCGTGACCGTACACCACTTTAATACCACAGACGTTTTTTTTTATTCGTCTAAATTTCCGTTTTCTAGCCCTCTTTCAAGGTTTAAAACCGTAATCCTAAATAAGAACATAATTTTTTTTACAACAATTTGTTTTGTTGAGAAACAGAAATTTTTGCATCTCTGCTAAAATGCGAAATGAGAACAAACGAGTGTATGTGATACTGCTGATTGATAGACCGAGACTCTCAACTGCAACCGTACAATTCATCCTACATCAGATCATTAACGACAGCGTAATGAATATGGTAGTCTCGGTGCGCCCTGATTCAGTTGGCTGCATTTCTCGACACTCCGGATGTTTAATATGAAGAAATGTCAGCAGTTGGCTAAAATTTTGTCCTTTTGAAACGAAAGCGTCTAAGGCTGGACTCTCAGCACAATCTTCTACGCCTTGAGCGAAAAAGCACCTCATCCAACAATTCAACCAGGCTGAGTCTTTCCCAACATTTGAGTGTCACGGAAAGAATTCAATTGGTAGATACTCTTCGATGTTCGGGATGTTCGCGATGAATGACCGTTTATAATCACAACGAATCTGTCGAAAGGAAACAGTCGCAGCCCAATTACAACGTGGTTTGAAGTGGATTAAGTGCCGATGACGAAAACTTAATTATTTTTTTCCAATTCCTGTGTCAAGGTCACATTGGACTTACACGATTAAAAATCGGTTAGATTCGGGAAAGGTTCACACCCAAACTCATTCAAGGAGAGCTCATCCAACCTTGTAACAGGAATGAGCATTTGGAAGACCCAAGCATGGCCCTTTCGATTTCATCGACTTGCTCAGACGGCCTCCCAGCTAGTATCATTCAGATTGGATAACCTTCAAAGTTCTAGAAGTCATATGGGGGGTTGGAGCTACAGCTCAATCCAATTCCAACCCACTACTTGCGGCTTCTTCTGAAGCCAAGGATGAAACCGACGGCGATTATGTGAGGTCAAGTACATCCGGACACGAGAAGCTTTCAAAGGACTGCGTACGTATTGGAGGCGGCCATGTTCAGTCTTGTTGAACATATCGGTTCTCAATAAAGATATTTGAATGGCATTTCTTGGTAATTTCATAGCTTAAAGTATCAAGTAATTGATTGTATTGTTTGTTTTTTGGTTGTTTTTGAGGGAACATGTACATTTACTATTCATAGTAGAACATGCTTCAAACGGCTCTCAAAATTGCTCACAAAGAAACAGAAGCCGAGGAGCTTGATAGCTACCTATTTTTGTCGCCTGTTCACAGTATTTTCAAAGTATTGGTATTTGAGCGTTGAACTGCGCTAGCTGCACGGCGCTCATGGTCACGCCAGGGGGGACCGTCGTTCCCACACCAGCCACTACTGTTGATCCGACTACCAACCTGTGCCCCCCATATACGTGTGCGGCACCGAATTCGTTATTAGTGTCAACGGTAAAATTTTAAAAAAAATAATTCCGTGAATTTGAGTATTTTGTTTAATAAAAAGTTTTTTTGTTCAAAGCTTTTTTTTCGGGGGATGCTTCAGTGAGAATGCAATTGAAATAATAGCAGGCGGGGATGACGCGACCGGTCACGATGCTCACTTGTGATGGAAAGAGCCCGGGAATGATTTTGGATGATAAGAATATGGCCGTGGCAGCCGGGTCGACAGCTGCTTGCGGCAAGTTTATTTCTTTCAAAAGAATATCCTCGCTTTCGCCCTCTCTGTCTTTGACTCTCCGTTCCATTATATTTTCAACTCTCTTATTTTATAACAAACTAATCAAGAGTCAACTGAATGAGTGTGATTCAAGGAACGTGTAGTTGTGTTGCGCCGCCTAAATCGAATCTATGCCCACAGGGTGATGTCTGCTTGCCTCCATCAGTATACTCTTCATGCATCATCTCCTGTGACGCGGGATTCACCTTGAGGGCCCTTGTAAGTAACTTCCTCACGGTTTGAATCTTTATTTGTTGGGCTCGGTAATATATTGAAGTGTTCTACGGCAATATATGTATGTATAGAGCTGAGAAGAGTTATAGAGTTGAATAGAGCGTTATATGGAGGCATGATCGGTAATATAAAAGGTTATTCTACGACATCTGATTTTTTTCTTGTTTTCTTTTCGTCTGAGTTGATGTGACTTTACCCCAAAGCTTTCAATGTTTTCCCTGGCACCACAACTTCATCTAACTAATAGTTATAATCCCTACACACCTTTAGTTTTATTCATTTTCTTACTACAATCAAAGAGGGCTTCCTATGCTTGGACGCATTTGTAAGACGTCATGTATAGCTATCAAGCTATCCAAGTGATTTAGTGCACAAATTCAACTTTTAGAGTGAACGCTTTTCTCGTACTAAAATAGAGTTCGATTAGGATGCAAAAGTCAGATGCCGTATCGTTAAAGTTTCTAATCGATGTTTCTTCAGCCGACTGAGAAAAATCAATTTCTATTCTTCAGACTCTCCAAGGACTGGTCGCAGTGATGGGCAACCAGCTATTATGCGGTGGTACTACATACACGCCTATTGACATGACCGCACTCGTGACTTGCTCTGGAGGTAAAAAAATTGACACGTCTGTGTTTGTTTAGATAAATGAACAAGGATTCTTTGTGAGTATAATGATTTTAGATGATTATAGTTCAGAAAACTACAAATAGAAACTGTTTTGACGGGATAACAGGTTGCTCCTTTCTCAGATACCGTGTTTGAATCAACTCGTTTCTCGCTGAACTCCCGTTCTGCTGAGTTTCTACCCATAGAAATATTTAGCGAGAATTGAACGCATACGAAGAGACATAATGTGTGCATTATCAGAACTTCACAAAATTTCAGAAGAAAAACATTACTTCACTATGTTATTCCTTTTTTTCTGTCAAGAAGCACACTTCTTGCAGCTCCCATTCCGGCCCCGATGTCTGTCGGAATCCGCGGTCCATGTCCGTTAATAAATAATGCTGTTGGTGCTGAATTTATACAGTACTATGGATCAAGTACTATGAAGTTTGCCGCATGCCCGAACGGAGCTATTCGAATTGGAACGGAGAATATTGTGAAAATGACATGCACCACAAATAGTTGGACGTACATGAATGCGAAGGGCGTAACGACGACTTACATGGGGGAAGCCGTCACTTGCGGTTAATTAAATTTTTTTTTCTAGTTTTGAATTTTTTTGAGGCCATTAATCCACTCGAACACCGAAAAAATTTTCTTCAGTTTCTCAGTTATATTTTGAGCATGCTAAGCCTGATTCAGATGAAATTATATTGAAGCAGTATTGAAGCAGCTAAGCCTGATTCAGATGAAATTTGGTTAGACTGTCACACCAAAAAAAAGTTCAACCGGGTCGGTCGAACCCTGTCATCTCCCATCTTTTGTTACGGGATTGCAAGATCGTTATCATATACTTACACCACGTGACCACTATGTTATTCCGTAGAATTGTGCTCTGGCAAATAATATTTTATTTTACGCAAGAAATTTTCATCATTTTTTTTACAAAACTTTTTAATCAATTTCAAAAAACACAGTTTTCAATCAAGAACATTTGTCAAAAACCTTTGGCAATCGCATAGGCATTTATGGTAGAACGAGAGTGGGCGAGAGTTGAGGTAGGGCCCGATCCAGGTTTTGAGTTCCTCTTCATTCTCAAAAGTTTTTCAGGCCACATGGTTCTGCAATGATCGGGATAGATGGTAATCGGATGGAGCCAAATCTGGCAAATATACGGGATGTGGCATGAACTTTTAGCCCAGTTCTGAAAGTTTCCGTACAGTTTTATTCGCGATGTGTGGCCGGGCATTGTCATGAAGGAAGTGAACTTGATTTGTCTTACCGTTCTGAGCGACTATTGCCTCGTTCATTTAATCGATTAAACATCACAGTAAACATCGACGGTGATAGTGTTGTTGCGAGACAAGAACTCTCAGAACACGATGCCGCGTGAGTTGCACCAAACCGAGAGCAAGACCTTCATTGGGTAAAGTTCTGCTTTGGGCGTCGGCTCTGGCTGTTCCTTTTTGTCGAGCTTTTGACGCTTCCGCTTAACGTCAGCTTAGCTCATCCATTACTCATCCCCAGCGACCAAAGTGAACAGCCAAGTCCTGTTGTGTTTTTACGAGAGAAGTTGTGCAGCAGCTTCCATGCGTTGATTTTTGTTTACCTGAGACAATTCGTAGGGAACTCAACTTGTGAGTTTGGGAGCCTTGTCCAACTGATGGCGACCGTTCTCGATGGTAGTGTGAGAGACATCAAAGTACTTCGCCATTTCATAGGTAGTCAGCTTCGGATTACTTTCAACGAGCTGCTGGAGATGAGACACATTGAGATCGTCGGGCGTCCATAACGGTCCTTGTCTTCGAATGACTCTTCTCCGTTTTCAAACCAAAATTCGATGTTGCTATCGCAAAAACAATCCTCACCAAACGCCTGCCATAATTTCCGATGCGCCTCAGCCGCTGTGTCACCGAGCTTGAAAAAGAATATATCGAATGAAAAGTTAATGCAAACTAGGAAAAAACTTAAGACAGCCGTGTTTCATAAAGTAAATTGGGAACATCCCAGAAAAATCTTTAACAAAGGTTTTGAACATTAAAAAAGCGGTGAAAAACAATAGAAAAGCAGGGGAAAAAGCAAGACTTAAAGTTTAGAATCTGCTTCCAAAAGATTTTTTTCTGCTTCTGATTTAGAATAAATGTAACCGAAAATTGGATCTTTTTTTGCCAGGAGATTTCCACGATTATCAATAAATTTTCCGTATATAAAAATCATGACATAATGAAAATTTCAGTCCAATTGCAAGCTACTTGATCGCATCAAGTGTTGCTGACTTTTAACGCTAATTTAATGACATCATAGTTTTTATGGGGAATTAAAACACTGAAGAACTTTCAGAAACGGATATGGCAGCAATGGAAGACGCTTGTTGCAAGTTACCTACTACTTACACTACCTTAATGACGAACGGCAACTGTTTTTTGACATGCTCCACGGAGGGCGACGTTTTCTTTGACGGAGTAGTTAGTTTTCTTTTCTTTTTTTAAATAAAAATTGCAATCAACTTGGAAAATTGATGAAGCGGAAGAACTCAATTCAATTCAATTCAATTCATTTATTCCATGCAAGAACAACAACATGTAATACAATTATGAATGATAGTTCCAATTAGCATGGACGCGTAGGATAGGGAGACAAAAAAAAACAATCATTCATTCAAAAGTGCTGAATGGCATTCAACTAATCCAAACATCATCTAAAAAAAATTATATGAAATAGCTGTCTATAGTTATTTATAATCAGAAGATTGTGTCCTATACATATGTATGTAAATACAAATAATCGTCAATCTGTTACACTCGGACAAGGAAGCACAACTTCAAATGGAATTTTTTTTAGCCTTGTCGCGAAACTTGAAGAACTTTCTATTACAACGATATCTTCCGGGAGGGAGTTCCATATTGCTATTGATCTAGAGACAAACGTAGACAACCTAGCCGGGTAAACGATAGGCAGACGAATTCTGAGAGAGTGCGCTTGTCTTGTATTATACTTGGGGGGAGATAAAATGTATAGAAAGGAAAAACCAAGAGAGCATTTGTTATGTAAACATTTGTGCAAAAAACATGGATCTCTGAATGCTCGACGATATTCTAATGACTCAGTTTTGAGCAGTTTCAATCTCTGAGAATAAGGCAGGCTTACAGTACCACATCTATATAACAGCCTTCTAGTAAAATTACGTTGTACATATTATAAATCGTTGATGAGGTATTTCGTGGTAGGGGACCAAATTTCAGTCCCGTATTCGAGAATCGGTCTAACGTATACATTAGAAGCAAGCATGAGCATTTCGCATGATTTGGTCTTGAAAGCCTTCAGAATAAGGTTTGCAGTAGAAGAGGTTTTTTTTACAAATCTTTTCAATATGAGAATTGAAACGGAAATCATGAGTTAACAAAATCCCTAAACCTTTAACCTGGTTGGTAACAATCAATGGAATATGGTTGATAGAGTAGGGGTGATCATGATTGTTGCCCATGCGGTTCCTTTGACGTTGAAAGGGGGTCCACGAGCTCTCGGTAAAAGCTCAAGCACACAGTCACACTCATTCACTTCTCTCTTTCTCTCTCTCATTCACTTTTTTTTATCCCAAAGGAAAGAATAGAGTAGGGGTGAAACACCGATTGCTTGCCTATATGAAGAACAGTACATTTGGAAGTTGATAGAGTAAGGTTCCACTGAGTGCACCAGTCAAATATATTGTTGACTGCAGTTTGCAAGTCATCTGAATATAAGGGTACTTGAGCTAGCAGCTTAACATCATCGGCAAAAATACTGAAGCGAATAGTAGCAGGGATAACTTTCTTGATGTCGTCAATGAACAGTAAAAACAACAACGGGCCTATTGAAGAACCTTGAGGAACACCACTTAAAACTGAAGCTGGTACTGAGTTGATACCATCGATGATCACTGATTGTTTACGGGAGTTGAGGAAAGAAGAGATAAATTTAAGTGCAGGCCCTACAATACCAAGTGAATTCAATTTAAACAATATAAATCGAATATCTACAGAATCAAAAGCTTTTGAGATGTCTAGGAAAATTACATCAATATCAATACTTGAACTCTGAGAGTGGGTTATGAAGGAATATGATTCGTCTAAAGAAGTGATTGTCGATTGATTAGGTCGAAAACCGGCTTGAAAAGGGGAGAGCAATGAACGCTCTTCAAGATACTTTGAAATAGAATTAACAATAACTTTTTCCATTACTTCAGAAATCGAGCAGGTTAAAGAAATGGGTCTGTAATTTGATAAGATAGGAGGTCCTTTGTTTTTGAGCAGAGGCTTTACAATAGCAAACTTTCACATATCGGGTACGATTCCAGTCATTAAACAGTTGTTGAATAAAATACGCAGAGGTTTCAACAACGCAAATCTACATTTTTTGATAAAAATGTTCGGAATGGAACCGGGTGAGGTATTACATTTATTCTCTAACTTAGAAACAGCCTCGATTATCATTTGATCATCAATTATTTCAAGAGAAAGTGTTGATCGAAGGGAGCTAAAATAGGGACAGCAAGAACATTCTGAGACGGTTCAGAGAAAGTTGATGAGAACTGAGAGGAAAACATTTCAGCTTTTATGGAAGGGTCCGTCACTACCGTTCCACTACTGTCATACAAAACATAGGAATCGTTTTGAGATTTAATACGATTTGTACAATACGAGAAAAACTGTTTACGGTTGCCTTTAACAATCAGAGAAGATTCCTTAGATGTTTCAAAATCATAAAGCTCAGAAGAAAAATTTCTTGACAGGTTTTTACAATATTCGGAGTAAGGAGCAGTAATTGAAACATTCTGAAGCTTATTAAATAAACGTGTAATACGCGCTGGATATCTATTGGAGGACGAATTAGGAACAACAGTTGGCACAAAGCGATCGATAAGGTCACATAGTAGATCAACGATATAGTTGTAAGCTTGATTAGGGTCAAGAGATGATAATGCCAAGGTCCAATCATGACAGTAAATAAAGTACTCAATCATATGCCAGTTTGCCTCAAAATGAAGTTTCATAGGCTTGATTATGTCATCGAATACTTTGGAGGTAATACAATCAAAACAAATATAATTATGATCGCACTGGGATGTGAAGGGAGCAATAACACTAGAAGAAGAGATAATCGGATGATTGCATAAAAGGAGATCAATAATGTTCTGACTTCGAGTCGGCATCAGAATGTACTGAGTGAAATGGTTATCACAACAGTAATTAAGAAATTGAGTAGAAGAATAGCTCTTAGAACACGTCAACTTGTCCCAATCAATACAAGGCAAATTCAAATCACCAACGATTATGAGAGGGACATTGGGAACGGTATTTAAAGAGAAGTATGCTAATAACTCATTCATGATATCGTCTGGGGCACTGGGAGATCGATAAACACACATTTATCTAACCCGAGAAAAATATGAATCTCTGTCACTACATTGTTACTCAACTGTAATAGCTTCACATACTGAAACTGACATCGACGAAATTGCTACTGGACTGAGTCTAGATTGCACTAAAATTGATACACTGCCACCTCTGTTACTGATATTAGAGTTTCTATCAGAACGAAAAACAGAATATGGTTTATTTAAATGTAAAATGACATCAGGTTCACTATCGTGTAACCAAGTTTCTGAAAAGCAAATAGCATTATATTGCGTTGAAGATAATAAATGATTAAGATTGATACAGAACGGAAGCAAAGTATCAATAAAAAAACCGAGATGTCGGAGTAACCATGATTTCATCGCATCACTTTCCTAATTATAATATTTGCAGAACGCGATAAGAACTGTTTCTTGTGTCTCCAACACACCTACTTTTCCCGATAATACGGGCCAAGAAGCAACATTTATGGGCGTTGTGAGCTGTACACGTGAGTTGATACTTTCTCTTCAAGTCGCGCACTTCTTTGTAAGCAGTTGTAAGCAATAAAGATCTCATTTTTCAGCCGACATGTGATGATCATCACCTGTCGCCCAATCTCTCTCTTTCTCTCTATTGCTTTCTCTCTCTCTCTCTCTCTCTCTCTCTCTCTCTCTCTCTCTCTCTCTCTCTCTCTCTCTTTCTTTCTTTCTCTCTCGATGAAAGAGTTCCTCGACTACAGAAAATGGGCATCGCGCGATTCTTCTGCTGCCACCATTATACAAAATCAACGATTGTTCCTCCAATAGATATCACTTCTCACCGAATAAATTACATCTTCAAGTTTCTTGCAGAAACTTTCATTTTTTGCCGTTGTCGATCTCCTACTTTCTATTCAACGACCTTATTAATTAAAACTTCTAAAATGACTCTTCAATTTTCTTATAAATTATTGGTTTCCAACGCCTTGTAATTAAACGTGTGAAAAATTCAAGTTCTGTCCAATTTCTTGTGAATGTTGATAAAAATAAAAAAATTTCGTAAAGCTACTGTACGAAGTTTCGAAAATAACTCTGTGTTACTAAGGGGATGAAAACTGAGTCTTATTTGTTAAAATTACATTCCCTATCTTCTTTCTGGGTTGCTTCTTATTCTTCTTAGCGTTTGTCCCGTCGTAAAGTGGGGTCTGTTTCACACAGAATGCCAGGGTTACTGAGGGGATAAAATTTCAGGTACATTTGTACAAATCTCCAAACCCTATCTTCTCTCTGAGTTACTGAGGGGATAAAAACTGAGCCGTATTTGTTACTGAACCAGGTGTACCTGACTTCAACCGGTTTAACTTAGAACTAGAAGAATTATCATCGATCTTCCATTTCTCTTCTTTCTTAATCGTGAATTCTGGATTTACACTTCACTCATGACACATTCGCTTAATAAGCATGCGTGACTAAAAGAACAAGGCATACGAGCCTTTCATATAACACTATCGCACGGAATAGCATTGTGTCCCCGTGGTGTAATGGTAACACGCACTCCCGGTTTGAGTCGAGATGGCTGGGTTCGATCCCGCCCGGTGGACCAACAGTTTGTTGGTTAGGTAGAGCTGAGAGGCAAGAATACGGATAGTCGATTGAACACAATCATTTTTGAACAGGGGATTATTAAACTTCTACCAAATAATTTTTGGTTTCTAATATATACGTACACAATATGAGTGAAGGTCTTTTTCGCCCCTGAGCCCAGACAGACCTTGAAATTCTCTGGGAGGGACTCATCAGTGAGTGTCCAGAGAGATTTATTCTAAAAGATTATGTGAATGTATTATAAAAAAGAAACAAAAACAATAAAGATGTTCTCCTCTTACTTTTCTTCCGTTTATTCCATTCCTTCACAAAATGTATTATCAATGTTTATGTTCGTCCGATACTCGAGTATGGTATGGAAATTTGGTCACCTGTAACATAACAAAATGGATCAATAAAAAGGTGGTAAATTTTTTATTCAATTTTTTTTACTTTTTAGCTAAAGTTTTTGGCTTTTTTGCCCAGCCCTGGTTCTGATGTTTAGAATATTCAATTCAATTCAGTTCAATTCAGTTCATTTATCCATGTATTCATTTGTGAAAAAGACAAAGAGTTAACGCACAATTGACAATAAACATGGTTTTGGTAAAATGAGTGTAGTCATAGTGAATAAATAAAAACAATAGACAGTAAACTTTTATCATTACAGTGACAGTGTTTTAACGTATCGATATTATAGGTTCAGGTAGAACGGATTCGTAAAGAAGCTCTCTTATTTTCTTTAGAAAAAGTTCTGAGGAAGGGTTTTCGATTATAGTGAACGGCAAATAATTCCACATGGATATCGGTCGAGCAGCACACGTAGAAAAACGTGAAGAAATAATGGTGAAAGGCAACGCAATTCTGAGAGGATTGGAGTTACGGAGAGCTATAAAAAGTGCTGCAATGGAAAATAGTCAGGATGAATCAAAATCTGATAGACAATGCACCTTTTTATAATGAAAGATAAATCTGCAAGCATACGTCGATATCCGAGAGACTCCAAAACAAGCATTTTTAGTCTTTCATAGTAAGCTACATATATTCGAAAGACCGTTTCTGGCTAGAATTCTTCTAGTAAAGCTTCTTTGAACCCTTTCTATATCTTTAATCAATCCGATAGCTGTAGGAAACCAAACGGCTGTAGCATATTCAAGAATAGGTCTTATATAGATCACAAAGGCTTTTTTCAGCACTTCTAGAGATGTAGTCTTGAATGTACGCAGAAACAGATTGGCAATATTAGTAGACTTTTTACACACATTTTCCATTTGTTTCTTACAGCTAGAGTTATTCGAAAAAATAACTCCTAGGTCCATAATATAGCGATGTGTCACTAACACATGGTCATTTAAAAAATAGTCTACAAGCGGATTCTTACCAAAGTGAGAGACATTACATTTAGAGACACATAGTTTGAGATTCGAATCTTTGCACCAATTGGAAATGTTGTCGATGGTGATTTGGAAATAAGTTGAAAACATAGGCACTTCCGTATAAAATTTAATATCATCAGCGTAAATTGCATAGTGAACATTAGGGAGATAACATTCTTTAAATCGTCGATGAACAGCAGAAAAAGTTTGGGGCCAATAGCCGATCCCTGTGGGACTCCACTTATAGGAATAGCCAGAAAGAACGAAATTCACGTTTACAGTTTGAGTTCTTCCTACAAGATAGTCAGCTATCAGAGGTGGACCACAGAATCCTAAACTTTGAAGCTTTTGCAATAAGAGAGTATGGTTCACCGAGTCGAAAGCTTTGGAAACATCCAAGAGAACGACATCAACGGCTTTACCGTGAGATAGGAGGTCAACAAGATATGAATGTGACTCTACCAACGAGATCACCGTAGACTTTTTGCTTCTGAAGCCAAATTGATGCGGAGAGAGGAGATTATTGCTTTCAAGGTACTCATCGATTTGTTTAATCATCACTTTTTCCATGACTTCAGACATTGAACACGTGAGAGATATGGTACGATAACTTGAGAGTTGATCAGCAGAGGATTTTGGCTTGAGAATAGGCTTAACAAAAGAAGTTTTCCAGAGGGAGGGTAAGATTCCGGTCGAAAGTGAGTTGTTAAAGAATATAGAAAGGGGCTTTAAAAGAACGAAACGCAATTTTTTTGAGAACAATATTCGGAATATTGTCTGGAGAAAAGTTACATTTATTTTTCAATTGATTGATTGTCTGTAGTATCATTTCTGTTGTAATACATTCAAAGTTAATTTTTGTTCTCGCTACTTCATTGGGCACAGATGAAACCTGAGTCGATGAACAATATACAGAAGAAAAAAAATTGAGAAAAGGCATCAGCTTTAGATAGTGAAGAAGTTAAAATCTCGCCTAATTGATCTATTATAGAAGGGATTGCTATGTTGCGACCTTTAGTACGAATACGGCATTCGGAATAAAATCGTTTCTTTCAAAACTAGTTTAGCTTCTCTTTTCTCTTATATATTTAGTTCCTTTCTCTAAAATATATTTAGTTCCTTTCTCTAAAATAGCATGCACATAGGTATTGATTTGATGTTATATTAATGTTACCGGTACATATGTAACCTAAATTACTGTCAATAATATCAGGATACTCAAGGCAAATGCAATCATTGTTGAGTATTTCATAATAAAAATCCTGACTTAGATTTTTCAAGAACTTGTTAATTGGAAATATTAATACTGAATGGTTTGGTAAGTGTTTAAACGGTTCGGGACTTGAAAGATTATGTATTACGTCATAGCAGGAGTCGGAAAAAAATTGGCTCAAATGTTTCTTTTTACCCGCAGTCAGCAAGAACTCTGAATAAACTTTTTTTTTAAACAACTCCTTTTTTTGACTCGTATCCAATTTTTTCAAACATAAAAAACTCCAGTTTTTTCCTTCACCGAGAGATTCCAAAAAAGTTGCTTTTTTTGCAGCGCAATTGTTTCTTTTTTGAACCACGTTTCAGCAATACCTCAAAAACATCTTAATCACACCTTGTAGTAACTTCTTTTTTTCTCGATCCATATCCCATTTCTTCAACCACAACTTTCAGCTTTTTTCATGAAAAGGGTCAAAAAATGCTGATCAAATGTTCCTTTTTTTTACGACGGTTGAGCATTATCTCGAATCAAGCTTATTGCCACCTTTTAGCAACTCGTTTTTTTCGATTCGTATCCCATTTCTTCAACCACAACTTTCAGCTTTTTCTCATGAAAAGAGTCAAAAAATGCTGATCAAATGTTCCTTTTTTTTACGACGGTTGAGCAATATCTCGAATCAAGCTTATTGCCACCTTTTAGCAACTCGTTTTTTCGATTCTTGTCCCATTTCTTCAACCACAACTTTCAGCTTTTTCTTTCGTGAAAAGAGTCAAAAAATGCTGATCAAATGTTCCTTTTTTTACGATGGTTGAGCATTACCTCGAATCAAGCTTATTGCCACCTTTTAGCGACTCGTTTTCTTCGATTCGTATCCCATTTCTTCAACCAAAACTTTCAGCTTTTTTCATGAAAAGAGTCAAAAAATGCTGATCAAATGTTCCTTTTGTTTACGACGGTTGAGCATTATATCGAATCAAGCTTATTGCCACCTTTTAGCGACTCGTTTTTTTCGATTCGTATCCCATTTCTTCAACCACAACTTTCAGCTTTTTTTCATGAAAAGAGTCAAAAAATGCTGATCAAATGTTCCTTTTGTTTACGACGGTTGAGCATTATCTCGAATCAAGCTTATTGCCACCTTTTAGCGACTCGTTTTTTTCGATTCGTATCCCATTTCTTCAACCACAACTTTCAGCTTTTTTTCATGAAAAAAGTCAAAAAATGCTGATCAAATGTTCCTTTTGTTTACGACGGTTGAGCATTATCTCGAATCAAGCTTATTGCCACCTTTTAGCAACTCGTTTTTTTCGATTCGTATCCCATTTCTTCAACCAAAACTTTCAGCTTTTTTCATGAAAAGAGTCAAAAAAAATGCTGATCAAATGTTCCTTTTTTTACGACAGTTGAGCATTATTTCGAAACAAGCGTATTACCACCTTTTAGCAACTCGTTTTTTTGTTATTCGTTTCCCATTTCTTCAAGCACGAAATTCAGCTGTTTCGTCATGAAGAGAGTCAAAAAATTATGATAAAATGTTCCCTTTTTACCACGATTTATGTCAAATTAGCTTATTTCATCTTGTAGCAACTACTTTTTTCAAGTCTCACCGCATTTCTTCAATCGCTTTCCTCGTTTTTTTTCAACATGTTCTTTTCGTTTTTTTCTCTTCATGTCCTATTTCCCCTCACCTTAGGACCTAAATCGAACTTTACCTTCAAGGTAAGGTCCCATTTCACTGCTTTTTATGTCTCATGATTTTTTCACAATTCAAAGTGTTCTTATTCTGATCTTGTTTTTGTTGAAAGTGATGTCAAAAAAATGCTATCGGTAACAGCTCAGGTATTCGAGACCGTTGATTGTTTTGAAACAAAATTTTATTTTTTTCCACTTCAAGTTACTTTTGTTTACTTTTCAGATATTTTTCTTCTGAGTTTTTTCCTCAAAGTTTTAACGTACTTCTCAGTGCATTCAATTTCCAAGAGTTTTTTTGTAATTCCGATTTTTAAGCGTGCAAAATTTAGAACTTCATAATTATTAGGCGTTCTTTCTTGATTAATGAAAAAAGTACACTTAAGCAGCATTTTTTGACTTTGTTAAGGACGTAAAAGCTAAAACTCGTGGTTGAAGAAATGAAGTACGAATCGAGAAAAAATTGCTAGAGGGGACAATAAGTTTTTTTGAGATATTCATGAATCATTGTTAAAAAAGGGACATTTGATCATAATTTTTTGACTATCTTCATGACGAAAAATAGCTGAATTTCGTAATTGAAAAACTGGAATACGGAAAAAAGGAACAATTAATCAAAAAAAAATTGACTCTTTCCACGGCAAAAAAACTGAACTTCGTGGTGGAAGAAATGTGGTACAAATCGAAAAAAAACGAGTTGCTAAAAGATGGGAATAAGCTTTTCTTTAAATAATAGGTTCTTCGCCGGTCTAGAATAATCTCATAAGGCCGTATGCATGGAAAACAGATTATAACAATCTGGATTAGTCAAATCCAAGGATTGAAAAATCCAAAAAAGTTAAAAAATTTAGGATTGTGAAAATCGGTATGCATGGATGTCAGATTTCTTAAACTTGGATTATTGTCAAAAAGGACGCGGAAAGACAAGCGTAAGCACTAAAATGCATCAAAATGCACTCTAAAAACTGTAATTGTCGATAACTAAATGCACTCTAAACACTATAATTGTCGAATATCAGTTTTGTTATATAATTACAACACTTTTTCAATTAATTTCGTTGTTTTTGTTGTTGTTATGTTTTCATTGTTTGTTTGTTTAAAGCCGAGTTGAATGTTGAATGTAAAATTTGATGGAATTGGTATATAAAATGTTAATATGAACATTTTCAACCTGTTTTAAATCAATTTTTAGTAATCGTTGTACTCTATTTGGGACTCCTGCACTTTAGCCCTCTCTCCCCCCCTCCCAGAGGTTCCATGGGTCAGTTCAATTGGATCATGTTCTTGATACGGCCTCGTTAACGTAAACTTTTACTAAGCCTAAGCGCTTTCTGATGTAAAAATAACTTTTTTTTATGTAAAAATAACTTTTGAAAATGTAAATGAGTCAGTAGTATGACCCATGGAACCTCTGGGAGGTCTGCACTTCCCACTTCTGCATTTCCCATGGAACCTCTGGGAAGTGCAGAAGTGCAATATACGAAGTAATGATTGAAAAACACGGAGTAGAAAAAAATTAGCCATGAAATAAACATAAAAGAAGCACTAAACAAGAGAACATGCAAAAAAATATGTAAAATTCCGTTCCGTTTTACTTTCAATACACACTTCAAAAAGAGCAACATGAACGGAATGGGTCAAATTGAGCCGAGAATCCTTTCGGATTGCTCGCTAACCCACCTCCGGAGTAGGGTTACGAATTTTGTCGGATTATCTCAAATCCAAAAGTATTATAGCTTCCATGCATACCGGATTAGTCAAATGTGTTTGGATAACTTCTAATCCAAGCTCTTAGTCCTTTTGGATTGCTCCACACATACGGCCTATAAAGACTGTGTTCTCGATTGATACATATAATGCATTTGAAACAGTTATTCTAGGAATCGCTCATTATATTTTGAATTCCAAATTCAAGCCGCCCTAACAGACGTTTTTACCTCTTTTTTTTTACTTCAGAAAGTGTCACACCTTGGTGTTGAAACTGATCTATTTGATTTCCGGAATCAGCATTGCGATAAAGTACTATCATTGCAGCTTAGTCTCACCGTTTAGTTTTCTATTCTCCTCTGCAACTAAGGTAGCTCAGATGCTGAAAATCAAACCGTCGTCCCACAATATCAACAATCTACAGAAATGCTGACGAAGTTTCGAAAAACAAAATCTTAACTCATCTTATTTAAAAGTTTTTAAGAGAGATAGAGGAAGATCTAAAGGAAACGAAGAAGTTAGATAAGAGATTCATTCGTTCATTCATTCAGATAGTAATAAAAAAATAGAAATTGAAAAAAGCGAGAAAGAGCACACAGAAAAAATTGATCACAAATTATAAGGTTCAACGAATATTGATCACATTTTGAACATTTTTGGTTGCGCTGAGAGCGCAAAAACTGAACAATATATATTTATCAGTATGTTTTACCTAAGCCGTATTTTAATTTTTCATTTCGACTGATATGGTTGAGGTTGAGTATTTTACTTCACATATATTTTAATTTCAACAAAGAAGATTTCGTGTTTTGCACCAAAAAGTTTCATTATTGACTTTTTAAAAAGCTTTTTTTGTGTGAAAACTTCGCAAACTTCTATGTAGTGGTCGGGGAATAATAATGTGGTTTGTTTTACAGTAAACTTTAAGTTTCACAGTAACCTGTTTGTTTTACAGTAAACTTAGTTTTAATAGTATTGTTATTCATAGTTAACTTCAAAAGCATAATTCCATTGCATTACGTTCTTCTTTTGTGAGGTTTTCTGTCCAAGCTTCTATTATCTGAATTTATTCTAATCAAAATAAGTTGTTAAAGAATATTTATTGTTCCGCGTTTTTACATGATATACTAAAATGACGAAAAAGGTTTCCGCACAGCTCTATTAAAAAAAACTTTGAGTTTTTTTGAGTTGTTTTTGACAATACAAGAAAAATTTCCACTTGGTTTCAACAATTTTGAATCGAAATCGGATGTATTTTCTCAAAAAAAAACTTCATTGAATATTTTCTCAGATATTCGTTTACATTGCTTCTGCTAAGTTCGCTATTATTATATTAACTAAATCGAAGATTGGTTGTTTTTCGAAACGTTTAGAAGGCAGCTCTTGGGTATTTTCTTGGATTGCTGTGGGCCAGAATAGAATGAAACTGAACTGCTGCAAATAGTTACCTTCTTTCTATATTGAAATGGAACAACCCTTTACATGTTCTAAAAAAAGCTTTTTAACTTCCTTAAATGTTGAATTTTTTACGTGTCTGGACATTAAGTTCGATTGAATTTATCTCTTTGAGTAGAGCCTTGGTCCGAAGTTATTGAAGAGAGATCTCTATCAAATTTTTATTTCTCTCTAAATTTTGATTTTTTCCGTGTGTTCACAACTTAGATTGTATGTTTTTTTCAGTTTCTAAGTCGTTTTCGTTAAGTAAAGTTTTGAATAGAGTTCTGTGAATTTCTGTGGGACTATGGTAGCTACACTTGCTCTGTGGTACTATGGTAGCTACACTTGCTCTTATACCGTAGCTTGGGAAAATTTTATACAATTAAGTTAGAATTTAAACATAAAATTGACCCTTCTGTTTGTGTTCATTGAGATTGTGATGAAAGATTCTCCTTTGATTATTCCGATGACGATTTTATCATGCTTGTTGAAATAAAAAATTTTGTTGATTTAAAGTGTTCATGCATTCCATATAAACACACAATTTCTTTCAATTTGAAAAAAAAAAGCCAAGGAAGGCTATGAAAAACAAGAACGAAATAGCTCGCAAGTTATGGGCGAGGTTCAATACTGCACAGTTTTTGCGTGTTTTTTTTGCACTCATCCTCGCCATATTCAGAAAATAATTAAATATCGTAACTCTCTGTTTCACAATATCGACGATTCTAATACTCGTTCTCTTTACGAGAAAGCTAGTAAGGATCTACTGAAGCAGATAATGAAATGAACTAGGCATTGTGAGAAGAAAGCCCCCTCAAAAACCTCTCGAAGCTTAAACCAACGGGTAGCAAAGGCTCAGATGGTGTCCCTCAGATTGTCCTCAAGAAATGCGCTAAGTCTCTTGCACTTCCTCTTTCCCATATTTTCAAATATTATATTATCTGTGGTCAAATACCGTCTTACTGGCAACATTCTCTGGTGACCCCTATTCTGAAACCAGGTAAGGAACCTCACTTGGTGTTCTCCTATCCTCCGATTTCCATCCTTTCTCCCTGTTCTAAAACGTTGGAGCGACTTGTTAGAGCTTTCATAATCAATGATATATCCGAACACTCTATTATACCCATCAATCAACATGGGTTTAGGCGTGGAGCGTCCACAGTAACCAATTTATTAATATGTGAAGATGATTGGACCTCTTCGTTAGCAAAAGGTATTTTAACGGATGTCATCTACCTTGACTTCCCTCGTGCATTTGATAACATTAGTATAAGTAAGCTTTTGTCGAAATGCAAACATTATGGAATTACTGACCCACTCCTTTCTTGGCTTGAGTCTTTTTTTAACTAATAGATCTTTCTATGTGCGTATGGGTGAAGTCACTTCTGATCCAATGAATGCCACATCGGGTGTGCCCCGAGGGTCTGTCCTGGGGCCACTTCCTTTTAGTCTGTATATATCCGATATAAATGAGGTACTAGAGAACTTTCCTAATATTCGTCATCAAGCATACGCAGACGATCTCAAGATTTATGTTTCTTATGATAAGAACTCATACGGCGAACGAACTCGATACCTGCAATCAGCATTAGATTCCGTATTTGATCTCTTTCTCCATCCAAGTTTCTCCATCCAATATTCACATTGGAGGTCGATCTCTATATTCCTCATACTATATAAATAATGTTTCCATTTCATGTGTGTCTCAGATACGTGACCTAGGCATACAAATAGTTTCTTCTTTGTGTAGGAAAGAGGCTGTAGCAGCCGAGTTAAAAAGGCATCGAAAGCAATGTATGCTATGCTCCGTGCGGTAACTGTTAATGATCCTGGCATACTGGTCAAGTGCTTTAAAACTTACGTAATGCCGCACTTGGACTATGCTTCGAATATATGGAATCCATACCATGCAAGAGATCGTAATAATATAGAGAAAGTTTTGAGGAAATTCACTCGCATAGTTTACCATCGATGTTTCGCAAATGAAGTTAATACGTGGTCTCTTCCTTTTTACCCCAATCGACTTGCCCGCCTTGGATTCGTTCCTCTTGCCGAGAGGAGGTTATTTTCTGACTTAGTTATAGGTTTCAAGATCTTTCATGGACTGTCCATAATAGATAAAAGACGGTTTTTCAAAGAGACTATTCCAACGCGTACTAATATAAATGGCTTTTTAGTTCAGAGTAGTAAGAATACAGCTAGAAATAACTGTTATGGAATGCGAATATCTCGCCTTTTCAGCAAGCTACCTCGAAACTTGATTAATAGTATGAACCTGAAATATTTCAAGTACCAATTAAAAAGTGGTCTTCTATCTACTCTCCTCTCCTCATGAATTCAGAACTAAACTTCTTTTTTTGTCGTTCAAATCGCTGTATATAGGTTTGTTTGTTTTTTTCCCGTTCAATTCGCTATATAAAAGTTTTGTTGTTGAATCGCTTTTGTAATAGAATTTATTCACTTATTTGAAAATATATAAGCTAATCTATTCTTTCCTCGTTTTCAATTGTGATTAAATTTATGCGTTTTTGCATCGAAAGATGTAGATAAAAAACATATAATATATATGTGAACAATATTATTGACCACAAGTAAACAGTTTCGCAGTTTGCGAATAAGGGCTAGGTTTACTACAAACTGAACAATATAAAGAAGAATAGCCACATCGTCCTCTTTATATTGTTTAGAAAATGTATCAAAAGTGATCAAATTTTCTCTGTGTGAGGAAGAAGAAAAAAAGGACGAAGATTTTTTTTGGTCTTTCCATTACTGACTCAGCTTTCTTAGAATAATTTGTAAACATTTTCCATTGATGCAATGACTTATTTATGAGTGTAATAACTTCCTTTAAAAAGTTTAATCGAAATGCTGAAAGTTTCCAAATTTCTTCCAGATTCGCATTCTTTTTTTTCAATTATAATATTATAGTAGAGCCTGAGACAGCTCGGCAACGTGAAAAATGCAAAGTCTGAGATTGGACTTATTTCAAAGTTATAGTCAGATGTCGAAAACTCATATTCAAAAGATGGAGAGCGTGGTTTGCTCTAAAAAAACACAATTGTTGATTTTTTTTTCTTATTTCGTGGATGCGTAATTTCCTAAGTTGAGACAGTTCTATTAAATTGAATGCTTAAACTGATAACAACACGAAATTCAAAGATCAGTTGACAATAAGGCCAACAAAAATTATCGCTGAATACCTTGCAATACGACTAATATCAAGTGAGAACAAAACAAAGGGTTCTAACATTTTCTGACGATTTTGACCTCCGAAAAAGTTATTAATAACAATTTCGTTAGTTGCATTGAGTGGAAAGTTTTGCAAAAGGTCTTCAAAAACACTTCAAACGTGAATGCTTCACATGACCCTTCTGCCTATTCACTCCCGACAATCCACTTCCGAAAAGCCACACGAAGCCACAATTCACTACACGGCAATACACTCCAGAAAATATACGTTCGAGACTATTTACTCCACACAAATTACTCCACGAAAATACACTTCATGACAAATCACACCTATGAAGACTCTCTCCACAACTATTAACTTACGCGACTATTCATTCTCGACTTTCCACTCCTGAAAATTCACCGCAACATTTTGTGCTCACCTGACACCAGAACGATGCATTTTCATGATATAAAGGATTTTTTCTATAGATCAATTTGAGAGTGGTATTTATAATTTTTTATTTCATTTTTTAGATGTTTTTTTTTCCATCGAGAGGCACTTCATTTCAGAGCGGAACTATACATTTCTCATATATCGGAGACCGGAGGCCCTTCGATTCTTTCTAAGCATGCTTTAGTAACTGTTGCTCCTTCCGAAACACACGTATATAGTATATAAATATATATGTATATTTGTTGTTGTTGTTGTATATACACTTACTCTGAAAGCAAAAAAAAATTACTGAGAGAAAAGAATTTCCTCGAAAAGTTCTCGTTCTTCTCGTTTCTTTCTTTTCATATTTCAGTTCACCGCTTTCTAATTCTCATGCTTCTTTTCGTTAATCAAAAAAGAATTTTTACTCGATTTGTTTCATCACCAGTAATTTGTCAACAAAATTCTTCCAGTAACAATTCGGCCATTGAAGAATGTACAAATTTTCGAAACAAAACTGTGTTTCTGTAGCTTTTTAGAATTTGTTTTTTTTTAAATAGTTTTGTTTTGCTTCTAGTTCTAGTTGTTTTCTGTAATTATTTTCTTACTTTCAATGATTTTCTTTCGTGTGTGTGAAATAAGAAACTCTTTAATGTTTGGGTGGTCTTTCTAAACGGATGAAAAACACATTTAAGCAGCATATTTGGACTCTCATTGTGACGGGAAAAAACGGGAATTTATGGTTGTAGAAATGGGATACTAACAAGAAAAAAGATTTGCTATAAGGTGAGCTTATCCTTGAGATATTGCTGACTTGTGACTATAGAGAGCAATCCGATTGTGCAAGACATCAACCTGAGCAATAATACATTCTACAAGCTAGCAAATTGTTGTGTAGTCGCTCTTTCTCTCTTGTTTTATCTCTCTCTCTCTCTCTCTCTCTCTCTCTCTCTCTCTCTCTCTCTCTCTCTCTCTCTCTCTCTCTCTCTCTCTCTCTCTCTCGCTTTCTAACTCTCCTTCTCTTTCTCTCCAAATTTCTTTCTTTTTTCTCTCACTCTTTCTTAATCTCTCTCTTTCTCTATCTCTTTTTCCTCTCGCTCTTTCTTGGGCTTTATCTTTCTCATTCATCAGAAGTCGTGTTTTCCTTAAAAATTTGAAATAATGGTTTCCTTTTAAAAAAAAGCAATTTTAAGGAATGGAACTTTCTCGTAATTACAATAATTACAATAAAAAATAACCTCAATTTTTATGCGTAAAGAAACATCCCTGATTTGAATGATAGAAGTGTGGAAAAGATTCGAAAATGTTTCTGATGAAGTATTTTCTCATGTTTTTGAAGAAAAACCTTTGAAGGAGTTTTCGTATGAGAAAATTAACTTGGATTGAATTAACTTTTTTTTAATAGTATTTTTTCAATGATGGCGTTAGAAAGATCTTTATTATTAAAATAGGAAAAGGTGGAGGGGAGAGGGTTTACCCGAGCAGAAAGGGGAGGGGGGCCCTAAAAGGTAAAAGGGGAAACCTACCTGAGCGATGAGGGGGACAAGGTTAGAGGATCCTGAAGGTAAGAGATGACCCTACAGGTGAAAGGGCCCTGTGGAGGGGAGGCAGGTATTCAAATCAGTTTGCTTAGATAAATAACAGCAAATATCTTTAAATGAGATAAAAAGATTTTTGAAGGTCATCAAACCGTGTAAAAACAGTACCGTGTAGAATTCTTCCAAGTTTTGAAAACTTTCCGTTTTATATCCAGCAGTTTAAAAATCTAACCATTCATTCCACATAATAAAACGAAAAATTAGGTCAAAAATCACTGAAATAGGAATACTAATAATTGAGCTGCAACCAGAAAACAATTTGTATAACAAAACATCCATTAAAAAAAAACTCGATCTGGAACAAATCTAAAACTCGTTTTACTTCCGATAAGACGAATAATTTAACAGCAAAGATTTGACAAACAAAAAAGAACTTTTCTAAATTGAATTTTACGTAAAAGTTAGAAAATTTGGAAAATTTGAGTTTTGGTGCAATTGAGTTCGGTTTATCTTTTTCTTTAGCACGGAAAAAATGCACGGGGAAAGTTCTGTGATACTTTAGCCCCCTCCCCCACTCTCTCAAACACGGGCGTTACACACAGAAAAAATTCATCACTAATAATAAGGTTCCACACATATTGCTCATATTTGGAACATTTTTGGTCGCGCTGAGAGCGCAGGAACTGAACAATATATATATTCATCAGTATGTTTTACATTTTGAGGGTTGTAGGCCTCTTCCACAGTGAACAGCTTCTCATCCGAGAAGACTGTCCTGAGGTGAGCACTGTCGTGCGTCCAGAGGATTAGGGCGCGACACCTTTTGAGTCTTTTCTCCTTGTTCTTTAGAGTTAGGATGGCAGCCCTTTTTAGTACGATATGGGGGGAAACTCAAGTCCTCTTCAACGATTCTTTGAAGAGTGTTGCGTGATAAGTTCATCTCGGAGGCCATTTTTTTCAAGCTACGCCTAGAATTTCGACCGACTCGCTTCCTCAAGGCCTCAATCTTGTTAGGGGTGCGCACTAATCGAGGATCACCTCTTCGGGGCAAGTCAGCAAATGTACCGATCTGTTCAAACCGTTTGATTGCTTTTCAGACAAGATTGCGAGGCGTTGAGATCTTTAGCGATGCGCGTATTTGATCGACCAAGTTTGTGCAAGTCCACAATGATAGAGCGTGCTCTATGAGAGACCACCATTCTTTTGAGAAGCTCAGCGTGCACTAAAAATTGAATTATAAACGCCGAAAGATTGGTTTGCGAATATATGGGCCACCCTGTAGATAAATAACAGCAAATATCTTTAAATGAGGTAAAAAGATTTTTGAAGGTCATCAAACCGTGTAAAAACAGTACCGTGTAGAATTCTTCCAAGTTTTGAGAACTTTCCCTTTTATATATAGTAGTTTAAAAATCTAACCATTCATTCCACATAATAAAACGAAAAATTAGGTCAAAAATCACTGAAATAGGAATACTAATAATTGAGCTGCAACCAGAAAACAATTTGTATAACAAAACATCCATTAAAAAAAACTCGATCTGGAACAAATCTAAAACTCGTTTTTACTTCCGATAAGACGAATAATTTAACAGCAAAGATTTGACAAACAAAAAAGAACTTTTCTAAATTGAATTTTACGTAAAAGTTAGAAAATTTGGAAAATTTGAGTTTTGGTGCAATTGAGTTCGGTTTATCTTTTTCTTTAGCACGGAAAAAATGCACGGGGAAAGTTCTGTGATACTTTAGCCCCCTCCCCCACTCTCTCAAACACGGGCGTTACACACAGAAAAAATTCATCACTAATAATAAGGTTCCACACATATTGCTCATATTTGGAACATTTTTGGTCGCGCTGAGAGCGCAGGAACTGAACAATATATATATTCATCAGTATGTTTTACATTTTGAGGGTTGTAGGCCTCTTCCACAGTGAACAGCTTCTCATCCGAGAAGACTGTCCTGAGGTGAGCACTGTCGTGCGTCCAGAGGATTAGGGCGCGACACCTTTTGAGTCTTTTCTCCTTGTTCTTTAGAGTTAGGATGGCAGCCCTTTTTAGTACGATATGGGGGGAAACTCAAGTCCTCTTCAACGATTCTTTGAAGAGTGTTGCGTGATAAGTTCATCTCGGAGGCCATTTTTTTCAAGCTACGCCTAGAATTTCGACCGACTCGCTTCCTCAAGGCCTCAATCTTGTTAGGGGTGCGCACTAATCGAGGATCACCTCTTCGGGGCAAGTCAGCAAATGTACCGATCTGTTCAAACCGTTTGATTGCTTTTCAGACAAGATTGCGAGGCGTTGAGATCTTTAGCGATGCGCGTATTTGATCGACCAAGTTTGTGCAAGTCCACAATGATAGAGCGTGCTCTATGAGAGACCACCATTCTTTTGAGAAGCTCAGCGTGCACTAAAAATTGAATTATAAACGCCGAAAGATTGGTTTGCGAATATATGGGCCACCCTGTAGATAAATAACAGCAAATATCTTTAAATGAGGTAAAAAGATTTTTGAAGGTCATCAAACCGTGTAAAAACAGTACCGTGTAGAATTCTTCCAAGTTTTGAGAACTTTCCCTTTTATATATAGTAGTTTAAAAATCTAACCATTCATTCCACATAATGAAACGAAAAATTAGGTCAAAAATCACTGAAATAGGAATACTAATAATTGAGCTGCAACCAGAAAACAATTTGTATAACAAAACATCCATTAAAAAAAACTCGATCTGGAACAAATCTAAAACTCGTTTTTACTTCCGATAAGACGAATAATTTAACAGCAAAGATTTGACAAACAAAAAAGAACTTTTCTAAATTGAATTTTACGTAAAAGTTAGAAAATTTGGAAAATTTGAGTTTTGGTGCTATTGAGTTCGGTTTATCTTTTTCTTTAGCACGGAAAAAATGCACGGGGAAAGTTCTGTGATACTTTAGCCCCCTCCCCCACTCTCTCAAACACGGGCGTTACACACAGAAAAAATTCATCACTAATAATAAGGTTCCACACATATTGCTCATATTTGGAACATTTTTGGTCGCGCTGAGAGCGCAGGAACTGAACAATATATATATTCATCAGTATGTTTTACATTTTGAGGGTTGTAGGCCTCTTCCACAGTGAACAGCTTCTCATCCGAGAAGACTGTCCTGAGGTGAGCACTGTCGTGCGTCCAGAGGATTAGGGCGCGACACCTTTTGAGTCTTTTCTCCTTGTTCTTTAGAGTTAGGATGGCAGCCCTTTTTAGTACGATATGGGGGGAAACTCAAGTCCTCTTCAACGATTCTTTGAAGAGTGTTGCGTGATAAGTTCATCTCGGAGGCCATTTTTTTCAAGCTACGCCTAGAATTTCGACCGACTCGCTTCCTCAAGGCCTCAATCTTGTTAGGGGTGCGCACTAATCGAGGATCACCTCTTCGGGGCAAGTCAGCAAATGTACCGATCTGTTCAAACCGTTTGATTGCTTTTCAGACAAGATTGCGAGGCGTTGAGATCTTTAGCGATGCGCGTATTTGATCGACCAAGTTTGTGCAAGTCCACAATGATAGAGCGTGCTCTATGAGAGACCACCATTCTTTTGAGAAGCTCAGCGTGCACTAAAAATTGAATTATAAACGCCGAAAGATTGGTTTGCGAATATATGGGCCACCCTGTAGATAAATAACAGCAAATATCTTTAAATGAGGTAAAAAGATTTTTGAAGGTCATCAAACCGTGTAAAAACAGTACCGTGTAGAATTCTTCCAAGTTTTGAGAACTTTCCCTTTTATATATAGTAGTTTAAAAATCTAACCATTCATTCCACATAATAAAACGAAAAATTAGGTCAAAAATCACTGAAATAGGAATACTAATAATTGAGCTGCAACCAGAAAACAATTTGTATAACAAAACATCCATTAAAAAAAACTCGATCTGGAACAAATCTAAAACTCGTTTTTACTTCCGATAAGACGAATAATTTAACAGCAAAGATTTGACAAACAAAAAAAAACTTTTCTAAATTGAATTTTACGTAAAAGTTAGAAAATTTGGAAAATTTGAGTTTTGGTGCAATTGAGTTCGGTTTATCTTTTTCTTTAGCACGGAAAAAATGCACGGGGAAAGTTCTGTGATACTTTAGCCCCCTCCCCCACTCTCTCAAACACGGGCGTTACACACAGAAAAAATTCATCACTAATAATAAGGTTCCACACATATTGCTCATATTTGGAACATTTTTGGTCGCGCTGAGAGCGCAGGAACTGAACAATATATATATTCATCAGTATGTTTTACATTTTGAGGGTTGTAGGCCTCTTCCACAGTGAACAGCTTCTCATCCGAGAAGACTGTCCTGAGGTGAGCACTGTCGTGCGTCCAGAGGATTAGGGCGCGACACCTTTTGAGTCTTTTCTCCTTGTTCTTTAGAGTTAGGATGGCAGCCCTTTTTAGTACGATATGGGGGGAAACTCAAGTCCTCTTCAACGATTCTTTGAAGAGTGTTGCGTGATAAGTTCATCTCGGAGGCCATTTTTTTCAAGCTACGCCTAGAATTTCGACCGACTCGCTTCCTCAAGGCCTCAATCTTGTTAGGGGTGCGCACTAATCGAGGATCACCTCTTCGGGGCAAGTCAGCAAATGTACCGATCTGTTCAAACCGTTTGATTGCTTTTCAGACAAGATTGCGAGGCGTTGAGATCTTTAGCGATGCGCGTATTTGATCGACCAAGTTTGTGCAAGTCCACAATGATAGAGCGTGCTCTATGAGAGACCACCATTCTTTTGAGAAGCTCAGCGTGCACTAAAAATTGAATTATAAACGCCGAAAGATTGGTTTGCGAATATATGGGCCACCCTGTAGATAAATAACAGCAAATATCTTTAAATGAGGTAAAAAGATTTTTGAAGGTCATCAAACCGTGTAAAAACAGTACCGTGTAGAATTCTTCCAAGTTTTGAGAACTTTCCCTTTTATATATAGTAGTTTAAAAATCTAACCATTCATTCCACATAATAAAACGAAAAATTAGGTCAAAAATCACTGAAATAGGAATACTAATAATTGAGCTGCAACCAGAAAACAATTTGTATAACAAAACATCCATTTGAAAAAACTCGATCTGGAACAAATCTAAAACTCGTGTTTACTTCCGATAAGACGAATAATTTAACAGCAAAGATTTGACAAACAAAAAAGAACTTTTCTAAATTGAATTTTACGTAAAAGTTAGAAAATTTGGAAAATTTGAGTTTTGGTGCTATTGAGTTCCATTTTTTTTTACTTTAGCACGGGAAAAATGCTCGGGGAAAGTTCTGTGATACTTTAGCCCCCCCCCCCTCTCTCAAACACGGGCGTTACACACAGAACAAATTCATCACCAATAATAAGGTTCCACACATATTGATCATATTTGGAACAATTTTGGTCACGCTGAGAGCGCAGGAACTGAACAATATATATTTATCAGTATGTTTTACCTAAGCCGTATTTTTGTTTTAACAAGGATTGTTTCGTGTTTTCGCACCAATTTCTTGTTTTTATTTCATTTTGAATCAAATAATTTGATATCCCTAGTTCATTAAAACATTTTTTTTAACCTTTCGAATGTTTTTTTTCCAGATATATGAGACTTTCATATATCATTCTATAGATATATCATTCTATAGATATATATTCTATAGATATATCATATATAGATATATCATTCTTTCATTCGTCTCCCTCGCTAAACCGTCTTTTCCCTCGTCTGGAAGAGTCCTTTCCCGAGAAGATTTGGCGCTCCGGGATCGTAGCGCCATGATGAGCGACAGAAGAGGAAGAGTAGCACTTCGATCGCTACTGCTTGCCTCGCTCAACCTTCGCTCAACGCTCAGATCCCATAATCGATGATTTCCCGATGTGGCTTGTTGATCTTGATAAAGCGTTTAAATTGAATTGAATGAGACGCCTTTAGATAATAAGACGTCGATGCGTTACTGTAAAGTCAGTATTTAAACTTTTTTTTTGTTGTTCTTGTCACATTGCTTGTTTTTTGCTATATGATACAATAGTTGATCTCTATAAATTATAAGAAACCGTAACTTTTCAATACTTCCAAGCGTTTTCTCGGAAGATATCGTCGACATTAGTTAAAGCCTCGAGATTCAGGATTCCCTGTTCGCTGAGGTACACTATCCTAAAACATACGCTACCCTTCAATCCATGAAGGTATTTTCTCTCTTTAATTTCTCTGATTGCAAAGCTGTTAGCTCGACTCCTAGTTTTTGGCGCTTCTACAATATAGGTCACTTTTTGCGTTTAGTGCCCTCCTACCAGAGGTTCAAATGGGTCAGATGAGAGTGGCATTTTTCTGATATGGTCTTGTTAGCCTAAGCCATTCGGCCTCGTTAGAAACTTTTGCCTAAGCCTAAGCGTTTTTTTAATGTAAAAAAATTTTTTTGTAAAGGTAAATAAGTCAGACGTATGACGCATTGAAACTTTTGGTAGGGGGGGCACTAAACGCAAAAAGTTCTCAATATAGTTGGTAAGCCAATTGGCATTTGGCGAATCCAGTGATTCTGGCGATGTGCTTTTGAGTGTGCCCGGACTTGTTCAAGCGCAGACTGTAGCCTCGGTCCATATCAGAGAGGATTACCGGAAAACGAAAAGAGTTATCATTCTGGTTTTCTTAGGGTATATTAGCAACATTATGAATACGATACAAGCGAAAAATCACACGACCGCTACACCAAACAAAAAAAGATGCAAAGTGACACACCTGGACTTTTGTCGCACCCTGTAGAGGTTGTGATTGTTTTTCTACCTATCTATTCTCTAACTTTTTCGTTTCCTCTACATCTTACTCTGACTCTCATGGAAACTGTTAAATGAGATGAGTTAAGATTTTGTTCTTCGAAACTTCGTCAGCATTTCTGTAGATTGTTGATATTGTGGGACGACGGTTTGATTTTTAGCATCTGAGTTACCTTAGTTGCAGAGGAGAATAGAAAACTAAACGGTGAGACTAAGCTGCAATGATAGTACTTTATCGCAAGGCTGATTCCGGATGAGACAGGTAGGAAGTCAAATAGATCAGTTTCAACACCAAGGTGTGACACTTTCCGAAGTAAAAAAAGAGGTAAAAACGTCTGTTAGGGCGGCTTGAGTTTGGAATTCAAAATATAATGAGCGATTCCTAGAATAATGCATTGTATGTATCAATCGAGAACACAGTCTTTATGATATTATTCTAGACCGGCGAAGAAGCTATTTCATTTTTTTTTCAATTTAAACGCTTTATCAAGATCAGCAAGCCACATCGGTAATATAACATCATCGATTATGGGATCTGTTGCGACATGTGACGACTCCACTCCTCAGCGTTCTCTGCCTTCTTTGGGATTTGGGGACTAACGGCTTTGACAAAGTAGTCCCTCCATCTCATTCTTCTGTCGCTCATGATGGCGCTACGATCCCGGAGCGCCAATTCTTCTCGGGAAAGGTCTCTCACAGACGAGGGAAGAGACGGTGCGAGAATCAACCGTGCACGGAGGGAGATGAATGAGAGAATGACCGGCGAAGATGATATTATTCTAGACCGGCGAAGAAGCTATTAGAGAGCTTAGCATTTTTGAACTTACGTCATGAAATGAGTCCGAAAATTTTCGCTCAAATGTTTATTTTCACCCGCAGTCAGCAAGAATTCTAGAAAAACTTCTCCTTTGAGCAACTTTTTTTCATTGGCTCGTATCCCATTTCTTATGAAATAAAAAAAAACTCAATTTTTTTCCGTCACCAAGAGATTCCAAAAAATTTCTTTTTTTTTTGCAGCTCAAGTGTTCCTTTTTTGTTTTTCGTTTCAGCAAACCTAAAACACCACGTTTCAGCAATACCTAAAACAAAAGCTTATTTCCACCTTTCAGCAACTCGTTTTTTTTCGATTCGTATCCCATTTCTTCAACCACAACTTTCAGCTTTTTTTTCATGGAAAAAGTCAAAAAATGCTGATTAAATGTTCCTTTTTTACGATGGTTGAGCATTATCTCTAATCAAGCTTATTGCAACCTTTTAGCAATTCGTTTTTTTCGATTCATATCCCATTTCTTCAACCACAACTTTCAGCTTTTTTTTCATGGAAAAAAAGTCAAAAAATGCTGATTAAATGTTCCTTTTTTTTACGATGGTTGAGCATTATCTCTAATCAAGCTTATTGCAACCTTTTAGCAATTCGTTTTTTTTTCGATTCATATCCCATTTCTTCAACCACAACTTTCAGCTTTTTTCATGAAAAGAGTCAAAAAATTCTGATCAAATGTTCCTTTTTTTACGATGGTTGAGCATTATCTCTAACCAAGCTTATTGTTGTCACCTCATAGCAACCCGTTTTTTTTTCGATTCGTATCGAAAAAAATTCTTCAACCTCGAAGTTCAGCTTTTTGGTCATGAAGAGAGTTAAAAAATACTGATCAAATGTTGTTTTTTTACCATGAGTCATAATTATCTCAAAGTAGGCTTCTAGTGACCTTCTAGCAACTCGTGTTTTTCGATTCTTAGCTCAATTCTTCAACCACAAGTTTAACCTTTACCGTCGTTAAGAAAGTCAAAAAAATGCTGCCTAAGTGTTTTTTTTCAACCATCAAGAAAGAACGCCTAAAACTTAAAAAGTTCTTAATTTTAAACGCTTCAAACTTGGAATTACAAAAAAATTCTTGGAAATTCAAAGCACTTAGAAGTACGACAAAACTTAGAGGAACGAACTCAAAAAGAAAATGTACGAAATGCAAAAAAAAAAGGTAAATTAAAGTGGAAAAAAAGAAAAGTTTGTTTCAAACAATCAACGGTCTCGAATACCTGAGCTGTTACTGAAAGTATTTTGTAGGCATCACTGTGAAGAAAAACAAGATCAGGATAAGAAAACTTTGAATTGTGAAAAAAACATGAGATATAAAACGCAGTGAAATGGGATTTTACCTTGAAGGTAAAATCCCATTTAGGTCCTAAGGTGAGGTGAAATAGGACATGTTGAAAAAAGAGGAAGAAAAGTTTTAAAAGCGATGAAAGGATTGTTAATGTAATGAGAAGACGGTCATCTGCAGTTCGCAATGTATTTTTTTCAGACTTGAGTGAATTGAAGTCTTTTTTCCCACAACATGAATGAATAAATGAATTTATTACGAATGAAAATAATGCATGGTAAGGTATACGGGAATCTTGGAATTGAGGAGAGACATCTGATATCGAAGGGTTGATAGTAGCAACAAAGGGGGTGACGGGGGTTGGACGTTACAGCTTCAAGGTGTCCAATTCCTGGTAGAAGCCGGATCGCATCTCGTCGACTATACGAAAGGAATATGACAGAGAGCGAATGGAAAGTCGACCACTCCAGCCATTGCGAACAAGATAGAATGTTTCTTTATAAGGTTAACACAGCTTTATTTTTATGGACTTTAGCTTGACGCTGTTCTCGCATGAGAAAATCAGGAACCAGAAAAAAATTTTTCTTTCAACGCGCTAGACATCCTTCAGCTGTTATCCTGGGAAACAAAAAGCAGAACGATGACTTTTATCAAATCAAAGTTTCCTCATAACTGGAATTTTGCAAGAAAATTATCTCGTGAGTTTTTATTCAAGTTTTGAATGCAAAACTGTTCCATTCGTTCTGAGGAATGGGATCTATTTTTCCAATTTCCAATTTAAACGCTTTATCAAGATCAGCAAGCCACATCGGTAACATAACATCATCGATTATGGGATCTGTTGCGACATGAGACGACTCCACTCCTCAGCGTTCTCTGCCTTCCTTAGGAATTGGGGACTAACGGCTTTACAAAGTAGTCCCTCCATCTCATTCTTCTGTCGCTCATGATGGCGCTACGATCCCGGAGCGCCAAATCTTCTCGGGAAAGGACTCTGACAGACGAGGGAAGAGACGGTGCAAGGAGCAACCGTGCACGGAGGGAGACGAATGGGATCTATGTCAGGCTATATTTCTTCGAACGGAGGGAGGAGAGAGGAGGATAAGGAAGGAGGAAAAAGGGGAGGAAGGCGAATGGAAAATTTATGAATAAAGTTAATTGATTTTGTGAGTAGAAGGTTTGTTCATGAACAGTATGTTGGTTGTTCATGAACAGTATGTTGGTTGTTCATGAACAGTATGTTGGTTGTTCATGAACAGTATGTTGATTTTGTGTATGTGGTGAGAGTAATGCGTTCTCCGAACCACGCTTTCTGGCATCACAATTACCGACGACTCACTCCCAGATCGTTCGCTCACGCCAATCACTTTTACAACGATTCACTCTAAGAATATTCGAAACGGCATGTTGTTCTCATCTGACGCCAATTTATTTCAAGTTAGTTCCCCTCTCGTTGTAAGGGGCAACGGACACGACTTTCATTTCATTAAAACAAAACAAACACTTTAATACTCGCGAACACTCCAATAGAAAAAACTCATCGGTTGTGCACAAAAGAAACAAATATATTAACGCTTTTGTTCGGCTGGCCAGTCCGAATCGTTGCTTTTGTTCAGCTGGCCAGGCCGAATCGTTGCTTTTGTTCAGCTGGCCAGGCCGAATCGTTGCTTTTGTTCAGCTGGCCAGGCCGAATCGTTCCATGCGCGCGACAGGTTCGAAAGCTCATACATAACATGAGTGAGAGAAGAATACATATCATGGGTGAGAGAAGAATACATAACATGAAAGAATTAGTGAAAAACATACTACTATAACAAAAGATCATTAAACAAACATAACCACAACAACACATCAATAAATAGGAGAAGGACTAATGCGGGTGATATTATTACATTATAAACTTTTGTAAAATTTAAGAAAAAAACTTGTTTTTCGTTTAAAGTGAATTGAGAATTGTTTTTTAAACGACTTTTCTCAAATTTAGCCAACAAATTTTTTTCTCAGATTACTTTTATACAGGGTGGTCCATAAATAGTGTTACAAATTGGAATTGTTATACCTTTTTTCAAAACAGAGAAAATCATCTCAAATTAACATATTTTATCAACAACATAAATGTCAACATTCACGCGAAAGTTCAGCTCAAACTATCGTCTTTTGCTCGAACTACAGCTCGAAGTCTCTTTGGGAACGCCTCTACCACTGTACGGAGGTATTCGACTCCGATGTTGTCCCATTCTGCCTGAAGGGCATTCTTCAGGGAATCAATATTTGAGTGGGAGCGAGAGTTGACCTTGGACTCCAAGTAGGCTCAAACGGAATAATCCAGCAGGTTCAGGTCGGGTGATGAGGCCGGCCATTTTGATGTTGTAATGAAGCCGGGAAAACTTTCCTTGCACCACGTTTGGACCTTTTTAGCTTTGTGGGCTGGTGCTGAGTCTTGTTGAAAGGTCCATGTCCTCTGATTGAAATGCAATTGAGACCATGGATGGAGCACGTCTTGCAGAACATGTTCAGGTAGTATTCCGTGTCGATCTTGACGCCTTTCTCGACAAAAACAAGCGGTGTTTTTCCTGTGGCGCAGACCATGACTTGAGTTGGATGTGCACTGCGTTGGACCGTTCTACCCTTGCTATCGGTTTGCTCTGCGTCCTTCGCAAGCACTCTGACGTTTTTTGAGTTGTGGACTTCTTCCACGGTGAACAGCTTTTCGTCAGAGGACACCATATTGAAATGTTCGCCTAGCTGCGTACGGCGAAGACGGTCGCGACATCTTTTGACTCTTCCCGACTTGTTGCGAGCCGACAGAGAAGCGGCCTTCCGTGTACGATACGACCTGAGTCCCAGCTCCTCCGTGACTATTCGTTTCAATGAAGTTCGGCTCATCGGGAGCTGCTGCGCCATCTGTCTGATGCTTCGTCGTGAATTTCGGTTGATCCGACTCCGAACGTTTTCGATGAGTGGTGTCGTGCGAACAGTGCGAGGACGACCTCGCCTTGGACGGTCCAAAGATGTGCCAAGCTCCTCGAATCTTTTGATCGCTCGATACACTGTCATGCGAGGCAGGCGAAGCGTTTCAGCAATGCGAGTAGGAGCGTGGCCAAGAGTGTGTAGGCGAATGATCGCAATGCGCAAGCGATTCGACGCTGTCATTACCCTAAACATCGATGGAATCAATCGCAACTCACTTGACACGTACTAAAAAAAACGGGGGATCAGGAAAACGAGAAAAGTGACCGCTACGTGCGGTCACTTTCCCAGTAAATGTTTTCGAACATTTGTAACTTTATTTATGGACCAACCTGTAACTATATTTTTTTTCAAATAATGCGCCAAAGTAACTGAACATTCGAATGCTCTGCCATATCTGTCAGCTCTGACATATCTGTCAGCTCTGCCATATCTGTCAGCTCTGCAATATCTGTCAGCGCTGCCATATCTGTCAGCTCTGCCATATCTGTCAGCTCTGCCATTTCTGTCAGCTCTGCCATATCTGTCAGGTCTGCCATATCTGTCAGGTCTGCCATATCTGTCAGCTCTGCCATATCTGTCAGCTCTGCCATATCTGTCAGCTTTGCCATATCTGTCAGCTCTGCCATATCTGTCAGCTCTGCCATATTTGTCAGCTCTGCCATATCTGTCAGCACATTCGAAGGTTCTGCCATATCTGTCAGCTCTGCCATATCTGTCAGCTCTGCCATATGTCAGCTCTGCCATATCTGTCAGCTCTGCCATATCTGTCAGCTCTGCCATATCTGTCAGCAAAGTTGTAAAATGTTTTGTTTTATTTTGAAATTTTGAGAGAAAACACACAAAAATGTTCTGAGAAAACGCAACAGAAAATTCACACAAAAAAAGGTAAAAACCACTCTTATATTAATTTGTAGGCAAATTTCAATTTCATGAAAATGCATCGTTTTGGTGTCAGCTGAGCAAAAATTTTCGCTGTGAATTTTCGGGAGTGGAAAATCGAAGAATAGTCGCGAAGAGAGTCTCCATAGGTGTGGTTTTTCATCAATTTTTTTTTTCGTGGAGGGATTTTTCTGGAGTAAATAGCCTCGAACGTATATTTTCTGAAGTGAATTTTCTTCAGAAAATGAACTATTAACTAGTCCGGAAATTAATTGATTTGGAGTGAATTGTATGGTGTGAATTGTCGTCAGTGTGGCTTTTCAGAAGTGAATTGTCAGGAGTGAATAGTCGGAAGGGTCATGGGAACCATTCACGGTTGAAGTGATTTGTCAGGAGTGAATAGTCGGAAGGGTCATGGGAACCATTCACGGTTGAAGTGTTTATGAAGACTTTTCAAAACTTTCCACTTAATGCAACTAACGAAATTGTTATTAATAACTTTTTTCGGAAGTCAATGGTAGAACCCTTTTTTTGTTCTCACTTGATATTAGTCGTAGTGCAAGGTATACATCTCGGTATGTTGATAAGTTTTTTTGGCTTGGTTGTCAACTGATCTTTAAATTAAAAGGGGAGTGCGACCAGTAGCCGACACCCCGGCGAAATCCATGACGGAAGCGGGGTGAGACACATGAGACACGATTCTCCCAACAGAATTAGCAGCATCAGAAGATGATGCAAGCACCCTGTAATTTTCATGATTGAGGCCGTTTCCCTTGAGGGGCTTGTACATTTCTTAAGGATGGTCGCTGATCACACTACGGCTGTTTGTTATTTTTCAAGAACTTCGCCGTACAAAGAGTTTTATGAATTCATTTATTCATTTAGTTACATGAAAGTCTTTAAAAGAAAAACAGTTATCGCCTCCTGAACTTATAATGTTTTGACAATAGGCTCGGAGAAGGCTGGGGAACTTTTTTTTATATGTCTCTTACACTTAAAATTTCGGCTCTTATATACTCATGGGCATACTAGACGCCAGACATTTTTTGATACGGTCTCGTAAGCCTAAGCCGTACGGTCTCCTTAGCATAAACTTTTGCCTAAGAGTAAGCGTTTTTAACGTTAAATAGTTTTTTAATGTAAAAATAACTTTTTAATGTAAAAATAACTTTTTGTTTGAAAAATAATTTTTTTGTAAACTTTTTTTCAAGAACCGGTGTCTCTGATGCTCAAAATGATCAACTATGAAGAAAATTTTTGAAACCGCAGCGTTTAAAGCCATTTTTTCGTTTAGTTTTCCAATGTCCGCAAGACAAGACCTACAGGGAATAAGAGCGAAATTGCTTTATCCTTTCAATCTCTATCTCGCTATCTCTTTGTTTCTCACTTTTTCGAAATCTATCATTCCTTTTCCCTTTCAATTTTCTCCTTTACTATCTGCACTTATTACTTTTTTTTCTTTCTTTAACCCTCTCTTTTTCTCTGTTTCCCTCTTTCTCATTCTCTATCTCTTTCTCTTTCTTGCCCTAACCCTTGTCTCTCTTTCTTCAACTCTCTGCTTCTTTTATATCTCTCTATCTCTCGTTCTATATGTGTATAAGTATGAATTATGACTGTCTCACTATTTGGGCGTATCGCAATTTTAAGCCCGGCACACAGTGAGAGAGCTACAAAATGAACTTTATTTTCAGCTCCTTTGTCTGCTCCATTCCCAGTCACGACCTTTTCTTCGATAATGTTGAGGTACCATAACTCTGTGTAACGACTGCTTACTATTTCATTCCTTTAGTGGACAGTCTCTGAATGTTGTTTTTTTTCATTGAGCTCATCATCATTTAACTTTTAGGCTACTCAAGTTCTTTAAAGACTCGAATAGAAACAGCGAAGGGTCGCAGTGATGAGTTAGTTGAAGCACGGGCAAGACCTTCTCTGAAGGAAGGAAATTCTCAGTTGGGTCCGAAGTAGCAGGGAAAATCTGAGCGGAGCTTGGTGACGTTCTGCTAGGGAGACATCGCTGGCTGCTATTGTTTGTTGATGGATATCGAAAGAACTGCGTTGAGCAGGGGGGGGGGGCACCCCAAGCGTAGTCTTCATTTACTAAGTTACTTTTTGATCCGAACGTGCCGCCCCGGGAGCTCTGTCGCCTCCGCCGGACGGGTAGGTAGGGTAGCTCATGTAGGTACTGCAATCAGCCGTTTTGAGAGAGTAAGGGGATAAGCAGCGAGTTAAGAGGAGGAGCCGAAGGCGAAAGTTACACTATTTATGTTATTTTCCAACGCTGAAGGCTTCGTAGAAGTTGAAAAACTTCTCACTCTAGCTGCGATGTCAGACTGAATTAGATTGCTATTTACTGTGAAGTTAGACTTGTCTAAAACCTAAAGCTTTGAATAATAATACATAAGCTTTCATACTTTAATCTCAAAAGAAGATTTCATACTTGTCGGTTTTTTTCTATATTCCACTTCTCATTCTTTTTTTCGCACTATCATCTCTTGTCAAACTTTTAGCAAATGTAAGGAGATAATAGTCTCTGAAAGCGTGAGAAGTTATGCTATCATAACAATAATACGCAAAAAAATTGCTGATTCGTGAATTGAAAAAAAACTTTTGGAAGTATAATCCCGCGATTGAGGTTTTCAATGAAGGGACAAATAATTATGTTGCCCATCATACTATTCTTCATCGAGGGCGCCGAAGCTTGTATGAGAATGGAGCCAGGATCGAGTCAGTCCGAGAGATAAAGGAAAGAAATGGGATGAGTCACCACAAAACACACTCGTGTAGGGACCGAGAGCCTTCTGGTTCCAGTTCAACCTGATTTTCTTCTGAAAAGTACAAAACAATTCAGAAAATTTCCAGAAAGAGTCGGTGTTTTTTTGCATGTGTCGTTTTTTTCTGGATACGGTTCTAACGCTTCAAAAAACTTAAAACTTCATGGTCATCAAATCTTTTTAGCTTAGTATATTCATGACATATATTCTAAATGGCCTGTAGCCATCAGTCCGATTGGGCTTTCAAAATCACCAAAAGCTATAGAGTTCATATTACGCATATTTCAGAAAAGCTTCATCGATATTGGGTTTGTCTCGAAAGAACATTTAGAAATTTGAATGAAAACTCTCGATTTCATGTTTCACTCGGAATTTTTTAAAAAAATTTTTCAGGAGTGTTGATGTACGAGTTTCTGAGAATTTTTGAGACCAAAAAGTCAAAAAAAAAACAAAACAAAGAAAACCCAGGTTTGTTACAAATAGTTTAAAAAAGTTACTCAACACATGCCTATACGTTTTTTCCGTACAACAACAAGTTTTCACGACTTCTTCGTTTAGCAACTGCAGTTTGTCAACCACTCACTCCTTATACAACACTGCCGACTTCATTGAATAGAGTGATCGAGACCCCAGCCAAATCCACTAAGAGGGTAATCCGATCTTTCCCTTCCGATTTCACGGCCTTTTTGCTTCTATTTCTTCAATAAAAACAACAAGAAAACCGGAAATTTTGTTTCAACTAAAAGTTTCTTCTCATTATTTCAAGCTCTTCACGGGTTTCGAGATAAGTTCTGTAATGAGGCAGAGCTGAGCAGCTAAAAGATGAATTAAGTGGAAAAGACTTTGGAAGAGTAAATTTTTTGAAATTTCCAGAAATTATTGAATACAGAGTTAGCATTTTTTTCATAGCTCGTCTGGGCCTGCCTACGCTGTTAGGTGTCTGCTCTCTAATAATTTTGTGTTTCGAGCACTCACAAAATTTGAAGCTCAATAAACTGAAAAGCGAAATGGATTCATCTTCGAACAAAAACTTGTGTACCGGAAGAAATAAAAAAAAACCACACTAAAACTCAGATTCTTACTGTAAGTTTTGTCTTATAATCTGAATTCTAACGCTCCATAAATTCATCAGAAATTAATATTTTCTCGACTGTAACATTTTTTTTCAGGATCAGTAAAAGATTTTATTGAAGCGCACTCAAGTGTCTTATTTCAAACATAATTTATGGCTACTGAGAAGCTCTCTCTAATCTTTTCTGAAACTAGTTTTAAGAATGGATTCAGAAGATGAAGTACCGACGAAGGTTTCGATTCTTTTTTTCCAAAACTTATTAGAACCATCATGACACTCTTAAGTATGTATAACACTTTAAATTCCATGAAAAGTTTCCAAACACTTTTTTCTTCGATTTTTTTTGCTTAACAAAGTGGAAAAAGTTTTTTTTTTTCTGAAACCCAAGGGCGAGCTATAAAATGTCGACAACGAAGCTAGAGTTAATGTTCACAAGGCTACATCATTAGCTTCATTCACTATCCAGCCACCTGCTGATCTAGCAGAAAGGACAATGTGTTTAGTACTACATATCAAATCTTTCTTTAGCTTGCCTTACTTGTCACAATTTTAGCATCGAATCTACAAATTTATTGTTTCATAACTTATGTGCTATAATTCAACTCAGGAATGAAAAAAAAAAGAGATTTAACAAAAGCTTTAACCGAGCGGCTGCGTTTTTCAGGAGTTCAGATGCCCAGGGACTGGGAGATTATCTTCTTTTGACGGAAACATGACACTCAACCCCGTTAGTTGCATTCTTATAACAAAGTGACGACCGTGACGTTAGTTCCCTTCTTGTGCAATCAAATCATCTTAGCTGCTTTTTTCAGTAGAAGACTCTACCGTACGACTTGTTTGTTTTTCATTGCAAAGCCTCCTAAGTCTAATACTTCATGTTCAGTCAACGGAAGTTTGGAAGTCAAAACCATCACACAGTTTTAGGAAACATTAGTTTATTAATACAAAGCTTTCTGCCGGAATTAATTGCTGTTTTCTTATCAAATTCTATTCATGAAAAAATCGTCTTTAGTTCTCGATCCTTCCGAGCAAAAAATCTATTTCAGGAGTTAGCAAAACGGAGTTAAAACCCAATCAACGTGCCGTAATTGAACACTTCTAAACGAAAACCGAATTTTGAAACTGGTGAATTGTGTTCAGGAATCCATGGTCGATGATTTCTGGTTTAAATTGATGATCTTTTTTTCAATGTGACAAATGAGGTGATTGATTATATGTAGATAGATTAAACGTTCGGCTGTTTTTTTCTCCTTATTGTGCTGATTTTTATTTTCAGCAACCTTCCGGAACTTTCCTTGTCTGCAATGCTGGAGCCTGGTTCACAACAACGAATGGGATGCCAATGGCAGCCTTCAATCCTTCAGCCACTAATCAGATCGGATGTGAAAGAGGTAGATCAAGTTCAAAGCCAATTTTTCGTCTAGTATTCCAATCAATGTCTCCAATAAAAGACGCAGGGCAGGGTTTGCCCATCAGGGATTAAAAGCCAATTTCACGAAACTCTTCCTAGAAAACAACAATTTAAAAGGTAGTTCATACAATTTCAAGAAACATATATGGTAATGTTTTGTTGCTGAAACATGAATACTTACGGACAACTTCTGAGAGTATTGAGTTCCATAGAAATACATGGGTGTCGAAAAGCACCCATAGACTTGAATTAATATGGAATAATAGATAATTTGAAATCTCAAACAATCACAATCCACGAGAATAGCGATGAAGCGTCGTATTCTCCGTGGCAAAAGTTTGTTTCAATTAATCAACTATTGATGGAAAGATGTTCACATCAATGCTTTCTTGAGTGGCTGCACGCAAAATTTGACATCTCTTTGATTAGAATTATTACAAAGTTTAAAGGAAGATTTTTGGAAAAAAACGTCATAAGAACTGTTTAAGCTCACCAGAAATAGAGCTCTTGACCAAGTAGAGACTACAATCATTCTGCGTGTTTTTCACTCTGCGTGTTTTTCACTCTGCGTGTTTTTCACTCTGCGTGTTTTTCACTCTGCGTGTTTTTCACTCTGCGTGTTTTTCACGTCTTGAACAGTCAACTAGCGATTTCCTCTCTCCATGCCAGTCACAAGAGCACATAAACGTTTGCTTCCTGCAAACCCAACTCCTAATACTTCCCCTTCGAGTCCAAACACGCGAGGCATCTCTACTATTGTCACTGAGACGCTCTCCTTCGCCAACAGTGACCCACCGCCAGGCGTTCCCAAAGGGTTTTGGGACTCGATTTCTCGGCTCTTAATCAACTTATCAACTACTATTGAACAATTGTCTTCGGCTAACTCAACTTGCAAATGCTCCCCTCTCAAGCCCATCCCGGACCACTCTCAAGCTCTTCATCCCTCTGAATCAGAGATTGAGAAGCACAATCGGCTCAGATCAATCGTAATCGTTGGCTTACCTGATTCTTCGGACCCAAACCCATCTATGAGAATGGAACATGACGAAAAAAAAGTCGCTTCAGTCCTGACCGCACTAAATCTCGAAGTACGCGCGCAAACCATCTTCCGCATGGGAAAACCTAGTGATCGTACTCGTCTTCTCAAAGTCCTTCTCCCTACTCGTGGTCACTTGCTGAAGGCTCTGCAAGCCGCTTCAACTCTGAGATCAACTCCCGCCTGGAACGGCATTTTCATCAGGAAGAGCATGACTACTTCTGAGCGAGAGGAATGGCGGAAGATGCGCACCGAGCTGGCCAACCTGAAGAAAAGTCACCCGGAAGAAGGCTGGGTGATATACAGAGACCAGCTATGGAAAAAAAGGATATCGGAGCGAGTAAGAGGAATGCAAGCCCATCAAACTAGTAAACCCAGGTCGCTTTTCAAGTTCTTTGAATTTGAATTTTTCTTTTATATCTAGCCTAAAATGTGTATTGATTAATGCTCGTTCCATTAGAAACAAATTACCTGCATTGCACAGTTATTTATCTGTATTTAAACCCGATGTTTTTCTCATTTGTGAATCTTGGTTGAATAATTCGATTGGCGATTCTGAGTTGATTGCGGGCTTACCCTACCAGATTTTTCGCGCTGATAGAACTAGCAAACGTGGTGGAGGAGTTGCTATTTTGTGCAGAAATTTCTTACCCATTTCTGTTGTAGAAATCAAAGAAAAACTTATTTCTGATATTCTCGCTATTGAAATCAATGTACCAGAAACAAATACTCTATTCGTTTGATTCTAGTATATAGGCCACCTAACACAAGTACACAGCATAATGAACTCCTATTCCAAGTCCTATCGAACCTGTTTTCAGTCAAAGAAACCGTTGTTATGTGTGGTGATCTTAACTTATCGGTTGATTGGGAATTCCCTACTTCTGCTACAGGTCAAGAAAAAGCTCTAGTTGATCTCGTTCACGATTTTTCTTTCTATCAATTCGTTAATACTCCGACGCATGATGATAATGTACTTGACGTAGTAATTGGAAGACCCGAAACGATACTTAATTGTAGAACATCGGCCCCACTCACTGCTACTTGTGATCACGCTATAGTCTCATTCTCGATCGACCTGTTTTTTGTGAATGATTTACAGGAGCCGCGTCTCAACTATTCGAAATGCGATTTCTCGTCGCTAATAAAAGATTTGTCTAAAATTTCTTGGACATCTCTCTTTGATGATTTCATTGACATCGACGATTTATGTGCTCGTTTTCTCGCTACTATACATCCTCTTATCATTGCTCACACTCCGATTGTTAGAAGTAAGTTGCCGTTCGAGAGTTATCCGTCTCATATCCGCCATATGCTCAAACACAAAAACGAACTTTTCGAAAAACTTCTTTGTAAACCTGTTTTCGATGAGTATGTGAGGATTTGTAAAAGATTGAGCAAAGAAATAACAAAGTTTAATATTTCGAAAGAGAAATTACTTCTGAGCAACAAAAAGATAAGTTCATAAATTCTAAGTTTAAAAAGTTTACGAAGATTGGTTGCATAGCTCATTCCGGAACTTTCCTGGTCTCCGACACATCTAAGGCAAAGGCCCTAGCTGACTTCTTCTCCTCTGTTTTCATTTGTGACAATGATGTACAACCCAATCTATCTTGCCGTAGAATTGAACACGCTACAACTAACTGCTTGATTATGCCTCAACAGGTATTTTTTCATCTCAAAAAATTAAAGCCTTCCTGTTTCGTTCCAAATGATAACGTTCCCGCCATAATTTATCGCAAATGTGCACAGGTATTAAGTGAACAACTGTCGTACATATTTAACATTTCATTGTCACTGGGCACGTTTCCGGAGTTGTGGAAACAAGGTATTGTGATCCCCATAAATAAAATACCCACTCCTAAAATGTCCGAGCATTACCGACCAATAACTATCTGTCCAGCACCGTCCAAAGTTTTTGAAAGAATTGTTTGTGGCCACTTGACCCGCTGGTGCAGCAGATTCTCGCTAATTCCTGAAAACCAGCATGGTTTTCGGCGAAATCGTTCTGTGATAACAAATTTATTGGAGTCCATCAATTCTTGGCACAGGGATCTAGATAAGGGAAATTCTGTTGATGTTTTATATTACGACTTTGCAAAAGCGTTTGACACCGTCTCGCACAAAAAATTGCTATTTGTTCTCGATAACATAGGAATAAGAGGTGAACTCTGGAAATGGTTTGAATCCTTTCTTACTGGGAGATCATCTAATGTCGGAGTAAATAACATGCATTCGCATGATTTTCTTACGACTTCCGGTGTCCCACAGGGATCAGTACTTGCTCCCCTTTTATTCACTCTCTATATCTCCGAACTCTCACTTAAACTTTCCATGTTGCCGATGGTTACAGCTCAACTATTTGCAGATGATTTGAAAATTTATGCGTCTTATAACAACCAGAATTGTGATCACGCGCATGCTCAATTAACTAATGCGACTAGACTCATAAATGAATTCTGTGATGAATGGCAGCTCTCAATTGCCACACTCAAATGTAATACTCTCTTTATGGGTAAAAAGAACCTTAAATTCCCTTGTTTGGTTACGAACTCACCTCCAACTGCATTTATCATCTCAGAATCGCCAATTCGTGATCTTGGAGTTTATGTTGATAATGAGCTCTCATTTGTTTTCCATATTGAACAGGTAACAAGACGAGCATTGAAAATTGTCTATGCCTTATTCAGATCACTATCGATAAAAATAGCAGCACCATATATTATATGCTTTAAAACCTATGTTCTGCCGGTGCTAGACTTTGCTTCCGTTGTTTGGTCTCCCCACAAAATTACCTTGATCAGAAAATTAGAGAATTATTATAGTAAAGATGATGAAGAGAAAAATGAGTTATAGTTAATATAATAAGTAAGATGAATAAACATGTGAAAAATATTTCTAAGCACAAAGGAAAAGTTAAATGTTACTGCAAAGTAGAAATTGCAGAAAATTTACAGAAGAGAATGTTCAACATGTGTTCACAAAATTACTACAGTTACGTTGTGTTGCACTCACAGAGTGGTGCAATTATGAAAGTAGATTGATAAGATTTAACCTGACATCTCTCTATGCAAGAAGATTAGAAGCTGATATTCTTTTGGCTTTCAAAATTCTCAAAGGTTACACTGACGTTCCAGTTTGTAAATTTTACACTTTCAAACAGTGTAACGGTCGCACCTCCTTCTATGCTTTCCATATAGGGCACACAAACAGAAACTCACTTTTTCACTCTTTCGCTTATCGGACATCTCGATTTTTTATGAAATTACCGGTCAGTCTAAGTTTTCGGATAAATTTGTCATTTTTTCGGATAAATTTGTCATTGCTGGATGTTCCAGAGGTCTTAAACATCGATTTAAGTTTATAATAGTCGTTCATTCTCGTTCTCGTTGTTTGTTTTTTTCTGTTTTTTTTTATTATTATCTTTAGTTTTGTCAGCAGAGTCTTCCTCGTGTTGTTACATTGGTAAATGTATTTCAATGAATAAATCAACGCTCGAAAAAAACAACGAACATTAAAAACAAATTTTATATTTTGCTAGACAAAACGCAGTTTTGTTGACGTAAAATATTTATTATACTTCATTGCGAAATCAATCAATTGGCTAAGTTCGACATTGGTCGGCTGCACACACGTTTTGTTCACGTGAACAACGCATTGTTCCCGTGATCAAAAAAATCAAACGATCAAGACGCGCGTGAGTAGATCAGTGCTCCCGCCTTTTATCGAATAATTCATTGAGACTTGTCTCTCTCACCCTCTTCAGTGTTTGTAGTGTGTGAGGTGTAACAGAACAAACTTTATCGTTAACGACAAGAAGAAATGCATTATTTCTTAGCTTTCATTTTGCCCGCGGTTGGGGCTTCATTCGAGGGGTATTTCTTCTTGTGGTTTCCGTCCCTGGAGTATTTCTCCTTCGAGGCGGGCCTCTTCTTATTGTTCGCTTTCCTGTACTCGGGAGCCTTGGAGAACGGCTTCTGTCTGCAGAGATCAGGATCAATAATGGGAGGGTGTGGTGGGCACTTGATTGATTTCGCAATGAAGTATAATAAACATTTTACGTCAACAAAACTGCGTTTTGTCTACAGCAAAATCTAAAATTATATCTCATTGCTCAATCAATCAATTGGCTGGTTTAAAGATGCTCTTGATCCCAACACTGCAGTTTGGAATGCGCTCTTTTCATCTCCTTTGTAATAGAAGCGTTCAAATGTGGTGCTGTTAGGCGACCAATTTGCCGCTTCTAAAATTTGATTAGAAGACAGACTAGCTAATTTCGCGCGAGTAGTAGAAACTGCTCGCGTTGAATGTGCACCAAATGCCTCATAATCTTATCCATCTAGCAACCGTTTGTGAGCTAAAAGGGTGATGTGGCTTCGTGTATGTAAGGAGTAGTTTATCAGAACGATTTTCCAGTTTCCTTTGTTCTAAATATTTCTCGATCAAGGTTATTGGGCATAACTCTTTCTCGTTGAGGGAGCCCAGCTATTTAGCATGTACGCTGAGGCAGATGCAGAGAAACCCCTGCTCACACATAGATTGGGAAGATTCTCTCCATAAGCGGAGCTTGAAGCGGGAGGACAAGCAACATGGATGAATTTCGTCTTTTGGATTTTTCATGAGGGGAGCGGGTTGGTTCTTTAGCGTTAGACTGTCCTTCCATGCCGGTTCTGGATTGAGGGGATAATAGAGCTGTGACTTCCAGTCAGGAGCTACTAGGATAAGGGATTCGAAACCATCCCTTAATGCCTTTCTGATGGTTTTCGCTACCAAGTTGATTGGAGGGAAAGCGTACGCGCTAAGACCCTTCCAATTCTGAGCGAATGCGTCAACTGCGAGTGACCCGGGGTCTGGTCGATAAGAAAAATATGCTGCGCATTTACAGTTATTTCTGCTCGCAAAGAGGTCGACACTGGGCTCCCCAAATTTATTAAAAATTTGATTGCAAGCCTCCCGATTTAAAGACCATTCTTCATTAAGGAATTTACGGGATTCTTCATCAGCCTCAGTGTTGAGTACCCCTGGGGTATGGGTTGCTATGAGGTCTGACCCTTTTTTCAGCGCTCACTCCCATATTAGGCGAGCTATTTTCAAAAGACCTTGGCTTCTAGTGCCCCCTTTCTTATTGATGTAGGCAATAGCTGTAGTATTGTCCAACTGTAGTTTGATAGCTTTCCTTATCAGTATGTCTTGAAAGGACAAAATCCCGAGCCAACAGGCTAGAAGCTCTTTTTTCATTAATGAGAAATGCTCTTTCTTCTATTCCCCATTGAACTCCCGTACGCCTATTTTTGCAAACGGCACCCCATCCCGCATTTGAAGCATCAGTGGTTAGGGTGATTTCTGGAGTTTTTTCCTCGATATTAGAAGAGCAGTGGTGTTCTATATGATTAACCCACCATTCTAACTCTTCAATGCTGGACTGGTTCAGGGTAATTATGCGGTCATAATCTTGCAAACGTGCAACCTCTCCCACTTCCCTTTGTAAATAGCGCAAGTATAGAGGAGAAATAGGAGCAGCTATTTGAAGAGAGTTTGCACGTCCCAGAAATGCTGCTATTTCTCGTCCAGATAATGTACCCCTTTTTTGCAATCTAGCTGCTTCCAATTTTATGTTTTGCAGCTTTTTAGGGGGCACAAAAAACTCCATTAACATTGAATTGATTCCGATTCCGAGAAACTCAAGTGTGGTCATAGGACTCAATTGTGACTTTTCCAAGTTCAATTGAAATCCTAGAGTTTCAAGAAAAGAGCCTGCAAACTTGACGTCGTTTACAAGTTTTTCTTTGGAATCGGAGACAATCAAAATGTCATCCAAATAAATCAGGCAGCGAATTTTGTTTGATCTTATGTGTTCAATTACTGGTCTCATCATCTTAGTGAACACCCATTGGGCTGTACTGAAACCGAAAGGCATTTTTGTGTATTGGTACACTACCTAATTTACTCGAAAACAAAGAAACTTTTGGTGATCTGGATGAATAGTTATGCTAAAGTAAGCATCTTTCAAATCCAGCTTAGCACAAAAGTCTCCTTGTTTCAGGACCCGAACCATATCAATTCTTTCCATTTTGAAATGCTCAACTTTCAAGAATTGGTTGAGAGGTCTCAAATTGATAATGGTTCGTTTTTCGCCATTCTTTTTTGGGATTATGAAGATTCTAGAAATCCAGCATTCTCTGGGGTCTTCTATCTTTTTTATTGCTCCCTTTTCTAGCAATTTGCGCACTTCCTCTTCATAAGATGCTATCACAGAAGCGCTCGCCTTTTCCCCACTAATATCCCGATTACATTTTGGTTCGGATATTTATAACCCGCTAGGGTCGCTAGAACAAATGGGTCATCTGTTATCTTTTGCCATTCCTTGGTGTTCAGATTTCCCGAAAGTATTCTTTCAAAAGAAACCTACCTTTGCGGTTTGCTTCTGATGGCGGAAAGGGAGTCCTTGGCCTTCATGAGGTCGTTATCCGGACTCAGGGTGCGGATCTCAGCCAGCAAATCCGATCCGAATAGAGGCGGTCGGACATCGTCCATCGACCATCTGGGGGCGATCCCTTCTCTCTGAACGGGGGCATGGCGCGAGGCAGAGATGGCTCGGTTGTCGATCTTCATCGCTCTGTGACAACAACTCACCATTATTTTGCAGTTTTCTTTTTTGTTTTCCCGATTATAGGAAAAAACAATAAGTGAAACCAGAACTTTAATGAAAAATTTTAGAGCTTTTTGGTTATTGTCGCTCACAAATTTAAAAAAAGTGTAATCTTACTTGAGTACCCGTTCCCTTCTCATGGCAACGAGGTCCTGATGTAGAATGGAGGAGAATCGAGCCGCCAGACGGAGGTAGCCGTGCACACTCTCTTGGTCGCCTTGACTCATCGCTTTCTTGGTGAGGGCGATGCAGTTGAGAGAGCTGAGCGCCATCTCGTCCAGCGCCGTCAACACCATGTCGTGCACTGGGAGGCGAAATGTAGGATTCGCTCCTACAAATTTTTTAAAATCATTGATTGTATTTTGTTTGTAAAATAAATCTTCAATTATTATAGTTTCATATATCATTTGTTCAAATCTTGGTTGTGCGCTTTTTGCATTATTTGAAGTTTAGAAGAAACAAATATGAAAAGAAACTTACTTAATCTTAGACTATCGTCTATGGTAGGTGCCAAAGACAGGGCTGAAGCGATGAGGGGCACTGGGGCGAGGAAAGATTCCCTCTCCGAAAACGGTCTGTAGCTCCCAGCTGCCGACTCCTCAAAGTCCCTCTGAAGATCTTCGGGCAATGTGACCCTTCTCCGCGTAGTCTTCACTGGTATGGGCGGAGGTGGTGGTAGATCACTCGCTTCAAAAAGAAAAGTTTTTGTACTTATCAACTTCTTTTTTGAGTAGTTAAGTATAAAACTTTCAACCATAGAAAAAATCATCAAGGAAATGTTACATATCTTCATCGATAAAATTTGAAAAGAAGAAAAGAACTCACTAGCATTGAGGAAGTCCGTTTTCTTCGGAATCCGAAAATCCAGTAGTGATTTCCGCTCCAGCGGATCTTCTCCTCGGTTGAGATCGCGGTCCTAATCTTCTTCCGAGCCTCTCTCCTACTGCTCGTCTTCTGATGAGCTTGAAGAATAGTTCATGCTGCCTGTTAACACGGGGATTCGCTCAGGGTCTCCTTCGAGCCCAAGCTCAGATTCCATCAGAAATCTGAAGGAACAGTATTTAATTCAAAAATTAAAATTGTTCCATTCACGTAAGAAAACGTTTAGCTAAATTAATAGCAACAGAAGGCACCTTGCCTTCTATTTTGCTCCAATAAAATAAATTTTATTAGAGCGAATAAGTGTAGTACCTGTGCAGCCGAGAACACGAAGAACACTGAAGAGAGAGAGAGACAAGTCTCATGAATTATTCGATCAAACGCGCGGGAGCACTGATCTACTCACGCGCGTCTTGATCGTTTGATTTTTTTGATCACGGGAACACTGCGTTGTTCACGTGAACAAAACGTGTGTGCAGCCGACCAATGTCGAACTTAGCCAATTGATTGATTGAGCAATGAGATATAATAAAGCATTTTTTGAGGCCAAAGCTAGAGTGATTGATCAATATTAAAATTGGAAGGTTGACCATGACGTCAATTCACCGGAGAGTCCTTCGCGCAAAAAGACATTTACGGTTCTTTAAGAAGGAAAAAATACTTGTAAGTGGTTAGCAAAAACGCCGGATTGCAGAAAACTACAAACAAATTTCGTTTCCAGGTCGATTCAACCGTGGGTGTAGATCCCACGGGCTCACTTCTCGGCACTTTAACTTGTGAAGTGGACGGTTTGAGAGACAGCACTGAAAGGGTCATCAACAACCCACCTGTAACCGTGATTTGTGCTACTTGTCAGTCGGCCCTTTGAAACGGAGTTTCTGAAAATTATTATTTTTGAACGATTGAAAAATACTATTTGTACGAGTGCCAAAAATAACTCACAAGGGAAGGGGAGGAGGGCTGAGGGGGGGGGGGGGTTTCGGACCCGAGACCGCGAATGAAGTGCAACCACTCCTTTAGCACTAGACGTTCAACTGAATTCTTCACGTGAAGCATTCTCACATAATAACCACGTGCAAAACAGCACAAAAAACTTTAAATTTATTTTTTTCATTTATTTCATCATACAACAAATACATGATGTAACAATACATGCAAATTTATAAAAATGTTAGTAATGACTCATAATGTATAATCTGATATCATTGTAAGTATTAAACAAATACCTCATATCTCCATACTCGCCGATTATTATGTGATATTAAGATTGAGGTACAGGTACATCAAGAAATTCCAAAACAATTAACCGCTTCAATCTATTCTTAAACATTCTAGAAGTTGTAGAACTCGATATTTCGGGAGGTAATATCCATCTGGATGTTTTTAATGAAACGAGTATAACAACAATTTTTTCTCGTATGTGAAAGTTGAATGTTGATACTCCACCATCACACGGTTTAAAAATACTAAAACTTGCTCACTTTTATATCTTTTTCATTTCGAAAAAACTTTAAATGCAAAATTGAGGTCTTTTTTTATTTTTCTACAATATAGAGATTTCAAGTTTAGACTAATCAAACGGGAATGGTAACTCGTATTCGAAGTTGAGTTTATTTCACATCTATGACATATTCTAGTGAATGTTTGTTTAATCTTTTCTTTTCTTAGGACACCTTCTTTTCAAAGGTGGAAAGACGGATGGTGAAAACTCACATAACGGTAGAACATAAAGAGTTCAAACATCTCAAGTAAATAGATGAGATTGGACAAGTTTTGATTCTGAATAGAGCGTACACTGTATACAGGCTTTGCGACACACCATTTCATAATGAAATTGGAACGATAATGAGTGATCTCACTGTTATCTCACTGGCCTAAGGGACACGGTCAAGAGGCGTGTCCAAAAAATAACCTCTAGCCCACATAGCCCAAAATCCCGGGTTATGTGGCCCAAAGGGTCGTAAACGGACGTCAGGCTGAACTATCGACTTGGATGTTCGTGCGACAAGCCGGTCTATGAAGAAACCGTCGCATCCCCCCCAAGATGCACCATCAGAGTAACCCCAATGCTAGGGCGTCCCCTTCAAGCGACGCGCGTCGAATCCCGATCGACGTGAGAAATATGCGAGGGTCTTCGAGGAATAATAGGCCGCGTCCTCGGTTTAATCAAATAGCAGTGCCTACACGCCTCCGACTAGCTACCTTGAACGTCGGAAGTCTCTCGGGGAAGTCCATGGAAGTCTGTGACATGCTGGCAAAAAGAAGAGTACATCTGGCATGCCTCCAGGAAACTAGGTGGAAAGGAGGGAAAGCAAAGCAGCTCGACGGGAGGTATAAGCTGTGGTACTCGGGCAATACTTCATCAGCAGCCCGCAATGGCGTCGGAATTATCGCTGCCTCCTACCTTGCCACATCCGTCACGGAAGTTTGTCGAATCTCAGATCGTTTGATGTCCATCTCCTTGGAATGCAATGGCAAACTCTTCAAAATAGTCAGTGCTTACGCACCGCAGGCAGGATGCAGCGACTCCGAGAAAGACGGGTTTTGGGAAGACTTCGATGACGTCATCAGAAAATGCTCTCCGGAAGAAACTCTCATGATCGGAGGAGACTTGAACGGGCACGTAGGAAGAAGATGCGAAGCCCATAAGAGAGCTCATGGAGGCAACGGCTATGGTTTGCCGAATGCAGAAGGAGAGCGAATCTTGAGTTTTGCCGAAGAGCACGATCTTTCCATCTGCAATACCTTCTTCTGCAAACGAGAGTCTCACCTCACCACGTATTGCAGTGGTGGAAGGAAAACCCAAATCGACTTCTGGATGACGCAAAGAACCAATCTGAGACTCATCACTGATTGCAAGGTGATTCCGAGCGATAACGTCTCCTCGCAGCACCATCCAGTTATAATCGATCTCCGATTTTCCCAGAAGCAATGCAACGTAAAGCCTCTGAACGAAGTTTCTCGGATAAAATGGTGGAAGGTACGTGACAACAAGGTTCGCTTCATGCATCAGCTTCTTCTCGCCCTATCCCCGGACACTCTCCAAAAAACGTTCCCTGACTCCATTGAGGAGCACTGGAGGTTCGTTCGAGACAAGATGAAGGCGGTAGGAGAAGTCACTCTGGGCTTAACAAAACCAGGTCGCAAACGCATTGTAGACAAGGAGACATGGTGGTGGAACGAAGACGTTCAAACTGCTGTCAAGGAGAAGAAAGTGGCTCTCAAGCAATGGAAACGATCCGGAACCGAAGCTGACCGAGCTCTGTACCTATGTATGAAGAGAGAAGCTAAGAGAGCCGTAGCGAAGGCACGCTCCTCAGCCATCCAAGAAATCTACAGTAAGCTCGACACGCCTCAAGGAGAGAAGGAAATTTTCCGGATTTGCAAAGCACGAGCCACAGCAGCAAAAGACCTTTCTCACGTGCGGACAATCAAGAACCGGGACGGCATACTACTCCGATCCAATGTCGAAATTTGTCAGCGATGGAGAGAACACTTCGAGGAAATCTCGAACATCGAGTTCGACCACCCTCCCGTCCCGCTGTCCCTACCAGTAGAAGGACCAGTTCCCACCATCTCAGAGATTGAAGTAAGAGAAGCCCTTCAGAAAATGAAGCACGGAAAGGCATGTGGGCCAGATGATCTTGCCGCCTCTGCATGGAGACTCGCAGGTGATTGTGGACTTTTCCATCTTACGACCCTCTTTCAAAAAGCCACTGCTCGCCTGGAGTATCCCGAAGACTGGAGTAGATCATCTACAATACCCATCTACAAAGGAAAAGGAGATGTCACAATATGCTCCAACTACCGGCCGATAAGAATCATTCCTCATACCACAATGATCTTGGAAAAGATCATCGAAGCACGGCTCCGCAAAATTGTAAGCACAACCGTCAATCAGTGTGGCTTCGTCAAAGGAAGTGGAACAACAAATGCTATTTTCGCCATTCGTCTTTATCTAGAGAAACACAGGGAAAAGGCGAAGTCAGTCCATTGCGCTTTCCTTGACTTGGAGAAAGCTTTCGACCGTGTGCCTCATGAGCTGATATGGTTCTCTCTTCGAGACCACCTAGTCCCAGAAGAGTACATAAGATGGATTCAAATGATGTATACTGACTCTAGAAGTACCGTGAGAAGTCCAGCGGGTACTTCGGAGTCATTCAAGGTTGCTGTAGGAGTTCATCAAGGTTCCGCCCTTTCCCCCCTGCTCTTTATACTGATAATGGACACGATCACCAGAGATCTACAAACAAGCCCTCCGAAAACTCTACTGTATGCTGACGACGTTGTGTTATGTTCCAACACAACAGAGGACTTGGAGAAACAGCTAGGAGAGTGGAACGAACGCTTCAGTGACTATGGTCTACGACTAAACCTCCAAAAGACTGAGTACTTGGAAATGGGAAAAAGTACTTCGAATACCTCGAATACCATCAAAGTCAAGAACACCGAACTCCGGAAAGTGGATGGCTTCAAGTACCTCGGATTCTACATCACCGCAGACCTAGACCCCAAGGCTACAGTTGCTGCGAGAGTCAATGCTGCCTGGCTCAAATGGAGAGAATCAACCGGTGTACTATGCGACAAGCGAATGCCTGACAGACTGAAAAGTAAAATTTACCGATCAGTTGTCAGACCAGTAGCGTTGTACGGCCTCGAATGTTCTCCATGCACAGCAAAGACTATACAGATGCTGCATGTTATGGAGATGAAAATGCTGAGATGGAGCCTCGGACTCACTCGTCTAGACATGGTGCGAAATGAAACCATCCGAGATCGTCTGGGCATCGCCCCTATATCTGAAAAGCTTCGAGAGTCAAGGCTGAGATGGTACGGGCACGTGATAAGATCAAATCCCCATTCCGTTTCTCAATCGTCCTGGAACCTCGAAGTAGAGGGCAAAAGACCCAGAGGCAGACCCAAAACTAGGTGGCGAGACTGCATCGAAGTAGACATGAACACGACCGGGCTGAAGACTGAAGACGCAGCTGATCGGGTGAAATGGCGTGGTGCAGTCTACAAAGCGGACCCTGCCCGGCGGCGGGATAAACGCTAGGAAGAAGAAGAAGAAGAAGAATGAGTGATCTATCAAAACACATAAATTACGAATAGATTCAGATTTGTTGAAAAAAGTAAACGTAGGTTGTGTTTACCTAGATATAGAACATTGCACTTGCTTTCAGCGATTTTCAATTGCCATTTATCACAATACTTTTTGAACTGAATCGTGGCCGAATGTAACTGGGAAATAGCATTGAAATCATCATACGTAGTATAGTGCTTCATGTCATCAGCAACTTATTAAAAAAAAACTTCTTGAAGACAAGTTAGTACAACTCAGCGGTAAATCATTTATATAGATGATATCACTTATCATATATAGATATCATATGTACAAGATGACAATATAAACATAGAAGGTAAATCACTCAAACCATGAGAAAGATAAGCGGCCCAGGACAGTTTCTTGGAGCACTCCCGAAATTACTTCTCTAAATTCACTGAACTCATGATTTACTTTGACACGGAATAAAAGTCCTGTTGATAAGCTTTTAACCCGAATCAAAAGGTTTCTACGAATACCCAAATGCTCTAACTTTTGAAGTATGTTCTTATGAGAAACAACATCGAAAGCTTCAGTTAAGTAGGTCATAACAGAGACAATCAACGGATTCGCCTCGGTCTAATGCTCTCATCCAACTATTAGTCATCAAGAGTAACTGAGATTGAACAGATTTTATAGAAACAAAACCATGTTGTTCTTCACAAAAAATAGAGTGAAATACTTTCACGAATTATGCGTTTGAACACTTTAGACGGTGAGGGTGTGATGGTGATTGGTCGGAAGTCTTCGATATTAAACGGTGGAGATTTGTTGGGTATTGGTGTGACGTAAGATGTTTTCCACAGTGAATGGAAGGAACAAAGCTGGAATGAGAAATTGAAAATGTAACTAAGAGGTGCTGCAATGGAAAAAACAACATTTTTTTATAAAACAATGAAACGAGTTTTCTAAATTGAGCTATTGCATAGCAGATCAAAGGCTAGCGAATCAGATGAGATTCTACTCTTGAGCATAACAGGGCAGTACACTAAATGATTACCAATAAAAGCGCAAACACCTCCGCCTCTTTTTGATTTTCTATCGCAGCGGAGTACATTGTAAGGTAAATTAGCTACAAGCGAGGCATCAGCTATATTATTTAACCAAGTCTCACTAAATGTGGCTGTAAAACAGAGAGAAAATCTTGAAGAAGATAAATCTTATTTTTAAGAGATCGAGCATTAAAATAAGAAACTGAGAAATCAAAATTCTTCTTACTTGCAAGCTGAGCCAATGAAAAATTTTGAAGAGGCCCATTCCAAATTAGTTTCCCCGATTGGGAGTAGTTGCTGCCAAGGAAAGAGGACGTAGAGGGGGCGGCAGTGTTTTGCGCACACTTCCAATATCTTCTTTCAACCATTCTGTCTTTGTAGAGAACCCATTTCAAGGAATGATTCCTCTGACGAAGATCCCTCAACTGATCAAAGCAAATTCCTAGTTCAATGTTTGATTTAACGCATGTTTCTAAAACGCAACAGCGCTAAAAGACTCGGCAAGTGGAGTTTTTGCGTCCTTTAACAATATGGAAATATCTTAAGTGAATTGGGAGAGTAAAATCTGTTACAGTGAATCAATATTTACTATATAAGACGATGCTGGGAATAACTTTCGCCAAAATGCTCAAAATGTTGTTCCTCGGGCAGATTTCCCTTGAAAAACCAAGCTTTTCCATGGCAAGAAACGGAAAAAAGCGCCATGATAAATGGCAGCAAATAACATGCGTTTTGACGGGCCTGCCAAGAAAAACCGTCAAAAAACAAGCTTTCTACTTTGTACTCGTTTTGTCACTGCCAGAATCCGGTTTTTGTTTGTCCTTGTTTTGTCACTGCCAAAATCGGGTTTTTGTTTGTCCTTGTTTTGTCCCTGCCAAAATCTGGTTTTTTTTGTACTTGTTTTGTCACTGCCATAATCGGGTTTTTTGTCCTTGTTTTGTCACTGCCACAATCGGGCTTTTTTTTAGCCCCTGCAACCCCTTAGCCTCATTTCTGGGATGATGGAGGATCGCTCTCAGCAACTCTTTGGGGAGTGCCAATACTAGACTTTGATCTCATCCAAAAGGCTGAGATGCAATACCAGCAGCTACAACGCCCACAGACCAACCATTTCTAGCGACGTACCTCAACCGAGTTTACTAAACTCGGTTGGGGTACGTCGCTAGAAGTGGTTAATATGTGGTCGTTGCAGAGCTTTGTTCAACTGACAAAAAGGGTTCAGAAAAAGAGCCGAGTTTGGCAGTGCCAAAACATGTCACAAAGGAAAAACAAAATTGTCCGTGATTTGGCAGGAACAAAACTTGGCCACAGAGTCATTCATCATTTGGCACTGCGAAATAGTGGCCGATTCTTCGTCCCTATTTTGGCAGCTAAAAAAGACTATTATCGGAATTTCCTTCTCCCAAGTTCGCATACTCGAAATCTTGGCAAAATAAAGTTTTTGGCTGAGGAACAACATTTTGAGCATTTTGGCAAAAATTATTCCCAGAATAGTTTTATATGGAAATGTTGCATGCGTTAGGACTTTCGGGTTTTTACTTCTCAAGAGTTTCAAACATAGATGACAATGTATTTTGACTTCCAAAGCAATTATTGAGGGACGCGAAGAAAAGGTTAGTCGTCTGTCAACAATGAAACCAAAGTCTCGCATCTCATCAAAATAAGGTAGTAGTTGAAAATAAGGTAGTACAAGAAAAATAATAGCAAGAGGAAACTGGGGAGATGCTTTCTACTTCAAAATTAATTTAAAGTAATTGAGAATGAAAGAAACATCAAAAACCTATCGAGTAACGTAAAATATACTATGTCCGGATTCCTCAACATACTTAAAAATTTGAGTTCACCAGTGATCGTAAATTCATCAGAAATTTAAAGAAAAAATTTTTTTAACTAAAAGCTAAAGATGCAAAATTAAGCTCTATATTTTCTACTTTTTTTCTTCAAACTGTAGATTCAATAAATATGGAAACCTTTTAAATTGGTTTTGACCTAAGCGAAGGATTCCGTGTTTAGACTAAAATGAAGGTAATTGCCAATCTCTAGACTATTCAAAAACCGGTTCGATTGATTATTGCAAGGGCATTAGTTTAAATTTAAAAAATGCCTGTTTTTAGTATTCCGAGAGTATAAGTGTTTGAGTGTTGAACTGTGCTGGCTGCACCATGCTTTCGGTCACACCAATGATGACCGCCGTTCTCACACCAGCCACTACTGTTGATATGACTACCAACTTGTGCGGTCCATATACGTGTGCGGCACCGAATACTTTATTACTGACAACGGTAAAATTTAAAGAAAAATTTAATTCGATTAACTTGAGTCTTTTGTTTCGGAAAAAAAGTTTCATTATTTTCGTTCAGCCACACGTTCAAGGAACTACGACCTTTTTTCTCTGAGGTGACTGAGGTCACCTCATATAGATTAAACGTTCGGCAGGTCTTTTTTTTCGGGGAATGCTGTAGTGAGAATGCAATTGAATTAATAGCAGGCGGGGATGACGCGACCGGTCACGAGGCTCACTTGTGATGGAAAGAGGCCGATGGGAATGATTTTGGATGATAAGGATATGCCCGTGCCAGTCACGTCGACCGCTGCTTGCGGCAAGTTTATTTTTTCTACCACTATCTTCGCTTTCGCGCTCTCTGTCTTTGACTCTCTATTCCTTTATCTCTTCTTCTATAACAAACTTATCACGAGTCAGTCGAATGATAGTGATTCAAGGAACGTGTAGTTGTGTTGCGCCGCCTAAAACGAATCTATGCCCAAGGCATGTAATAAACAAACACGTACTTACTAATTTCATTATTAACCCTATGATGACAATCTGGTTGGAAAAAACCGATAGATTTTTTTTTCTCTCACAACCTTCTCAAACGCAGAAATTGATCATCATTGACGGTCAAAACAACGAACTGAGAAAAAACAAATCGCAACAATTTTGAAAGCAACAAGAACGAGAGATGCCGTTGAAAAAGTTTCAGAAAAAATCAAAAAGCTTTCTAGAGACGTAAGTTACTGCTACAGGTTGGGTCTCTTTCCCAATCCCATAAGAAGTTCTAAGACCTTCATACAGTCTCCGGATTCTTTGGCGTATTGTAGATCCACCATCCGGGAATGTACCAGAGACAATATCGAGACATGTAGTAAACAAAAACATACTTTTTAATTTCATGATTAACCCTATGATGATTCAATTTACTTGATTTGTTCACCCTGAAAAAAAAAGCGTTACTACATATTTTTTGTAGTTGATTAACGAAGGACGGACAGGGCGAGCTCACGTATGCGGCATGTCGTTTTGTCCTCGATGCAAAACGGATATGCCTAAAGACCACCCCACATGCTTCGTTGCACCAGCGAGCCCCATCTCCTCCAGATTTCGACTCAAGACCATCGCCTTCGATATTGAGGTAGTACATTTTTTTTCAAACTAGCTCTCTCTCACCAGCTCTCTCAAAACTAGCTTTCAACGAATCATTTGTTCAGTCGACAGTCGTGAGCGAGAATGGCAAAAACGTTCACAAGCCGAACGTCATCATTGCCATCCGCTCGTCTAGTGCCTGCCAGCACACCACGCCAGAGTCTCACGAGTCTCAAGACTCGTGCAATCAATGCGGAGGGCTTCGTGTCCATGTATGGCACGATATGGATGGAGGCAACAGGGACCTTGTCAGCGAGTTGGTAGAGTGGCTGAACCTGAAGGAAAACCGTAACGCAACGGTTCTCGCGCATAACCTAAAGGGGTAAGTCAAATTTCTTACTTTCTTGACACTCATATAATTCTTTCGTTTTCTCTCCCTCTTCAATCATGTATTGCTTGAGGTATGATGGCCAATTTCTGCTGAGAACCATGATGTCGAGCGACGATGTCCCGAGTAAGATGATACTCTCGGGACTAAAGCTCATGCACATGGTCAACAGGAGCGTGCGGTTTGTGGACACGCTAAACTTCCTGCAGATGCCACTCACATCGTTCCCTAAGGCATTTGGAATACCGGAACTAAAGAAAGGTTTGTTGTATTCTCTTTCAAGAACAGTTGATGTAAAATATTTTCAATTTAAATTATTTTCCTCATCTCTTGTAAAATATTTTCAATTCAGGCTACTTCCCCCATCTCTTCAACAGCCCGCAAAACTACAGCTACATTGGAGCCGTTCCTGACTCCATTTTCTACAATCCCACTCAAATGAAGGAAGAGGGAAAACAACAGTTTTTGGAGTGGCATGTGGCTCAAAGTGGAGTACAATTCAACTTTCGGCAGGAAATTTTGGCCTACTGCTACTCTGATGTAGCTTTGCTCAGCAGAGGAGCAACGGCCTTCGACACGGAGTGCTTCTGTATATCGGCCACTCACGTATTCCATGAGAGTGTCACAGCTGCAAGTGCAGCGATGCTCATCTTCCGGAGAAATTTTCTGAAAAATGAAAATCTGGCGATTGAAGCACCGATACTTCCATGTAAGAGGCAGAGCATCCTGGCCCTCAAGTTTCTGGCGTAAGTTACTCAAATAAATTTCAATCTCTTTGTGCTTTGTTCAATTTTAAACTATTGCAGATACCTTCGTGAGACAAAGGGACAAAGGATTCAGGATGTAACGCACGGAGGGGAACACAGAGTCCCCGGAACAAGATACCACGTGGACGGCTACATTCCTAGAGAGGGCAAGAAGCCGGTCGCTATCGAGGTTAGCTGATAATGTTGAAACATTTGGGTTTTTAAAACAATATTTTGTAGGTACATGGATGCTACTACCACGCATGTGCATGCTCGTACCAGGATGACGCCGTCATACTAGGCCGCACCGCTGCCGAAATAAGACGTGACAACAAGTTGAGGCTCAGCGTACTCGAGCCAAACTACAAGGTGAAGGTCTACCGAGAGTGCGAAATCAACAAGATGCTGCGTCGGGACGAGGAAATGAGGACAATCTTCATGAAGCATCGAATTCTAGTAAGTTTTATTTTTGTTTTATCCTTAAATGACTTGCCTATAAATTTATAATTGAGGAGCCTCTTGATATCAACGATGCATTCTTCGGCGGAAGAACCGAGACGTTCAAACTGCACGCAAAATGTCAAGAAGGATGGAGCAACCGCTATCAAGATGTTTGCAGGTTACTGATTATCTCTTTGTCATGGTATTTTTTTATGTTCAACAATCTACTTTCAGCCTGTACCCGTTCACGAACAAGTACAAGCCCTATCCTATCGGTGTTGGAGTCTACGTTTCTGGAGAGAATATCCCGTGCCCAATCAACGAAGCACAAGATTTGGGCGTAAATGGATTCCTCAAGTGCAGAGTATGTTTTCTTGATGAACTTGTAACGCTTTCCTGTTACTTATTTACAATCTTATTGTTCAGGTATTGGCACCATCCAAACTGCATCTACCGGTTCTATGTATGAGAGTGGGAGGATATCTACGCACTATGTCAAGAATGTGCTTTGAAAAAGTCATCAGAGAGAACTTCATGCTCGCATACGGATGAGGAGAGAGCTTTCGAAGGAACATGGGCAACGGAGGAAATCAAGCTCGCCTTGAGAACTGGCTATACAGTTCTGAACGCCTATGAGGTAGTCCCTTTTCATATATATACATATATCACAGTCATTCATTACTACAATTCAGGGAAGACATTATGAGAACTGGAGCCAGTACGAGATGAATCCTGAAAGCGGGCATGTACGTCACGGCATCCTTTCCGAATACATGAACATCTTTGTGAAGCTCAAAACGGTTAGTGATTTTAATTATTGTTTAGTAGTGTGTTGTTGATTCTCATATGATCTTTTCAAAAATGAAGCTGTTTGAAGGAGGCAAGCGGATGGCCCAGAGACGTTGGCGATGACGTCATGAAGCAGGCCGAATATATTGAGGCCTTCAAGCGAAGAGAAGGAGTGACGCTCGACCCTACAAAGATGTTGCCAAACAGCGCAGCAAGACAAGTCGCCAAGCTGATGCTCAACTCCTTGGTAAGATTCTTTCTGTGTATTAGATAATTACAAACAAATTATTCTGAATTTTCAGTGGGGAAAACTCGGAGAACGCTCGGGAAGGAAACAGCAGGAAATGGTTATCTCCCCCGAAAGACTGCACAGCCTTCTGATCGAGGCCGAGACCGAGGTTGGGAACATTATTGTCCTCACCGATGAGAAGCTCTGGGTCTCCTTCAAGAAGAAGACTGGCCACTCCGAGCCGATAAGCACAACTTCCCTTGCGTCGGCAGTGCTCACGACGGCTTACGCGAGAGTGACACTTTACAATATCATCTCGCGTGTGCAAAGCTCCAGACTGCTGTATTGTGGTTCGTTTAAATTTTTTCGTTATTCTTTGCTGTATATTCCAATTCTTTTTGTTTCAACCCTATTTTTTTTTAGACACGGACTCGGTCATCTACCTTCACAAAGACAGTGAAGTGGACCCCCTGGAGGAGCTGAAAGGGAACTTTCTCGGGGACCTGAGGGACGAAATTCCTGGAAAAGGAACAGAGTTCGTGTCGCAGGGACCGAAAGCCTATGCATACAAATACGTCACGCATGACGGCATGGTGAGAGTTTTACATTCATTGGGTCATGAGGATTTCAAATTGGAGAAACACGTCTTGATTTCTTGCAGGAAAAGAGCGTGGTAAAGTGCAAAGGCTTCCCTCTCACGTCCGAAGCATCGCAGAAGATTCATTTCGAGCAGATGCGCCAGTTTGTAAGGGAAATGAAGAAAGGCGAAAAACCTCCCCCTGTCACAGTCGTCTATGACAGAATAGTCACTGAGAGGAGTCACATGGTGACATCTCTTCTTCAAAAGAAGAAGTTGAACGCTGTGTTCGACAAAAGGGTTATTGTCCGGGGGATGTACAACACAATCCCTTATGGATATAAGGGATGATATAGATTTATCTAAATGAATTGTTGAAACTAGATTTGTTATTACTCGCTTTGCTTTATTTATTTTTCTCTAAGTAATAAAATACTATTCTATTTAGTTCATTTTTTGTCTAATGCTTGTTTCTTTTCGTCTTTGAGACGATAAAATGTTGTTGCTAATCTTTGTGTTTTTTTTTTGTTCCACAAAGGCGAAAGAATACATGACATGTTCTGATTTTTTATTACTCGGTTTGCTTTTTTTTTCTCTAAGTAATAAAATACTAAGCTATTTATTTCATTTTCGTCTATTGCTTGTTTCGTTTTGTCCTTGAGATGATAAAATGTTGTTGCTAATCTTTGTGTTCTTTGTTCTACAAAGGCGAAAGAATACATGACGTATTCTTTACCGCAAAGAGTGCAAGTTGCGAGAGTAGGAGATGGCTTCCTTCCAAGATCGTATCCATAGATTATGCGTGTATGAAAACAGTGATTATTGGAAACACATGATAAAAATTGTCTAATAAAAGATTCAAAAATACATATCGGAGAGAGTGTCTAACAAGTGTGTCTTTCTGAGAAAGACTACACTGTAAGAGAAAAACGCTAGAGAGCGTAAAAGAAAATAGCATGTAATATTGAGAGACGCAGATGAAAGCATCATGGATGGTTATGTTTTTAAGAGATTCAGAGAAAAATGTCTGACAGAGTAGAGAGAGAGAGAGAGAGAGAGAGAGAGAGAGAGAGAGAGAGAGAGAGAGAGAGAGAGAGAGAGAGAGAGAGAGAGAGAGAGAAATAGTGTATAATTGTGAGAGAAAGAGAGAGAGAAAGAGAGAGGGAAAGAGAGGGAGAAAGAGAAAGAAAGAGAGAGATAAAAAAGAGAGAGAAGGAGATAAAAGAGGGAGAGAAAAGAGAGAGAAAGAAAGAGAGAGAGAGAGAAAGAGAGAGAGAAAGAGAGAGAGAGATAAAGAAAGAGAGAGAAAGAAAGAGAGAGAGAAAGAGAGAAAGAAAGATAAATAAAGAGAGAGAAAAGAGAGAGAAAGAAAGATAAATAGAGAGAGAGATAAAGATCAGCTGGAGTGATTCTTTGTGGTCAGAGAAAAAGTCTCTCAATGTGACTCAATCGATCGATGAAAACTGGTCACAGAGTCATCCACCTCACACAGTCATGAATGGAGCGTAACTCCAGAGTTCACGATTAAGACAGAAGAAAATAGCATGTAATATTGAGAGACGCAGATGAAAGCATCATGGATGGTTATGTTTTTAAGAGATTCAGAGAAAAATGTCTGACAGAGTAGAGAGAGAGAGAGAGAGAGAGAGAGAGAGAGAGAGAGAGAGAGAGAGAGAGAGAGAGAGAGAGAGAGAGAGAGAGAGAGAGAGAAATAGTGTATAATTGTGAGAGAAAGAGAGAGAGAAAGAGAGAGGGAAAGAGAGGGAGAAAGAGAAAGAAAGAGAGAGATAAAAAAGAGAGAGAAGGAGATAAAAGAGGGAGAGAAAAGAGAGAGAAAGAAAGAGAGAGAGAGAGAAAGAGAGAGAGAAAGAGAGAGAGAGATAAAGAAAGAGAGAGAAAGAAAGAGAGAGAGAAAGAGAGAAAGAAAGATAAATAAAGAGAGAGAAAAGAGAGAGAAAGAAAGATAAATAGAGAGAGAGATAAAGATCAGCTGGAGTGATTCTTTGTGGTCAGAGAAAAAGTCTCTCAATGTGACTCAATCGATCGATGAAAACTGGTCACAGAGTCATCCACCTCACACAGTCATGAATGGAGCGTAACTCCAGAGTTCACGATTAAGACAGAAGAGAGATGGAAGATGAATGATAAATCTTCAAATTCTAAGTCACACAGTTTAAAGGCAGTGACGCCTGCTTCTGCTGTTGTTGATATTAAAAATATAAGAGTTGCCAAGGGTTACATTTTTGTCTACGGCTTTATGTACAAAGCAAAGATCAAGAATGCTTCGCCTGTATTCTAAAGCTGTTATGGCTAAGATTTCAAGACAGGCTAGGTAAATTTGATAAGATTCACCGGCTCTGGCAATAATACGCATTTTGAAGTTCCTTTGGACACGTTTTAGATAGTTAATAAGACCGACTAAGACGGGGGACCAGAGCTCGCATCCGTATTATAAGATAGGAAGAATATAAGTTTCATACGCTTGGAGCAATACCGGGGTTGAGGAGGTTTTCAGAGAGCGTAGAAGGATATTGGCTGTTCTAGCTTTTTGAATTATAGTTGAAATGTGGTGGTTGAAAGAGAGAGAAGTACTCAAATGAATCCCAAGATCTTTGACTGTTGAAAATGGAGGGAGAATCTGCCCATCTAACATTTAGGGCCGTAGAGGATTGTTGGGTCCTTATTGAACGATATAGCGCTTAGATAATGAGACTGTGAGAGACCAAGTTTGAGCATATTCAGTGATAGTGTTGAGAGCGGCTTGTAGGGAAGACGGAGTTGTTGAGAAAATGTTAACATCATCCTCATACAGAAAGCTGAATACGTTAGGTGGGAGAAGCTCCACATTTATAAAGACTAGAATAGAAAAGGTCCTAAGCAACTACCTTGGGGAACCCCAGAAGTCACTGCTTTCTTTTCTGATACACAGTCATCAATGACAACGCGGAAGGATCTTTGAGAGAAAAAAGATTTGATGAGTAGGAGAAAGGAAGAGTGTATACCACAATTGAGTTTATGGAGAAGTGCCCTATGATCTACGGTGTCAAAAGTGTTAGTGAAGCCAATAAGACATACGTCGAAGGCTTTTTTTGTCAGAAAGGAGAAATATATTGAGTGAGTGTGAGTTACGGAGGAATTTGTGGAATGTTTGGAAAGGAATCCAGATTGGTTTGGGTGGAGGAAAGGAAGCCAGATTGGTTTGGGTGGAGGAAAGGAAGCCAGATTGGTTTGGGTGGAGGAAAGGAAGCCCGATTGGTTTGGGTGGAGGAAAGGAAGCCAGATTGGTTTGGGTGGAGAAAAGGAAGCCAGATTGGTTTGGGTGGAGGAAAGGAAGCCGGATTGGTTTGGGTGGAGGACTTTGTTGGTTTCGAAATGATTATACTTCACTGCTCATATTCATCAAGATAGCTATGCACCCTGTGCGCACTAGCATGTTCTACACTTTTTAATCGAAGAAGATCACGTCTGGAAGGAAGACAAAATGTGTAGTTTTTTGTCCACGTGATTTTCTATTCGATGAAATATCAGGTTTCGGCAAGAGTCTTTCTCTTCCCCGAGACGGAAGAGTATTATCTCGTCTTTTCAAAAAGGGTATATAAGGAGGGCTCAGACCCTTTGATATCAGCTGCAATCCTGTAGACGCTCGTGGCAAAGGGTGAGATTTCTCGGAAGAGGAATCTCGGTACCTTCTCCCCCAACTTTTCCCTGACACTTGCCTGGTGCTCCGACTTGCTCGGAGGGACCGGCGGTAGTAGTCAGGTTGAAGAGTTGAGGGGAAAGAACAAAGTTGACTCCCCGAAGTCGGCACTTTGTTTCATGGCTTCAACTATTGTTGAAGCCAGGGATGATTCAATTGAATCAATACCAATGCCGAACATTTCCCTGTTGCTTGCTGAGTCTTCCGACTTGTTCGGAAGGGCCGGCGGTAGTAATCAGGTCGAAATGTTTGAGGGAAAAATAAAACAAAGTCGATTCCTTGAAGTCGGTGCTTTGTTTTATGGCTTAAACTAAGCCAGGTTTGATCCATTTGGATCAGTACCATATATCATTTTGAAAAGTAAATTATCTTAAAAATAACAGTTTTTGTTATATAAAACTGTTGACTCGTGCTGAACTTTATTGTGAAAAAAGTTGAAAGTTCCAGAAGTCAGTGCTTTTCTTTCAGCGTAATGGAAGAAGAGCCGATTAGCGAGTCACCGTCTTCCCCACGAAGTTCACCTCAGAGAGGTGGACAGGCTCTGAAGAGAAAGAGAAGACGGCAGAGACAGCGCGAAAATAAGAGGAGAAGGACTACGACATCATCTTCCTCAAGCACTTCTTCTCTTTCGGAGGAAGATTCTACAGATCATCGGGAGATCGATGATCTGTGGCCGGTTTCAAGACGTTTGTTTTTCACAAATGGTTTGAAAAACAAACGTTTTACGATAAAACTGGTTTTACTTACAAAAGTGTTTTTCCGGTTCCAAGAACAATCTTTTGTACTGAAAACGTTTGTACGTAAAACGTTTGTTTGAACTTTCGTTTTTCGGTACAAAGCTGGCGCACTTTTAGTGCAACCTTTGATTTTCATCATTTTTCGTTATTAATTTGTTGTTTCCGACAAATATTTTGGAGTTAAATGTTTAATAGTTCGAGTTACAGTGATCATGAGTGATTTGAAGCGGCAAAAAGTGGAGGAAAGAAATCACTTCGAAAAAATCACAGAGTCACAGGCCAAGAAATCTAGACCAATGAGTCTTGTCGAAATGGAGGAAGAAGAATACGTTGACGTTGAGTCGCCTCACGAGAACGAGAATCCCTAAGAATCAGTTCTCATCTCTTCTGAAGCAGCAGTCTCCTGGTAAGCAGTTTTGATTTCAATGATGATTTCTTCAGCAGTTTTGATTTCAATGGTGCATGATTTTTTTGAAGGTTTTCGTGAGCGCATTCGGGATCGCCGCTCGCAGGACAAGCTCATTGATTGTGGAGATATTAAGGAGCAACTGCTGAGTCGTGAGCTCGAAATCGCGGATCTTCGACTCAAAACTGATCGAGAACTCGCAGTTCTTCGCATCCAAAGTGAGCAAGAGGCTATTGAGAGCAACCGGGAGATTACATTTCTCAAGAAAGAACTTCTCAAAGTGCAGAGAGAGGCGATACTGGCGAAAATGCAAGTAAACGGCCTCGAGTACTCAGAGCCATCTTCCGAAAAGTGAAACCATGTATGGCTTCACATGTATGGCTTCACTTTTTTGTAAAAGTTCGATTTATTTTCGCTGTATACTGTAAAAGATTAGAAAGAGACTCTTTACTGCTGTGCTCATCAATGTTATTTAGATGATAACAATTCGCTGACGATGTTTGATAAAGCGAAACGTTCGGACCCAACTTGTCTCTTCAACAGAGCATTTAACAAGGTACGACACAGAAAATAAGATCATTTACAGAGAATTGATTGTAATTCAAAGAGAATAATAAAGAACAAATAAAGAGATTCAATTAGGTTCAAGAGAAATACTGTCCTATTATCATGCTCTGTAGAGCGGATCCTCCAGGTGTGTTTGATGTATCGACTTCATGGTTATCTAGAATCTGATCCTCGTTATCATCGTCAATGGGATCGTCAAATTGTGCCTCATTCATGTCGATCGCAGCATTACGGAGACAGACGCATGCCGCAGCGATAGTTGCAGCACGCCTTGGTTTGTACCGACATTCCGCGTGCAGAATGTGCCATTGACGCTTGAGACAGCCGATTGCATTCTCAATCTTCACTCTGACTTTGAGTACCGCGGCTGTGTACGCTCTCTCTGGAAAAAAAATAGCATTGCTTACTTTTGTGTGCTTGTCAAGAGGTTAAAGTCATTAATATCAGTGTCTTTATAACCTTCTTCGTTTCGTGGTGTGAGGCTTGGCTTGATCAGAAAGGCATCCGCACGATATGCTGAGTCTCCGATAACTATTCCTTTGTAATCCTTACTTGTTAACTTGGCATGTGTTACCTGAAATGCGAACTTTCTAAAACAGCTTTCTAAAACGGCTTAAAACATCAATGAACCAACCGATTCACGGAATACGCGGCTATCGTGTGCGCTTCCTGGGAATCGTGCACTGAACCAAATGAACCGGAGAGTCGAGTCGCACATCAGACCCAAATTAATGGAGTGAAACCCTTTCCTATTTACATACATGTGCTCGTTGAACGTTGGTGCAATAATCTTGACGTGCGTACCATCCACACAACCGATCACGACAGGAATGCCGCTAATGGCGCGAAACCTGAAGTTCAAAATTACTTTTCTGTTTTCAATAGACAAAAATTGTAAGTCATTTCAATGTGAACAGAATTAGCCTACTCTGCATGGATGCGAATCCGATCGGAATCGCTTGGCCAGTAAACGAAGTCATCAACGTTACGAACAATCATTGACGATACTTCATGAACGATGCGGCAAACTGTGCTTCTGCTTCATCCTGACACCTTAGCGGTAGTTCCTTGGAAGGAATTAGACGCTAGCACTTCAAGTGCAATGCCCAAACGCTGAACCGGTAAAAGCGCCTTTCCTCTATTTGTTGGCTTGCTTAGCTGATATTTGAACGTATCGAGAAGCTCAAAGAATGCTTTCCGTGAAAAACGGTACTTCCTACGGAATTCTGCATCCGACAAGACGTCGAATGGATTTGCTCTGTCACGGAATATTCGCTGAACCGAGCCTCTTATCCAAAATTCTCGGAGGTCCCGGTCAATAGCTTCCATTCGTTTTTAAAAGTTAATAATTTTACTAGAATTTGAAAAAACATAGAAAGGCCGTAATAATTTAACAATAAACCAAAAAACTGTTGAAAATGATGAAAATAATAGAAAAATTGCTTTTACTAGGGTACGCTAGAAAAACACTTTTGTACTATAAATGGGTTTGAAAAACAAAAGTGAGTAAAACAAAAGTTTCTTGCAACTGGAAAAACAAAAAACAAACAAACGTTTGTACATAAAACACTTTTGTAACAAAAGTGAGTAAAACAAAAGTTTCTTGCAACTGGAAAAACGAAAAAAAACCGCAAACTTTCGTACGTAAAACACTTTTGTACGTACAAAAGATGTTCTTGAAACCGGCCACTGGACGAGGACCTGCGCAGACGGACTCGAGAAGACTCTCCCATGTCCAGGCAGTCACAGCTATCTGTGAAAAAGAGCTCACAATTTGCGACTGCCAGCGAAGAAGTTCCTCCTCCCCCGAAGCCAGTCATCCGAGCCGCTCGTACAAGGACACGGCTGAGGGACGATATACTGGCACTATTTGAAAACAGTGCACGAGGAATGTTCTGGACCGCTGCTGAGAGAGAGGCCTTCTTGGAAGCAATGCCTCTCCCTGCGTCAGTCTACGCCTTGTCGCCGAATGTCGACGAAGAAATCTCTCAAGAAAGAGGAACCGTAGGCCGAATATATGATACGCAGGTAAAGATACTGGAAAATAAACTCAAAACATACTAGAAATAAAACTCTAGTTATTTTCAGTTGTTCTCGATCGACCCCGGTATCATGGCAGGCATGTCAGCTCTCGCAATGACTCTACAAAGCCACACCGAAGAAAGCGAGGATGGCAAGCTCAAAATGATGAACTACATCAAAACATGGATCAACGTGATGGGATACCTTCATCAAGAGATCAATGCGATCCGACGAGAAATCATTATGAGGTCCCATGCATGACTAATGTATAGAATAAACTAATTAGATCGTTTCTGGCTCGTTGAATAACAAAGATGTTAAGATCCATGAAGATCGACCCTCGGCGAGCCATGCCCTCCTTCAAAACGGCGCCCCTCTCAGAAGAACCCCTCATTCGAGGGGGCGAAGTCTTGCCAAAAACTCTTTGGTAAGAGTCTACTCGAGGAAGCGCAGAAACGAGCCGGCTCCAATGACATCACCAAGTCCTTGAAGAAGCTGAAGAACACGTCAAGAGTTCACGCGAAACGGGCAGAACGACAAAAGTCAAACGATTCTCCTTGCGAAAAAGAACTGCAAAACAAAACCATTGCGACAGCCTTAGTTCCCCAGTACGAAATACAAGCTGGTAAGATTAGATATCATGCCACAGAGTGGTTGAAACTATCAAGGGACCCATGGGTTAAACAATGCGTTTATGGGTATTGCCTAGACTTCCATAATCTCCCTCCACTTTCAAGAGGTAAAATCAGAAAAAGTAGACCGACAATGAACGAACCAATCATTGCGATGGAAGTCAGGAATCTGTTATCAAAAGAAGCTATAGTAGAAATACCACCTGAGCAACACGTTTGGGTTTCTAGCAACTTTAGTGTGAAGAAAAAAGACGGCGGTTTAAGACCAGTTATAAAATTGAAGAGTTCAAACGGTTACTTGAACATGAAGCATTTCAAGATGGAACAATTTTCCATGATCCGCTGTCTAATAAATGAAGGCAATTTGATGGTTAAAATTGATCTAAAAGACGCCTTTTTCGCAATACCCATCCACAAAGACCATCAAAAGTATCTAGCTTTCGAATTTAAGGGAAAAATGTATAAGTTCACGGTACTTCCCTTTGGTCTAGCATCTGCTCCATATGTATATTCTCGCCTCATGAAGGTTGTAGCAGAAGAGCTGAGAAAACTGGGTGTTCGGCTGTTGGTGTACCTAGATGACTGGATCATCGTAGGAGACACTAAGACAGAACTCGGTAACATTGTAAATCAAACACTGCGTCTATTCGATAGACTAGGTCTGAAAGTTAACGAGCAGAAGTCTTGTATCACACCATCTACAAGAGTCGAATTCTTGGGTTTCATTGTGGATAGTAAGAAAGGAACACTGGAAGTACCACCCGGAAAGATAACGAAGGTAAAACAATTAGCCGTAGAGATACTTGGGAAAGAACGAGTAAAATTAAGCAGAATAGCTACGTTCTTAAGAAAAGCAACCTCATTTCTACCCGTATCTGGTTATCTTAAATTTCATTTGCGAAGCATCCAACGTTGGTTAACAAGCAAAACATATCCCAACCAGCCCGAATCTTTCAACAAATGTGAAACCATTCCCCTTTTAGTCAGAAGTGAGTTGAACTGGTGGTCTAACCAATCCTCATCGGAACATTCCACAGATACCATATGGAAACCGGTAACAACCGAAACAGTGACTTCTGATGCATCCGAAAGAGGTTGGGGGCAGTTTGGAATAGGATTACCACAGGCGGTAGATGGTCGGGAATCGAAAAATCCTTGCACATAAATGTGAAGAAGGCCTTGGCGTCACTTTTCGCCCTTAGCTCTTTCCTGAATGATGCTAGAGATATTTCCATCCGACTAGAACTGGATAATACCTCAGCAGTATACTATATAAATAAGTTTGACGGATCAAAGAGTGCAAAGCTAAATAAAATAGCGCATAAGATCTGGGACTTTGCCAGAGAAAGAAGGGTGCATCTGATTGCAACCTACAAACCTGGTATAGAGAATACTGTAGCAGACTTCGAATCTCGCAACTTCATAAAAAAAAGAAGAATTCAGCCTGCATCCGAGGGTAACAGATCCGATTTTTAAAACATTCGAAAAACCAGATTGGGACTTATTTGCATCTAGATTGAAATTTAAATGCGAAAATTTCATTTCTTACCGCCCAGATCCCTTAGCAGCAGCGACAAATGCCTTCGCTCAGAATTGGTCGGGGATCTCAAGTTACGCATTTCCACCCTTCGCACTAGTCGGAAGGGTTGTACAGAAGGCAGTTCAAGAGAACGCGAACCTTTTGTTGGTGACCCCAGATTGGCCAGGTCAATGGTGGTATCCACTAGTACTGAAATACTCGCAGGGAAGGATGTTGCATCTCCCAGATCGACCAGACATTCGGACAGATCAAGAGGGAGAACCTCATCCCAAGACTATTGTCGGGAACTTGCGCCTGATAGCATAAAAGATATCAGGGACAACCTTAGAAAGGCGAGTTTCAACGAAACCGCCATAGAAGCAGTAATGAACAACTGGGCCCCAGGGACTCACAACCAGTACAATTCTGCTCTAAGGAAGTGGGCTAATTTTTGTAAAGATAATGAGATCGAGAAAAGATGCCCTACTACCCCGGACATAGTCAACTTTGTCGCTCATTTGCATGTGAAAGGTCTAAGCTATTCAAGCTTATTAACGCACAAAAGTGCAATTTTAACACTAGCGCAAATTGTGCAAAAGAGCAAGAAAGAAGCTATTGACGAAGACCTCATAAACAAAGGTCTAAAAGGGTTCTTCAGAAAGAGACCATCGGTTCCCAAATATGCGCAAATTTGGAATGTTAGACAGGTATTAGATTATCTGAAGTCAATGGGAGATAACAAAAAACTATCGCTAAAACAACTTACTCAAAAAATGGTTATGCTTTTAGCCCTTTGCTCCCCCAACCGAGTCTCCGAAATAGCAAAGTTTTCTCTAGATTCAGTTCGAAAGAATGATGATAAATGGTTATTTACCATAGATCACATGAACAAAAAATCGAAAAGTTGTGTTAAAACCACACATAGCCTTATTTGAGTGCTTCAAAACAGATCCCAAAATTTGTCCTATCAGAAACCTTAAGGACTACATAGAGAACGAAAACCTACCGAAAACATGAGGGTACTCTAGTCAGAGCTACAATAGAGCCACATGGAAAAGTAAGTAGCTCAACCATAGCAAGGTGGTTGAGAACAGTTCTATCCGCTGCGGGTATAGATAGTGAATATGGTGCCCACTCCACCAGAGCGGCCTCTACTTCGGCAGGCAGCCGAGGAGGCCTTACTAGCAAAGCCATCAAGGCTGCGGCGAACTGGGCACCTGGTGGTTCTACCTTTGAGAGGTTTTACCACAAAGAATTCCACGATTCTTATCAGGAAGTCATATTGAATGAGAGTTGTGTTGAATTAGCTATCTTGATGAATATGAGCAGTGAAGTATAATGTTATGTTTTGCAAGACAAACACAGTTTGTTGAAGTAAAACATTTATTATCCTTCACTGCGAATATTCATCACAATTACCCACCCAAACTCTCGTTATTCCCTTCCCAAAGACCTCTCATTTCAGACAGACGAAGGCTGAGCAGAGAGGGAAGAACTTCTTTAAAGGAAGAAAAGAAGGGAAGAAGAACACGAACAAATGAATGTGATCAATGTTTTGTTAATAAAGTGTTAACTGTTGACGAGCGTATACAGGATTGCAACTGATATCAAAGGGTCTGAGCCCCCGTTATATACCCCTGGACGAGTGACATCTCGCGCAGTTTGAAAAGACGAGATAATACTCTTCCGTCTCGGGGAAGAAAAAGACTCTTGCCGAGACCTGATCTTTCATCGAATAGAAAATCACGTGGACAAAAAACTACACATTTTGTCTTCCTTCCAGACGTGATCTACTTCGATAAAAAAGTGTAGAACATGCTAGTGCGCACAGGGTGCATAGCTATCTTGATGAATATTCGCAGTGAAAGATAATAAATGTTTTACTTCAACAAACTGTGTTTGTCTTGCAAAACATATTATAAATGAGGTGAAATATGTTTTCGAGGACTTTTGAAAAGGAAGAGACGAGAGTAATAGGATGATATTTGTTCAGCTCAGACTTTTTACCTTTTTATTTTTGAAAATGGGTTTGACAATCCCAGACCTCCAAGCTTTTGGGTAATATCAGAGAGTGAGAGTTTGAAAATGATTGAGAGAGGATTGCAGGGGATTTAAACAGGTTTTAATGAAGATATTTGGTATTGAGTCGGAAGAGGTGTTAGTTTTAGGGCACATTTTGGATATGAATCGGTGAACATCAAAAAGCGAGACATTCTTGGAGTTGGCTGAGGCGCTGGATGAACTGGCTGTCTAACCAACTGTCATAATTCATGCCGATCACACGATTACCTTCAAATTGCGTGATTCTCGCATTCTCACAAATGCTCGCATGCAGTCCGCAATCTAGCACAACATTGTTGTGAAGAACTTGAACGAGATGAGAACGATTGTAAGACCAAAGGGCTCACCGACTCATTCCCAGTTCTTCTTCTGATTGTAAGACCAAAGGGCTCACCGACTCATTCCCAGTTCTTCTTCTGATTGTAAGACCAAAGGGCTCACCGACTCATTCCCAGTTCTTCTTCTGATTGTAAGACCAAAGGGCTCACCGACTCATTCCCAGTTCTTCTTCTGATTGTAAGACCAAAGGGCTCACCGACTCATTCCCAGTTCTTCTTCTGATTGTAAGACCAAAGGGCTCACCGACTCATTCCCAGTTCTTCTTCTGATTGTAAGACCAAAGGGCTCACCGACTCATTCCCAGTTCTTATTCTGATTGTAAGACCAAAGGGCTCACCGACTCATTCCCAGTTCTTATTCTGATTGTAAGACCAAAGGGCTCACCGACTCATTCCCAGTTCTTCTTCTGATTGTAAGACCAAAGGGCTCACCGACTCATTCCCAGTTCTTCTTCTGATTGTAAGACCAAAGGGCTCACCGACTCATTCCCAGTTCTTCTTCTGATTGTAAGACCAAAGGGCTCACCGACTCATTCCCAGTTCTTCTTCTGATTGTAAGACCAAAGGGCTCACCGACTCATTCCCAGTTCTTCTTCTGATTGTAAGACCATAGGGCTCACCGACTCATTCCCAGTTCTTCTTCTGATTGTAAGACCAAAGGGCTCACCGACTCATTCCCAGTTCTTCTTCTGATTGTAAGACCAAAGGGCTCACCGACTCATTCCCAGTTCTTATTCTGATTGTAAGACCAAAGGGCTCACCGACTCATTCCCAGTTCTTATTCTGATTGTAAGACCAAAGGGCTCACCGACTCATTCCCAGTTCTTCTTCTGATTGTAAGACCAAAGGGCTCACCGACTCATTCCCAGTTCTTCTTCTGATTGTAAGACCAAAGGGCTCACCGACTCATTCCCAGTTCTTATTCTGATTGTAAGACCAAAGGGCTCACCGACTCATTCCCAGTTCTTCTTCTGATTGTAAGACCAAAGGGCTCACCGACTCATTCCCAGTTCTTCTTCTGATTGTAAGACCAAAGGGCTCACCGACTCATTCCCAGTTCTTCTTCTGATTGTAAGACCAAAGGGCTCACCGACTCATTCCCAGTTCTTATTCTGATTGTAAGACCAAAGGGCTCACCGACTCATTCCCAGTTCTTATTCTGATTGTAAGACCAAAGGGCTCACCGACTCATTCCCAGTTCTTCTTCTGATTGTAAGACCAAAGGGCTCACCGACTCATTCCCAGTTCTTCTTCTGATTGTAAGACCAAAGGGCTCACCGACTCATTCCCAGTTCTTATTCTGATTGTAAGACCAAAGGGCTCACCGACTCATTCCCAGTTCTTATTCTGATTGTAAGACCAAAGGGCTCACCGACTCATTCCCAGTTCTTCTTCTGATTGTAAGACCAAAGGGCTCACCGACTCATTCCCAGTTCTTATTCTGATTGTAAGACCAAAGGGCTCACCGACTCATTCCCAGTTCTTATTCTGATTGTAAGACCAAAGGGCTCACCGACTCATTCCCAGTTCTTCTTCTGATTGTAAGACCAAAGGGCTCACCGACTCATTCCCAGTTCTTCTTCTGCACATCAGACAAAGCTGAGAAAGGGCACTTAACGATTACTAATTAAGCAGAGGATTGGTTATGGGTGAAGGAAGGCTCCTCCCCAGATTCATTCAACTTGTTTCACTTTTAGTTGAGATTGTGCTTGGTTTGATTGATGATGTGTAAACTTTCTCTGTCATCTTGTTTATTTTTTGAATGAAGAAGGTAATGAAATGCTCCATAGTTAATATCACAACCTAATATATTCTCTAATCTTTCGATTGATTGATGGTAGTATGACATTAAAGTGCCCTCACCTCACCCCTGCCACGATAAAGAAATTAAATTACTGAAAATTTGAGTGTGTAGCGAGAGAAACGACGGAGAAGAACGATTTTCATTCGTTCCGTTTTTTTTGTTGGTTGAGGTTGTGATTTTTCTTGCGATTTGTGCGACCAGGGTATAGTTCAGATATCGCCCTCGAAACCTTTCTATACTTGAGCATGGGAATTGTATATTGACGGGGTTTCCACAGCACGTGACTTCGATAGAGTGAATACCGAGTTGGTTAGAAGCCGAATCAGAACAAAACATCTGAGCTCGAACTTTTTGCTTGACCGGCCTTCCCTTGATAGCGGAATGACTTCAATCAAGCAGTAGCTTTACGGAACATTTTATCAACACTCACAAAAAAAATCGAACAGAACTTTAATTTTGTAACACGTGCAGTGTAAGGCGTTGAAAACCAATAAATTATCAGAGACATGAAAAACTATTTGTTAAAAAAATTTAATTACTGAAGTTCTTGAATAGAAAGTAAAAGATCAGCAACAGCAAACAAATGAAAGTTTTGGCAAGAAATTTGGAGATGTAATTTCTTGGGTGAAGATTGATTTCTATAGGAGGAACAATCGGTGATATTGAATGACGGCGTCTGCAGAATGATCTCGCGACGCCCATTTTCTGTAGTCGAGGGACTCTTTTATCGAGATAGAAAAGAGAAGGAGAAAAGAGTAAGGGAAAGTCAGAGAGAGTAAGAGAGATAGAGAGAAAGAGCTAGGACTGAGAAACATAGAGCGAGAGAGAGAGAGAGAGAGAGAGAGAGAGAGAGAGAGAGAGAGAGAGAGAGAGAGAGAGAGAGAGAGAGAGAGAGAGAGAGAGAGAGAGAGAGAGAGAGAGAGAGAGAGAGAGAGAGGAGAGATAAGGCGACAGATGATGATCTTCACGGAGCTGAAAAATGAGAGCTTTGTTACAAGTTCTTACAAAACAAAGGATTGATTCCTAAGAGAGAGAGAAGTCTTTCACCTGCACATATCACCGTCACCGCTCCAGGTATAACAATTTCAGTTCCAGTGGCATCGATGACAACTGGCTCCGTTTTGGATCGGCAATAAATAACTGGAGTGCTTAATCCCTGCAAACATAAGAGGTTATAAGTAGACCATTACTTTGATTTAGCTCCTTTTCCATGCGGCTATTTCTGATATTCATCTCATTCTCAGGCGTCCTCCTATCCTGTTCAATCGCGTTTTTTTCTCATAATTACGAATCTCTTTACCGGCAATTCCGCAGCAGTGAACACTTGACCCGCGGTGCATTTCAAATAACAATTGCCGTTAAGTATCCTTGTTGTGTAAATTCCGGCTGGAGCACAACAAGCCGCCTTCACAGAAGCCTCATCCGTCACTGAAACTCATTGGATTGATATAAAAAAGTTTAAGAATCTTTTTCCGGATATTAATAACATCATGAACAAAAATCTCCAACGGTTAATGGGCTCACTTTGGTGATTATCGATCAGGAAATACTTACTGTCAAAGAATAATTAGGAGTCGGGTGACCTTAATGCTCATGAAGTCTTAGCGGATATTGAAAACGAATAGTTAGTTTGAGTCCTATCGCATGAAAAAGCAGTATCATGCAATTGATAACGATCTCGCACTTCCGAAATGAGATCCCGGCCGATGCATTTTTTGTTGGTAAAAAGTCTTATCAAATGCCATCTTAACCAGGCTCCTTTGCTTTCATACTGTGAACCTGACAATTTGAAGATAGTTCTTTCGGTATTGTTTGAAATTTTCAAAAATAATTTCTTACCACAAGTTACGCGTGTATTCAGACGATCTCAAAATATTTAAGAAAAAAGAGGAATTTAATCAACCGCAAGTGATGGCTTGGTTCATGTACGTCGTCGGCACGCTCGCTGTATTTCTGTACATCCACGAAGTCGCGGTGCATGTCATTTTTGCAGTAGTTTCCGTCGTTGTTCCGATCTTCATAGCTCCTCCGTCCTGGCACGCGGCATTCTTCGTAGTAGCCGACCCATAATACACTAACGGCGCAAGCGTATTCGTAGGCCCAACTATTAGCGGACATGAACCGCGGAGAGGGGCAGACTGAGCGGTAGGCAGGGGAGCTGCAAGTAGTGTCCTTACCTCTCGAAAAACAGAAAGAAGATTATGAAAGAATGTTTTTCTCTAGAAAATTTGGCAAAATTTCGTCATAAATTTAGAATTATTTACGTATTCGTTGCATTTTTGCTCATAGTAAGAAGTAAAGCACATCAGAATGGAGTTTCAAAGGAATTTGAGCTGGTTTGCGAACATTTCTAAGTAAAGATGGAAATACAATTTCGTTGAATCCAATGGTTGTAGTTCATATTTACCTGAAATAACGATATTCCTTAATAGGTTTGAAATGTGAATGTGAAAATTTCTGTCATCAGTCTCTTCAAACTCGCGAATTTAAATCACCTCTTGTGCAATAGAAGCTTGAAGACGTTGTAGCTGGCATAAACGCCATACCGATGCAGTCTAGCCGATTATTCATGATTGCTGTCCCTCCTGTGGCAGTCTAAAGTGAATCAAATTTAAGCTCGTCAAATGACTGGTAAAAAAATTTCTTCCAGATGGTATAGGCTTCCGTCTCTGAGCTGTGTGTGTTCTTAGTTTTAATTTATGAACGAAACCTTTTCCTTTTCACGATTCAAAATTCAAGTGCTCATTCTTTTTCCCCCTTTTTTGACTTTCTAAAAACTGAATGGTACAACTTTCTTTTCCTGATTGATCACGGAATGTAAATACTAACTTTGAACACATCTTTTCAATGCAAGTTCCATTTTGATTGTTGTGATAAAAATAGTTGAACTAAAATAGCAGAGTAACTAACACTCTCAGCTACGCAGAAGATGCGATGACGGATGGAAGAACTAATTGTTTTTTCTTCTTAATTATTACGTTTACTATGGCAAAGTAACAACAACCAATAAAAATGATGATGTGGGAATTCCATGAATGACGAAGCCAAGCCAATAAAAAAACGAAAGAAGAGGACTTTGACTCACTAGCGCTTCCAACACTGATCCTTCTTCACAAGAGACGATGCAAGTGGTGATGGGGTTTGGACTCGAGCACGCTTTCGTCTCAGGGCAGACAGTTGAGGCCATGGGAAGAGGACACATACACATCCCTTGAATTCGCTCTCGTTCAGTCACTTAGTTGCTACTAAAATGCGTTCGTTTATATCGGTGGAAAGAAATAAATAAACTTGCCGCAAGCAGCTGTCGAACCGGCTGCCACGGCCACATTCTTATCATCCAAAATCATTCCCGGTCCCGGGTTCTTTCCATCACAAGTGAGCTTCGTGACCGGTCGCATCATCCCCGCCTGCTATTATTTCAATTGCATTCTCACTACAGCATCCCCCGAAAAAACAAAGACATTAACAAAAAAAATTGAACTTTTTTTCCAAAACAAAGAACCCAAAATCATGGAATTAAAATTTTACCGTTGTTAGTATTAACGTATTCGTTCCCGCACACGTATATGGGGGACACAGGTTGGTAGTCATATCAACAGTAGTGGCTGGTGTGGGAACGGCGGTCCCCCCTGGCGTGACCATGAGCGCCGTGCAGCTAGTGCAGATCAACGCTCAAATACCAATACTTTAGAAATACTGTGAACAGGCGACAAAAATAGGTAGCTATCAAGCTCCTCGGCTTCTGTTTTTTTTGTGAGCAATTTTGAGAGCCGTTTGAAGCATGTTCTACTATGAATAGTAAATGTACATGTTTTCTCAAAATCAACCAAAAAAACAAACAATACAATCAATTACTTGAAGCTATGAAATTACCAAAAATTGCCATTCAAATATCTTTATTGAGAACCGATATGTTCAACAAGACTGAAAATGGCCGCCTCTGATACGTACGCAGTCCTTTGAACGCTTCTCGTGTCCGGATGTACTTGACCTCATATAATCGCCCTCGGTTTCATCCTTGGCTTCAGAAAAAGCCGCAAGTAGTGGGTTGGCATTGGGTTGAGCTGTAGCTCTAACTTGGTCTGCATGACTTCTAGAACTTTGAAGGTTATCCAATCTGAATGATACTAGCTGAGAGGCCGTCAGAGCGAGTCGATGAAATCGAAAGGGCCATGCTTGGGTCTTCTAAATCCTCATTCCTGTTACAAGGTTGGATGGGCTCTCCTTGAATGAGTTTGGGTGTGAACCTTTCCCGAATCTTCCCGATTTTTAATCGTGTAAGTCCAATGTGACCTAGACACAGTAATGTGAAAAAATAATCAAGTTTTCGTCATCGGCACTTAATCCACTTCCAACCACGTTGTAATTGGGCTGCGACTGTTTCCTTTCGACAGATTCGTTGTGATTATAAACGGTCATTCGTCGCGAACATCCCGAACATCGAAGAGTATCTACCAATTGAATTCTTTCCGTGACACTCAAATGTTGGGAAAGACTCAGCCTGGTTGAATTGTTGGATGAGATGCTTCTTCAATCAAGGCGTAGAAGATTGTGCTGAGAGTCCAGCCTTAGACGCTTTTGTTTCAAAAGGACAAAATTTCAGCCAACTTTTGACATTTCTTCATATAAAACACCCGAAGTGTCGAGAAATGCAGCCAACTGAATCAGGGCGCACCGAGACTACCATATTAGAGAATGTTCAACATGTGTTCGCAAAATTACTACAGTTACGTTGTGTTGCACTCACGCAATGGTGCAATTATGAAAGTAGATTGATAAGATTTAACCTGACATCTCTCTATGCAAGAAGATTAGAAGCTGATATTCTTTTGGCTTTCAAAATTATCAAAGGTTACACTGACGTTCCTGTTTGTAAATTTCACACTTTCAAACAGTGTAACGGTCGCACCTCCTTTTATGCTTTCCATATAGGGCACACAAACAGAAACTCACTTTTTCACTCTTTAGCTTATCGGACATCTCGATTTTTTATGAAATTACCGGTCAGTCTTCTCAGGATTCAAACCATTCTAAGTTTTCGGATAAATTTGTCATTGCTGGATGTTCCAGAGTTCTTAAACATCGGTTTAAGTTTATAATAGTCATTCATTCTCGTTCTCGTTGTATTTTTTCTTCTCTTTTTTCAGTTCTTTTAATTATCCTTAGTTTTGTCAGCAGAGTTTTCCTTGTGTTGTTACATTGCAAAATGTATTTCAATAAATAAATAAACATTCATTACGCTGATCTGTCGTTAATGATCTGATGTAGGATGAATTGTACGGTTGCAGTTGAGAGTCTCGGTCTATCAATCAGCAGTATCACATACACTCGTTTGTTCTCATTTCGCATTCTAGCAGAGATGCAAAAATTTCTGTTTCTCAACAAAACAAATTGTTGTAAAAAAATTATGTTCTTATTTAGGATTACGGTTTTAAACCTTGAAAGAGGGCTAGAAAACGGAAATTCAGATGAATAAAAAAAACGTCTGTGGTATTGAAGTGGTGTACGGTCACGTGCACAAAACTTCTTCACTCACACAAAAAATGATGATTTTGGGAAAGTATGCTAAAAAGACATTCATGTGCTTCATGAATAGTAACACTTTGAAAGTATTCCTGGGCGTAAGTATGAGAGTATGCTAGAGAGGCATACAATCAAAGCCTGAATGAAATACTTTTGAAAGTATGTATGCCTTTCGGTTGATCATTGACGCATCCGCCGCACCGGCGGATGCGTCAATGATCAAGCGAAATCTCTCAGATCCGGTGAACTGAGAGATTTTGGTATTAATCGAAATTATGTTTTTATCGAGATATATTCTTCTGTTTGTTTTCAATTTCATCTGGTTTCTTTACTAAGAATATGTAAACGTTCACTGTATGGTTTTTTTTCAAAGTGGTTTTTTATGGGTAGACTCAATGCATGATTTACTGAAAGGAGAGGATAAACGACAGGTTTTTTGTTTGTTCTGCTCCTCTATAGTTGCATCATATCAAGCGCAATTACTAGCTCCAGTTTTAGATGAACTTCCTCTTGTAATAATTCCTTGGAAATGGAGTCAGCCATGAGTTCATCAACAGTTCTATTTCCCAATTTGCATTTGACCGCCACGATCACCAGAACCGCCCGAGTACTTTCGTGAAAAATGCACTCAAAGGCAATTTTAGTTTTGAGCGACAAAAAAATTCGGTTAGCAATTGGAAAAAAACTGTTCGCAACATCATAAAATTTATGTTGGTAACTCTTTGGGGCAGCGAGCAGCATAAACTAGGTTTTTGTTGAAGACACTGCCTTGTATTCTATCGGATTTCGTCAACCAGATTGTCAACATACGGTTAATAATGAAATTAATAAGTATGTTTTTGTTTACTACATGTTTTGATATTGTCTCTGGTACATTCCCGGATGGTGGATCTACAATACGATAAAAGAATCCGGAGACTGTATGAAGGTCTTAGAACTTTTTATGGGATTGGGAAAGAGACCCAACCTGTAACAGTAACTTACGTCTCTAGAAAGCTGTTTGATTTTTTTCTGAAACTTTTTCAACGGCATCTCTCGGTCTTGTTGCTTTCAAAATTGATGTGATTTGGTTTTTCTGAGTTCGTTGTTTTCACCGTCAATGACGATCAAGTTCTGCGTTTGAGAATGTTGTGAGAGAAAAAAAATTATCGGTTTTTTTCCAACCAGATTGTCATCATAGGGTTAATAATGGAATTAATAAGTATGTTTTTGTTTACTACATATCTTGATATTAACTCTGGTACTTTCCCAGGTGGTGGATCTACAATACGCCAAAGAATCTGGAGACTGTAGGAAGATCTTAGAACTTCTTATGGGATTGGGTAATAGACCCCTGTAGCAGTAACTTACGTCTCTAGAAAGCTTTTTGATTTTTTCTGAAACTTTTTCAACGGCATCTCTCGTTCTTGTTGCTTTCAAAATTGTTGTGATTTGTTTTTCTAAGTTCGTTGTTTTGACCGTCAATGACGATCAAGTTCTACGTTTGAGAAGGTTGTGAGAGAAAAAAATTCTATCGTTTTTTCCAACCAGATTGTCATCATAGGGTTAATAATGAAATTAGTAAATACGTGTTTGTTTATTACATGCCTTGATATTGTCTCTGGTACTATCCCGGGTGCTGATTTCTAGCAATCTTTAAAGATTTCGCTCATGAGTGCCTGAATAGCCGGGCAACTTCACGGATGCCCTCGTTTTTATCAATTATTTTGCAGGTGCCTTTCAGCCTTTCATTTGTGCCCTTGAACTTCTCCATTCATTCCAGGAAAGATTGACGATTAATTTTAGTTTCTCGAAAGTAGTGTTCGTTCTGCGTGTTAAAAAAATTGATGTGAAAATAAACGGAAAATCTTGCAAAAGCAGCACAACACGAAAAAAAACACAAAACGAAAAATAATTTTGTATGAAAAACCCAAGAAACATCATACTTTATTTTTATAGCCAGCTTTAATTGAAAGTATATTTAGCATACTTTCATCGTATACATAGACAGCATACTTCCAAAGTATCCTAGGCATACATTACATTCAAAGTATGGATAGTAAGACTAAAAAATTGAGTTATGAATATTCATAATCTTTTTGTGTGCTCTACCGAAACTGTGGCATTTTGGCGCTTGGGTAGACTACACGTTTAGACATATGAAGAATATCACATAGTTCAAACAAATTATTTTTTAAACGCTGTTCAAAAAAACTGACCAGTAGCACAAGTTACGACAAGGGGTGGTTGTATAATCAAGCCAGCCGTCCCAGTTTGGAATCCCGTCAATGTACAAGTTAGAGAGGGTTCTTCTATGGGTGTTTGAGAATCTGGTGTAACCTGAAAACATTTTTTTCTTTTTTGAGAGAATTCATTAAAACGCTTCTCTAAAGACTTTTTAAATCAGAGTGATCTTTTAATGCATGTAGTGTTTTGCAATCCGGTCTTTTTTCTAACCACATACATATAAGTCTTCTTTTTTTCCTTTTTAAAGAATCGTAAAAGTATTCTTTTGCGAAGGACTCTCAGCTAAATTGATGCCATGGTCAACCTTTCAATTTAAATATTCATAACTCACTCTTGCTTTGACCTCAACAAATGTTCTGTTTTTTGAAGATAATTGTTGTTGTTTTCGGGCCCTGATTGTAGTCACTACTCTACAAGACCTCTACGTCTGACTATGAAAAATGACTATTTGCTTAATCACTTCAACTTGATGCGTCAAACTTGAAAGTTTTACAAAGCTATTCGTTTTTTATTCCATAGGCTAGAACTGGGCCATTATTAGGTTAACTCCATCAGAAAAGTTTGCTTATAAAAAAAAATAACGCTAACGCGATACAGTCTGGTAATGGCGGGGGTGGGGCATGAATACTGCGTGCAGCCCATCACAAGAATGTTCGAAAGAGCAGTTGCCGGCTCGCAGTATCTACCAGTAATGCGAGGGCATGTCGTCGAGTAGGTTGGAGCAGGGCAGTTCGTGCAGGTTGCAGCTGCTCGTGGAGAAATTTTTACTCAAGGCTCTCGTGCATACTATTAAAATACGTGATCTTTTATTAGTAGTGTACTGCTTTGTTTACTTTGAACGATTTCGTCTAACTCCAAACAAAGTTCAAATGTTTGTGAGAAGATATGATCTTAGACTCAGACGTCTTAGACTCCGCGAAATCATTTGCCTAATTTAAATTGTTTTTTTTTTTTAAATTTATTTTATTTTAATTAATTCTAATCAAAGAGATGTAAAATTTTGCGTGCATCCAATGAAGAAAGCAATGATGTGAACATCTTTTCGTCAATAGTTGATTAATTGAAACAAACTTTTGTCAAGGAGAATTCGACGCTTCATCGCTATTCTCGTGGATTGTAAATTTTTGAGATTTCAAATTATGTATTATTCCATATTAATTCAAGTCTATGTGTGCTTTTCCTCGATTAATGTTTTTTTTAAATGAAACTCAATACTCTAATGAGTTGTCCGTTAGTATTCATGTTCAAGTACAAATAAATTATTATACTATATATGTTTCTTGAAATTGTATGACCTACCTTTTAATTTGTTGTTTTCTCGGAAGAGTTTCGTGAAAAAAATTGGCTTTTATTCCCTGATGGGTTAAAAAAATGAAAATTTTGCGTAATTGAAGAACTTTTCCAGAAAGTAAATGCTGCGAGAATAATGTACCTATAGTACATCCGATCTGTTTAGTATTTGAAGGGGTGAAGATTGTAGTCGTCGGCATCCCATCCGTTGTCTCAGACCACATTCCAGCATTGCAGACAAGCCTTTTTTCGGCTAACTTGAAAAAAGAGATAGCTCGTAGTATCAAAAAGATATCTTAATCCATTTGTGTTTTTAATTCACTTTGTTTGCTCAAATAATTTAGAGTTAAACATAGGGTTACTGTGATGAAATTACAAAAGTAAGCAGCAAAGCAGATGAGTAACATAGAATGTAATGTAGAATTTTCAGTTCTCCAATCATCGCGCGGCAAGTAATAATTGCAATTGGAAAGATTGGAATACTTCACTCTAAATGACTAGCTTCATTTCGGATGTCAGAACAATCGGAATGTTGGAAGAAGATAACCGACTTTAACACTTTTGCTCAAGCTTTTATAAGAGTAACATAAAGACACTAACTGCTACGGCGTTTTGAAAAAAAAAAGGAACTAACATCAGTAAAAACAGTTTGGCCGTTCCAAGAAGTAAGTGTGGAGTCTGCAGTGCAAGCGAACATCTGCAGCCGTTAAATTATAAAAATCATGCTAGTTACCCATAGTGTTCGTAGATCTATAGGAATCTTCTTAAAGTAAAGTTGGAGTTTCATAAAAGTTAACCGTGCCATCGTTGGTCATTGGCATCACTACGACTAGCATCAAATTACTGGGAAGCGCCATATAGACCACGAGAGGCGGACAAGCGGCTGCAAATGAAAAAAGCAAATTTTTTTCAAGTTTTCGTTGCTGTTGTGTGCATACGTTCAAACTAACTTTTAGTATAGTTAAATTCGAAAAACTGTTCAAAATCAAGCTCGAAAAAGTTTGTGTGTTGGTTTGTGGAAGAACCAACTTCAGTTTGATCCAAACTCTGTTACTCAACTCTAAAAACGGACCCTCAACCAGAAAAGTGAGTTTAAAACTATTATGCTCTTTCATAGACGAATATTATATGAAAATTCTGAATGAGAAAACTTTTTTTAGTGTAGGCATACAATTAAACAGGGCTGTTGAGAATACCATCTTTCCGTTAATTTTACACTTTCCTTACGGTTTTTTTACGAAGGAGATGTCCTGTTCAAATTTTCTTTTAAAAAATTGGCTACCTATTTGTAAGAGCAACGCATTTCATTTGGTAATTAATCCTGAGTAAAAACCCTTCTGAAGAAGAAATAATTAGAAAATTGGTTCAATTTTAGAAAAAAAACAATTTTTATATTTTAATTCGCGTTTTAAGCTGTTTTTCTAACATTCAAAAATCTTTTTTTACACTATTCTTGTAAGATACTGCTTTGGCTACGGCGTCGAAGCTTCGCGCCTAAAACAACCACAACTAAAAACATGCATTGAAAGTATCACCTTCCAATTTCTCACAGGTCCTTTATGAGGCACCTTTGCTAGATCAAGGTTTGATCTACTCATGGAGAAGTTTTCACTCTAAGCTCTCGTACATACTATTAAAAATAAGTGGTCTGTTAATAGTACTGTACTGCTTTGTTTACTTTGATCCATTTCAGCTAACTCCATACAAAGTTGAAATATTTGTAAGAAGATATGCTTTTAGACCCAGACGTCTTAGACACCGCGAAATCATTTGCCTAATAAGAATTGGCTTTTTTCGAAGTTTTTTTCGAAGCACATCTGATCAAATCTTATTTTCCAGCCACAATCTTTTTATTTTGTTAAATAATTCTAATCAAAGAGATGTCAAATTTTGCGTACAGTCACTTAAGTAAGCATTGATGTGAACATCTTTTCATCAATAGTTCAATTGAAACAAACTTTTGTCAAGGAGAATTCGACGCTTCATCGCTATTCTCGTGGATTGTAAATGTTTGAGATTTCAATTCACTATTATTCCATATTAATTCCATTCTATGTGTGCTTTTCCTCGATTAATGTTTTTCTATAAAACTCAATACTCTATTGAGTTGTCCGTTAGTATCATAGGTAAATTATGTCTTGATTTTTCAATATGTCGATCGCTAAAGTAAGTTGAAAGTTTCATGTTTAACTACACAAAACCAGTCGAGGCTGAGTTAATGCTAAAGAAACTTTCTATTTATGTAGAAGAATGGAAATGGAATGGAAAAAAGTTTCTACTTTAGCTGTGAAAATTTTGAGTGCAGGAGAGGGTCGGTCGGTCGCCGTACAAATTTTTTTTGCCAGTTGACAGTTTTCCTATGGTTAGTATTCATGTTCAAGTACAAAGAAATTATTATACTTAATATCATTCTTGAAATTGTATGACCTACCTTTTAATTTGTTGTTTTCACGGAAGAGTTTCGTGAAAAAAATTGGTTTTTATTCCCTGATAAGCATGTCTTTTCTTGCAGACATTAATTGGAATACTAGACGGAAAATTGGCTTTAAACACGAAATTTTTCTTCATATGTGATCATTTTAAGCATCAAGGGCTCTGGTTTTGTTTACATCAAAAAATTACTTTTACATTTAAAAAAATCATCAGGGAATAAGAGCCAGAAAACTTAATATGAAAAAACCCTCATTGTTCTTCGCAAGCTCGAGCAGTAATAAGTTTTTCATGAGTTGTGTTACAATCTGAAAAAAAAAAGAAATGAAAATTTTGCGTAATTGAAGAACTTTTCCAGACAAGTTTGCCAGAAAGTAAATGCTGTGAGAGTAATGCACCTGTAGTACATCCGATCTGATTTGTCGCTGAGGGAGTGAAGAATGTATTCGTCGGCATACCATTTGTTGTCTCAGACCACATTCCAGCATTGCAGACAAGGCTTGTCATTGCGGGTTTCTTGAAGAAAGAGATAGTAACTCGTAGTATCAAAAAGATATCTTATTCCATTTGTGTTTTTGATTCATTTTTTGCTCAAATATTTTAGAGTTAAAGATAGGGTTATTGTGATGAAATTACGAAAGTAAGCAGCAAAGCAGATGAGTAACTTAGAATGAAATATAAAATTTGCAGTTCTCCAATCATCGCGCGGCAATTAATAATTGCAATTGGAAAGATTGGAATACTTGACTCTAAATGACTAGCTTCATTTAGAATATCAGAACAGTGAGAGGAAATACCGTTGTAGAGCAAATTTGCTCTCAGAATGCAGGAAAGAACAATCAAAATATTGCATAAAGATAACCTAGTTATTCACTTTTATTCATGCTGACCATAAAAACTCTCACTGCCAAGGAGTTTTTAAAAAGATATATGAAACTAACAAGAGTAATGTCCGTTAATGCAGGCCCCATGCCGTTCCAAGAAGTAAGTGTGGAGCCTGCAGGGCAAGCGAACATCTGGAAAAAGCAGCCGTTAAATTACGAAAACCAAGCTAATTATGTACTCATAGTTTTCGTAGACCTATATAAATTTTGTTTCAAAGTAAAGTTGGAGTATCAGACAAGTTAACCGTGGGATCGTTGGTCATTGGCGTCACTGCAACTACATTCGCCGGACCAGTGGGAATCACCAAATAGACATTGAGCATCGGACAAGCGGCTGCAAATGAAAAAAAGCAATTTTTTCAAGTTGTTGTTGCTGTTGTGTGCATACGCTAAAACTAACGTTTAGTACAGTTAAATGCGAAAAATTGTTCAAACTGAAGCTCGAAAAAAATTGTGTGTTGGTTTGTTGAAACACCAACTTTATTTTAATCCAAACTTCGTTACTCAACTCTAAAAACACACCCTCAACCAGAAAAGTGAGTCTATTATGCTCTTTCATAGACGAATATTATATGAAATTTCTGAATGAGAAAACTTTCTCAGTGTAGGCATACAATTAGACAGGGCTGTTGAAAATACCATCTTTCCGTTAATTTTACACTTTCCTTACGGTTTTTAACGAAGGAGAAATCTTTGGTAGTCTAGTAGATTTCGGGACTTTGAAGCCTATTGGGATAAGGTGGATGTAATCGTACTACTGTGATGAATTGCTTCCTGTTTTAATGATTCCTGTTCAATTTTTCTCAAAAAACTTGGCTACCTATTTGTAAGAGCAACGCACTTCATTTGGTAATTAATCCTGAGTAAAAACCCTTCTGAAGAAGAAATAATTAGAAAATTGGTTCAATTTTAGAAAAAAAAACAATTTTTATATTTTAATTTGCGTTTTAAGCTGTTTTTCTAACATTCAAAAATCTTTTTTTACACTATTCTTGAAAGATACTGCTTTGGCTACGGCGTCGAAGCTTCGCGCCTAAAATAACAACAACGAAAAACATGCTTTGAAAGTATCACCTTCCAATTTCTCACAGGTCCCAAATGAGGCACATTTGCTAGATCGAGGTTTGATCTACTCATTTAATTTTTTTTACTATAGGCTCTTGTAGACTATTAAAAATAAGTGATATACTATTAGTAGTGTACTGCTTTGTTCACTTTTATCAATTTCGGCTAACTCCAAACAAAGTTGAAATCTTTGTGAGAAGATATGCTCTTTGACTCAGACGTCTTAGACTCCGCGAAATCATTTGCATAATATGAATTGGCTTTTTTTGAAGTTTTTTCGAAGCACATCTAATCAAATCTTATTTTTCACCAATAATCTTTTTTATTTGAATTTAAAAAAAATTTAATCAAAGATATGCCAAATTTACGAGCAGTCACTTAAGAAAGCATTGATGTGAACATCTTTTCGTCAATAGTTGATTAAGTGAAACAAACTTTTTTCAAGGAGAAATCGACGCTTCATCGCTATCCTCGTGGATTGTAATTGTTTGAGATTTCAAATTATGTATTATTCCATATTAATTAAAGTCTATGTGGGCTTTTCTTCGCATAATGTATCTCTATAGAACTCAATACTCTCTTGAGTTTTATCTAAGTATTCATGTTTCAGCTACAAATAAATTACTATTTCTGTTTCTTGGAATTGTATGGCTTATTTTTTTTATTTGTTTTATAGGGAGAACTTGGTGAGAAAAAAAAATTATATGAGAAAACCCTCAAGGCAAGCTCGAGCAGTAATAAGTTTTTAAGAGATGTGTTTTTTTAGACCACAGCTCTGAAAAAAACTCAGAAATGAAAATTTTAAGTAATTGAGGAACTTTTCCAGAAAGTGAATGCTGCGAGAATAATGTACCTGTAGCACATCCGATCTGATTAGTAGTCGAGGGAGTGAAGATTGTATTCGTCGGCATCAGATTTGTTGTCTCAGACCACATTCCAGCATTGCAGACAAGGCTTGTCATTGGAGGCTTCTTAAAGCAAGAGTAAGATAGTAAAAAAAGAAACTTTTGTTTTGAAAAATAAAGACACAATTGCTGTGATTATGTTGAATGAAAAACAGCGTCGAAGAAGATAAAAATTGTATTTTAAAGTTGTTTTATCATCGAGTAAAGATGAATCTGGCGAAATTTCGCAGCAAGATAATCAGCAAATTCGACCGAAATGAGGTCTCTAATGGAGAAAAAGAACAGTTGTCACTGTCACGGTGGTGTGAAAGGACTAAAACTAACATCGGTAACTGTCATGGCGTTGTCGAAGGTAGCAAGTCTCGCCGTTTCGGGACACGAAAACACCTTAAAACAGCAACTGTAATATTATGAGTTTCCGTTTCATAACAAATTTTTTAGACCTTCAGTGAAGATTTTTCGAAGAAAATTTGAAGTATGACTAGGATTAACCGTGGGAGTGTTTGTCATTGGCGCCACTGCGACTCTCATCGTAGCAGCAGGCAGTGGATTTGGAGATAAAACGAGTGCCGGACAAGCTGCCACAACTGAAAAAAAACAGAAGATTTTTTTTGTTCATGCAGTTGTGCGCGTTCTTTTATCAAATTTTTCCTTCATATGTCAGTTTATTTTTCACTTTCTTACCGTTTTTTGAAGAAAAATCTTCAGTAAAGTCTAGTAGATTTCGGGAATTTGAAGCCTATTGGTATAAGGTGGATGTAATCGTACTACTGTGATAAATTACATTATGAATCCTGTTCAATGTTTTTCCAAGAAGTTTGGCTACCTATTTGTAAGAGCAACGCACTCCATTTGGTAACTAATCCTGAGTAAATCCCTTATGAAGAAGAAATAATTACAAAATTGGTTCCATTTTAAAAAAAAAACAATTTATATATTTTAATTCGTGTTTTATGCTGTTTCTCTGACTTCAAAAAACTTTTTTTTTAAACTATTCTTGAAAGATACTGTTTTGGCTACGGCGTCGAAGCTTCGCGCCTAAAACAACAACAACGAAAAACATGCATTGAAAGTATCACCTTCCAATTTCTCACAGGTCCCAAATGAGGCACCTTTGCTAGATCGAGGTTTGATCTACTCATTTAATTTTTTTAAACTATAGGCTTTCTTGTATACTATTAAAAATAAGTGATATGCTATTAGTAGTGTACTGCTTTGTTTACTTTTAGCAATTTCGGCTAACTCCAAACAAAGTTGAAATCTTTGTGAGAAGATATGCTCTTTGACTCAGACGTCTTAGACTCCGCGAAATCATTTGCATAATATGAATTGGCTTTTTTTAAAGTTTTTTTCGAAGCACATCTAATCAAATCTTATTTTTCACCAATAATCTTTTTTTATTTGAATTTGAAAAAATTTAATCAAAGATATGCCAAATTTACGAGCAGTCACTTAAGAAAGCATTGATGTGAACATCTTTTCGTCAATAGTTGATTAAGTGAAACAAACTTTTTTCAAGGAGAAATCGACGCTTCATCGCTATCCTCGTGAATTGTAATTGTTTGAGATTTCAAATTATGTATTATTCCATATTAATTAAAGTCTATGTGGGCTTTTCTTCGCATAATGTATCTCTATAGAACTCAATACTCTCTTGAGTTTTATCTAAGTATTCATGTTTCAGCTACAAAGAAGTTACTATTTCTGTTTCTTGGAATTGTGTGGCTTATTTTTGCTGCGAGAATAATGTACCTGTAGCACATCCGATCTGATTAGTATTCGAGGGAGTGAAGATTGTAGTCGTCGGCACCCCATTTGTTGTCTCAGACCACCTTCCAAGATTGCAGACAAGGCTTGTTCCGGCGGGTTTCTTGAAGCAAGAGTTATGGAGCGTTAGAATTCAACTTTTCATTTTGCAAAGTAATCTCTGCAAAGTGAAAAAAATTTCTACTTCTCCAACTTTATTCTATATTTTACCACTCTCTCGCACGGCTCGTTGTTTACGTCGTGGTTTTAGAGTGATGGAGTGTTCAACGGGATCACTTTGCAGAGATTACTTTGCAAAGTGAAAAGTTGAATTCTAACGCTCCATTAGATAGTCATAGAAAATGAATCTTTCGTTCTGGAAAATAAAGACACAATCGCTGTGTATATGTTGAATGAAAAACAGCGTATAAGAAGATGAGAATTGTATTTCGAAGTTGTTTAATCATCGAATTATCGAGAAAGATGAATCTGACACAATTTCGCAGCAAGATAATCAGCAAATTCGACCGAAAGGAGGTCTGTGATGGAGCAAATTAAAGTTTTCAGTCTCACGGTGGTGTGAAAGGACTGGAACTAACATCGAGAACTCCCATGGCGTTGTCGAAGGTAGTAAGTGTCGCCGTGTTGGAACACACAAACGCCTCAAAACAGCACCCGTAATATTATGATTTTCAGATTCATAACAAATTTTTAGACCTTAAGTGAAGCTTTTTCTAAAAAAAAAAGTATGACAAGGGTTAACCATGGAATTCTTGGTCGTTGCCGGCTGTGCGACTCTATTCGTAACAGCGGGCAGCGTTTCATATACAGTGAGCGTCGGGCAAATCGTTGTAGCTGAACAAATGAGTCTTCAGAACGTGTTTACAGTAAAAAAAATTTCAAGATTTTATTTTCAGAGTTGTAAAATTTTGCAGTCCAGCTGAATCGGCTGGAAAAAAAATTGGACATGGTTCATTTTTGTTCATAATTTTATGGTATTAAGTGTAGTGTATTGAGTGTATACACCTTATCGATTTTTCATTAAACATTCAAGAAGCGCGCTCGCACGCGCGCGTAGCTTTTTAAAATTTATTTCAAATCCGCCGCCTTTTTAGCTACTTTAAAGCGGGACCGTTTGAAGTAATAAAAATTGCGTGCAAACTCAATTCTTCCTTCCTCCATTGTGTGACGGGATGTGTTTGCATGATTTAAACAGGAAGTTGTCCGGCCGCAATTTAGCCAAAACCCTTTTTGGCGGGAAAAGGGTTAAATCGCGGCGCTCTCTCGATTCTACGCTTTATGCTGCCTGGTTATCGGAGGTTTATTATTCGGATTCAACATCTGGTTTATTAGGGTACACGACATTTGCTACCGCGACACTTGCTTCTTGACATTTGCTACCGCGACACTTGCTTCTTGACATTTGCTACCGCGACACCTGCTTCTTGACATTTGCTACCGCGACACTTGCTTCTTGACATTTGCTACCGCGACACTTGCTTCTTGACATTTGCTACCGCGACAATAGTTCCCTCTGCGCAATAGTGGACAACCGTCGGTGCTAAAATTGCGATCAGTTTGGCCACTACATAAAATTTGGCAAAAATTGACGCACGAAATGACGTCGCACGAAATCAAAATGTCAAAATAGGTGAACTAGTTTGTCTAAATAGGAAGACGTGTTTTTCCAAAATAGGTAAACAAGTTTGTCAAAACAGGTAGACGTGTTTGTCAAAATAGGTAGACGTTGCACGAAATTAGGCTGACGTATTTTTTCTTTATTTAGGTATACAACTATGGCGTTGGGGTCAGAAATTCCAAGGGGCAAATGGTGGTTAATTTCTGTGACACGTATGGTGTAAGTCTTGGTAATACCTTCTTCATAAAACGACCAGGGCGCAAATACACATGGGAGGGGCCGAATGGAACGGTTCGTAACGAAATCGACTTTTTAATCTACCCAAAAGGGCTTCAAGTCCTCAATGTCGGTGTTACGAATTGTTTTGATTTTGTCTCTGATCACAGGTTCGTTATAGCTGTGGTCAGAATCCCAGCCAATCCACTGCCCCGCCGGTTCACTGGTCGTATAAACTTCAAAATGAATCACCCACTCTATCATTATGCACTAGAGAGAGAGATGGAAGCGGTTGGCTCCAACCCTTCCTATTGCACGCTAATAAATTCCATTAGTCGCGCTGCTGAGATTGCGAGAGAGATTGTGTCAACAGCGCAGCGTTTTTCTCAACGTACGCAAAGACTCCTACAAGAAAGACGCCGACTAAAAACGAATGGCATAGGAGTCTCGCGAGTGCAATGGGTCCTGACCAACCGAGCCTTACGGCAAAGTTGGAGGGATGATAGAGTGGAGCGATTCATTCAACAAAACGGTTGGTGAGGCGGTGCGGGTAGGGCGGGGATGGAAAAAAGCGGTCCAATCCCAGAGTGTAGCCAGGCAGTTGATTACTCGGATCAAGGATTCGGGTGGTCAAATTATTTGTCAGCAGACTCAGGTCATGAGAGTGTTCCAGGACTTTTACACTGAACTGTATCGGGGTGATAGTGGTGATGGGTATACCGAGTTATACACTGAGGAGGAGTGGATGCCCATCCAAAACGATGAGGTGTTTGCTTCACTCCGGTGTCTCACTTCTGGTAAATCGCCAGGGAAAGACGGAATCACTGGGGAAATGCTTCGCTGTGGTGCGGACATTCTCACTTCTGCCCTAACCAGCATCTTTAATAGATGTCTGGAGGGACAAATTCCATCAGGATTTGGGAATGGCCGCATCATACTTCTGCCAAAAGGAGGAGATGCCACTCTCACAAAAAAACTATAGGCCTATCACTCTTTTGCCGGTGGTTCAAAAAAACTTTCACGGGGGTACCGTAGAGTGGCTCAAATTCTTGACCCAGAAAGAAGCACGAACCAGATGGGTTTTCGTTCTCAGTATTCAACTCTGGATGGCATCTTCACGCTAAATCTCCTCATTCCCAACTACAAGGAGTATCGGCTACCGCTGTGCTTATTGTTTTTGGACATTCAAAAAGCGTTTGATAGTGTGCACTCCAGAGTGGTGTACGAGTACCTGCAAGCCCAAAGGGTGCATCCTAAACTTGTGAACTGCCTGTATCGGTTGGGAAAAGAGAGCTTCAACTCTCTAGTGGTCAATTGTAAGGAGGTTCCGATAAAGATTGACAGGGGAGTAAGACAAGGGGACTGTCTGTCTCCGCGTCTTTTCACTGCTGCTCTTGAAGAAGCTTTCAAGTCTCTCAACTGGTGCGGGGAAGGGATCAGTGTTAATGGGAGGTACTTAAATCACTTACTGTACGCTGATGATGCCGTTCTCATCAGTCACGACAGTAGGCAGATTCAATCTATGGTTGATCAGCTTATTGTCGCACTGGGGAAAGTCGGTTTGTCACTCAATCCTTCAAAAACTGTGGCAATCTCGACCAACCCTATGTGTTGAGATGTAACCATCAGGGGTAACAAGGTTCGTGTGGTGAACAGATGCGTGTATTTAGGGCAGGATGTCTCCCTCGATGACAGTCGTTTCACGGTTGAAGTTGATAGGAGAATCCGGTCCGCAAATTTCACTTTCAATAGATACCGTAGCCTGTTCGCAGCAAGAATGGTCCCAATGTCTCTCAAGAGGCGCCTTTTCGAAGGTGCTGTCTTGTTCGCTCTAATCTATCTCTCGGAGACCTGGACCCTTTCAAAAAGACTTGAAACAAATTGGCTGAGGCGCAGCGTAGATGGGAGCGCTCTATGCTGGGGTGCTCGCTACTCGACAGGCGGACTAACGAGTGGGTGCGCGGTCAGACGGGCATAATGGACGTGGTCAGAATCTGCCGTGAAAGGAGGTGGCGTTGGGTAGGCAGAATTGCGAGGCTCGACTCCAGTCGGTGGGCGCGGTCGCCCTGCTATGAGATTGAGGGACGACTTTTTCAAAGCCGTTGGTCCCCAATTCCTAAAAAAGGCAGAGAACGCTGAGGAGTGGAGTCGTCACATTTCGCTACGGATCCCATAATCGATGATGTTATATCCCCGATGTGGCTTGTTGATCTTGATAAAGCGTTTAAATTGAATTGAAAAAATTCACTAAAATAGGTAGACGTTTATTATTTCGCCAAAGAAATATGTTTAAAGGGATAGCTGGTTTCGCTCGGATAGCGCATTATCGTTGTTTCCATGCATACTACCTCCTTAGATCTCGGCTAACCAAATACTGGATAAGACTAACCCTGATAGTTTTTTTTCCGCGACGGTGAAAAACTTGAACTTTTTTCCAATGTAAAATCACAGTACACTTTTAAAACATCTCACTGAAAATTTTTTGGTATACACAAAACCCGAAAAAAGTTATAGGCTATTTGATTCTTATTCACTTGGGGGGAGCGCGCTTCACTTAGAGGGAGGGCTCCGCTTCACTTGGGGGGCTTTTTTTTAAAAACAACTTTTTAAAAGATTATTTTTTACATAAAAGTAACGCTTAGGCTTAGGAAAAAGTTTACGCTAACCAGGGCCGCACGGCTTAGGCGAACTATATATGAAAAATTACATCTTTTAACGCACCGAAAAGAGCCCCCCCCCCCCAAGAAAACCTGTGCCGGCTATTCAATATCTGGGATTAGTGAACTCGGCACTTTTGCACTTTAGTAACCCCCCACCCCTAACAGAAGTTCAAATGGGTCTTATGGGAGTGGCATGTTCTTGATACGGTCTCGTCAGCCTAAGCCGTACGGCCTCGTTAGCGTGAACCTTTTCCTAAGCCTAAGCGTTTTTTTATGTTAAATTTTTTTTAAATGTAATTATATTTTTTCAATGTAAAAATATTTTTGTAAATGTAAATAAGTCAGACTCATGACCCCTGGAACCTCTGGTAGGGGGGTGACTAAAGTGAAAAAGTGCCGTGAACCCTATTATCACGGCTAAAAAAATACTGGATTTTACTTGTCAAAAAATTCTGTTTCATTGAGATTTTTAAATCATACAACTGACTTCAGATCATTCGATTATTTTATAGAAAAAGTGTGATATAAGTATTATTATTTGCAGAAAACATTTTTATTGTATGAATGTGACCCAGCAAACACTGTCGCACTTAAAAAGTTTTTGAGTTAAGGTGTTCAGAAAAAGTTTTTTCTCAATTGCTACTGAAATATGATTTCAAATACAGGCGATGGTGGAGAATAGCGGTCCTCGAATTCGCATTTTTTGCATGAAACTTTTTCTAGGGGATTACTTTACGAGCTAAAAACTTTTCTGAGAAGTGCGAAGCTGGATCTGAAGTGTTTGAGTAAGTAAAAAAAATCGTTTGAAAAATCATACTTTTTTCAGCTATTTACATTAAAAAAACGCTTAGGCTTGAGCCAAAAGTTTACGCGAACGAGGCTAACGTGACCGCATAAGACAATTTCTCATATTATTAATATTTTGTCAATTCAATGACTAAATTTGTCAAAAAAGTGGAGAAGTGTGGTCCCGTCGAATTTTAGTCTGTTTTTAGGGTGTTCAAAGTACTGTATTCATTAGACCATTTCTCTATTTTATGACAAATTTAGTCATTGAATTGACGAAAAATTATAATATGACTCATCATATTATATGAGTAGAGTTCGCAGTGGAATTTTAGTGTGCTCAAGAAAACCGGGCAAATGGAGCATAAATTACAACGCACCATAAATAAAAGCTTGAGTTTTCGAGTTTTATTTTTATATTTTTACGTTCCCATTTGCCAAAACTTTCAGGTAATTTGATCGAATTCTTCATGTTTTCGACGAGTTTTGAAAAATCCGATCAAATTATTATTGAAAAAAATTTCGTCGTAGCAAATAGCCGGGTGCGAAAAAGGTTCCCTTAAAAATTAGCAAAAGTTGAGTTTTCGCGATCGAGTAGAATGGGTTAGACTATAGCATGCTATGGCGAGTTTTTAATTTTAATGAAAATCTTCGCAACTTTTTTATTTTCTCAATAGACAGATTAGGTTTACCGTTCTTAGTTCGAGAAACCCTTCTGAGGCCGTATGCATGGAAAACAGTTTATAATAATATGGATTATTATAATCCAAGGATTACAAAATCCAAAAACGAAAAAATTAGGATTATGGAAATGATCCATCCGCGACATCATCCTCAACTCTGCTGCAGCACGGCAAAAACTCATCAAATCCCGCCAGTCCCTTTTCTTTTTGAGTTTGTTATAACACTGAAGCCTGTATATTCTGCCCGAGCGCAAAAGCTGGTGTCTGTTGCACATCAGGTGCAGTATACAAGATAACATGCTCATGTGGAATGTTCTATATCGGTCACACAGGCCGTCCAGTCCATACTAGGGTCATAGAACACATTCGTGCAGCTAAGAACCCTAAGGCCCGTTTATACGCAACCAACGCCTTTGCACAACATGTTCTTGCTTCTCATCCGACTGAAAAAGTTGTTCTCACCGGCTCTATTTTGCATGTCGAAACTAATGTTGTTCGCCGTAGGATTGTTGAAGCCTTGCTGATTGACACTCATAAACCCGATATTAACAATAAGAGCGAAATGGCAGAAGAGCTCTCTCACCTCTCTCTCCTTCCTCTTTTATAAGATCACATTCCGCTCGCTCTACTTATCGTTTTTTTTTTGTGTTCTCTGATAGTCTATATATTCTTCTACGGCGGTCTCTCTTCATCATTATCATCATTCCTGGGTTTCGTTTCTCGTATTTTCTTGTTTTCATATTGCTTGTTCATTGCCTCATTTCCTTTTTTTTTGATTTTGACTCTTCCGATGGATACTGCTGCTGTGCTCATCATTGTTATTTAGATGATATATTCGCTGAAGATGCTTTGATAAAGCGAAAGGTTGGGACCCACCTTGTCTCTTCAACAGCGCATTCAAAAAGGCACGACACAGCAAATAAGTGTATTGTCTTCTGGATACTCCTCCAATACGTTTAACTCAGCACCAACATTACATTGATTATGGAAATCGTTATGCATGGATGTCAGATTACTTAAACTTGGATTGTTGTCAAAAAGGACGCGGAAATACAAGCGTATGCATCAAAATGCACACTAAACACTTTAACTGTCGAATACTGAATGCACTCTAAACACTATAATTATCTTTCGATTATCTTTTCGATTATTCAATAAACTACCTCCGGAGTAGGGTTACTGGTATCGTCGGATTATCAGTAATCCAAAAGTATTATAGCTTCCATGCATACCGGATTATTCAAATAAAGTTGGATAACTGATAATCCAAGCTCATAATACTTTTGGATTACTCCATGCATACGGCCTCTGAATGAACAGATTGAAAAAATTAAAATTTTTGAGTATTCGCGATCAAGTAAAATGGGTTACACTATAGCATGCTATGGCGAAATTTTAATGTTAATGAAAATCGTCCTTTTTTGTTTTCCCAATAGACAGATTAGGTTTACCGTTCATAGTTCGAGAAACCCTTCAGAATGAACAGATTGAAAAAATAGAAATGTTGAGTATTCGCGATCAAGTAAAATGGGTTAGACTATGCCAAGCTATGGCGAATTTTTAGTTTAGATTTAAAATCGTCTTACTTTTTTACATTTCAATTAGAGAGATTAGGTTTACCATTCGAAGTTTTGAAGTATATATGATTAAACCAAATTGAAAAACTTAAATTAAAATTGCTATTGACCCATTTTCATCGCAATCTGACCCAATAACACACCGATGCTCGGCTCTAATCGACTTGAGACGTCCCATGAAGGTTTAGACGTCCCATGAGGGAATTAGACGTCCCATGGAGTTTTAGACGTCCCATGAGGGAAGTAGACGTCCCATGGAGTTTTAGACGTCCCATGAGAAAAATTTAATTTTTTGACAAATTTAGTCATTGAATTGACAGAAATCCAATAATATTAAAAAATTCTCATGCGATCTCGTTAGCCTAAGCCGTACGGCCTCGTTAGCGTAACCTTTACCTAAGCCTAAGCGAAAAAACTGTCAATAATAGCTGAAAACAGCTAAGCCAAATTACTCAAATTGACTGGATAAAACTAAAATTATTTGACTAATTGTTTTATAAGGCCTCTTTTGCATTCATTTACTTAAGCCTAAGCGAAAAAAAGGTGAAAAGTGTTCTCCCCCCTCCTAAAAATCAGTGGAATTTTTTTTAAAATTGTTTCCATGGGACGTCTAAACCTTCATCGGACGTCTAAAGTCGATTAGACCCCGATGCTCTACCGTACCGACATCTTCACTCAGACAGGGTACTTCAAAAAAAAATTTCTGAAATACTTTATTCTTTCATGTTTTTTTGGATTTTTATAATGTTTTTTTCTTCTCGATGAGTATAAATTACATAGGAAAAGTTTTCTTTCCAGTGTTTTCTTGTGAAAATTCCCCTTCGCGCTGCGGTCTGTACATATAAGACATTTTCTTATGCGTTCTCGTTAGCCTAAGCCGTACGGCCTCGTTAGCGTAAACTTTTGGCCTAAGCCTAAGCGAAAAAACAGTGAATTATAGCTGAAAACAGCATTTTTTCAGGTTCAAAGGATTTTTTTAGATACTTAAACACTTCAGATCCAGCTTCGCATTTCTCAGAAACGTTTTTAGCCCGTATAGTAACTCTAGAAAAAGTTTCATACAAAAAAAATGTGAAATCGACGGGACCGCTATTCTCCACCAGTGCCCAAATACATTTTTTTTCAATTGTTGGTGAAGCCTTTTCACATCACACAAAATGAGTTATTTTTAGTTTTTTTCGAAATTTTTAAGCATTTTTTTAAATATAAGAAATTGTTTTTTGATGTAAAAACAAATTTAATGTAAAAAAGAAAGGGGAGTGCGTGAGCGTGATGGACAATTTTTTTTTTAAAAATAGAAAACACGAATTCAACAACATACGAAATGTTTAAAAAAATAATTTATCATCAGGGCATCCGAACCCTTGTCGATGATTGACACTCTAGCTCCTTCACCCTTGGACGTTTGAAAATGATTAACAAAAATGAAAGATATTCAAATTGTTTTCAGCCTATTGAGACGATTGAGCCGAGTCAGCCGGACTGCAAAATTTTACAAGTATTTTTCTTCGACTAACTCGGGCCTGGATCCATTGGTATACATGCTTCGACGCCCTTGATGTTAAGTAGAATGATGATGGTCCACGGAATCATTATTGCTTCCATTGGCAACCTCAGTCGTGGGTTTATACCTAAAACTTTTTTTCTCAAATCCGAGTCGGTTAAATCGGCAATTTTTTGCATGACAGTGTTATAAATGCGCGACTCATCACACTTTCCAACACTCTTATCTTGTTACATTTGTTAAACCAACAGTTATTAGGCTGTCCCGAAAGTTTTGTGAAATTTTCAGTGTTTTTTTTTCTGAACGTTTCATCTTTATTCATTTCTAGACTCAGTCAACAATATAATCACCCTTTTTATTCACAACATTCATCTATCGAAAAGGAAGGGTTTGGATTCCTTTCCTCCAGAATTCCACTGGGCGCGAATTAAAGAAATCGTCCTATGCCCTTTTGAGTTCTTCGAAGTTGGTGAGTGACCAAATGTAATCTATTTACGCAGTACATTAATGCAGGGGGAGAGAGGCACAAATGCCCGCGGATAGCTCTTACCTTTTGGACTCGATCTAGGCTATAGAAAGGTCATAACACCCAAGAAAACTGATATTTCATAACGACTTCTAGGAAAGATTAAAAGAATAAATTGCGTCGAGACAGACGTTTGAGAGAGCATCCGTGTTTATGGAATAATAATGAGAATGATTTGTTTATAAATGATTAAACTATCGCACAGAAAAAAAGCTAGTGTATTTATAGATATGTATTGTATTTATACATATTGACTCAATATGCATAGGTTATCGTCGAGGGATTAATAATTAAAATTTTGATAAAATTACAAAAGACAAAACAAACACAAAAATTGTATAACATCACGATAAAAAAGTTGGAATGAGAGTTCAAGAAAAGTGCTAAGAAAGCATTTCAACCTAATTCGACAGGTGGAAGATCAACCTAATTCGACAGGTGGAAGAGTGAGGGATGAAGAGAGAGAAAATAGGAAAGAAAAAGAAGTGAGAAAGGGAGTGAAAATAGGTAAGAGAAAAAGAAGAGGAATAGTATCCGATGTAACGAACTGTTTGTTTCTTAACGATTTGGGTAGATGCAACTTTTGTAAAAAAAAAAAATGAAAGAAAATAAATAAGATTAACGTTTAACCAGAAGAATGAGTTGGAAGGATGTAATTGGAGAAGAGATCTGTGCCTAGTCACTTTCCACCTATCCTTTTATATGTTTCGCCTATACATTACGCAGTTTTCCAGTTTTACATCTTGAAAAGAGATAATGCCCAAGCTAATCGCAAACTCCTCCTTCGGTGAGAACGACCTTATCTGTTTATGATTATAAGCTTATTCTGCTTAATAACTTTGTAGGGTATTAGTGAAACTTCTCATTTCTGGCAGCTAGAACGCTCCCCGTCGTGTTTGAAAATTTTACAAATTTTTCAAAAGAGAGTTTTAGATAGAGAGAGAGAGATCGAGTGCGAGAGAGAAAAGTGAGAGTGATACAGAAAGTAGCAAACAGAGAGACAGAGTGTGTGTGAGAGAGAGAAAAGAGAGAAACATAGAGTGTGAGAGAGAGAAAAGGTGAATAGAAGAGAAGCGCCATATCAGTCAAAGATGTTCATTTAGCACAAAAATGACTCGTTTTGTATTTATATTAGAAAACTTATGGAAAGAGGTTAGAGAGTAATAACGTCAACAGGATTATGTGAAATGTTCCCCTCATTTGAGAAACACGTCTATCTTGTTTAGAAAAAACTTCCACCTAATATCGTGTAACGTCTACCTGGTTAAATGAAATGTTCACCTAATTTCATGACACGCCAATTTAATCAGATAAAAACATCTACATATGTCGTTTTCGGTTTCTCCCTTCTCTCTTTTTAGGGCTCCTGATTCCCTGTAAGTCCCTCTTCCTTTTTGGGGCCTCCTTCAACCAGGGGTTAAATAGTCTTGTCAGACCTTCTATCGGCGGGCCTCTGTTTTTCCGAGTGATAAAGGGGGGACCCTTACGTGAAACAAAAAAAATTTCGCGGGCTTCTTACGTGAAACAAAAATTTTCAGATAAGGGTCCCCCTTATGATTAAAAAAGGGGGGATCCTTATCTGAAAATTTTATTTTCCGCCTTCGTGCGGGCGCCTGTATCTTTTTTATACACTAAAAAAACCTGTTTTAGACCGACCTGCTCAGAGACTTTTTGACTTCACAGGTAACGGGGGGTCAACTATGGTCAACTACTACCCAATTTTGATGCACCACGAGGACGATTTTTCCATCTATCAATCTCAATGAAAAAGAGAAGTTTATGTAACTAATACTGAAATAAATTTAATGCTATGACAACTTCCGCAAGTATGACAAGTCTGTTTTGAATGTTTACATTCCGCTTCAAAGGACTGAAATTTCCAGAAATCGTGTCCGCCCTACCTTTCCAATTCGATGAGATAATAGCCTAGGCCTTTCCGCAAGTCTCTTAGAAGAATGGCGTGCGCCAAGCCTGATTTGATCTGGCCTGAAAGGAAGCGACTCTTAGGCTCGCGGAAATTACGATAATTTTTCGCTATAGGAGTTCAAAAAAGACATGCAGAGACCTACTTATTTTCAAAAACTCATAAAATAATATATCATAACGGAACGGCACTTCGGAAAAAAAAACCTGAGCTTGTGAGTAAAACAAATAGTTCCATACAAATAGAGAACTCTTGTCATTGGCCTTTTCTGAATAACGCTCATATTTCACCATGACTGCGGGTTAGAGAAACATCTTGGCTAAGACCAGGGGTTAAATAGTCATGTCAGACCTTCTTTTGGCGGCCCTCTGTTTTTTCAAATCTTAAGGGGGGACCCTTATGTAAAAAAAAAAACAACAAAAATTTCGTTTCTGTTTTTTTTCGTTTCCTTATGTGAAAACAAAAGTTTCTGTTCGAAAAATCGTAAGGGGGGACCTTATATGAACGATAAAATTTCCGCCTTTGGCGGGCGTCTGTACCTTTTTCTTGCACATTAAAAAACCCCTGCCTTCAACCCCCCCCCTCCCTCTTTGCTCAAGTAGGGCCTTCTTCCCTCCATCACCTCCTCCTCCCTCTCTGCTTAAGTAGGGCCCTCTTCCCTCCATCACCTCCCCATCCCTCTCTGCTTTAGTAGGGCCCTCTTCCCTCCATCACCTCCCCCTCACTCTCTGCTTTAGTAGGGCCCTCTTCCCTCCATCACCTCCCCTTCCCACTCTGCTTAGGTAGGGCCCTCTTCCCTCTCTGCTTAGGTAGGGCCCTCTTCCCTCCATCACCTCCCCCTCCCTCTCTGCTTTAGTAGGGCCGTTTTCCCTCCATCATCTCCCCTTCCCTCTCTGCTTAGGTAGGGCCCTCTTCCCTCTCTGCTTAGGTAGGGCCCTCTTCCTTCCATCACCTCTCCCTCCCTCTTTGCTTTAGTAGGGCCCTTTTCCCTTCATCACCTCCCCTTCCCTCTCTGCTTAGGTAGGGCCCTCTTCCCTCCATCACCTCCCCCTCCCTCTCTGCTTTAGTAGGGCCCTCTTCCCTCATTCACCTCCACCTCCCTCTCTGTTTTAGTAGGGCCCTCTTCCCTCTCTGCTTAGGTAGGGCCCTCTTCCCTCGATCACCTCCCCCTCCCTCTCTGCTTAAGTAGGGCTCTCTTCCCTTCCCTGCTTATGTAAACCTCTTCCCTATTCCTCTTCTCCATGAAAAATTCGTTTTTATGGCTTTTGTTTTGGTGTTTTTTCATCTATCTCGACACATATGACCTGCGAAAACGTCTAAATCTGATAAAAAATTGTGATGCTGTTTTCACAATTAACGTAATAACTTGATTCGAATTTTTAAAAAAAGCTATTCAGGTATGCGTTACTAGATCCACGTTAAGCCAAATTTTTGAGTTATATGTATTTGCTGTTGAATTCTTTTAAATTATGACCATCAAATTGAATAGCAGAATAAAGCAATTAAATGTACACTTCTTGATTTGTATTTTATAAGAGTAGCAATTTTATGATTAAAAATCTTTTTTGAATATAACAATGAATGATAAAAAAAACCATGATTAATTTCAAATTTGAATGAGAAGAGAAAACAGCGAAATTGTCATTTTCTTTCGATTTGCACCTCATTTCAAGTGCACGTGTTTCTCAAATTAGTTTGACGTCACGAAGTTAAGTGGACGTTTCATTTACAAAAAGACGTTTTACAAAATTGAGAATTTCGCTTTTTAGAATTATGTAAAAGTCAAAGAATTGTTAGGTTGTGTGAAAAGATCTTGCGGTTTTCAACCGTTTACTTTTAACATTCATAACTCAGCTCAGAGATAACTTTAATAATCGACTTAATGGTTGGAATCAACACATTTTTTCCAAGGATAAAAAAGTTTATTTATGCCGGTAGTATGAAAATCCGGAGTTCTCGAGGCGATGGAATCGTTGAAGGTATTTTTGGCGTAGTCATGGTTTTTGAAGCAATTCTCTTGCAGGAAGTTGTCAGGGTACTTGAAAAAGTGGTATTCGGTGGGCGTGAGATCAGGTGAGTATGGCGGATGAGGCAGAGTCTCGTACCCCAATTCGTTCAGCTTTAGGAGGGTCGTTTTTTTGTCGAGCTTTTTCGACAAATTTTCGAGCTTTTCCCCCACTTGTCGAGTTTCTTCGACTTCTCAATCTCTTCCAGATGGTTGGAAACTGACTTAGGTGTTACATCTAACTCTTCAGCAAGCTCTCGAACAGTTGTACATGTATTGGCTTCGACTAAGACTCTCAGATGGTCGTTGTCAACATCACGGGGCCGACCAATGCGGTCCTCATCTTCGAGGCTCTCGTCACCACTGCGGAATTCCTTGAACTACCATTGTGCCGTACGTTCGTTAGTGGTTTGTTGGCCAAAAGCATCGTTGATATCACGAGCAGGGCTGGGCAAAAAAAGTCAAAACATCAAAAGAATGGTTAAGAGATCGAACAGTAGGCACTTTTCGTAAATCAATAACATTAAAGTGATGATACGCGTCTTTAGAAGAAAACGAGGGTATCATATTTTCTACAGAAATATTTAATTTCAACAATGTCAACAACATTGATAATCATTTCAATGGTTTGGAATTGTTAAAAAACCTTGTTTGTCATTTTCATGAATGTTTAAGCAGTGGCCGCGGAAAGGCTCGGGAAGCTTTTTTTCAAAATCCGTGTTCACCAATGTCGCAGGTAACTCTAAAGCTTCCCGAGTCTTCCCGCGGGAAGGCTCGTGAGGCCCGGGAAGGTTTTGTCAAAAGTCGCTATTCACCATTGTCGCGGGAAGCTAAGAAAGCTTCCCGAACCTTCCCGCGACCATTTTTTTCAACGGTCTGGAATCGTTAGAAACACTTTGTTTGTCATTTTCAAGAATTGTTTAGGAAGAAAGCTTTGAAAAATTTTAACAAAGAAAGCTTCAAGTGCTGAAAGAGAAGTTTAAAGGCACCGTTCTGGTTTTTTTTTTTTAAATTTTTTAGGGTAAATTGAATTTTAGTCCCCCGCCTGAGAGCAATTGCACTGTAAGAAAGCATGTTGTAGAACAGCCGCGACATTAATCTCTCGAAAAAAGTTGAGTGATCGACGATGTATCTGTAAAGATGACATCATTGCTCGATGAATGAGATCATCGAGTCAGTGTTAATACAACTGAAATTTTTCACGATGAGATCATGGCTCTCGCACTTTTTAGGCAAAAAAATGTTGGATCAGTGAGGTATGAGATGATCTTGCGAGAGCACGCGAAATAGCATCTTAGAGTACGAGAAAATGAGATTTCACATGTCGTCTTGCTCTCCAAATGAATCTTAAAATACTAACTAATCGCAATCTAATTTGTTTCCGTACTCAAAAATCATTTAACTTTTTTTGTTGAACATTTCATTAAAATTTTTGTTTTTTTTGTTGTATTCTCGACACTTCGTACCGCGACATTTCGTACCCCGAAACTTTGTACCCAACATTTTTTCTTCTTGTTACCACTTTTTTCTTCCAACATTTTTCAAAATTTTCGCCTAATTTGAATGACATGAGGTCATCGAACCGATGATCTCATCGTTCAGAGATTAATGTCGCGACAGGCTCATCTGCTATTTCTCTCTCTCTATTGCTGTCTTGCGGCTGTCTACTGGCTCTCTGCTACTGCTGTCTCGCTTTCTCTTCTGGCTATCTGCTATTTCTCTCTCTTTACTGGCTCCTTAATTGACTTGTTTTTGAGCGCGTACGCGTGAGAGAGAGAAAAAGAGATTGGCATGTTCGGGAATGGCTTTTTGGCGGGGAAGCTGCCTCGAAGCTTTCAAGTGAATGTGAAATGTTTTCGTTTTTTTTTTGTAATGTAAAATTTTTGTAATGTAAATTTTTTTGTAAAATGTTTACTATTTTGTTTGTACTGTTTGTGACGTTTTGTATGTTATCTCTCTTTCTCTCTTTCTCTCCCTTCTCTCTCTTTCTCTCTCTCTCTCTCTCTCTCTCTCTCTCTCTCTCTCTCTCTCTCTCTCTCTCTCTCTCTCTCTCTCTCTCGGGAATTAGTCTCAAGAGCGAGTATATTAGTATTTGAAGCATTTTTGTCTCCTATCCAGGGTGTTTCTTGCAACCCGCACTAAAAAATTTTGCGCATAGATTTTTGAATTCGCGCCACGATTTTCAAGCGTGTAGATTTAAAAAAATGGCGCGAAGTTCAAATTTTCAAAAAAAGCGCGATAATTGATTTTGAAATTTTAATTTAAAAAAGCGCGAAAATTAATTTTGAAAACTTAAACTCGAAAAAGTGCAGAAATTGATTGTGTAAAAAAATTATTTCTGATTTGAATTTGAAGTTCGATCAAGGCATTTTTTTGTTGCAGGTTCTCGAAGGGCAGATAAAGGAGAGAGGCAGAAGAAGAAGAAAAAACGTTTTTGAACCTGATTTTTAAAAATCCAAGTTTGTTGCATTCGTGTGCAGTCACGTATTCTCAAAACCATTGGATTGTCTTGCTCTATCAATTTTTCTTCAACTTTATTGTCGAATTTCCTTTCTTTCTCTCCTCCCTCCCTCCCTCTGTCTCTTGTTGGCTGACTCTACTTGTTTTCCTATTGCCCTGCGCTTTCCGATCTCCTGCTTCTACGGAACAGTTCGAGATTGGGGTGTTAGGGTGGAAGGAAATGAACGAGGAGCCTATTTTAATCTCCCTCTCTCTCTCCCCCTCTTTGAGTCTAAGCGAATTGAATAAAACGATTTGAATAAAAACTTGTTTGCTGCAAAACAGTCACCAGACAACTTAAAGAAGTCATTGAATGAAACTTTTTCTAAGACATTCCTTAGAATGTTTTAAAAGTTTACAACATAATGTACAAATCAAGTTTTAAGTAGACAATCTGTTTTGCGAAGAAAAAATTGATATGTTGGGGATTTGTCAGGTGATCCTTAAAACGAGACAAGAAAGCATCAGAAAAGAATGAGAAGAGTCATGACAGAAAAAGATGTGACTAATCACTTTCTTCTCGTATTGTTTCACCTAAAATTATGCCTGTACTGAATTCGCAACTGCATGAAATTGACTCCTCTCTCACTCTCTCTCACTCTATTACTCCGTCTCTGTCTCGTCTGTAGTATTTCAGCTCTGAATATTTCACTTTCTTCAAAACTCCTCAAGTACATATAATTTGAATTATATGAAAAAGAAGGCGAAGAAAAAAAGAAGAGTGTTGCTGCTGCTGCTGCCTGCACACTGTTCTCCACCGCAATCCTCTCTTTCTTACTTTCTCACTCTCTTTATTCCTCTGTCTGTTTCTTGACTGTAGTAATCGAACTATGTATATTTCCCTTTTTTTTTTCAAAACTCCTCAAGTACATATATTTCGAATTGGATGGGAAAGAAGGCGAAGAAAAAAGAAGAGTCGTGCTGCTGCTGCGTGAGCACCGTTCTCCACCGCAATCCTCGTTCTCCTCCTCTTTGTCTCTCCCTTTCTCTCTCTCATTCTCTCTCTCTCTTCAAAGTTCTAAAAATCAAAAATTCATTTTAATGGGTACGTATTCAAAAACATTTGCGAAAAAGTTCCAGTTTGCGAAAAGGACTTCATAACGAAAGGCGAACATAAAAAGAAAAAAATGCACAAGAGAAATCACGAAGTTTAATGTTCGATGAGTCTGTTGGATTACTTTTCTTCATTTGCACCTCTTATTTATTTGCTTTTCCTCTACGAAATGAAAGAGATAAGAAGGCTAAAATGTAAAAGAGTAAGAAGGGACAAAATTGTAATTGTAAATTAGAGTATTCCCTACTCCTCGTTGATCTCAATCAACGGATTTTTATACCGAGCAGAGGAGCGGACTGTTCGCAGAAACTTGTGCAAAAATCGTGTCGTGTGACGGGAACCGAACCCGTGACCTTTCGCGTTCCGGGCGAATGCTCTCCCCACTGAGCTACACACGCACACATGATAATGCACATTTCAAGGCTCATACAACATGCCCCCTCTCAACACCGAGGTCTCTCGAGGTCTAGGGTCAGAGGTCTAGGCGCCTTTGTTTCTGCGAACTAGCTCATGCTCGGGTTTTCTACTTTTTTTTCTCTTTTTTTTTTTCTTTTTTCTCTTTTTATCCTCTCTTCGAATCCCGGTTCGGCCCCCATGTGAATTAGAGTATTCCCTACTCCTCGTTGATCTCAATCAACGGATTTTTACACCGAGCAGAGGAGCGGACTGTTCGCAGAAACTTGTGCAAAAATCGTGTCGTGTGACGGGAACCGAACCCGTGACCTTTCGCGTTCCGGGCGAATGCTCTCCCCACTGAGCTACACACGCACACATGATTATGCACATTTCAAGGCCCATACAACATAATTAGGTAAACACGGACCAAAAAAAGAATCTGGAGCTGATAAGACATCGTTTTCTGCAACGACGACTGAATAAATGGACGTAAAAGTGATTTTAAATGAATTCTACAACCAAAAAAAACCCTAAGCGCATAGATTCGGGCATAGACTGTATATCTCATAGAAAAGTTATAAGCGTTAAAAGACGAAAAATTTTACCTAAAACGAGAGGTCTTTTTAGATAATTTTTTTTCATCTACTTTCAGTTTTTTTTTTCTTGTTGAAATCTATATTCAAATGTTCGAAAAAAGCTGAATTTTCATACCATCTCATCATTTCCAATCAAAAGTCAGTATTCATTCTTTCCCAGGCTTTTAAAAAACTAACACACATTTCAAAAATCATGCAAAAAATAAAATCTCGGAGAAGAGGTTTTTTTCCAAATTTTTTTCTATTTTGTAGATAAAAAAATAAAAAAAAACATACTGAAAAAACCAGGATAGATTGTGGGTCATTTGAGAGAAATACAGGCTGAGCAAGACTTAACCCGCAGCACAAGTTCGGGTTAAGTCATAATGTATCGGCGATACGGTTTTGATGATAATCAGAAATAAACAATTGAATTAATGAGAATAAAGAAAATCTTACGACAAGAACGAATAAAACAAAAATTTCACAAACTTTTTCTGTGTGTACTGTCTGAAGAATATATTATAATTTGACCGATTAAATGAAGTTTTCGTGCCATTAACGATCAAGTGCGACAAAAAGCAGTCGAATACCTTAAGGCAATCATGGTTGCCGAATGATTATCAATAAAGCAGATCTTAAGCTTTGAATAAAAACGCTAGAAAGGGCGGAAAACCTCAATTAATCCCTACAATTCCTTAGAACGGAGAAAAAAAACTAGCCTTGAAAGGAAAAAATAATCTAGAGATTTTCCATTAATCTTATGTCAGTAATTAAGTCCTTCTAACGTTTTCATGATTTTCATTTTTTTTTTTTTAAAAGTTCGGAGAAGTGAACAATTAGGGAAGAAAAAGAAAAAAGAGAAGAAAAAGAGTAAAGAAGAACAGAGAAAAGGAAAACGGGAAAAGAGGAAACTCAGGACAAAGAACGCAGTTTTCCCCTACAAAAACACCTTGCGTCCACAGACCAGTTTGTGACGGAGTTGCCGTGACGTGACGAAGAATCTAAAATTGAGCAATCTAAAAAAGTAAATTGAGTTGTAATAAAAGAGGGTCACTTTTTGAAATTTGAAATATTAGAAACCGACGTTTGAAATTAGTTTAACTGCTCCACCCTCATATCCAATTTCCGCTAGAATGAGGTATAGAATTAAGCATTTAGATCACATGCAAATGGGAGGAAATTTCGAGTAAGTGCCGAATTAAATCAGTACTAGATTTTCGCGGAGCCGTAAAAAAAGGGACTGAAACTCCTGGCTAGAAAAAAAGCTACATATTAACTTTCAAATCAAGTTTCAACGCTTCGTGAAAGATCCTTGGCAATCCTGTGGTGCGCAGTGCTTGTTATTCTTCTTTCTTGTGGAAATATATCAAATGGCTTAGTCCTTGGAGGAAACGTAAAGATTCTCATCTTGTTTTCTTTCTCATCGAATAAATACATAGTAAGATAAAACTTTTTAAAAATCTTAAATTCTATCGATTCTTTTCCTTTTTATTAATTACAAAGCTAAACCTGATAAAAAAAGTTCAAAACTCAAGAGCGACTGAATGGCTAATCGTCCCAGGATGTATTCAGCTATTATATGAGGCAGATTCAAATCTAGAAAGCAGATTCCAGATTCCACACTTTTTCGATCTAAAAAATTTTGTTTGACAGTTTTGGCGCTCTGTTATGCGTTACCATGTTCTGAATTACAATTAACTAAGCCAAATTCGATGAAAAAACTTATAAAGGATATTTCATAACTTTTTGAGGCACTGTATTATGACAAAGTTCAGTTCTATTTTACAGAAGTAATATGTTCCTTCAAACATTAATTTGAATTTTTCTAATCGTTAAGATTTATATGCCACTAGCTTTTCTAATGTTTTATGATACAAATGAATCGCTCCAGCCTCCCTTCATTTCCGTTCTCTCCGCAATATGCAAAAGTCCCATATCGAAATTCTTCAATGTGTCTTTTTTATGAAACCTGTTGCGAATTTAATTTCGCATTGAAAAGTTGATGATAGTGCGTTTTTTTGTTGTTTTTGAAAGTTCACACTAGAGCGAGCTATTTAAAAAAAATACTCAAGTGTTTTTTAAGTGAGCAAAGATCGAGTTGAGATTAGCGTGAGCTGGTTAGAAGCAGTGAATTAAGCTCAACCGAGTACATGTAATTTAATGCGAGAGAGCGGCAAAATGGCATTATATATCGAGAAGTTTTTCTGATCCATTTTTCATCAGTTTGTATTTGTTCAGAGTCCGTAGTATAAAGAATTTTAAACTCTAAACTAACACGCATCTAATACGCAATTAAACTAACACGCAACTAGTACGTGTAATACTGTGAATACGTAAGGTCAATCAAATAAAAAATAATGTCCTCAGTACAGAATGGTCACTTAATTATCATATGCATTTAAGAGAAATCGAAAATTAAAATTCTAAAAATTCGTGAGGAGTGGAAAATCCGAACTGATTTTAAAATGAAAGTTTTTACAACTATGGCGAAGTTTCATACTTAGAACGAAAGAACTACCGTGCCGGAGATTGTTTTATGGATCATTTTAGCGCTCATGTGAACTTTTTCTCACAGAACTAAAGGCGCGGCGCGACTGTTGTTTACAGTCCTAATGAGTTTTCACGGAGAAGAGGAAAACGAGCAAAATAGCGGTTTTTGTTGGCGGCTTTGAGATGAAACACGATCGGCGTAATAGAGAAGAGGAGTGTTTTCTCTAAGAGAAGATTGAAGAAGAGAACTCTTTTAGAGAAATGCGTAAGCAGATCAAAAAGTACCGGAATAACCCGATTGAAGGAAAGATGGAAGAATCTTTTGATGAACGAAATCCATTTAACACTGAGACAAAAGAAAAATTTACTCAGTGTAATGAACTTAATAAACAAGTCCACCATACGTCCACCAAATAATTTCACAACTCTAGAGTGAAGAAAATTTGTCTCTAGAGTGAAGAAAATTTGTCGAGAAGTGGAAATCCAAAAATAACAAGTCCACTTCAAGAACCATAAAAAATAAATTTTAGACTAAGGTTTAGTTCCGCCGAAGTTGAATGCATAGAGTAAATTATAAGATAAATTCCACACCAAAATCTAGTCGCAAAGCTCAGACCCCCCTCCCCGCCCGCAAAACTCAGACCCCCCATCAGCGTCTCGCTCAGACCCATCTTAACCGAGCCGGAAACGTTCTAACTCTCTGTATTTCGTTCTTGTTCACGGGTTCAGAAAAGGTTAGGCTAGCGAGTAACCGAAATGGCATCATGAAACAAATCGTTGCGGGTCCTTTTTTGTAGTACAATTCACCCTAAAGTGTTCTAGCTTTGCTCTAGAAAATTGTAGACCAAAAATTGTTTCTGCATAAAAAAAACTGAGTTGAAGATAGGTCTAAAATATACTAGGGTAAAATTTACTCCTGAAGCCATATGCATAGACAAATTTATATACTAGAATTTAGAATAATTTTCAGACAAAGCTTCAGCTTTGCTAAAATGGAATTGCATAGAGTAAATTATAAGGTAATTTTTACACTAAAATTTAGTCGCTAAGCTGAGACGCTCGGAACTATCTCAGTCGAGCTAAAAACATTATAACTCTCGGTATTTCGTTCTTGTTCGCTTGTAGTTTTTTCTGTTTATCTTTTCATTTTTATCTTTTTTTATATTTGTTTTTAATTCACATATTAACCACAAACACCCAAATCTTCACCCAAAGCTTATTCACTGTCACATTATCTTAATATCTATGTTTCATTTAATTTGGCCGCCTTGCGAATGACAGCGTTCAGACGACAAGGAAAGCCATCGGCCGCGTATCGCAACGATTCCTGCAGAATCTGACGCCATGCTTGCTCAAGTGAAGTCTTTAGAGAAGCCAATGATGTTTGGCTTGTAGAGCATGCTTTGCTCTCCACGATTGACCTGAATGAGTAGCCTATAGGAATCAGGTACTTTTTTTTTACTTCGTCTGGTACTCGCGTCGCGGCCCTCGGCCTCGTTAGCTAAGCCGTATGGCCTCGTTAGCTAAGCCGTTCGGCCTCGTTAGCGTAAACTTTTTCTAAGCCTAAGCGTTTTTTTTTATGTAAAAATAATTTTAATTCCACGGTTCAATCCGGTTTAAGCGACGCGAAGGGGGGCGCGACGCGAACGCGACGCGAGTACCAGACGAAGTAAAAAAAGTGCCAGGAATAAAATCTCCGCTATTCGCGGGTATGAAGTTATGAAGCATGGAAAATTTCTTGGCGGGCATGAAGATTAGGGAATTATAAGATAGCCACTCCTGTATCTTTTTGTGCCCGACCCGAGCACATGCGATCAAAAGCATGAATGATTAGGGTTGGAAAACACGTGAGATTGTTCGACCGGCGTTATCAGCCGCACATTCAATCTATGTTTTGAGTGGGTGACCGGTCGACTACCCCTAGCTCGTGGCTTGCGACATAAACTTTTGCTTTTCTCAATGTAATTAACACAGAAGAAATCAAAAGGTCACACAGGAGAGCGTGAGCTGGTTGCTTCGAACTCACTCTAAAACTATGACGTAAACAACGAGCAGTGTGAGAGAACAAAAAATAGCGCATAAAGTCAGAGAAGTAGAGATTTCATATGCCAGCCTATTTTCATTACGAACAGATTGCAAGATGTTAACAGGCTGTAATTAGGAGCAGTTTGTACAAAAAAAGTTCAAACTACAAAAACTCCAATTCATGAGTTAGCAAAACGGATTTAAAACCCAATGAACGTGCCCTCATTGAACACTACTAAACGTGAACCGAATTTCAAAACTGGAAAATTCGGTTCAGGACCCCATGGTCGATGATTTTTGATATAAATTAATGATCTTTTTCTCGAGGTGACATATGAGGTCACTATAGATAGATTAAACGTGCGGCAGCTTTCTATTGGGACTAGTAAAGCATCCTATCATATTGTTTGCTAAAGCTCGTCTTTTTTAGCGGTGAAAAGGGTCTCAAGCTTGCGGTCCAAGCAAGGAGAGAGGGGCATTCATGTATTTCGACGCCTGTTTCTTTTTTTTCTCCGGACTTCCTGATATTTTGAGGTACATAACGAGCTTTATAACCACTGTCCTTGTCGTTTTTAATGACTCAGTTCATAAGAAATTCTCCTGAAGTTTTTTCCTTTCCCACGCTTCAAGTGTTTTCTGTCGATTTTTATAATTCGTGGAGGAGCAACAGAAACAGGACGGCCATAAAGTGAACGATCGGTGAGCGTACCTCGCTTAATCGTGCGATATACAGTTTGGCGTACCATGTTCAGCCGTAGAGAGATCTCCGAAAGTGGGAGACCAGCGATGCTTAGTGAGAAGATTGCGGCCCGGCATGGATGAGAAAGTATCTTATTGTGGAAACCAAATTGCTAGACGTAGAACTATCGTTAAGTGGTTAAATCGAGCAGTCAATTTGAGTTTAAGTGACACCTATCTTGGAACCACCCTGCATAAACCACCCTGCATAAATCATTTTTAAAAACTCGCATATAAATATTGAAGAGTTTATTAATTCACGAAGAGTTGTAATAAAATATCCCCAAAAACTCTGAATTGAAAAATCCGGAATTTCTCGGCTCAGAAGGAGTTTCGCAGAATAGGATCAATTTTTTTCTTTCGAAAATCTATTATTCGAGCAGATGTCTTTGATTTGAAGTGAAAAATTCTTAAGAAATCTACTTCAACTGTGAACTCTTTTTTTGCAATGTTATTTCAGCTTGACTGATCCAAAAAAATTTTCACGCGGGTTTTCATCCCCCATTATTTTTTGTGGAAACGTTTGTTATTGGTTTTTTTTCTGTGAACCAATATCAGTCGGTGTTCAAGCGACATCGAAAATGATGATGATGAGGTAGAAATTGTCTCTTTATGCTTTATTTTTACCAAAATAACTCGATTTCGATAGTAAATAACAAACGTATTTTTAGGCGTCCTAACAAACAACATACTTCGCATAAATGGCTTGGCAAATGTTCGCTTTTTCAGTGTGGTTGACGGAAAATTTCACTGAGTTTTTAGGTTCGAACTAAAAGGCTTGCCCTTTTTTGATAACGTTCTAATGTTTTTCTTCGTAAGTTTTCCTTGTATTTTCTTCTCTCGCTCACTCAGCAAGGGGGAGAGATTTGATTTGATTTGGTTTTTTACGTGAACACGTTCGAACAAACATATGTATAAAAATTTATGTCTCGTGATAGTAAATAAATGGAAACGAACGATCAAATATTACAATAGAACGACGAAATAAAAGGTGCTTGTTTTAGTTTTAAACTATGAAGTAGCAAATTGTTCTCAGGTTTGGGATTTGGTGTCTATCAGTGAATAAAAGAGCTGAGCGGACGGAAAAGCAGTTTATACGGAAGATTGAGGAAAAAATACTTTGAAGTTGCTTCCTCGGATATTGAAAGCTCTTCACTGGAAGAAATGTAACCCTATTTCGGAAAGTACACATTCATCATGAGTAAATTGCATGGGAAGCTTCAATTAATCAAATTCTTCATTAGATAGAAGAGGGAATAAGCCTAATTTACTACGATAATTGATACCAAAATAACAATGGAAAACCCGACGAGTAAAATACATAGTTCTGGACTTTTTCTATCACTGCTATTTTCTTTTAAAGTTGGGATGGATATACCGTCGTGCAATGTTTTAATATACATAGATTCAATGTAAATCTTGTACGCGTTGACGAGTATTTTGAGATTTCCACTCTTGAGGACTCCCAGTATCAGATGAGTATAAGATGGACTCACAGTATCAGATGGGCTCCCAGTATCAGATGACAGATACGTTTCGCTTTTTAGAAAGTTTCATAACAATGAGTGGAAAATGTTAGCCCATTTTCTACGACAATTCCAAAGTTACGAACATCTTTGCGATAAGTTAAGGTATGGCTCTCTATTGAATTTGGTAAATGAGGGTCGCTGGGAACCAATTTGTAAAACACAACATTTCGGGAGAGCAAAAGTGAATTGTCAACTTTTACACTGTTCTTCTAAAGCTAACACAATCTTGTAGCAAAGAATGAGAATCTCCTACAGAAAAATTCCTATGTATGTACGTACATATTATGTCTTCAGTGAAAACCTTAATTTGACAATGAGAAGTAGCAATCAAATTACAAATTTCAGCGGTAAAATTATAAATAGAAGCAATGACTTTCAGTTAAACAACCCGTTTTTGAAATTTTTTTCACTTGAGACAGAAAAACTTCAGTACGAAAAAACATGAATTAATTTAATTTTTAATGCCTAACAACAAGGGAATCGAAATTTAATCAGGTAAAGCATTGCTACAAAGATTTATCTTCTTCATTCAATTACAAATCTAGGATATTAATATTGTTTTCGTTTCACAGAATCCCGGTAATGAGCGCTAGAACACGGGCTCGAGCTGGTTAAATCTACAGGGTGACCATAAATTACCTAGACAAGTTTTTAACGCGCTCTTTTGCGCGACACAGTTGACCGATCTTTGTTTTCATTTTCCCATGATAATGCTCTGAGACTGGTTGTTTCTCGTTTTCAGTTTCATGACTCTAGCTTTATTTGTACAGTTATGGTGAAATCAAGTCCTCTTCGTGCTGCGATCATTGCACTGCACAACTCCGGTCACACGAGAGCGAACATCGCGCGACGACTCAATGCTCCACGATCAACTGTTTACGCCACCATCGATCGTCTTCGGGAGACAGCCGATGGCAAGGACCGTGCAGGAAGATGTCGTTCACCGACATCCGACACGCCCCAGATTAGAAGCGACACATCGCACGCAATCCTCGACATTCCATGAGGAAGCTTGCTTCGTCGGTCGGTATCTCCCGTGAATCAACGCGACTGATAATCAAACACCCTTTAAGGATGTACCTCTACAGGATGCAAAAACGACATGGATTGGATGCTCGACAGAAGCTTCTTCGACATAAACGGTGCAAAGAACTGTTGCAACGATGTGCGCGGGCCGAGCAATTCCGTACGCTATGGACTGATGCAAAAATATTCACCATTGAGATGTCGGTGAATTCTTAAAACGACAGAATACTTGCTCACGATCGTAATGGAGCAGCTGAGCATGGAATCACAGTCGGAAGAAGCAGCCACCTCAAGTACCTCATGGTTTGGGGAGGTGTTTGTGCAACGGGCAAAACGCCGTTGGTTTTTGTCGACCCTGGTGTGAAGATAGATGCCAACTTCTACGTAAAAAAGATCCTGAAAGACGTGGTAGAGCCCTGGAGTAGGACACACTATAATGGAGCTGATTGGACCTTTCAACAGGACTCGGCACCTGCCCACAATTCCAAAATCGCACAAGAGTGGTTGCGCATACACCCCCAAACTTCATAAGCACTTCCGAAGGGCCATCGAATTCCCCCTACCTGAACCCGCTCGACTTCAGCGTCTGCGGCGTCATGCAGGCAAATACTGGAGCTATCCACCACCACACTCTCGATACTCTGCGTGCCGCCCTTCTGAAGGCATGGGACGAACTCGACAACGACTACCTGCGGTCACTGGCATGTGGATACGAGCGTCGTCTCAAGACATGCGTTCGCGCTAGAGGCGGCCATATCGAACATGATTGTGCATAACTTTTGTTTATATATTGTGATAAAGTATGTTATGATACCAAGATATGAATATCGTTTTGAAAGGAAATACAGACATTTACATTTGTCCAGTTAATTTATGGTCACCCTGTATTATATATTTAGCTTATCCCTGAATGAAGTTTATGTTCAAAATTCAGTTTGCTCTTACTAGGCTCAGCCGCACGTTTAATCTCTGTTTTAACTAGGTGACCGATCGTCGACCGGTCACTCAGCTCGTTGCTCGCGACATAAACTTTTACTTTTCTCAGTGTAATTAACACAAAATAAAATAAAAGGTCATACAAGAGAGCGTGAGCTCATTGTTTCGCTCACGAACTCACTCTAAAACTATTACGTAAACAACGAGCAGTGCGAGAGAAAGAAAATTAGCGCATAAAGTCAGAGAAGTAGAGATTTCATATGTCAGCCTATTTTTATTACGAACAGTATACAAGATGTTAACAGGCTGTAATTAGAAGCAGTTCGTAAAATTTTAAAAAAAACATTGCGTCTGCTCACAGCAAATGCGCTGAAACAGTGTGAAAATGTACGTTTCAATGCCAATCGAGCTTGATTACTTATGAAAATCCTGCGCTTAATTTCTAAAACAGCGACTCAGAACAAAACAGTTTTTAAAATGTTCTTCTAAAAGTTGGTTTTATTTTAAACTGTTTTTCTTCTGTATTCGATTTAAAGTTTGTTGTCATAGAAGTCTCTATCACAATACTATCTCCAAGTTCCAAAAGCAAAGTTTTTTCATGTCCCTTTGTCTAAGACTCATGCCTAACTAATATTTTATTACTTTTTCTCAATTTTCCGTCTTTTTCTACCAATTATGTTTGTTTTCAATAGTTTTTCTCGGCTATATTTTTCTGAAAGAAAACTTTTTTGCTCAGGTTTTAAAAAAAAAACATTATTCGGTTCGTTTTCGATTTATATTTTTCCTAAAAATTTCAGAAAGATCTTGGCGAAATTCACTAATCAAAGGAGTACAGATTTAGTTCAAATTACAGAAAATCCAATTCGGGAGTGAGCAAAACGGAATCAAAACCCAATGAACGTGCCCTAATTGAATACTATTAAACGTAAATAAATTTCAAAACTGGAAAATTCTGTTCAGGACTTCACGGTCGATGACTTTTATATAAATCATTGATCTTTTGCTCGAGGTGACATGTGAGGTCACTATAGATAGATAAAACGTGCGGCTGATTCCTCACAGCAAGCGAGTTTTTCCAACTGACAATGTAAATTTCTTTCAGAAAATGTCTACTTTGAACACTGAGATTAACAACAAAAAAACAGGAATTCTCAAAAGTTGTAATTCAACTGATTCGCGTGATGAAAAAAGGACGGATGAATTTGAGAACTTGTGGAATGATGATTTATCGAATTTGATTTAACCGAAAATCGGCCGAGTGCCTCATAATGAGTTCATGGAAGCGCCTTCGAGGAAGCCGACTTTTATTGATCGAACGCGCCCCAGAGACTCCGACAGCTCGTCGAGTCTGCAGTCAGGTGCGGTTCTTGCAAAGCAGTTCAAGCTCCCCCCCCCTTTAATCGGTAAAGCAGCAGACTAACAGTATATGTGAAGTAATTCGTTTCAAAGTGGTAAAAGGTAAAAAATCCCCCGCAGACCTCGTAAAAGGTCTTAAACAACCTCTAGAAATGGGTCTTCCTCGGACATTAGTATGAAGCGCCGGTAGGTCTTAGAGGGGAACGGATAAAAGCTGGACGCCAGTCAAAGATTTGACATGTGTAATCCTACATTTACTTGCAGTCGAGGATCAATTATCTTATACAGTTATGTTAGATACCTGTTGTTTCCCAATTTGTCCTTTGATTTATTACTGTTGGAATGAGTTAATCAGTCACTAGCAGCACATTTCAAGTCCACTCGATGGCAACTTTTTCATGAATGGCTTGTCTGCCTTATTTTGTCTTGTCTTGCTCATCCTTGAATACTCAAAGTTATATTCACGCAGTAGATGGCGCATCGTGTCTTATTATTCACTAAATCAAGCAGAACATCAGAAAAGTTTCATTTAACACGAATTGAGCAAGAGAAAAGCACTTGATTTTTAGAGTAATTTGAAGCATTCTTTTTTCCTTATATTGAGTTTAATGGCCAACTGATTTCACCTGTGATTAATTTCCTCTCTCATTTTCGTAATAGCGTCGAGTGTGGTCGCTGCGTGCTGCCGATACAGGAGCTGTGAGTTGGCCAGACTAGGTGACTCAGGAGGCGAGTCCTTGCTGTTCTCCTGGAGGACGACTTGGTTGGAGAGGGCGCTTGGGGAAAGAAGACCTTTTACTTCCTGCACGCCAGTCGCTCTCGATCGCTCCGATTTCCTATCAAGCGTCCATAGAAGTCGTATTTTCTTTCATGTGAAAATATCAGACGGATGGGCAATGTGATTTGTTCAAGTAGGGGTAACCCGCTACTTGAACAAATTACTACCGGCGGGGCAGCAACTGTACTAGGTTCAATCCCACCTCTGGAATAACTTTAGCTGTTTGTATAGTTTCATCGTATTTCATCGAACTGATCAAGTTGAATCCCAATCTTTCGATTGCGATTCGAGCCCTTAGGTATATTTTTTATCGACCTTCAGCTTTTAATTTTTTTTCAATAAAACTATGTAATTACGTAATTATTAGAGCAACAAAAAAAAACATTCAAAAGCACCATAAGATTGGAAAAGATGAAAATAGAAAGGTTGAGAGCAGAAATGGCTTTTGAAAAGCACCTCAAGACACTTTTCCGCGTAGAAAGTGGACTAGTTGCTCGATTTGCTGTCCGTTGTATAGTCGGAGGGGAAGAAGCCAAGTTGCTGGCTGCCTTACCAGGCGAGGGGTGCTCGAAAAGGGTGCCGCGAGAGATCTAGTTATGACTATGTGTATTCGAATGTAAACTTTCGAGTGTTTATAGTTATATAACTTTTTAGCCTTTTTGATGAATTAATTCAAATCTGAAAAAGGTTTTGAGAAGTCAGTAAAAGGTCAGTTGTGGACGAAATATCAGTAAGAAAAATTTGAGAGAGAGAGAGAGAATTAAGCGGAGAAAAAAGACATCGGGTTGAAAAAAGAGTAGAATAGTTATTGACTTTTTTAGTCCGAAATGCTAATTTCCTCATTGCCTTTCTGTAAACATCCTTATCAGTCCCCATAAATGTTCTTAATATTCTCAGATGAGATCCCGATGCAATTCAGATGACAAGATCCGTTTAAAAACCTCTCCGTCAATTCGCTTCCTACCTGCTGATAATGTATGTATCTTATGGAGCGTTAGAATTCATTTTTTCACTTTGTCAAAGTAATCTCTGCAAAGTAATCTCGTTGAACGCTCCAATGTCTCCTCACCTCGAATTGCCAAGGAAAATGGACTACAGTATTTTTTATATAACAACTTTTAGTGTTGGACGTAATTTTATATGAATAGGTATAAAAATACCGTAGATCATTTTTTTCTCACGGCAAATCGTGGTGAGACATTGGAGCATTCAACGAGATCACTTTGCAGAGATTACTTTAACAAAGTGAAAATTTGAATTCTAACGCTCACATCCTCTTTCAGTCACATTTAAGGTTGCACTGAGATATACGATCTATTCATTATCTATATTTTCAATTTTGCTTTTCAAGAATTTTTTAGTGTTCACCGACTAACTTGATGATTCTCAGATTCCGGAAACGACCGAGTTTGAAGAACTTCGGGCAGTTTGAAGACGGGTTTTGATTGAGAAGAAGGAGAAGGTAACATTCGCGACTCGTTCTGGCTAAAACAGTATCTTAGTAATCTCTCGGTTTATAGCTCTTGCTCTATCTCTCTCTCTCTCTTCTGTTCTCTTTCTATCCCCTTCTCTCTCTCTCTCTCTCTCTCTCTCTCTCTCTCTCTCTCTCTCTCTCCAATGTTCTCTCTCTTTCTCTTTTTCCCTTTCATCTCTGACGCAGACTTTCTCTAACACTTTACAACAACCAAGGGTTATGAGAGCTCGCTCCTGAGCTACTATAGCTTGCTCCAAGAACTCGCCTATCGTCGCTTAAATCGTCCTCTTCAGTAAATGTGTTTTCAGGCCGGCTATCCTTCCTCCCTCCAGATTTGTCTGCAAAATGCCGTGAAAATCACTCTTCTCGAGTAAATCGTCGTTTTCCAAAGTTCCCTTGTGACTCAGGAAAAGGTATAGTTGATAATGAAGCGGTTATTCGTAGAAGATGCATGGATTTAACGACAAAACAATCGTTGTTCCAGACTTCATAAATATTGAAGTATATAGAAAGCTGTTTATGAAACTTCATTCCGCGTTTCCGGTCTAATAAGAATGCCAATTTGGGCTCTGCAGAAGATTCAAAGAACATCTGACACTACTTTTCAATTCTGAGCTTTTTATACATCGTTAACTAAAGCATTCGAGAATTTTTGATTAACACTTGAATTCGAGTGAATGAAGCTATTATCTAAGAAACTGTTTTTTAAAAAAACTAGTAGAGTATAATTTGAAGCTTTGAAGTTTTAAAATAACATTGAATAAATGTCTAGATTTCAGCTTGAATCGAAAAGTTCTGGAAAAGAATTGGAGCACCTCCGAGTATTCTGGTGGACGTGGACATCGTTCGCATGATGTCCCTCTTCACTGCGTCAATATGCGAGGAAGAACGCACGATTTCTTTTCTCCGGTCATCGCGCAGCTCATACCTGGACAGTATGACTATTCATACTTCATTAAGCAGCTCATACTTGTGCAGTATGACTATTCATACTTCATATGTGTTAATATCCAGGTTTTCATCTTATCTTCGACGGAACAGTTTTCTCAATGACTGCTTTTCTATCTTACATTCTGAAAGAATAATCAACTCCTCGCTCTGTCTTTTCTAGATTGAGCAACGATAGTAAAAAATCTCCCGCACTATCAAGGGGTTGAGGTTCATAAACTGAGAATTCTAACAAGTGTCTACAGCAGATTTCATGCGAAACATGAGTTGAAAACAGTTGGCGGTCAATATGATCATCGTTGTTTTCCTATCTTCAAGGCTTTTCCATGACAAAAACTTTATAATAATAAAAAAACCAAATACGTTTTACTTCAGCTTCCCTTTTTACTAACGGTTGCTACACTCGCATACCCAAAATTAAAACAAAAAAATCTTACTTTTTATCATCAACTAAATCTTAGTCATAAATTTCTCGTACTTATAAAGTATTGGGAATTTTCATGTCGTCTCTGAGGGTACTGAAGTACTTTATAAATATGTATTTACCTTGTATGCACCCCTATCTCTTACCTTCTAAGAAGTGTTCAATACCGAGTACCTTTTATTTGATCAATTTCTTCTATGTATCCTAGTAGAACATAATCGACCCTTGAGGAACTTGCCTAAGACTGGAAATGTCCTGTTTGATCTCCAATAAGTCATCCTCGTTCACTCCATCCATTTTCATGTTCTTCTTAGTTTGGTGGATGAATCTGAAACAATATAAAAATATTTAAGCTTATGTAAGGTTTTTATCAGCTCAAGTCAACCAAATAATATCATTAAACACTCTAAAAAATGATTTGCACCCCAAGGGCACTGAGCTCGCGGTAGCTAGAAGAGCGCGAGTGATTCGGTTGGCCCGGGTAGATGTATTCGCATTAGCAGCAGACACGCTTAACGTGAATGCACGAAAGCCTCTTTCTATGTTCCCAATTTTCACTGTTTTTGACGAAGATAACTGGTTTTCGTGCAAGAAGCCCGTTTTTCTGTAGAAATCAGGAAGAACTAAAACGAGGAACTTTCACCTCGCGACGAGCCGATGAATTATATCAGCGTAAGTGAGCGGCTTCGCTTCGGCCGCGGTATTCGCGTCGTCATCAGTGTTTCCTTGTACGCCCGCACTCGTTTGTTTTTCGGCTTCCTGTCGCTTGCGAGAATATCCCGGGCGCTCAACAACAAGAATGTCATGCCAGCTCTTGTGAGCCCGATTATTTGAGCTTGAGCCAAGTGATGTTGCGTTAAGAAAACACTTGGATGGGCAACAGTTCCATGAGATGATTTGATAGAAATAAAATCGAATGAAGATAAGTCAAAACAGTGTATTTTTTGAAAAGCACTTTATAAAATGTTAAAATAACACTAGTTCACATATGAAAACCTGATGATTTTTTTGAGTTGTAAAAACAAATTGATGAAAAAATAAAGACCACGTCCTGTAATGTTTAATTCCGATGCTTTATTTAATCGCAGATACAAAAGAGCTGATCTCTAGGATTTGTGAATATCACCCACACAACAAAGATTTGTGAATATCACCCAGACAACAAATTTAGACAATTTTTCCCACTGCTGAAGTGAAGCGCTTCTTTCGCAAAAAGACGGCCAAGTTCAGTTGTAGTTCAGTTGTTCGAAATCTGACTTTTTCAATTTCCATTAAATGAAAACTTAGTACCCGAATGGTTGCGCGGTTCCGGTTTTTGGTGTACTCGTATTTCCCAAATATCCATCGAATCGTATTCCATATTCGTGCGATGAAGTAAACGCTGTAATCAGTTTTCATTCATTTTTTCTCTGAGTAAATGAATCGATGAAAAGGATAAGCAAATGACATGCGCATTATTTCATTCATCAATTCCCGTTAATTTGTTCCTTAGTGCATTTTTATTGTTCCCACCTGATGGACATGCATAAATTACATTAAAAGTTCATATTTGATAAAGTTATGATATAAAAAATTATCTATAGAAAGTACCGGAAGGTTCATTTTGAAAAGATCTGTTTCGTTAGTTGCTTAACAACTTGTGTGTAGAATGTAATTTACATATGTAACTGAGTTTGAGAGTATATGTTTAACTCTTTGAGAGTATATGTTTAACTCTTTGAGAGTATATGTTTAACTCTTTGAGAGTATATGTTTAACTCTTTGAGAGTATATGTTTAACTCTTTGAGAGTATATGTTTAACTCTTTGAGAGTATATGTTTAACTCTTTGAGAGTATATGTTTAACTCTTTGAGAGTATATGTTTAACTCTTTGAGAGTATATGTTTAACTCTTTGAGAGTATATGTTTAACTCTTTGAGAGTATATGTTTAACTCTTTGAGAGTATATGTTTAACTCTTTGAGAGTATATGTTTAACTCTTTGAGAGTATATGTTTAACTCTTTGAGAGTATATGTTTAACTCAATGTTTAACTCAATGTTTAACTCAATGTTTAACTCAATGTTTAACTCAATCGACTACTCTTCAATTTACACTTTTTCATTGTTTCTTGATGGTTTTGGATGAAACGAACGACCATTTTTATATAATTACATTCCTGGGTCAAAAAAAGAGTTGTTAACCTTCCCTGAAACATAAAAAAAAACAATTTCATATGTTTAAAATTTCAAACAACAAGAAAAGATACGACCCGCTTCTTTAAGTTATGAACCAATGTCACCCTCAGCAAGTTATGAACCAATGTCACCCTCAGCAAGTTATGAACCAATGTCACCCTCAGCAAGTTATGAACCAATGTCACCCTCAGCAAGTTATGAACCAATGTCACCCTCAGAAAATTATGAACCAATGTCACCCTCAGCAAGTTATGAACCAATGTCACCCTCAGAAAATTATGAACCAATGTCACCCTCAGCAAGTTATGAACCAATGTCACCCTCAGAAAATTATGAACCAATGTCACCCTCAGCAAGTTATGAACCAATGTCACCCTCAGCAAGTTATGAACCAATGTCACCCTCAGCAAGTTATGAACCAATGTCACCCTCAGCAAGTTATGAACCAATGTCACCCTCAGCAAGTTATGAACCAATGTCACCCTCAGCAAGTTATGAACCAATGTCACCCTCAGAAAATTATGAACCAATGTCACCCTCAGCAAGTTATGAACCAATGTCACCCTCAGAAAATTATGAACCAATGTCACCCTCAGCAAGTTATGAACCAATGTCACCCTCAGAAAATTATGAACCAATGTCACCCTCAGCAAGTTATGAACCAATGTCACCCTCAGCAAGTTATGAACCAATGTCACCCTCAGCAAGTTATGAACCAATGTCACCCTCAGAAAATTATGAACCAATGTCACCCTCAGCAAGTTATGAACCAATGTCACCCTCAGAAAATTATGAACCAATGTCACCCTCAGCAAGTTATGAACCAATGTCACCCTCAGAAAATTATGAACCAATGTCACCCTCAGCAAGTTATGAACCAATGTCACCCTCAGAAAATTATGAACCAATGTCACCCTCAGCAAGTTATGAACCAATGTCACCCTCAGAAAATTATGAACCAATGTCACCCTCAGCAAGTTATGAACCAATGTCACCCTCAGAAAATTATGAACCAATGTCACCCTCAGCAAGTTATGAACCAATGTCACCCTCAGCAAGTTATGAACCAATGTCACCCTCAGCTAAAACTCTTGTGCGATTTTGAAAGAGTGAGATAAGGTGCAAAGAGAACGTTGAAATGGATACTTGGTCAAATTTTCAAAAGAAACATCGCTTTTGGTGTTATAATTATATTGAACGGTGGTGAGAGACTGCTTCCTTCATCAAAATGGGCCATCCATAGTTTGGTTCTGTGAAACTTCCATTCAAGGTCGGCGTGGTCCTGAAAATTTTTTTTTGTGCCTTGACAAGCTGGAAAGGTTTTCCCGAAATGCTAGACCTTCAATGACTTTTCCTTGCTATTCAAGAGCTGTTAAGAGTCATCTATCAGAACCTGCCTTGAAGAAAAAAAAGAATCTATACAATCAAAGGTTTTTTAAACATAGGAAAGCATGCTCTGAATCTACTTGGCAAGAAAAACATTTTTTTCGGTTTTAATTTTTCTCATTCTCATGGTTTAGTTTTTTTTTTCAATTGATCAGTTTTTCATGAACATGTGAATGAGAAGAAAGAACAAACTTTTTGATGAAAATTGTTCAGAAAATGCTTTTGCTTAGTATTAATTCAATTTCTTGACTCAGTGATTGTGTAGAAGTTGTGAATCAAGAATGAGATGATTTGAATCAGCGGACATTGATGATTTGGAAGGAGTGACTCATCATGGCGATGAGCATATTGAGGAGGACGATGATTGAAGTCATGTGGTAGGTGATGAAGAGAGCGCGCCCCACGAACTGTGTCACGGAGTGCTGCTCCGCTACATCCGTGTCTTCTACCTACAATAAGCAAATATAAACACTCTTTTTGAGCCACTTTTTCTTAAATAACAACTGGGGAAAATGGTTTTCAATAGCGTTTTTAGAACTTAGCTATCCCCTTCTAGCTTCAATTTACCGTAGAAAATGGGTTATCGAGTAAGCATAGTATAAAATTTTCAAGACGAGATGAATAAAAAAATTATACAAATTGTGTAGCATTCCGACTTAATGTTTGCAAAAAATACTGTTGTTTTTCACGCCCTTGATTCTAACGACCCTTGATTCTAACGAACCTTGATTCTAACGACCATTGTCTATGAATTTTTGAAGTTAATCAGAAAGAATTGTATGTACCAGTGGCACGTACAATTTTCGTTTTTCGTAGGTGACTGGTCCACGACACCTAGCTCGGATTTTTGCGCAACAAATTGTTTTATAGTATAAAAAATGGAGCGTTGAAATCCGAAAAAGTGCTTTTCTTGTGAAACATAAGCGGGCCGCCAATTTCGTACCTTATTTAGTCTCACCACGAATTTTCGTTAAATGGCAATGGATTACGGTGTTTTGCTGCTACTTTTTTTAACGGAACAAACACAGTGTGAAAACTGATGAAATTCAAACAAAAAAAATAATTCTTCTGCATAGAGACGTTTTCAAACTTAATTTTCCGGGATATTCCATTATAGTTTTGGAAAAAAACTCACTTAATAAGAAGAAAAACATCTATCAAATTCAAACAAAATTTAACTCAGGAGTCAGCAGAACGGATTTTAATCAGATGATTTTGGAACAATATTTAACATCACCAAGGTTTCAAAAGTGTACGTTTTGTTCTGGACTTCTTGGTCGATGAATTTGAATGCAGAACAATGATCTTTTTCGTGAGGTTATTGGTGAGGACAACATGTACGTAGATAGATTGAGTGTGCGGCAGATTTGTTCGTACAAAAACAGTTGTACACGAGGACGAACTTTGGTTATTGAGAAGAGGGACCAGAGCAATGTTTGGTAGGAATCTGCGATGGAGGAGAACACGTTCGACTCTTGTCGGCAGTCCTCTGCAGTGAAGCAAACTGGCTTGTTCGGGTCATAATACCTGCGGACAGAGCTTACTTACCCCAATTGGAAATTTCATCGCATGAAAGAAGATGCGCTGCCTTCATCTTATTTTTAATAAAAGATGAGATATACTCCCGACTCTAATAATTTATTTTAAATCACCTATTTTTTCATTGTGATCACATCGCCCGCATAAAAGATCACATTATTAAATGAAGTTATTAAGACCGTGACTTAGCTCCAGAAACTACCACGTTATGTTCTCCAACAGGAAAAACGGCTTATTGATACTCTATGCAGAACTCATTAAAATTAAGAAAGAAATCCATCCTACGGGCAAAAATGGCAATTGGCCGGGTCCGAACCTCCGCTGCCTAACCGGGGCTTACAGAGCTTCACCAATATACCAACCATTGTCCCATGCAATTTCTTGATATGTCTAAGGCACAATGACCTTTCTTTCTAGTTTTTAAACTATTTACAAAGATCAAAAACCATTAAAATTATGAAAATGATGTTCTATCTAATTATAAATCCGGTTAATTAGGTTTTAGAAATTTTTGAAATCTGAAGGGTTTCTTTACCCCTTATGTTCTGCGAGCGGCCTTTGTCTTCTACATCCAAAACCATATCCTATGGCTTTTTCTGAATATGAAAAACATCACTTACCAATAGAGTTGAGCGAGGCCGATCGAGAAAGAGCTTATTATCAAAATGAAGATCATACAAAACTTGAATACATCGAAAAGCATACATCCGAGTGAAATCTAAAATACAAAAACTTGAAACTCTCACTCCTTGAATTTTCGTCAAAGTTTGAATATGACAATTCAGTATTTAAATATTAAAATCATGATTCGTGTATGCATATGTCGTTATAGTATTCCATAAGTTAACGCTCAAATTAGCGAGTAACTCACTGAAACGATTGTTTTCACCCATATTTATTACCCGGTTATATATGTGTTCATTGTGTTAATGTCATTGTAAAGCATCATGAATTACTCTGAAGAGAGTTCTCCCAGATAGTCCTTCCCTTAAAACACCTGTCTGACGTCGGAAAGATTTTTCTCTGTGGAACCAAGAAATGCCGCCTCTAAATCTCTATTACAAATACTTCATTTTACTTTAATCACACTTCTGATGTTAGTACGCTAAATTGACATATTTTTTCTCAGTTGTTCTATTTTTTCAAAGTGAATTTTCGTTTTTTTCCACCATGTCGTGTCTGTAGTAGCGAGTATGAAACTTGAATTTAACTACATCAAAGTCTAATGCTTTGAACGAAATTGAACCCAGCCACTCTTATTTCATCGGGTGAAAATCTGCACAAATGAAAAAGACAATCTTAACCACTTCAACAAGTCACTTTTGGCAACTATTTACCAATTAAATTTGTTCACCTATCATTCACTCTGAACTTCTCAAGGCAAAAAAGCGCCCCTCGATCTTTAAACTCTCGAAACCTGAAGAGGCCCCAGACCAGGATGAGTCTGGAAGAGATAGATGATGCGAGCGAAGGAGAAGACGTTGCCTATAGCGAAGAGTGCCTCCGCTACCAACATCGGCTCAAAGTCGATCCTGAGCGAAGCGAGACAATGTCAATTGATTGGGAAAGGGGTTATGAAGAAAAGTGAAGTACTATTATGTTATGACGCCAATTTTATATAATGTTAGTACGCCAATTACAATGAATCATGTTGTCCTAAACTATGCAATTGGACAACTATTGATTTCTATTTAGCCCTTTTCTTCCTTTTCGCTATACCATCTCAGTGGAAAGCTCAAACCAATTATCATGTATCAATGTTTTGACAATTCGATTTTTTTTGTTATTATAAATTTTCATAGTTTTATTTTGAATAATCTTAGTTATGTATATAGCTTAGAAAACTCGTCGAGCAAGAGAAGCTTCTCATGTAGTATAATTGACGTCTTAATGTTCTATAGAAAGACACACCCAAGATTTGAGTATTGATACATTTCGAGAGTATCAATGGTATGTTTATGTACAAGCAGTTTTACGTACATTGCAAAAATAAAAGAAAAGTTATGCCAAATAAATACTCTGTATTCACACACTTGATGTATTGTTTAATTCAAACATTTTTTGAAAGGTTTTTTTTATTCATACAAGCAGACTTTTTCTCACTTAATTCAAAATTCACAATTGGAAGTTCACTATCAATGTGTAGATTTCTATTAATGAAACGGTCTGGAGCATTCTTATAAAATATACAAAAAATACCTCAAAAAAATCAAATGCCCGTTTTATTTGAACTTTATATCTGAGAGTCATATCTATGTAATAGCATATCTATGTAATATGTAAATGTTTCATTGTTTATCGTAAATGATCGGGTTTGGATTACTAACCAAAATGTCCTGGATATGTAACGCTCATAGTCTTCTCGGAAAGAAAACAAGTAGTAAGCAGATGCTCTGAAAAATTGACAGCACTTATCGAGCTTGCGTTAATGCACATTTGGAAGTACATATTAATTATGTATCCAGTAGTTTCACAATTTTTCTTGAGGACTTCAGAAATACCCGCCATTCACGCCAATTCATTACTAATGGACGCCACTTCCCGGGAAAAAGAGAAAGAGTATTTGACGCACTATTATGCTAATTTTTTGATACGGTCTCGTTAGCCTAAGCCGTACGGCCTCATTAGCGTAAACTTTTGCTTGAGTCTAAGCAGAAATTTACATTAAAAAAACTTTAAAACAAAATAAATAAAGCGCATGGGGCGAAGTTAAGAATTTCACCGTGCAGTGGTGTGCATTAGTAATGAACAAGCATAAATGGTGTTGATGGTGTGCATGGCGTGTGTTGCGTGGTGTGCTTAAGTAATAGCCCATAGTCCGGGTGTATAATTATGGTCGTGTGCACGACTATTATTCGGAGGGTTCATGGTTCGACACCCGTCTACAGATCCATCCAATTGAAGAAGTGAATGGAATTTTAAGGTTCAAAAATTAAATTACTTGTGTATTTTGATCACGATTCCCGAAAATTCTCAAGATTCCCGGAAAAAACGTAGTGAGAACACCGTAATCCCTTCAAGATCCCCGAAAAATCGTAATGAGACAAATGAACGTAAGGAAAAGCTAAAAAGAAATTTGTTGCGCTCACCGTATTGCTATTGTGCACAAGTACAGGCAGATCATTGCAAAGTCGAGCCAGTTCCACCATTGCTTGCGATACTTGGTAAGGCCCTCTTCCCAGAGCTGCTTCATTTCCGCCCACATCATACCTGATTAAGGAGAAATTTACTTGTCTCCTCCATCTCTTCTAACTCTCTCTCTCTCTCTCGCTCTCTCTCTCTCTCTTTCTCTCTCTCTCTCTCTCTCTCATCTGCCTGTCTCTCTCTCAGTTTCTTTCTATCTATTTACTCAACATATGAATTTCTCATTTCACATTCCGTAGATGTTCCTTTGTTAAACTTGAAATCATCGCTCAGATAGGTGAATTGACATGTTTTTGAGAATCGCTTTAAATATTTATTGTCAACTGGCTTGTTTTCACCCTCTTTGAGAAGAGAACCAGCTATTAAACATTCAGCAACAAAATAGTTCAATTATCTGCACTGACCCAGAACCCAGACGACTACCAGACACTCAATAACGGTCGGCGCCGGGCCACGATCGGTTGACCTGCAGTTCGAAACTACCTTCAATATTGGGTCAATATGCTTTTTCAAGAACTTCAAAATTCTAAAAGCTTCCTTTCGTGAACATACACTGTTGATTAAACTTTTTTTTCTGAGATTCAACTCAAAAGTTAAAAAAAGTTACGATTGGAACCTCGCAAGAATAACTCTGGCTTAAATCGACAAAATTAAATGACGGTTTCATCTGCCAATTAGCGATTTGAGTTACCATTTTCGGTCTTCACTCATTACTGAACTCGTGATAGACATAACGGCAACTCGGCTGAGAAGCAACAAAGCTCACCACGTCCGATCCGTCTAGGTCGAGAGTGCGTGCCTTCCGAGTCACCCGAGTTGGACAGAAATCCGAAAATATTTGAACTACCGATTGGAATCGTTTGGCTAAAACACCGGCAGAATCAAAAAATTGGTTGAGTGGTAACCTGGGCATCTTGCCAGGAGACTGCTCCCCGCGGCGGTCTCCTTTCACCGATCGATAATCCTCGAAAGTGGCGAGAGTAAGCAGAATGAGAAAACATCCTGCAAGGCACCCCTACTAAGTTTCGGAGAGATTTGGAACTACGGTATAGACTATAAAAAAAGTTATCTCTCGGCATTTTGATATTTTTCCTTCTAACTGTTGTGAATTTGCCTTCCAGAACTCATGAATTTAGTTGGAACTGACTTTTACTCAAACTATAACACGGCTTTCAACGTTTCAAATCATGAACAATAAAATCCTTAAGTGAGATTTTTCAACATTTTATGTTATCAAGAACATGCTCAAAAATAAAAATAGGTCATAGCTATTGTGAATGTGATTCAAAGAAACTTCCCGAATTCTTTGATAGTTTTCCATAGTTAATACTATTTTACACTCTTCTTGACTAAAAAATCTTTTTTTTTTCAGATTTGAAGTAAGTAGGAAAAGAAATTGAATGGAAAAAATTTAGATCATTAATACCCACGAATTATATGTATGTATATAAAGTTCTGTTGATCTACAAACACTCAAATTTTTTATAAAATCTTTTTTTAATAAGCTCCTAAGCTTTTCCATTACTCGACAAGGATATTTACTAGGTTTTGGCAACTTATATTACTATATGAAATTATATAAATTTTTATGTGTTGAAAAGGAAAAAGTTTAAACTTTAAACTGAAATGAGCTAACAATCCTTCGAAGTGTACACATGACTTGAAATTTTTTTCTCAACTATAGAAATAAGCCTGAACCGACTGTGCTATAAGCTATTTTGCTCATCCAAGAGCGTAAATCGTTAGAAACAATCACTGTTCTTCGATAAATTATCAATGAATGAGCAAACGAAAAACAGGATTTTGTAAAAAAAAAACTAATTTTTGAAAATACCATGATGAATAGAAAACTGAGATACTATTATAAAATCAATCTTCGTATTTCCTCAAAACAAAAATTCCAAAAAAAATCCATAATATTACAGTTTTTGTTCCAAAAACTCTCTCAAGAAACGAACCGAAAGAAATGGAATAGTAAAGAAATTTCATAAAAGGCGATCTCACGATTCTGCCGACCCGAGACTTGGGGAACTGAAACACCGAATCGAGCTGATTAGTTGTTTGGGATGCTTCTTTTACGTTTTCCTGCGTTTCCATAACTAAGAACCTCTGTCACAATCTCCAATAACAAATGCTCATAAGCTTACGATTTGGTACAAATTCACATGCCTGGTTGAGTGAATTCCCAAAAACGTCGTCTGAAACACAGCTCAAGAAAATATCTGTTTTTTTTGTTTTCTAAAACCAACTAGTTCACTAAATTTGCTTCTTTTTCCTTGCTAGTTGAATTGATTTTCTTAGAGAGTATTTGGAAAACCAGTAATGCAACGATTTTACGCCCGGGCGTGGCATAATGGTAGTGTGTTCGACTATTGTGCGAAGAGTCCCGAGTTCGACTCCCACCCCGGACAGATCCATCCAAACCAAGGGGGTTAATTAATGTTAGTAGTGCTCATGCACGAATTTGACTCTTCTCACTTCTGCTAATCACACTAGCAGTGTTCTAGCAGACAGCCACTGGTTCTACCAGGATAGGTCTGTCCTGCATCTCAGGGGAGCGCGTACCCTGCCGCGAGGCGGGAACAAGCGCGAGGAAGATTATTAGTAATGCAACGATTTTATATGTGATCCATTAATTACATTTGGTATTGTTTGTAGCCTGATGTTCAATTGAAGGAGAAGCGACCTGTAAAATAGAGCCGAAAAAAACTGACTATTATATAACATAGCGAGAAGAGAGGCCAGAGAATGATTAAAGCGATGCAAAGGATGATGTTCAACCTCAATATTTTTGTATATTTAAATTACTATTTAGATTTTTACGGATTTTTTCTACCCTTGAAAACAAAACAAAAACAAAACTGAACTGAAACTGAAACAAAATTTAGTTTTTCTTTTTTTGTTTTTTCGATATAATGATTTTGTTTAGAATGTTTTTCTACTTGTGCTACGTTTCAACACAGAAAAAATTATAAATTGCGATTTATTGGCAAAAATGAAACGGATCATGTTTCTTACCTTGAGCCGCGTTGTTGTCTTCCAGGAAAGCCTTCGTACCAAATGGAAGTGAGCAATTGCTGACAATGGGGATGGGAAACGAACTTCAAAGATACGAATTTCGTATGAGTTCAGTTCATTGACGACAATAAGTTTGTTGGTCCGCAAAAGCGAGAAAAATTCAAAGACATCTTTTCTTTCTCCAAGCATTGATAAAAGTACTTTTAACTGCATCGAACTCTCCGTTTCTCGATTTATTGGAAAGAATAAAAAACGCTTTATCAGCTACTACGTCCCTTTCTAGTATGAAATTTCAGTCATATGAGAGAACAAGTAAATAATGAAATATCTATTATTGATCATATCAAATGAATGATCTATAACTCGAAATGGTGAGCGATCGACTTCACACTGACGCTTCTCGAATGTTTTACTTTTAGTCGTTTAACTATTTTTTTATTCTATTCGTCGTCTAAAACACCATCCAAGCGATAAGTTCCAGCAAGCTTTTTCTAATGCGATGAAGCGCGATCGATATTATTATTGTTGCTGTTGTTTATCTGCACTATAGGAATCATAAAAATTTGTGTTTTAAATAATGGAAATTTTATTAGTATTATCAACGTTTTTTTGGATTGCATCAGTATCATTATCATGGAACATGTTATTAAAATTATCGATTCAATATTACAACAATGAGCCTTCAAATTCTCAGTTACTCAGTTACGCCTCGTTAAGATCAAAATTCCCGCATAGAATTATAAAGATGGCCCGGAGCACTAGCTTTTTTTCCGTGTGATAGTTTAATCAAGTAAAACTATGATCATTTGAACTGGGAACACGGCGACTGATATGATAACTCACAGCTTTCTGTCCATACTTGATGGCAAGTTTCAAGCGAGACAAGCTAAGCTTGGACGCCCAGACATCAATGTTTTCATCCAGATTGCTCTCGTCTTTGTTTAGCACGGCGATAACCTGAGGCACAGGATCGAATTACTCATTTGTTTTAGGTCAACATCGTCTACCTTTTCCTACTTTGAATTGCGAAAGGAAGTACATATTACCAAACTATCTTCCGGACGAAAGCTAGTCAACGTCTACGAGAACTAGGTTTAGGGTTGGGAGGCGTAGACTAGTCTACAGGGTAGGGTCGAACCCTTTTCTTCTTTTTACTGGCATTGGACCTGTGTCCTTATCATAGTAGAGATAGAAATATCGGATGTTCTAAGAAGATGGTTGTCTTAAAAGCTAGAACGCTTACGAGCATAAATATAAAAAAAATTAGTAAAATCAGAATACGTTCTTCAAAAATAGTGTTTAGATATTTGTATAGCTTTTTTATTATTTACGGCTCACGTAAACATTATTTACGGCTTACGTAAACATGACACAACTGTGGTAGCTTAATTGTGGTAGCTTAATTGTGGTAGCTTAATTTGTGGTTGCTTGATTTGCGGTTGCTAAATTCCTCTTCTTCGAAGCATTCAGAAGGTTCCGGAATTTAGCTTGGAACTTTGTACATACACAGTTTTCTACATATGAAGGTCACAAGCACGGCCGAGCGGGGGGGGCCTTGTAACTAACAGAAACACGGCTCAATGGAGACTTAACGAGAGAAAAAAAGGAGATAATTATCATAAAAGTTACTTCTTCACTGCTGCGACATTGACTCAGGAGGTCGCATGCGTACTGTTTCGACTGCTCAGAGAGCTACAATCAAATTCGATAAAGTCAGCATTGTCTTCATTGATTGATTAATATATTGATGAACGAGTTTTATTGGATCTTTTACACATCGCTGCACTAGCATCACTCGAATACTTATTATGGAACTAATAATACTATCGTTCGGAACCGTGGCGTTTCATATACGCGGACATTCATAATCAAGTGTTCTAATTAAAGTTAAATGGCGATTGATTTTTTAAAAAGATAAACGTCTACTTGAACCTAGTAAATCTTCAAACTCCAAGTTACACAAATTGAAGGCAGTGACGCCTGGTTTCTGATGACAATCGATTGAACTATCGCACCGAAAAAAGCTAGTCCACCGCGCGGGATCGAAACCAGCAATCGCCTCTCAAAACGGGAGCGCGCGTTACCATTACATTACGGGGACGCATTGCGATTCCGTGCGATAGTGTTATATGAAAGGCTCATACGCCTTGTTCTCTTTAGTCACGCATGCTCATTAGGCGAGTGCGTCATAAATTGAGCGTAACTCCAGAATTCACAACTAAGACAGAAGAGATATGGAAGAAGGATGATAAATCTTTAAATTTTAACTACACAGTTTAAAGGCAGGGAAGCCTGGTTAAGATGATTATTGATTCAACTATCGCACAGAAAAAAGCTAGTCCACCGGGCGGGATCGAACCCAGCCATCCGGTCTCAAACCGGGAGCGCGAACAAGGTATATGAGTTTTTCATACATAAATCAATATCGCACGGAGTTTTTTTAGCAATGTGAGTTTTTTTTAAAAAAAGTTTTCCAACTTCTATTCTACTTCTTTTCTACTTCATTGCCACTATATTTTTTGTATGACTGGGAGCATTTTAAACCTCTGAGTAGGTCTCTTTAAACTCGTGCTCGGCTAGAGAAAGCTGCTCCAGTTCCCAGCTCAGTCGGAAAGCCGTGAAAATTGGATCAGCGCTGCAAGTAATCGCACCATTTCCAGTTTTTTTCGAACTGATATTTTATCAATAACAGTTTAATATGAAATTGTATAGATTTTAACTACGTTTCATATGAATCATGTGACATTATTAAAGATCAGACTCATTTCGTAAAAGACTAGTTTGTCGCAACATTTCGCAAAGCCAAGCCGAGAATGAGTTTCTAACCGTAAATTGGACGCTGATCATTGGAATTGAAACTATTTTAAAAAATTTTAATGTCCGTTTTTGCTTCTCTGTGGTGAAACCGTGTTTCCTTTTAGAGTATTTGCAGAACATAGGTTTCACTACACTCTATTGCTTCTCTCGGTCTTGGCTGTGGTAAAAGGCGGACCTGGTGAGACTCATCCAGGCAGGACTCGCCAGTGCTCTGTACTTGTTGATTCGCTTCAACGAGTACTGTAGGGAATCGTTTAACCTTCAAAAAAGGTTCTATTATATCAGAAACTAATCAAAAAAGCACATAGTTTCACTATGTTTGTCTTTTTGTGTTTTTTCTTTTCTTTTTTAATAACTTAGTTTTTGCCGATTTGTGGATTGTTCTCATTTGATGCTGAAAAAAACCTTCTGGCGGAACAAATGATATGTGAATGATATGTGACACACAAAGAATGTGTTCTGATTGGCCAACCATCAAAATTGAACAGTTTGAAGGCGCATTAGTTTGAAACGAAATATCATCAGCAATCGTGTGAGCAAATTCTTCATTCTTTCTTTTGCCAGAAAATAGCTTACAAACCTCTCCTGGTCACATGCTTCACAGATACAAGAATAACGATGAGGTTTTTCTATGGTGGCGTCCTTCCGGAGCAGCATCTGGAGTATTTCAAACTGGTTAAGGTGGGCCGCGAGGATCACTGGCGAGATGTCACTGCGAACGGCAATGATGTAATGCATTTCATCTTTATCCGTCATGGTTGAGAACTTGTGCTAGCAAACGACGTAGGAACCGAACTCTCAAAGAGTTGATTTTTTCAAGGCATTGCATTTGCGTGGGATAAAGAGAATAAAAAGATAGCTATAAGCTGCATAGTCAAAAAAAATTATGAAGAGAAAGATGAACAGTTACGAAAAGCAATCGAAAACTCTAAGTGTTCGAACATAAAAAAGAGAGACACAGAAAATGAAAAAGATATAGTAAAGTGATTCCGTGTACGACTGGTGGTTTTGAAACAACTGGGGAAAGACAAATGTTCTTAAAAGTGAAAGAGAACCCAGAGTATTCCGCGGACGCAGCTTCGGCGGGGTCCAAGTACTGTGTCCAGCCCTCGCCAAGCATCTCCTTGTTAATAGAAGGATGGTTGACTAGCATCTCCACCAGGCGATACACACCTAAAGATCATCTAAATATTGCTCGGACCATTTTTCGCTTCCGTCGGTGGTCATTGGTCAACTCTGGTGAACCTTCTCATACTCTTGATTGACACTTTTAATTAACTTAATAGTTCAAGTTTGAGAAATTTGTATAGTTGGTGTGAATGAAACCACCTCATCAAAGCAAGCTTTCCTTTCCCTTTGCTTAAGACGATTTGAGAACATCTTTTCTTGGTTTTTCCCACTCGCAGTATAATCTCCTGACTCATTCTTATGATTTCTGAAAATGTGTGCAACTCATTAAAAAAAGTTTGTATGATAAATCAAATTGCTTTTGCGAAATAAGAAAAAAAGTGAACCTTCTCGAATGGCGCACAGTAGAGCGTTGCCTACTCTAATTGTGGGCTGCTTGAGAAGCAACTCCACGATCTCCAGATTCTCGTTGTCGACGGCGATCTCAATCGCAGACCTGCCCATTGAGTCGAGGGCATTCACATTAAGCGCGCCTTCGGTCTGTTGGAATCGGGCATTTTTTGCTTTCTCAAACCCGATTCGATAACCAATCTCTTACTACTCCACGTAATGACAAATGAAAAACTCTTGCGTGGACAAAAGTTAGTTTATAGGACGGAATCGAATTCAACCGGTTACTGAGAGCGAACTCGTCGCGGGTGAATTTAACTGTAGTCTCTCTGTACGGGACAGAATGCACTGCAAAAGTTCTGTTATAATTTAGGGCACCACCTATATAAACCTGGACGTTATAGGATGCTGCATCACATTATACAGACGTGAGTTGCTTTATGCTTCCATGAAATACTTTCTCGTTATTTTTGTTTAAATGTTATTCTTTTCTATCAAATTATTGCTTAGACTCGGGCCAGAGGGGGCTAAAATTCCATGACTTTTTTTATTGGAGAAGTAGTGCTGTGAGGGGGCCAAAATTAAAGAGGTCCGGGTATGTACTTTGACCCCGCAGTATGATGAGGAGCTAGAGTTTGATTTTGAAACTTTAACGCTAGGTTCCTATATTTTGGTATGTTTCACTAGCGGGTAGGGGCAGTGGGGGGGGGGTGTCTCGTGTCACGAGGAGTGCTAAAAAAGCTCAGTGGGGGGGGGGGCTAGAGTCAAAGTTTCCTGCTCGTTGCTACTACTTACTGAAACCACATTTTTTTGTTGATATTTAAGAATTCCTTCAACGATTCTCCCCCGGTTTTTTTCTTCTTTTTCACCATATGAACAGGATAAAAATTATCACAACGAACGCACGAACTTTTAGAAAATTTTTTTATATCTTCCGAGATAAAACTTTGCCTTTAAATTGGTTCTGAACTCATGTTCCACCCTCTATTTTTCTAGTCAAGCTCAATAGTGACATTAATATACATATATGCATTGTTTATGTGAGCGCCTAGCAATTTATTTTTTCGTATCAAGCAGTTTAAAATTGACCTTATTGGATCGTGTAAATCGTTCTTTCATAGCAACTTTTATGTTCATAAAAAGTTACAAGCTACAAGTCTTTCGCTATCTCTGATCTCTGATCTCTTTTCTCTGTTGATGTATTGAATTTATTATTCTCTCTCTATCTCTCTCTTTCTCTCTCTTCCTCTCTCTTTATCTCTCTCTCTCTCTCTCTCTCTCTCTCTCTCTCTCTCTCTCTCTCTCTCTCTCTCTTTCTGTTCATTTATCTTCATTACCACAAGAGAAAAGAAACGAACCGAGTCATCGATACAAAGCTGCAGCGTTGGCCGATCTCCTCTCTCCGCGGCCTCGAGAAATCGACGTTCTTGAGGTGAAATCATGTCATGTGTTCTGCAATGAAGACATCCCCTCGATTTTTTATTCATAAAAGTGAAGTAGATTCTTCAAGAGTCCCTTCGTCTGTACATGTATATAATATAACTCAATATTTCATTCAATTCTCGTATTTCATCTCGCTGCGAGCAAGGAACCCATGACTCATCTATCGGAAAAGCTTAGCGTTTGTAGTACTGTCAATTCTTCTTCCATCAACCTTCTAACTCCATGATGACTAGTACAACTATTCTCCATTCACGATACATTTGTCATATGACGATGAGTTGATAAGAGAACAAAGAACTTGAGCCTTCCATGCAGCACTATCACACGTGTTAGCATTATGTTCTGAATAATGTTATGGGTAAAGCGCTGGCTTTCACGGTGAAAAAAAGAGTATTCTGGGTTCTATACCCAGCCGAGGACTAGCTTTTGTTTGATTGGTAAATGGATAATAATTCAACTTCTAGCAACAAAAAAATGAACAAAACAGAATACCTCTTATATTCTATGAATGTACGAAATCAAAAATCACTCACCGTATATGAATTAACCGTGTCAAGTCCATCTCGAAATGTAATGACCGCACGACTGAATTCGCAACTCACCGTATATGAACTGCAGGAGGGGGAGCCGCAGCCAACGTGTGGTTTCGAGGACGGGGGCGTGGTGAGATTTGCGAAATGGCACCGCTACGACCGCGTCTTGATGTCAGCATTACTCTGGTAATAGAGAACTTTTCCGTGTAAAAAACAAGAAAGTAGTGAGAAAAGAGTGGAAAATTCACTAAAATTCATTGATATTAAGAGAATTCGAAGAAAAAGAAGAAAATTAAATGAAGCGAGCAATGGAATTGGAAAAAAATAAAGAAGAGAAGATGAGAAATAAGAACAGGAACCTCAAAAAGTGCGGAGGAGAGTGTTGAGAAAAAGGAGAAAATTCAACGACGAAGAGAGATAGAAAACGAAAATTGATGGGAAGAGAAAAAAAAAACTATAGATTAAATTTTTCATAAGAATTTCCTTTTCAAAAAACTTATAAAAAATTTTATCTTAGTTGAGAGTTTGCTGATGTTTTTCGCTCGACAGCTAAATTTTTTGTATGAATTTTGATGAATTTCATTGGAAAAGCAAATTCGTACCCGAGACTTTGATCTAGCTCATGTGATGAAAAGCAGTTACATCTATGTATAGTCGAGACTTTGATCTAGCTCATGTGATGAAAAGCAGTTACATCTATGTATAGTCGAGCTCGTAATTTATGAAAACAAATGTTTTCTTTATCTCTCTTTCTCTTTTCTTCTCTCTGCTAGTATATTCTTTTCCCTTTCTAACCCACCTTCTTCAGAATAGGTTTTCCCTTCCAAATTTCCATCGTGTAATTTAATCTTGTTCAATGATGTGAGAAGAAAGCGCAATATTCTCGAGCCAGAAAAACGAATCAGTGGGAGAAGTAGAGCTTTGAATGTTTTCAGGATGCGATTTAGCTTCAGAACCTTTTCAAAATTTCGATGTGCAAAATCCGTTCTATGCACACACAGCAGTCGTCATTCAGTTGTGAAAGTCATTAGAATTGTTTTACAAAAACATTCATTGCCTGTGATTAAAACTAAATTTGGTGATTTAGAGAGTCTTCCATTAAATTTGACCTATCTAGAATACTGACGTGAATTGTTCGAATAATCAGAGAAGGTTTTAATGAAACAAACATTGAATTAATTTCTGAGCTTATTACCGTATCTCGGGAGGGTACTCCCTTTTCTGAGATGAGATACAGACAACCTTCGCTTTTATACTATCCTTTTTTAAAAGTTACTGATTAAATGCTAATGTCTCTAGTTTCAGTGAATAGAACGAAATTTGTGGAAGCATTACTAAGAATTCTTGAAATATTTAGTTGGAGAAAGGACTATTCCGATGGGGATCGAACTTGGGACCCTCTTCCCTAATAACCAAACACTGTGTGTGTTTGGTTCATCTTATCATCTTACATATATATTTGCTTACATGTGAGCTTGCTAATTACTACCAAATGTTTCAAAGCTTATGTTCTTTACTCCTTCTCATTCCGAGTATGAGCTCTTTGATAAAATATGTTTTATTAGTAATTTTAACGTGGGGTTTGTTTTGAGTACGTGCCAAAAATTTTTTGGATGAGAATGAGCTTTAAAAGTATACTACAAGTTTAAATACCATTGTTTTTCTGTATTTTTCTTCTATCTCCGTACAATGATGTTCCAACAATATAAAACGATATGCAAAATCATTGAGAGAATGAAAATGTAAACCTTTCTTCGCACTCTTACAACTTGTCTCTTTAAATTTTATTGGTTTTTGTCTTCTTTTTTTAACAAGCTGAAGTTTCTTCAACCAATTAAACTTTCCTGAGACAATTTTATACTGTAGACATAGAGATATTACTGTAGACATATTACTGTAGACATAAGTTCATCAGTTCGAGCTGCCTTACAGCTACGGCTAAATTTCTAAGAAAAGCGGTGCGGTGAACTGACCAATCAAGTTTGAAAAACTCAAAGGTTTGAACTTTTCCTTTCTCAAGTCAGCGTTTGTTTACATGCATTTTCTCGAAGAGCGGCACGTTTTAGCTCGGGCCACAAGTTTTTATGATCCCGATAACTGTTCAATGTACCCCTTGAATGATCCTCTTGCTCCTTTGCAGGGCTTATACCGACTAAATAGAAGGTATAAACTAAAATTATTATTTTTTTATCACCTTCAAAAATAAAAAAAGATGATAATATGAGCTGACCATATCAATCACATTTAAGTTGATCCTAAATAAAACCACTTCAGAGTTAGAATGATAACTGGGTACTATTTTGCCTTGTGGACTAATTTTATGCTAAACGCGAATAAATTGTGATCACAGTTGAAAAAATTAAAAAAATTCTCTGTCTCTAGGATATTCACATGTTATCAGAATATTTTGATCGCTTGCATACAAAGTCTTCATTTTTTACGAAGAGATTTTTTCAATCAAAAAACTATGCGTGTGTTCACATTCATTAATAAAAAAGTACTCAATCTAATGTGATAAACGTTTGTGTATTCTTCTTTGAGAGAACATCAATAAGAAGCACAAACAAGCAGGAGACGAAAGCGTATCTCGGCAAGATTCTCCTTCTCATTTTTCTCGTCTTTCTCTCCCTTCGAATCCTTTGCTATCGCTACCTTTTTGCCTACCTTCCCCTCATCCTCGATTTGATGTCTTCTAGGGTTATCTCTATGAGTTCCTTCTCTTCCTTGGCTGCGGCGCAATCATATCGGAAAGAAGCGTCGTGTCAGCTTTTTCAGAAACATCCTTTTCCAGTAACCTCTGATCCTCCTTTTTCTTCATAATATTGATCACTCTCTCTCTTTCTCTTCATCTTTCCCTTCTCTTTCTCAATTTCTCTTTTCTTTCTCAAATTTTTTTTCATCCGTTCGCATACATACGTATATTTCTATCTCAAATCTTACATTTTCGCACTTCTCTTTTTCTCTCTTTTTCTCTCCCTCTCTTTTTCTCTCTCTATTTCTATCTTTCTCTATGTCGATCTTTCTCTAGCCTTTTCTACCTTTCTTTCTCTATTTGACTACACACACTTGATTCAGTCCTAGTTCACTCTGTACTTCTTGATGTATCTTCCCTTGTATCCCTCATTTCCTTAGGCTAAGATAACTTCATTTACTCAGGAGGCGCATTCAATCCCAGCCGCATCTTTCCTCTTTCAACTCAGAAACCCAACAAGTCACTTATTATTCGCTTCTCCTCCGCTCAGTACATTATCCTATACAGTGCCGAAATCATGACTAAGAAAGCCAGAAAATCACGAAGAAAAGTCCCCCAAAAACCTAACCGTCAGTTAAGAGCATACTGAATGTTATAATGAGAACAATCAACCAATTACGATAGCGAACAATTAGATCTAGAATAAGTTGTTAGGTGTGAATACATAATTTATTAGGCGAAAATACGATTATTACAGTCACAAACTCATATTTGACATTATATTAGATGCAAAACAGTCAGCTTTGAAAAGTTAGAACAGTTAGTAAATTAAAAACAAACGAGGATTCAATGAACCTCAAAATTAGAATGGTAAACTACATGAACCAAACAATCAAATTTATTAGAGAAACATTTTAACCGCTGATTTTTTTCAGTTATGGTGGTAGAGGGCGTATAAACTCTCAATACTAAAGGACGCTGAGACTGTCAATAACGGAGAGATTTATTGATTAAGACTCGAATTCACGGAAACTACAAATTTCTTTCGAGAGCTCTAGCCACTGACTCACGAGGCAGCGAATTCCAGCATCCCTTTATTCTCCTGTCACAAGACCTAGATTGGAAACGAGTAGAGAGAGAGAGAGAGAGAGAGAGAGAGAGAGAGAGAGAGAGAGAGAGAGAGAGAGAGAGAGAGAGAGAGAGAGAGAGAGAGAGAGAAGAGATAAAGAGGGAGAAAAAGAAGCCGGAAAAGAGAGGAAAATAAAGATGAATAGAGAATAAAGAGTACTAGAGTGAGGGGGTGGGGGGTAGAGATGAAAGAGAAGAAAGAACCTTTTGCATGAGTATGAGAAGGCAAAAAGGGTGGACTTGTTGTCTTATTCAAGAAGTATGATGTGATCTTCCTCAAGAGCTGCTCTGCTCTCCTGACTGAGGCTCGATTGAAGGGCGATGTCTTCAGCTCATTCTCTTTCATCATGCAAAAACATGATAGCTTCGAGGAATTTGAGGATGACTATGAAGCTTTAAGTGCTTTCGCAGTAAGAGAAAAAGACAGCGATTTTAGTTCACTATTAGAAGTCAAGAATTCCTGAAATAAATCCGTCCCCCTTTTCGCTTACAATGCCTCTCCATGTCTTTTTTGTATACATCTATATCAAAGTCTTCTTCCTCTCTCTCTACACACAGAAAAAAATTGATCACCAATAATAAGGTTCAATACATATTGATCACATTTTGATCATTTTTGGTTGCGCTGAGAGCGCAGGAACTGAACAATATATATTTATCAGTATGTTTTACCTAAGCCGTATTTTAATTTCTACAAGGAAGATTGCGTATTTTCGCACAAAAAAGTTTCATTACTGATTTTTAAAGCATTTTTGTGAAAACCTTCGCAAACTTCTATGTATACACAAACGCTTGAAACACAAACGCACACTCACGATAGTCGACATATGTTTTGGGAAATTTGATAAAAAAGCTAATGACGAACACAGGTATTTTGTTTTTGTTTTCGATGCAGGAATATCAGAAATTGACTTTTTTTTAAAAATAATTGTTTGTATTGTTTGTTTTTAAGCTTGTTGGAAAAAAAGTTTGTTGATTTGGAGTGTCATCGCATCATGCTTAATTTTTTGAAACCAGTGTAATAGAATTTTTCTAAACCAGTGTAACTAGTGAAAATAATAGACCTTGAATTTTTCAAATTCTACTTTGAATCTTTCGTTTGTATGCTTGTTGGAAAAAAAGTTTGTTGATTTGAAGTGTTCATTACATTCCAGAGAAACACGAAGTTTTTGTTTTAATTTGGAAGAAAAAAAAAGAAAAAGAAAAAACTCAAGAAAAGAAAAAAAAGGAAGAAAATCTCGCAATTTATGGGCGAGGTTTAATACAGCACACTTTTTTCCAAGTGAACAATATTATTGACCACAAGTGAACAGTTTCGCAGTTCGCGAATTAGCGCTAGGTGGGGCGAGTTTTACTACAGACTGAACAATATAAAGGGCACTAAACACATCGTCCCCTTTATATTGTTCAGAAAATGCATCAAAACTGATCAATTTTTCTCTGTGTGTATCTCTCTCTCTCTATTTATCTCTGTACCTCTCTATCTCTCTCTATCTCTCTCTCGCTCTCTCTCCTCTTTCAGAGCTGTGAGGAAGCGATCTAACTGCGAGTCGTGAGAACACGGAGCGCCATAATGATCCCCTTCACAGTTTCAGATAATATTAGTATGATGAAAAATATTAGTATGATTCACTCAGTTGAATAATACGGCTTCGTTTAATCAAAACAAGAACATCACTCAACTAAATCAGAAACATAAGTAGGATGTAAAGATTCAGATTAAACCTATGTTACTAAAACTTATAGTTCATGGGATCCGATTGAATAGTCATGTTCTACCGGGCTGCGTGATTCTGTTTTGAACTTCTGCGGGTCTCTTTTTTTATTCCGAGGGCGTAAGCTCACGGAAACCTCATTTTCTCTTTGATATGTTCTTTCATAATTTTTCGCGAGTCTCTATGCAAGCTTAATTTCGCCTCTGGTGGGCCTCTGTGTCCTTCTTAGACGAATTATAAAGGTCTTTGACCCGATTGAAGAGAGTGGTCTCTTTTTGTCATTTCGCATGGAACAGCTATGCGAAACTCTCAATAGCAAGTGAGATATTGTTATTTTTCTCTTTTCCTTAGCTGAGAGCCTTGAGTTTTATCGCAGTTTTGAAACTATCCGAAATTCGCAGTTTTAAAACGACCAACTAACTGAATGTCGCAGTTATACAACGACCAACTAACTGAATGTCACAGTTATACAACGACTAACTAACGGAATGTCGCAGTTATACAACGACCAACTAACTGAATGTCGCAGTTATACAACGACTAACTAACTGAATGTCGCAGTTATACAACGACCAACTAACTGAATGTCCCAGTTATACAACGACCAACTAACTGAATGTCGCAGTTATACAACGACTAACTAACTGAATGTCGCAGTTATACAACGACCAACTAACTGAATGTCGCAGTTATACAACGACCAACTAACTGAATGTCCCAGTTATACAACGACCAACTAAGCATATGTTTGTAAATCAATGGAGCGACCAACTAACTGAATAGATTGGCAATGACTTGGTCCAGAATCAATAGAAAAAGGATTGATTAAATACCAGATTTATTGGGACCGATCAACAAAAGAGTGAGGTAATGATTGACTTGAAACACTGTGGATCACACGAACAAATCCTCATGAGCAGGTTTTTCTTCTAAACATTAAATTCGGTCCCAAAAGATGATCTAAAACAAAAACTCGGTCCCAATAGAAAAATAGATGATCTAAAACGAGAAATAACTTTGCCATCCGAACGAAAAAACTAAAAACTTTTCTTGTTATTTGTCATCGGTTTTCTCGAAGCCCTTGCATAGTCCACTACTGCATCCTTTTTCTCCTGAAGTTAATGAACCATTCGATGTCGATTGTATCACAGAAGATATGGTTCTACGTGCTCTTTCGTCTCTCAAAGCGAAATGTAACTCCTCACCTGATGGTATTCCTAACATTTTCTTGAAAAAATTTCGTTTTGCACTAGTCAAGCCTTCATGCATTATCTTTAATAACAGTCTTCTCTCGGGCAACGTGCCAACTTTATGGAGAAAATCTATTGTTAAACCAGTGCATAAGTCTGATTCACGGAACTCCGTTAGTAATTATAGGCCGATATCTCTATGCTGCTCATTGTCCAAAGTTATGGAAAAAATCATTTTCACTGAAATCTATTCGTATCTTGAGAGAGAACAGTTGTTGTCTCCTTCTCAAGCAGGCTTTAGATCAAAAAGATCAACAGTTACATCCCTTGTTGAATCTCATGCTTTTATCGTTGATTCCATAGCGCAAGGAATTCCAGTTGATGTTGTCCTGCTTGATAAAAGCAAAGCCTTCGATTCAGTTGATCACAGGCTCCTTCTCCATAGAGTTTATTGTAATGGTTTTCCGTCTCATATTGTCAAATGTTTGAGTAGTTACTTAAGTCAACGTACTCAGTCAGTATGTATTAATGACGTTCTCTCTGACCCCGTTTTAGTTACATCTGGAGTACCCCAAGGCTCTTCATTAGGCCCTTTGTTGTTTTTAATGTACATTGATTCTGTTAAAGAAGTTTTTCCTCCTAATCTTCTCTTTTCAATATATGCTGATGACATTAAAATTGTATGTCGTGTTCCCTGTTCTAGAAATGACGTACAGTTTGCATTGAACTGTGTTGCTGATTGGTGCGCAGAGTGGAACTTGAGTTTGTCCACTTCTAAATGTACTGTTCTCCACCTTGGCTCTTCTAATTCTCGGAATGCTTACTATATCAATAATCAACTCATTGTAGCAGGAAACTCGGCCAAAGACCTCGGAGTAATAGTTTCGGATGGATTTTCATATCAGGACCACATAAGTGAAAAGTGCCGTAAAGCGTCGTCTATTGTTAATATGATTTTGAAAGCTTTCAAGTCACCATCTCTCTCTCTTCTGACATCTGCTTTCAAAATTTATGTATTGCCTCTTTTGGAATACGCTAGCGAGCTCTGGAACCCGTCATGTAAAACAGCTCGAGAAAGTCCAACGTTCTTTTACGAGAAGAATTCTAGTGAGAGCCGGCCATCTGGCCCTTCCGTATTCGGAGAGATTATCCCTTCTGAACCTTCAAACCCTCGAACATCGCCGAGCTCTTGCTGACCTTACTTTCTCATTCATAAATGTATACATCAGAAGTGTGAAATAGATACTAAAAATTTATATCAGATATCTGCCGTTGATCGCTTTTCCCGACATTCTCATCCTCTGCGTCTTGTTATGCCTAATAATATCAACCAGTCTTTCTTATCTATGTACATGTGTTTCTCGTCAATTATCAGTATGGAATTCTTTGGATTACGAAATGGTAAAAGAACCTAATAGCAAGATATTCAAAAAGAATGTACTGAATTTGCCTATTCATGTTATTGTGCCTCTTTCTCATGTTTTTGATAGTTGAATAACTAATTCATATTTATCAATCATTCCTCCCCCCTCCCTTTCCCTTCCCCTCATGCTGAAGCGACCGTTCGCTCATAAACACACCGCCACTAGAAAGATAGTCCATGCATATCCGCAATCATCACTGTTTTAACATCATGTGTGCACGGAATAAAGAATGAATGAATGAATTCATGTTCAAGCTGAATAAATAAATTTAAAAATATTGGAATTTCCCAAATAAAATTTTTGGTAACTGATAATTTTTTCGATACATCCATTTTTTTCCTTTTTTTTGAAATGGTGGTCGTGTGATTACTCATCCGATTAACTATTCTACCTCTCCCTTCCCAAAATGGCTGCTTCTTCAAGATTCGAGATCTTCAATACTCCTTTCATGTACTTCCGTCGCTTCTATAGGACTCCATCAACCATTCTATTCTGAGATAGTTCCACTCTATCTTGCTCACACAATATTCTACAGAAAAAAACTTGCGTGATAACGAGTCAGGCTGGTAAAAAATGGAAAAATGTTTCGAGAAAAAGAGCTTGAGATAGCGAGTTTCAAACTTAAGTCTTTTGATATTTTATTCTACCATTGAACTCATGTTTAAGTGTTAATATGAGTGTATATATATACATAGTTATGTATCTTATTTAATGAATGAAATTCTGAGGAAGGTCTAATACGAATTTGAGTTAGTCAGGAACTTGTTGGTTAATTGGTGAAATAATGCTTGAAAACGAAAGGGTTTAGTTTCTGACCATGTATTTCACGGACATGACTATGCTCAATATTACCACTTTTGCAACTTTTCGACGTGAAGAAAGCAGGTACTTAACTCTAGTTTCATCATGAAATCGAGCAATTTTTTATTCATTTGACTAGAAGTAGGAACGATTGGCTGTGAGGAAGCGTAATGTTAGACGATTTTGAAGTCGAGAACATAGGCGCAAAGCTTGTAGTGTCACTTAATGTTCCAACGTCTTTATAAAAAAAACGATCGTAAATAGAGAGTACATTTTTTGAGCAGCTCATTCGACATAAGCGGCTGTGAATCACGTTAAGAATTAAAGCACGGGTTTTGCTCAAACGACGCAAATGTATACAGCTGAGAGACCTAATTTTTTCTTATAATGACTGTTTTAAACTGACTCGACGTCCGAGGTCAAGAAGTGACCCGTGCTGCTCTTTCTTCGAGGCTCCCGGACCACTCCGAATGTTCGCGAAGAAGTCATTTCCTGTGGGGAGAGACTTTCGTTTTCTTCACAAAGTGGGCGTGAGCGAAATCCGAAAAAAAACCGAGATATTGCGCATTGAACTGAGATACTTGAACAGAATGTAGGGTAAGAAAAGGGAAATAGGCTGGATCGGAAGGATTGCGTTAATATAGCATAATTTGTCAAGCTGAGGAGGTCTCTCACGACTCAAATTTGAAATGCCTTCTGTTCTCTACTTGGTGAATGACGGCATGCTCGATTCTCGAATCACTTAGTCAGGAACCCTATTCGAACTTCAAACCTAGTAATCAAACTTTTCAATGATCTCTCGTCCACAAATCCAATTTGACTAGACATTCGGCCTCGATTATAATTATTCAACCTGAATTGACTTTTCATCTAACGAAAACGATTATTTTTGTTCATATAACCGTATCAATAATAAATGCTACACATTTGCTTTTCAACGTTTCATGTTCCCCCTGGTACATTTGGCAACTGAAACAGTCAGTGAGAACAACTCATTAAACCATCGCAAGGAAAAAGATGGTACATTTGGCGGTATAGAACCCTGCCATCTCTTCTCAATCCTAGAGCAAGCGCGTTACCATTACACCACGGTTACACATTCATATTCCATGCGATAGTGCTATAAGAAAGACTCAATTGCCTCGCTCTTATAGTCACACATGCTCATTTTTCCGTGTGATGGTTCAATTGTCTTCTAAACCAGGCATCAATGCCTTTAAACTGTGTAACTGAGCGTTTGAAGATTTATGATCCATCTTCTATCAATATTCTGTCTTAATTAAGAATTTTGGATTTATGCTCCATTCACGACGCTTTCGCTTCATGAACGTGCGTGACTAAGAGAGCAAGGCAATTGAACCTTTCATACATATATGTACATAGTATACATAGCACTATCGCACGGAATAGCACCGTGGTGTAATGGTAATGCGCTTGCTCCCGTATTGAGAAGAGATGGCTGGGTTCGACCCAACCCGGTGGACCAGCTTCTTTCCCGTGCGGTGGTTTAATCATTTGTCGTCTTAACCAAGCGTTATTGCCTTTAAACTGTGTAACTGAGCTTTCAAAATCAGTGAGAAAATATTAATTGTACTTGTAATTGATGTTGTAGGACATCATTAACAAAACGATTTGAAACTTCTCGAAGCAAACATGTTTTTAAACAGATTCATAGTATCATCCGGATATATGATTGCTGTTATTAATATCCATTTAATTCCTTTATCAGTACTGTTAGAAGAAATTTCCTACTACTCCATAAATAACACTAATATTCTTGGTTTTGATGTAATAATAACGTGAACGTAAATAGCAGAAAAAGGCGAATGGAGATTAGAAACGGTCGAAAGGTATATAAATTCTGCGTAAAAGTGAGCTCAGCCATACTGGAGAGGAGGGCAGAAATAAAGAATTAAGATATGTGTATGAATAATCCTCTTTGTGCTGCTTTGCATGGGAACCGAACCCAAAACACAAAAGCTGCCAGATTGAAAACCTAGTAAAAATTTAGTTTCCTGTCTTTCAGGTTTATTTCATTGTTGGTTTATTGTAATCCCTACCATTTATACTTCAAATATTTCATCTCTTCTTGATATCAATTTACTACCAACTCTTTCTTAGCTCTTGTAGAGGTTTTCGTTTAAATAAAGTTTTTACCCGCCCTAACCTAACTCCGCATAATGGCAGTGTGCGCATTTAGTGGGTGAAAAAAAACACCTCTAGATAAGTTCACCCAGACCAAGATATTTTGTTAGTTCATGCCCCACTGCCCCCTTCCCGCAGTAACCCAAAGGGCAGCAATTGGTTCTACCAGGATAGGTCTGTCTCACATTTCAGAGAAGCGAGTACCTTGCCGCAAGGCTGGAACTATCGTAAAGCATACCTGTTTTCCTAACTTGATTTTCTAATTGTTTTAATGTTTAGAGAATGTTTGGTTTCCAGTATTTCTGCTTTAATTTTTTATTATTTTTTAAATTTTTAATTTTTTTTTATTAAGTTGTTTTATGTCTCTTGCTCTTTATTTAACAATTATTTCTCTCGTTCAGTCTATTTTTTCCTGCTTACCTTTCTCTGAGAAGAAACATGGTTTAATACCTAGATAAAGAAACAGAACCATCTTCCTGCTTCTCTCCGAGTCCCTGTTTGTTTTCTATCGGTCTGCCAACTCTCTCTACTGAGCACTAGAGGTCTTTTTCGTTTCCTTCATCTTCTCCTTCATAAATCCCATCGGCCTCTCCTTGTGTCTCACGTTCCTGCCCGAATCCCTTAACCAACACTCAGTCTTCCCGTTTTTCTTGCAAAAGGTTACCGCACCCTTCTTTGCAGTGTATACCTTTTTCTCTTCTTTCAAAGCTATACAATTCTTCATCCGCAGTACGTGGGCCTCTTTTTCTCGCTAATGATCCACTCTAACGTTTCCTTTTTTCTACTATCGAAGCGAACGGCATCTCAGATTCTGTTTCAGCTTAGCGGCATCCCTTTTCAAAAAGATTTGTCAAAAAAATGCTAGAAACAAATAGCAACGAATCAAAGTGATTCGCATGTTGCAAAGAGAAAGCGAAAAGTTATGAAGGTAGCGGAGCGAAAAGAGTTTGAAATGAGTTGAAAGCAGTTCATTTAATAAAAAGGAATAAAGCTTCAGTAGTCAATTCCAAGCAACACTGAACGAGAAATTTGAGTTATTGTTTTTAAATAATTCTTCGTTGATTGAATTCTCTTCGGCGAATCCTCGGAGCCAAACTAAGATCTGCATCTATCTTCAAATTCAATAAATGCGTGTTCACAAGATACATATCTCATGGAATCCGCAAAAAAATTTATAGATTAAATTTACTTTACTTTGAATGTTGACAAGCTCTGCAAAGTTAAGCTGATAATTCAACAATTAAACACACGATTCGTTGATCATAGTTGGAAACAAAACGAAAATTCGTTATTCGGTTTTTTAGGGTTTTGAGAATTCGGTTTATAGAGTTGAACATCTCAGATAAAGCAGATTTCATCAAAGTTTTCTGATATTTGTTATTAAAGTCTAAATCCTTTATGAGATCTTCCTTTCTTTCTTTTATATGTTTTTGTCTTTACCTTTGTCTCTCTAATTTCATTTTATGTCTCTCTCTATGTTTCGTTACAGAGTTGCAATTTGATCAAAACAAACAAGAAAAAACCAAGCAAAGACAGGACCTAAGGAAGATACATAAGTTGGAGCTTCTTCTAGCATTCGAGGTCCCATTTCATTCTATTGGGAGTCGCGAAACCGGAGGAACAATTACATGTCTATTGCAAGCAAACTGACAAAAGAGCGTTGAGGAAATAGAAGTTAGCTTAACGATAAAGTATGCTAAACAAGGAAACACCAGAAACCTACGTTGCAAGAGACTCGGAGATTAAAGAAGACTTAGGGAGGGACGTTGGGACCACAGGGCTGCTGAGAAAACGAGGGATGAGGCTTCCAAGGCGTGAATGAACTTGCATGTCTAACATAAAACAGTTAAAGAGGAAAGCGGAGAGATTGGAGATTAAGCTGAACAAGAGAAACTTAGAGGAAAAAAAACAAGAAAGTATGGTAGCAGTTTGGAAAGAAAAAGGGGTGAGAGAGGAGTAGATAAAGAGGTGAGAGAGAAAGAGAGAGATAGAGAGAGAGGGGGCAGAGAGAGAGAGGGGGGCAGAGGCAGAAAAAGAGAGAGGGGAAGAGAGAGGAGAGAAAGTGAGCGAAAGTGTGACGAAAACAGGGAGAGTAATACAAAAAATATTGGAAGAGAGAAAAAAAGTAATACATAGTAAAGGAAAGAAAGAATTGTGAAAAAGCGAGTGAAAAAACTATAATGACAAGAAAAAAAGACAGAGAACGATAGAGAGAGTTAGTAAGACAGAGACTAATAAAGAAAGACAGAGAACGATAGAGAGAGTTAGTAAGACAGAGACTAATAAAGAAAGACAGAGAACGATAGAGAGAGTTAGTAAGACAGAGACTAATAAAGAAAGACAGAGAACGATAGAGAGAGTTAGTAAGACAGAGACTAATAAAGAAAGACAGAGAACGATAGAGAGAGTTAGTAAGACAGAGACTAATAAAGAAAGACAGAGAACGATAGAGAGAGTTAGTAAGACAGAGACTAATAAAGAAAGACAGAGAACGATAGAGAGAGTTAGTAAGACAGAGACTAATAAAGAAAGACAGAGAACGATAGAGAGAGTTAGTAAGACAGAGACTAATAAAGAAAGACAGAGAACGATAGAGAGAGTTAGTAAGACAGAGACTAATAAAGAAATCTAAATGTAAATGGGAGATTTTTCAAACAAGTAAAGCCTATTTAAGAGTGAGTTTTGGCTAGAAAATATTACATAGAGTTATTTCCCCGGATGAGAACTAGGCATAAACAATTTATTAAAAAGGAAAATTTTAGCAAAGCCACTTTAAGCCTCTTTTTCAAAACTTCGAAAAAGCAAAACCATAATTGTCCTTCATCATCTGTTTCGTCTTTAGGCGGTCGTCCTTCTTTTACTCATCATTCCAGCTGAAAGATGGAAAAAGAGCATGTTGCATTAATCGTGTTTGAAAGTTCTCTTCTGTACGCTACCTTGCCAAGGCTACTCGGAATTAAGCGTAGAAGTTTGAACGTGGATTATTTGGGCTTTCGTGTTAAATGTATGCTTCGGTTGCGACTTCATTTTTTAATAAAATGTTAGTGAAGTACATTAAATGCATTCAAGGCTTAATTTTTTTCTAATTCCGATTAAATGAAATTCGTCCCGGAGCAGAATTAATTTTTTTAGCTGCCTTTGTCGTAGAGCAATCGCATGGATATCAACATTTTAGTGTTTCCTTTTAAGATTAAGGTTAATTCCTCTTTGAACAACTCAAACCAAATAGTTAAGAAATATTGGTTGCCAGTATAGAACTAATTTTAACCTTGTTGCACAATAGCAGGGTGACAGGAAATACATAGCTACTTGTTCAATTAGGTTCTGTCAGTAATTTATTTTATGAATGCGTGTAACCGGCTGAAAAAAATAATTTCTGCAAAACCAGTTGAATATTTGTAGAGAGAGGAAGAGACGGTAAAGTTTGTCCCTGCCCGTAACACAATTTTAAACAGTCTTTTGGTCGAACTTAAACTAAATGAATCATATTATTCTCAATAATTATACTGAAGTTTTTAAACCATAAATCTTTCTCGCCGGGAAAGTAATATCTCGTTTCCAGTTATAAAAAGCACCTTAAAATTTCCAAAGGAGAAGAAAGAAGGTGAAGAGAAGTAGTGAAAGATCGACAAACGGCAAAACTGCGGAGATTTGCCCAGTAGGCGAGGCAGAAAAGGAGATTACCTGGCAAACTGAGAGAACTTCTTTGGGGGAGAGAAGACGAGTTAGCAGTTTGAATGAGCTTCCTAGACACGGGAAGACAAGAGGGTAGCAGAGGTTTTACCTTCTAGAGACAATAGAGGGCATCAAACAAGAAGGAAAATAGTAGTTATGCGGCAAAATAAAATAAGGTATATAAAAAAGGAGGAAAAGTTTAAAATCAAGAGAGAAGATAGAGAAAGAGAGTAAAGTATGAAAAAAGGAATAAATTTTACAGATAGTGAATAAGAACTTGAGTCAAAAACGTTAGAGAAAGGAGACGAGGAGACTACTAAAAGGCAAAGTTGGTCGCTCGATGAATCGAGCGACCAACCAACAAGATAAATCTATTTTATATGCCCGCTAGTGGGTAGCCATTTGAAGTGAAGTCCCATTATAAAACCTTAATCGCTTTTTTTCGTGAAACCTTTTTTTGTTGGAAGAAGCGCTCTGGCTTGTTTTGAAGAAGAAAGTAGAACACAAATTATTCAGTTCTTCTTTGTTTTTTTTTCAAGGTCGAGAGTGATTGTCTCACTTCTTGCACTTCATTCGTCATGTTGCAGCCTTTACAAATTGTTGCAGCCCTTAAGTTGCAGCCTTCACAAATTGTTGCAGCCCCCAAGTTGCAGCCTTCACAAATTGTTGCAGCCCCCAAGTTGCAGCCTTCACAAATTGTTGCAGCCCCCAAGTTGCAGCCTTCACAAATTGTTGCAGCCCCCAAGTTGCAGCCTTCACAAATTGTTGCAGCCCCCAAGTTGCAGCCTTCACAAATTTACGAATCTTGAGGTCGTGACTCCCGAAACATAACTTATCTTCTCACATATAAACAATCGAATATGATTTGATGATTAAGATATTTCTAATTTTTCGATTAAAAATATCACACAATGCCAGTGCAGCCTCATGTTCAACATCTATCAGCAGCGCACATTCAAGTTAAAAAGTGAGCACGTTAAGCGAAGCAAGTTCTTAGCAAGCTTACAAATTTGGCTCAAACGTTCATCAGAGCCAGATAAACTTCAAGAATAAGCATAGTTTCTGAAAAACAAAAGTTAATGACAACTGAAAACTCTGAGCAAGTTCCTTCTTCTCGTTTGAATTTCTCGGCGTCAAAGATGTTTTCAATGGATACATATGTATATACTTTGTTGATGAACAAATCATTATTAGTCCTCAAATTCTAAGTTAGACAGTTTAAAGGCAGTGACGCCTGGTTAAGATGACAATTGATTGAACTATCGCAGAGAACCAAAAGCTAGTCCACCGCCCGGTGGACTAGCTTTTTTTCTGTGCGATAGTTCAATCATTTTTAATCATTATTAGATGAGACATAGATTCATTTACTTTTTAACTTTAGTTATTTTCAAATCATAGAGATTGTAAGCGGAAACAGTAATTCTTGCTGGGGAACTTCGAATCCACTACATTCGTTCATTGGAAGCTACATGCAACAAACAAAAAGATTTTTATTCAGAATACTGATGTACATGTTGTAAAAGGACTGGGAACCTACAAAAAGGACTGGAGTACATGCTGAAAACTTTTTTAGTTGGCTTTCTGATCGTACAATGCCCTTCCGGAAGAATCCATGTCATTCGTCATCTAGGCGATTTTCTTTACACTGCACTACCGAAGCATTTGAACCCCTGCCATTATTTTGAAAAAGTCGGGTTTGAAAAACGTTATGGCCAATAGGGCTGATTTTCGTAAAATACTTTTCCAGAAAAAATTTCGAACGAAAAAACCGAAAAACGGTCCAAAAAAACGAGAAAAAAAATCCGAAAAATCCGGGGAAAAAGAAGTTAATTTGCTTAGTTTGAACAGATTTTTTTTTACTTCTTTGAGATAAAAGTAACTTAGCAATATGTTTATCAGTTTTAGTTGCATTGAATGCATAGAAATACAGGAAAAAAACAGCCTCACAGAACGCTGAGCAGGATAACATGGATGCACAAAAACAAATTCTTCCCGGGTTACTCAATGAACAAGAGATAACTTGGTTGAAAGTGATGCTTTGGAAGTGATGTTTTGCTGTAAGACTAGAGCAATAGAAAGATTTTCCGTAGTCATGCTTTGTCTAAGATCTGTGTCAGTTCTGCCAGCACCAGAAAAGACGCATTCGCTTTCAGCTGATGACGCGGGGGCCGAAAGATATTTGAGTGACATTTCGGACAATATTGGAAATTTCGCCAGAGCAAAATGGGTTCGTGCCACTGGCTCCTGGCGATGACAGAAACAGGTCGATTTCCTAGAGCATCAACTTGTTATTTGCGAACATGAATTTACCTGTATTTAAGAACATGAGCTACCTGTATTTAAGAACAGAATTTCAAATGCTTACTGTTTTTGCATCATGGTGTTCGATTGGCACAATGTTCACCGTATTAAACGAGTACACACAAAAAATGTATGAATAGTCATAAAAAATTTATTATAAAACTATGTACCTATAAATACAAAGTATAACTATTCATAAATTTCAAATCTATGAATAGTCATACTTTTATTTATGACTATTCATTAATGCTTACTAGTCATAATATGCTCAAGCAAACCTATAAATTCATTCATGAATAGTCATAAAATGAATTTATGCTGGATCATAAAATAAATTTATACTGATTCATTGAATTAATTTATACTGAATCATAAAATGAATTTATACGTCTTTGGTGAAGTCACAACACGTCGATCGCGGTGCCTCACACGCTCTTCAAAAGCAACACTATGCGCCATTTCCATCCCTTGATGGAGAGCGCGTTGCGTTAAGCATTTTCACTAGCACAATGCCTTACTTTCAGGGAAGAATGTGAAATTCTACAACACAGCACCGAGGGCTTGCAAATTCGCTGAAATATGAAGCAACCTATGTGAAACGGGGTTGAGTCACTGTACGCAAGAAGGTCTCAAGAGGCTGAATAATAGAGCGTTAGAATTCAACTTTTCACTTTGCAAAGTAATTTTCTGCAAAGTGATCCCGTTGAACGCTCAAATGTCTCACCACGAATTACCGTGAAAAGAAACATGAACTAGGGTAAAAATAAGGAACACATGCGTTCTTAGACAAAGCGACGATTTTTCTGTAAAATTCATAAAAAATTACGTCGAACAGTAGAAGTTATTATTAAAGTAATACCGTAGTCCATTTTTCTTTTCAAGGTAATTCGTGGTGAGACATTGGAGCGTTCAACGGGATCACTTTGCAGAAAAGTACTTTGCAAAGTGAAAAGTTGAATTCTAACGCTCAATAAAACAGTAAGAGCGAAAGACAAACCTGACCACTTATACAGAGACATAACGAGAGCGAGAGATTTTTTTCTATGTTCTCTCTACACGGCAGAGGGAGGGGGGCTGTGGTAGTCTGGTGAATCGCGAGCATAAATTCATGAAATCTCTCAACCGCGATCAGCATAATTTAACACACAAGTGATACTATTCATACTGAATAGTAATAAAATGAAAGTATGCTGGGGATGATTTGAAAGTATGCTTGCTGTCTACACAATAAAAGCTGTATTTTTTTTCATTAAACTTAAAAAAAATTTTTTATAATAATAATTTTTTCTTTGTGACTTTCCAGAACGGCTTTTTTTCCCGAAAGGCGTTCCCGAAAGGCGTTCCCGAAAGGCCTTTTTCAAGGAGAGCGCTTCAAAATCAAAGTTTTTCGCGTTTGTGTGCTTTTCCCGTATGAAGTGATCGAGATAATAAGTGTATATAGAGCAACCTAAGTCAACCGGGTTTGCAGATTGGATAAGTGCCAAGAAAAGGAAGAGAGCCACCAAGCTATACTTTCACAGGTATCACGACTATTCACTCCTGGACAATTCACTCCTACGACAATTCACTCCGGAGCGAGCTCGCTTGATATCTTTCACGAAGCTAGTTTTTGAAAAGAAAAACTTTACATTTTATTTTTGATAAACATTGAGCTTCACAAAAATTTTATTTTGTGAAAGTGTCCGTCGTCGGGAGTCGGGAGTGAATTGTCCGTCGGGAGTGAATTGTCCGGGAGTGAATAGTCATGGAACCACTTTCACAAGTATCTCATTCATTCATTGATTGTATGCCCTTTCTAGCATACTTCCATACTTACGCGCAGGAATACTTTCAAATTGTTACTATTCATAAATCACATGTAAGCCTTTTTAGCATAATTTTACAAACTCATCCTTTATTGTATGTGTAATGGTAAAAAATTCACAACGGATATCTGTCACCAAATTGAGATCAGTGTTCACAGAAATACGCAATAGTGATGAAACAATGTTCACAGGAGTGCTAAAACAATGTAAGTATACAAGGGTGGGGTAGTACAATGTCGAAAATTTGTGTTTAAATCTTATGCGAGATACTGGAACGATGCTAGATGTTGGAAGTGACGTGATCTTCATTTTGAATGACATAGAAAATTTCATTGTGACAATTTCGTCGGGAAGCTTGTTTCAGAGTTCTATGCATACATTGGGAGGCGCATGTATTGTGAAAACCTATGGCTGAGGTTTGGAAAACTATTCTCAATGAATGTGACATCCTGCCACCACGTAAAGATAGATGTATAGTGAACGATTTAGAGTAATCCATTTCTACGTTTCCATGAATACATTTGTGGTCAAAGCAGAGGGCGACAATACAGCGTCGGTATTCGAATATGAACAGAGAAAGATATCCTAGGCCGAAGAGATAGTCCATACAGGAAACACCATTTCTGTACAAAATACGGCGAGTCTCTATGAACTATCACTCCGGCCCGGACCCATTGTACTCTTCCGAGTTTATTCACGAGGCTAATAGACGTTGAAGACCATAATTCACACGCGTACTCTAGTAGGAGAATAACGTAGCATTTCCAAGCGCGCGAAAAATGGATGATGTTTTCATAGCTTGGAGAATAAGGTTAATACAGTTAGTTGCCTTCTTACTCGTTACATCAATGACTAGCGAATGAGATATATGAGTTTAAAAAACAACACGAAGATCTCTATCACTTGATAGTGGAGGGAGTGAATAACCGTTGATATATGTAATAGGAAACGCCCGGACTGCGATGACCACAGTGCATAACAAAACACTTTGGAACTTATATGGTAAGCGACCACCTATTGGCATAGTCCTCTAAGAGATCGAGGCGACCACCTATTGGCATAGTACTCTAAGAGATCGAGGCGACCACCTATTGGCATAGTACTCTAAGAGATCGAGGCGACCATCTATTGGCATAGTACTCTAAGAGATCGAGGCGACCACCTATTGGCATAGTCCTCTAAGAGATCGAGGCGACCACCTATTGGCATAGTCCTCTAAGAGATCGAGGCGACCACCTATTGGCATAGTCCTCTAAGAGATCGAGGCGACCACCTATTGGCATAGTCCTCTAAGAGATCGAGGCGACCACCTATTGGCATAGTCCTCTAAGAGATCGAGGCGACCACCTATTGGCATAGTCCTCTAAGAGATCGAGGCGACCACCTATTGGCATAGTACTCTAAGAGATCGAGGCGACCACCTATTGGCATAGTACTCTAAGAGATCGAGGCGACCATCTATTGGCATAGTACTCTAAGAGATCGAGGCGACCACCTATTGGCATAGTCCTCTAAGAGATCGAGCGCTGACTGAAGAAAGGACGGGCTTTCGCTAAACAATTCAATATCACCCGCATATAGAAAGCACGATACTCCTCTTGGGATGACCTTGATAACATCGATAAAAACAATTGTAAAGAATAGAGGTCCAAGGCAGCTGCATTGTGGGACTCCTTTGTTATATTGATGGGACTCCTTTGTTATATTGATGGGACTCCTTTGTTATATTGATGGGACTCCTTTGTTATATTGATGGGCATCCGACAAGTAATCGTCAACATGAAGTCTAGGAACTCTGTTAGTAAGAGAAGATAGCATGACTAAAAGGAGTGAGGAGTTAATGCCAACAGAGCTAAGGTTATAAATGAGAAACGTATGATCGATGGTGTCAAAAGCCTTTGAAAAGTCGATAATTCAGACGTCGAAGGAAACTTTTCTTCTCAGCAGGGATAGGTAAAGGGAATGTGAGTGAATTAGAGATGTTACAGTAGACCTCTTGCGGCGGAACCCCTACTGGAACCCCTACTGGAACCCCTACTGGCGAGCGTCGAGTAGATTGAATGTCTCAAGAAGGTAGTAGATGATGTTGAATAGATGCTTCTCGAACAGTTTCGACATGGAGCATATAAGTGTTATAGGGCGATGATTGTTAACATCGGAAACTGATCCTTTCTTATGAATGGGTTTTATAATTCTTTTCTTCCATGCGTCGAGATAACAACCATGAGTCAAACAGTTAGAAAATATAATTGACAATGGGATAGCTATCGAGTTAATACAGTTCTTGATTAAAATGTTAGGAATGAAGTCAGCGGAAGTGTTAACTTTGGGTGAGATCTTAGAGATCAGCTGAATGATGTCTAAGGGGATAGAATGCAGTCATAACTTACAAAGGGGGATTTAGGCAAACGTTGAAGGGGGCAATGATTCGGTGTGAAAGGAACGGAACCGAAAAATCTAAAATACATTGGCACAATCGAATGGGGTTGATGATTTGACTTTCGTAAACTATGCTTAAGGATGACTTTTTTAGGCATGAAGTCACCGATCTATGTTTGCATCTCATGAAAAAACTATGTAGACATCTTATCTTGCGAGGGTAATTCGGATGATTTTTCGATGTATGACAAATGGTACATGACTCGAAACTAAACAATTGATAAAATTGGTTAGAAAACAAAAGGGATCATCGGCAGAAAGGTTTGAGAAAGACACCATCCAGTTGACTCTAGCGATTGCTTGGTTAATGGGAATCCAGTCGGCTTTTCTCCAGGCCCTAAATCGAGTTGATGGTGATTTTAGATCCTGTTTGCAATGAATGACTTGTATGGATCGAAATGGCATTATGATCACTCTTAGAGAACGGGGGTATTGATTGATATCGGAATATAACGTTGTTGTTACAAAACACATAGTCCAGAATGTTTTTCAGTCTAGTTGGATTGTTCACAAATTGATAAGTGATTTTCACAAAACAAATGAAGAAGTGATTTGAAAATCTTACATTTAGGGGTCAATTGAAGTTCATTCCAGTCAATGGATGGTATGTTGAGGTCACCACAAATATTATAATACTTGGAAGTGGAACAGAGGTATATGCCGAGAGATAGTTTATAAACTTGATCGTAGAATCAATGTCGGAGTTAGGCGATCTATAGGAAGTGAACAATCCCAATGCAGGGAAAGGGAAGGAAAGAGAAGCGTTTGGGTAGATATCAACTAGATATGTTTGGGTAGATATCAACTGTCTTGAAAGTAGGCAGAAAAAAAACGGGAGAACAAGAGTCTCAGATAAGAATGTCTGTGCCGCCACCACGAAATGTGTTCTATCTGATCTAAACAACACAAATAGAAGCCCATCAGTGAGCAAAGAATCCGGGAATGGATCTTCAAGCCAAGTTTCGCAAATGTATATCTGAGCACGAGAGGGCAATTACCGAAAGAAGGCAAGAAGGAGGCAAGAAACCGGGAGGCATGAGTGAGGCCGCGCGTTTTATTTTTATATTAAAATATATGTTTACATTAAAAAACGCTTAGGCTTAGTAAAAGTTTACGATAACGAGGCCGTACGGCTTAGCTAACGAGGCCGTACGGCTTAGCTAACGAGGCGTCCTCCCTCATGCCTCCCGGTTTCTTGCCTCCTTTCGGTAATTGCCCACGAGAGCAACTAAGCGTGTGATAGATGCAGATTTAACCTGTTAGAACCAGTGTGGCTATTTGCTGGTTTTCAGCTAGTGGGTTTAGCAACCATATCAAAACCTCCTTGGTTTCGGTTGATTTGTCCGCTTGGAACTACAAATTGTCAATTTCCATCGTCTCTTTGCTTCCTTTCGAGGCATTTTTTAAAAAACACAAACATCATTGAAAATTTATTTATTTGTCTCATTATTCATTCTTCAATTATACTTCAAATTATGTGACAACATCAACATCATCCAGATGCTCAAATGTTTATCTAAAATGAAACCAATTTTTATCAAAAGGTTCAATTCATAAAGGTTCTTTTTTCACTCTTCTTCATTTTCTTTGGTCGCTATGTTGTCCTCTCACTCGTCTTGATGACTTTATCATCCCACTGACTCTTCTAAATGAAATTACAACTCCAAATTTTACAGTTTATCTTCTTTGTCACTCCATAGTTGCCTCCTATTTCTCTGGCCAAGTTCACTCATTCAAAACTCCAGTATTTCATCTATATTAGCGAAGACTCTCAACAACTTTACATTACGCGATAAATCTATGAGTTCATCCGGAAATTCCTAGGGTTAGTCTATAGTTGTCAGCTTTTCTATCAGAACATAAATTATCAACCACGATGGTGTGAAATACTCCGGGAGATATTAAACGTTCACACAGTCCGTATAGGAATGGAACTCATTGAATGACTCCACAACTCAATAAACGACTCCGGATTGAAGTGACTCGGAGACGGACGTAGAACTGCTGGAGTGGCAGTACTGTTGAAGGAAGAGAGAAGGTACCCAGTACTGAGAATAAAAAACCAATACTTTTCTTGTAATGGATATACTGAGAGGCGGCTTGATTTTTCTCTTTCACTCATTTTTGCATGGAAACTTGCTGCCAGTGAAAGTGAGTCACCTCTAAGCTCCAATTATCTTACCATCCCCTTTTAAGTTACTGTTTCAGATTTAATGTTTAGTCTTTTGTAGAAGAGGATGCTGAATTGTGATGGAGATGCATGTATTAACTCCCATTTTATCGTTTTCAAATCATTTTGCTTGTCTATCCAAAGTACAATCAACATATTAAATGATACTTCCTACCTGTATAGTGTCACTCGGCTGATCATCGACCCATGCGAGGCCCTCGCGTACCAAATAGTCAAGTACCGACTGCGCTCTAGCAGGATCCCACCTCAAGCACCACTATATTGGTACCTTTTTTCAACAAAAAAAATGATACGCCTGAAGTTTTTAGACCTTCACAGGTCTAAGGTCTCTGTGTCCCCAGAGGCCCAGTCTTATAAGACTTTCAGAGTTTTGAGGCATCATGTCTTAAGATCATAGAAGCGTGACATCTCAGGACTATTGAAAGACGAAAATCTCAAGACTCTCGAAGGCGTTTCGTCTTAGAACTGTAACATGTCTGATTGATCAGGTCTTCTGAAGGCCTGCAGTGTCAGGACTCTCAAGATGCAGGTGCTCATCCAAACTATTTCTCGAGATGAGCTCACCTAAGTCTGTCCATCACGAGCTCTTTGGTGACGTAGGCTGCGTCTTCTGCCAACTGCAGCACTCGCGAATGATCCATGCCTGCATCGGAATCATTCCTTTTAGTAGATCATATACAGTACAAGCGCTATACTGCCAATTTCATCCTTAGTCCATCTTCTTCGGAAAAAAGATCCGCATACCAATGAATAAACAGTAGAACTACAGAACTATAACATACATAGTCTCCCCCTCTCCTTGCTGATGTCTTATAAAGCTCGCTTCTAACGGTTTCCTATATAATTATCATCTCCTCCTCAAGCTCCTACAAAACTGTAAGAGTACCTGTGAGAATCAAAACATCATTATCACTTTTCAATTATTAAATTATAAAATTTCTATTGAATTACTTATAATCATTGCTGCATTTTTGCCCCAACATGTAAGCCACAAGGAATCTCAAATTGTAAATTCAACCCGTCCCATTCTCCCTTTCAACAAGCGCAGCCCTAACTTAGTTCTCCGGGAACCGACTGCACCAGGAACCGTCCGCCCCCCAAGGGAAGCAGCTCGAAGCCGCTACCGAGCACTTTCAGCTTCTCGACTGCACGGATGATGTCATCCCTGCAGGACTCTTTCAACATAAATATAAACTTCAAATTCTAAGTTACACAGTTTAAAGGCAGTGACGCCTGGTTGAGAAGACAAATGATTGAACTATCGCACAGAAAAAAGCTAGTCCACCGGGTGGGATCGAACCCAGACCATCTCGACTCAAACCGGGAGCGCGTGTTACCATAACATAACACGCGTTACCATAACACGCGTTTTTTTGTCGAGATGGTCTGGGTTCGATCCCGCCCGGTGGACTAGCTTTTTTCTAGTTCAATCATAAATATAAACTCGTTTATCGATTCAAGCATGACATGAGGTTGTGTGTGATGAACACAAAACCTGATGATACTAGCAGAAAACAACTGTTATGGTTTTACGCGGTATGGGGGAACCAAACGCACGACCTTCTCTTTTCAGCAGATGTTCGACCAAATGAGCCACTAACAAACAGAATCTTCCGCCCTTTGACATATTTATCTCTGTACCTCTCTATCTCTCTCTATCTCTCTCTCGCTCTCTCTCCTCTTTCGGAGCTGTGAGGAAGCGATCTAACTGCGAGTCGTGAGAACACGGAGCGCCATAATGATCCCCTTCACAGTCTCAGATAATATTAGTATGATGAAAAATATTAGTATGATTCACTCAGTTGAATAATACGGCTTCGTTTAATCAAAACAAGAACATCACTCAACTAAATCAGAAACATAAGTAGGATGTAAAGATTCAGATTAAACCTATGTTACTAAAACTTATAGTTCATGGGATCCGATTGAATAGTCATGTTCTACCGGGCTGCGTGATTCTGTTTTGAACTTCTGCGGGTCTCTTTTTTTATTCCGAGGGCGTAAGCTCACGGAAACCTCATTTTCTCTTCATGATATGTTCTTTCATAATTTTTTGCGAGTCTCTATGCAAGCTTAATTTCGCCTCTGGTGGGCCTCTGTGTCCTTCTTAGACGAATTATAAAGGTCTTTGACCCGATTGAAGAGAGTGGTCTCTTTTTGTCATTTCGCATGGAACAGCTATGCGAAACTCTCAATAGCAAGTGAGATATTGTTATTTTTCTCTTTTCCTTAGCTGAGAGCCTTGAGTTTTATCGCAGTTTTGAAACTATCCGAAATTCGCAGTTTTAAAACGACCAACTAACTGAATGTCGCAGTTATACAACGACCAACTAACTGAATGTCACAGTTATACAACGACTAACTAACGGAATGTCGCAGTTATACAACGACCAACTAACTGAATGTCGCAGTTATACAACGACTAACTAACTGAATGTCGCAGTTATACAACGACCAACTAACTGAATGTCCCAGTTATACAACGACCAACTAACTGAATGTCGCAGTTATACAACGACTAACTAACTGAATGTCGCAGTTATACAACGACCAACTAACTGAATGTCGCAGTTATACAACGACCAACTAACTGAATGTCCCAGTTATACAACGACCAACTAAGCATATGTTTGTAAATCAATGGAGCGACCAACTAACTGAATAGATTGGCAATGACTTGGTCCAGAATCAATAGAAAAAGGATTGATTAAATACCAGATTTATTGGGACCGATCAACAAAAGAGTGAGGTAATGATTGACTTGAAACACTGTGGATCACACGAACAAATCCTCATGAGCAGGTTTTTCTTCTAAACATTAAATTCGGTCCCAAAAGATGATCTAAAACAAAAACTCGGTCCCAATAGAAAAATAGATGATCTAAAACGAGAAATAACTTTGCCATCCGAACGAAAAAGCTAAAAACTTTTCTTGTTATTTGTCATCGGTTTTCTCGAAGCCCTTGCATAGTCCACTACTGCATCCTTTTTCTCCTGAAGTTAATGAACCATTCGATGTCGATTGTATCACAGAAGATATGGTTCTACGTGCTCTTTCGTCTCTCAAAGCGAAATGTAACTCCTCACCTGATGGTATTCCTAACATTTTCTTGAAAAAATTTCGTTTTGCACTAGTCAAGCCTTCATGCATTATCTTTAATAACAGTCTTCTCTCGGGCAACGTGCCAACTTTATGGAGAAAATCTATTGTTAAACCAGTGCATAAGTCTGATTCACGGAACTCCGTTAGTAATTATAGGCCGATATCTCTATGCTGCTCATTGTCCAAAGTTATGGAAAAATCATTTTCACTGAAATCTATTCGTATCTTGAGAGAGAACAGTTGTTGTCTCCTTCTCAAGCAGGCTTTAGATCAAAAAGATCAACAGTTACATCCCTTGTTGAATCTCATGCTTTTATCGTTGATTCCATAGCGCAAGGAATTCCAGTTGATGTTGTCCTGCTTGATAAAAGCAAAGCCTTCGATTCAGTTGATCACAGGCTCCTTCTCCATAGAGTTTATTGTAATGGTTTTCCGTCTCATATTGTCAAATGGTTGAGTAGTTACTTAAGTCAACGTACTCAGTCAGTATGTATTAATGACGTTCTCTCTGACCCCGTTTTAGTTACATCTGGAGTACCCCAAGGCTCTTCATTAGGCCCTTTGTTGTTTTTAATGTACATTGATTCTGTTAAAGAAGTTTTTCCTCCTAATCTTCTCTTTTCAATATATGCTGATGACATTAAAATTGTATGTCGTGTTCCCTGTTCTAGAAATGACGTACAGTTTGCATTGAACTGTGTTGCTGATTGGTGCGCAGAGTGGAACTTGAGTTTGTCCACTTCTAAATGTACTGTTCTCCACCTTGGCTCTTCTAATTCTCGGAATGCTTACTATATCAATAATCAACTCATTGTAGCAGGAAACTCGGCCAAAGACCTCGGAGTAATAGTTTCGGATGGATTTTCATATCAGGACCACATAAGTGAAAAGTGCCGTAAAGCGTCGTCTATTGTTAATATGATTTTGAAAGCTTTCAAGTCACCATCTCTCTCTCTTCTGACATCTGCTTTCAAAATTTATGTATTGCCTCTTTTGGAATACGCTAGCGAGCTCTGGAACCCGTCATGTAAAACAGCTCGAGAAAGTCCAACGTTCTTTTACGAGAAGAATTCTAGTGAGAGCCGGCCATCTGGCCCTTCCGTATTCGGAGAGATTATCCCTTCTGAACCTTCAAACCCTCGAACATCGCCGAGCTCTTGCTGACCTTACTTTCTCATTCATAAATGTATACATCAGAAGTGTGAAATAGATACTAAAAATTTATATCATATCTGCCGTTGATCGCTTTTCCCGACATTCTCATCCTCTGCGTCTTGTTATGCCTAATAATATCAACAAGTCTTTCTTATCTATGTACATGTGTTTCTCGTCAATTATCAGTATGGAATTCTTTGGATTACGAAATGGTAAAAGAACCTAATAGCAAGATATTCAAAAAGAATGTACTGAATTTGCCTATTCATGTTATTGTGCCTCTTTCTCATGTTTTTGATAGTTGAATAACTAATTCATATTTATCAATCATTCCTCCCCCCTCCCTTTCCCTTCCCCTCATGCTGAAGCGACCGTTCGCTCATAAACACACCGCCACTAGAAAGATAGTCCATGCATATCCGCAATCATCACTGTTTTAACATCATGTGTGCACGGAATAAAGAATGAATGAATGAATTCATGTTCAAGCTGAATAAATAAATTTAAAAATATTGGAATTTCCCAAATAAAATTTTTGGTAACTGATAATTTTTTCGATACATCCATTTTTTTCCTTTTTTTTGAAATGGTGTTCGTGTGATTACTCATCCGATTAACTATTCTACCTCTCCCTTCCCAAAATGGCTGCTTCTTCAAGATTCGAGATCTTCAATACTCCTTTCATGTACTTCCGTCGCTTCTATAGGACTCCATCAACCATTCTATTCTGAGATAGTTCCACTCTATCTTGCTCACACAATATTCTACAGAAAAAAACTTGCGTGATAACGAGTCAGGCTGGTAAAAAATGGAAAAATGTTTCGAGAAAAAGAGCTTGAGATAGCGAGTTTCAAACTTAAGTCTTTTGATATTTTATTCTACCATTGAACTCATGTTTAAGTGTTAATATGAGTGTATATATACATAGTTATGTATCTTATTTAATGAATGAAATTCTGAGGAAGGTCTAATACGAATTTGAGTTAGTCAGGAACTTGTTGGTTAATTTGTGAAATAATGCTTGAAAACGAAAGGGTTTAGTTTCTGACCATGTATTTCACGGACATGACTATGCTCAATATTACCACTTTTGCAACTTTTCGACGTGAAGAAAGCAGGTACTTAACTCTAGTTTCATCATGAAATCGAGCAATTTTTTATTCATTTGACTAGAAGTAGGAACGATTGGCTGTGAGGAAGCGTAATGTTAGACGATTTTGAAGTCGAGAACATAGGCGCAAAGCTTGTAGTGTCACTTAATGTTCCAACGTCTTTATAAAAAAAACGATCGTAAATAGAGAGTACATTTTTTGAGCAGCTCATTCGACATAAGCGGCTGTGAATCACGTTAAGAATTAAAGCACGGGTTTTGCTCAAACGACGCAAATGTATACAGCTGAGAGACCTAATTTTTTCTTATAATGACTGTTTTAAACTGACTCGACGTCCGAGGTCAAGAAGTGACCCGTGCTGCTCTTTCTTCGAGGCTCCCGGACCACTCCGAATGTTCGCGAAGAAGTCATTTCCTGTGGGGAGAGACTTTCGTTTTCTTCACAAAGTGGGCGTGAGCGAAATCCGAAAAAAAACCGAGATATTGCGCATTGAACTGAGATACTTGAACAGAATGTAGGGTAAGAAAAGGGAAATAGGCTGGATCGGAAGGATTGCGTTAATATAGCATAATTTGTCAAGCTGAGGAGGTCTCTCACGACTCAAATTTGAAATGCCTTCTGTTCTCTACTTGGTGAATGACGGCATGCTCGATTCTCGAATCACTGAGTCAGGAACCCTATTCGAACTTCAAACCTAGTAATCAAAATTCGGTTACCTATGATCTCTCGTCCACAAATCCAATTTGACTAGACATTCGGCCTCGATTATAATTATTCAACCTGAATTGACTTTTCATCTAACGAAAACGATTATTTTTGTTCATATAACCGTATCAATAATAAATGCTACACATTTGCTTTTCAACGTTTCATGTTCCCCCTGGTACATTTGGCAACTGAAACAGTCAGTGAGAACAACTCATTAAACCATCGCAAGGAAAAAGATGGTACATTTGGCGGTATAGAACCCTGCCATCTCTTCTCAATCCTAGAGCAAGCGCGTTACCATTACACCACGGTTACACATTCATATTCCATGCGATAGTGCTATAAGAAAGACTCAATTGCCTCGCTCTTATAGTCACACATGCTCATTTTTCCGTGTGATGGTTCAATTGTCTTCTAAACCAGGCATCAATGCCTTTAAACTGTGTAACTGAGCGTTTGAAGATTTATGATCCATCTTCTATCAATATTCTGTCTTAATTAAGAATTTTGGATTTATGCTCCATTCACGACGCTTTCGCTTCATGAACGTGCGTGACTAAGAGAGCAAGGCAATTGAACCTTTCATACATATATGTACATAGTATACATAGCACTATCGCACGGAATAGCACCGTGGTGTAATGGTAATGCGCTTGCTCCCGTATTGAGAAGAGATGGCTGGGTTCGACCCAACCCGGTGGACCAGCTTCTTTCCCGTGCGGTGGTTTAATCATTTGTCGTCTTAACCAAGCGTTATTGCCTTTAAACTGTGTAACTGAGCTTTCGAAATCAGTGAGAAAATATTAATTGTACTTGTAATTGATGTTGTAGGACATCATTAACAAAACGATTTGAAACTTCTCGAAGCAAACATGTTTTTAAACAGATTCATAGTATCATCCGGATATATGATTGCTGTTATTAATATCCATTTAATTCCTTTATCAGTACTGTTAGAAGAAATTTCCTACTACTCCATAAATAACACTAATATTCTTGGTTTTGATGTAATAATAACGTGAACGTAAATAGCAGAAAAAGGCGAATGGAGATTAGAAACGGTCGAAAGGTATCCAAATTCTGCGTAAAAGTGAGCTCAGCCATACTGGAGAGGAGGGCAGAAATAAAGAATTAAGATATGTGTATGAATAATCCTCTTTGTGCTGCTTTGCATGGGAACCGAACCCAAAACACAAAAGCTGCCAGATTGAAAACCTAGTAAAAATTTAGTTTCCTGTCTTTCAGGTTTATTTCATTGTTGGTTTATTGTAATCCCTACCATTTATACTTCAAATATTTCATCTCTTCTTGATATCAATTTACTACCAACTCTTTCTTAGCTCTTCTAGAGGTTTTCGTTTAAATAAAATTTTTACCCGCCCTAACCTAACTCCGCATAATGGCAGTGTGCGCATTTAGTGGGTGAAAAAAAAAACCTCTAGATAAGTTCACCCAGACCAAGATATTTTGTTAGTTCATGCCCCACTGCCCCCTTCCCGCAGTAACCCAAAGGGCAGCAATTGGTTCTACCAGGATAGGTCTGTCTCACATTTCAGAGAAGCGAGTACCTTGCCGCAAGGCTGGAACTATCGCAAAGCATACCTGTTTTCCTAACTTGATTTTCTAATTGTTTTAATGTTTAGAGAATGTTTGGTTTCCAGTATTTCTGCTTTAATTTTTTATTATTTTTTAAATTTTTTTTAAATTTTTAATTTTTTTTTATTAAGTTGTTTTATGTCTCTTGCTCTTTATTTAACAATTATTTCTCTCGTTCAGTCTATTTTTTCCTGCTTACCTTTCTCTGAGAAGAAACATGGTTTAATACCTAGATAAAGAAACAGAACCATCTTCCTGCTTCTCTCCGAGTCCCTGTTTGTTTTCTATCGGTCTGCCAACTCTCTCTACTGAGCACTAGAGGTCTTTTCCGTTTCCTTTATCTTCTCCTTCATAAATCCCATCGGCCTCTCCTTGTGTCTCACGTTCCTGCCCGAATCCCTTAACCAACACTCAGTCTTCCCGTTTTTCTTGCAAAAGGTTACCGCACCCTTCTTTGCAGTGTATACCTTTTTCTCTTCTTTCAAAGCTATACAATTCTTCATCCGCAGTACGTGGGCCTCTTTTTCTCGCTAATGATCCACTCTAACGTTTCCTTTTTTCTACTATCGAAGCGAACGGCATCTCAGATTCTGTTTCAGCTTAGCGGCATCCCTTTTCAAAAAGATTTGTCAAAAAAATGCTAGAAACAAATAGCAACGAATCAAAGTGATTCGCATGTTGCAAAGAGAAAGCGAAAAGTTATGAAGGTAGCGGAGCGAAAAGAGTTTGAAATGAGTTGAAAGCAGTTCATTTAATAAAAAGGAATAAAGCTTCAGTAGTCAAGTCCAAGCAACACTGAACGAGAAATTTGAGTTATTGTTTTTAAATAATTCTTCGTTGATTGAATTCTCTTCGGCGAATCCTCGGAGCCAAACTAAGATCTGCATCTATCTTCAAATTCAATAAATGCGTGTTCACAAGATACATATCTCATGGAATCCGCAAAAAAATTTATAGATTAAATTTACTTTACTTTGAATGTTGACAAGCTCTGCAAAGTTAAGCTGATAATTCAACAATTAAACACACGATTCGTTGATCATAGTTGGAAACAAAACGAAAATTCGTTATTCGGTTTTTTAGGGTTTTGAGAATTCGGTTTATAGAGTTGAACATCTCAGATAAAGCAGATTTCATCAAAGTTTTCTGATATTTGTTATTAAAGTCTAAATCCTTTATGAGATCTTCCTTTCTTTCTTTTATATGTTTTTGTCTTTACCTTTGTCTCTCTAATTTCATTTTATGTCTCTCTCTATGTTTCGTTACAGAGTTGCAATTTGATCAAAACAAACAAGAAAAAACCAAGCAAAGACAGGACCTAAGGAAGATACATAAGTTGGAGCTTCTTCTAGCATTCGAGGTCCCATTTCATTCTATTGGGAGTCGCGAAACCGGAGGAACAATTACATGTCTATTGCAAGCAAACTGACAAAAGAGCGTTGAGGAAATAGAAGTTAGCTTAACGATAAAGTATGCTAAACAAGGAAACACCAGAAACCTACGTTGCAAGAGACTCGGAGATTAAAGAAGACTTAGGGAGGGACGCTGGGACCACAGGGCTGCTGAGAAAACGAGGGATGAGGCTTCCAAGGCGTGAATGAACTTGCATGTCTAACATAAAACAGTTAAAGAGGAAAGCGGAGAGATTGGAGATTAAGCTGAACAAGAGAAACTTAGAGAAAAAAAAAACAAGAAAGTATGGTAGCAGTTTGGAAAGAAAAAGGGGTGAGAGAGGAGTAGATAAAGAGGTGAGAGAGAAAGAGAGAGATAGAGAGAGAGGGGGCAGAGAGAGAGAGGGGGGCAGAGGCAGAAAAAGAGAGAGGGGAAGAGAGAGGAGAGAAAGTGAGCGAAAGTGTGACGAAAACAGGGAGAGTAATACAAAAAATATTGGAAGAGAGAAAAAAAGTAATACATAGTAAAGGAAAGAAAGAATTGTGAAAAAGCGAGTGAAAAAACTATAATGACAAGAAAAAAAGACAGAGAACGATAGAGAGAGTTAGTAAGACAGAGACTAATAAAGAAAGACAGAGAACGATAGATAGAGTTAGTAAGACAGAGACTAATAAAGAAAGACAGAGAACGATAGAGAGAGTTAGTAAGACAGAGACTAATAAAGAAAGACAGAGAACGATAGAGAGAGTTAGTAAGACAGAGACTAATAAAGAAAGACAGAGAACGATAGAGAGAGTTAGTAAGACAGAGACTAATAAAGAAAGACAGAGAACGATAGAGAGAGTTAGTAAGACAGAGACTAATAAAGAAAGACAGAGAACGATAGAGAGAGTTAGTAAGACAGAGACTAATAAAGAAAGACAGAGAACGATAGAGAGAGTTAGTAAGACAGAGACTAATAAAGAAAGACAGAGAACGATAGAGAGAGTTAGTAAGACAGAGACTAATAAAGAAAGACAGAGAACGATAGAGAGAGTTAGTAAGACAGAGACTAATAAAGAAAGACAGAGAACGATAGAGAGAGTTAGTAAGACAGAGACTAATAAAGAAAGACAGAGAACGATAGAGAGAGTTAGTAAGACAGAGACTAATAAAGAAAGACAGAGAACGATAGAGAGAGTTAGTAAGACAGAGACTAATAAAGAAAGACAGAGAACGATAGAGAGAGTTAGTAAGACAGAGACTAATAAAGAAATCTAAATGTAAATGGGAGATTTTTCAAACAAGTAAAGCCTATTTAAGAGTGAGTTTTGGCTAGAAAATATTACATAGAGTTATTTCCCCGGATGAGAACTAGGCATAAACAATTTATTAAAAAGGAAAATTTTAGCAAAGCCACTTTAAGCCTCTTTTTCAAAACTTCGAAAAAGCAAAACCATAATTGTCCTTCATCATCTGTTTCGTCTTTAGGCGGTCGTCCTTCTTTTACTCATCATTCCAGCTGAAAGATGGAAAAAGAGCATGTTGCATTAATCGTGTTTGAAAGTTCTCTTCTGTACGCTACCTTGCCAAGGCTACTCGGAATTAAGCGTAGAAGTTTGAACGTGGATTATTTGGGCTTTCGTATTAAATGTATGCTTCGGTTGCGACTTCATTTTTTAATAAAATGTTAGTGAAGTACATTAAATGCATTCAAGGCTTAACTTTTTTCTAATTCCGAACAAATGAAATTCTTCCCGGAGCAGAATTAATTTTTTTAGCTGCCTTTGCCGTAGAGCAATCAATCAACATTTTAGTGTTTCCTTTTAAGATTAAGGTTAATTCCTCTTTGAACAACCCAAACCAAATAGTTAAGAAATATTGGTTGCCAGTATAGAACTAATTTTAACCTTGTTGCACAATAGCAGGGTGACAGGAAATACATAGCTACTTGTTCAATTAGGTTCTGTCAGTAATTTATTTTATGAATGCGTGTAACCGGCTGAAAAAAAAAAAATTTCTGCAAAACCAGTTAAATATTTGTAGAGAGAGGAAGAGACGGTAAAGTTTGTCCCTGCCCGTAACACAATTTTTAACAGTCTTTTGGTCGAACTTAAACTAAATGAATCATATTATTCTCAATAATTATACTGAAGTTTTTAAACCATAAATCTTTCTCGCCGGGAAAGTAATATCTCGTTTCCAGTTATAAAAAGCACCTTAAATATTCCAAAGGAGAAGAAAGAAGGTGAAGAGAAGTAGTGAAAGATCGACAAACGGCAAAACTGCGGAGATTTGCCCAGTAGGCGAGGCAGAAAAGGAGATTACCTGGCAAACTGAGAGAACTTCTTTGGGGGAGAGAAGACGAGTTAGCAGTTTGAATGAGCTTCCTAGACACGGGAAGACAAGAGGGTAGCAGAGGTTTTACCTTCTAGAGACAATAGAGGGCATCAAACAAGAAGGAAAATGGTAGTTATGCGGCAAAATAAAATAAGGTATATAAAAAAGGAGGAAAAGTTTAAAATCAAGAGAGAAGATAGAGAAAGAGAGAAAAGTATGAAAAAAGGAATAAATTTTACAGATAGTGAATAAGAACTTGAGTCAAAAACGTTAGAGAAAGGAGTCGAGGAGACTACTAAAAGGCAAAGTTGGTCGCTCGATGAATCGAGCGACCAACCAACAAGATAAATCTATTTTATTGGCCCGCTAGTGGGTAGCCATTTGAAGTGAAGTCCCATTATAAAACCTTAATCGCTTTTTTTCGTGAAATCTTTTTTTGTTGGAAGAAGCGCTCTGGCTTGTTTTGAAGAAGAAAGTAGAACACAAATTATTCAGTTCTTTGCTTTTTTTTTCAAGGTCGAGAGTGATTGTCTCACTTCTTGCACTTCATCCTTCACAAATTGTTGCAGCCCCCAAGTTGCAGCCTTCACAAATTGTTGCAGCCCCCAAGTTGCAGCCTTCACAAATTGTTGCAGCCCCCAAGTTGCAGCCTTCACAAATTTACGAATCTTGAGGTCGTGACTCCCGAAGCATAACTTATCTTCTCACATATAAACAATCGAATATGATTTGATGATTAAGATATTTCTAATTTTTCGATTAAAAATATCACACAATGCCAGTGCAGCCTCATGTTCAACATCTATCAGCAGCGCACATTCAAGTTAGAAAGTGAGCACGTTAAGCAAAGCAAGTTCTTAGCAAGCTTACAAATTTGGCTCAAACGTTCATCAGAGCCAGATAAACTTCAAGAATAAGCATAGTTTCTGAAAAACAAAAGTTAATGACAACTGAAAACTCTGAGCAAGTTCCTTCTTCTCGTTTGAATTTCTCGGCGTCAAAGATGTTTTCAATGGATACATATGTATATACTTTGTTGATGAACAAATCATTATTAGTCCTCAAATTCTAAGTTAGACAGTTTAAAGGCAGTGACGCCTGGTTAAGATGACAAATGATTGAACTATCGCAGAGAACCAAAAGCTAGTCCACCGCCCGGTGGACTAGCTTTTTTTCTGTGCGATAGTTCAATCATTTGTAATCATTATTAGATGAGACATAGATTCATTTACTTTATAACTTTAGTTATTTTCAAATCATAGAGATCGTAAGCGGAAACAGTAATTCTTGCTGGGGAACTTCGAATCCACTACATTCGTTCAGAGGCATTGGAAGCTACATGCAACAAACAAAAAGATTTTTATTCTAGAATAATGATGTACATGTTGTAAAAGGACTGGGAACCTACAAAAAGGAAACTTTAAAATACTAAGTTTCAATTTTAGAAACATTTACTTACTCCCATTTGTTTCATCTAATTCACACAATTCAAAGTCTATTATATTATATCACAAAATTATCATTAAACAACATCTCACACTAATAATTTCCCTCTCAATTTTTAATAACCAGTCAATGATCAATACACAGAATATTACTTTACCACAACACACCTAATATTTCTAACAAGTTTCATTCTCTTCCAACTAATTTTACACTATTCTAACTCTATTTACTTTATACTTATATATTATCATTTCCTACCTTTTTTACCAAATACCTAGTAGATGCTTTTAGCATCATTTCATATCAACTTCCTTACATCTATTTCTCATCATACTTATAATTCCTTTTTTCTCTTTCCATTTCCATCTCCTCCTTTTAACTTTCTATTTCTTTTCTCATTTCCTTTCCAGTCTCCTTTCCTATTTATAATAATATTATTAATACAATCGAAGGCATGTATTACACTTCCAATAATTTTATCGTTATCACACTAGATCGGATGAAGATTTATAATTATACAGTTTTTTAAAATCACAGGTGGGATATACCACACTCACGGGAATCAGCACTTAACCCGTGAGTGAGAACTGGGTCTCACTATAAGACAGATCTACCGTATCTGAAATACGGAGTAGTGCTCGGTGAACCTTCGGTCAAGCAGCCATCGTCACCGTTATATCCATGCTTAACAAAAGCCAACCACAAAAACAAAACAAACTCCGTTATAATGTACCTATATTCCACGAAAAGGTCGATGGTAAATATATCTTCAAAACTGTTAACCTTTCTGATAATAAAGGAAATGAATGTAATAATGCCAGGTGTGTCATATGTAATATAATCAACTACGATAAGTATGTCATTAGTAGTACTACAAAAAAGAGTTTTGCCACTAATAAACCCCCTAACCTTACATGTACATCAAAAAATGTGATTTATCTAATAACCTGTACAAAATGTGAGATGCAATACGTTGGAGAAACCACTCACTCAATCACTTAAAAAACGTTTATCACAACATAAATATCATATACAGAAAAACATACTTGATACATACCTATGCAAACATTTTAAAGAGTGTAATAAATCTCCAAACAATATACGAATAGATGTCTTAGATCATGCAACTAATAAAGCTGAGTTAAGAGCTAAAGAAGCATACTGGATTAGATTATTGATCACAGCATATCCCTACGGTCTCAATGACCAAATTCAAAATTACGGGTTAATATCCAATAGTTTGAACCCCATAGAACGGAAATCACATCCATATCACAACATGCCAATTAAAATACCTAGAAAAACTCAGTGTAGACACAAAAACCGCAGAAGAACTCGTCCAGCATACCAAGCCAGAGATATTGAAGAAATCGTTAACAATCTAATAGAATCTAAAAATAATAGACTATTGTATTTGGAACACAAAAAATTGAAAAACAAAGAGAAAGATAAACTCATAAAATTCACTTTAACCAAAGAATTTCATAAACTTAATAACTACAATAAAATAATTATTACTAGTACCATTTGTGACTATTTCTGGAGAAAACAAACTAATTTTATAAATAATGAAATAGATACATTTAATATAAAGCTTACATATCATGGTAAATATATGGATAATATCCCTTTTAACCGAATTTTAAATAAAAGTCTTAGAAGCAACATAGACGTAGAACTTTTCAAAAGAATTGATAAATCATTCAAAATACGCACTATATACAAATTAGAAGAACCTATCAGTAAAAAAATCTTTAATTACAATAACTTTTTAAGAAATCTAAACAAAACTATAATTGAAGATATAAACAAAAACAATTGTGTCTGCCATAAATACCCTCACTTTATTGAACATAATTTAGGACACGTTTGTACAGGCAACACGAAATATCGTACGAAATATCGTATTAGCAGTGGTAATTCTACTAAAGAAATTATTACAGAAGAGATTATACAATCAATTTTATCAACAACTGATAAAATTACAAGAAAATACAGCTTGAAAACAACTGATAGAAATCAACTAGCTAACCTTCTCATAAATAATAACCTCCCCAAAATCAAGAATTATATAGATAGATTTTATTATTCGGAAACATCAATATATGGTAGAATTCAAAAAAATATTAGCAAATTAAAAAAAGACTTTATAATTACTCCAATCGATAAAGCCACAAATAACTACGCCTTTATATGCAAAAAATTTTATGTTAAATATATTAATGAAGAAATGAATACAACTGATGATAATGTCAAAACATATGAACCTACTTCTAACATCAATAGCTCCATTATTATCAGTAATCATATCAAACACACCTTACAAAACGGAATAAAAAAAAATTTTGATAATACTTTTAAAATTCCCCAAGTATATGGAATACCAAAAATGCATAAAAATCCAATAAAATTTAGATTTATCACAGGAGCATACAACAGTAGCCTTAAACCTATATCTGTTGAACTACAACTCTTACTAAAACACCTATCTAAACATTTTAAAAATTATTCTAAACAAACTGGTGAGAGAAATGGAACTAATCACCTCTTTTCCATACTCAACACTAAACCTTTACTAGATATTTTCAAAACATTAGATAACAAACCTAAAAACATTTTCTGTGCAGATTTCACTTCATTATTTACAAATCTACCACATGAAGTAATTAAAGATAATATGTATCGAGTAATTACAACTTGCTTTAAAAATTGTGGATACCAAGCTATCTCAATTAAAGGCAATCATACACATTATACTAATGACATTAACCAAAAAAGAACTTATCTACCCATTCAAATATACAAACTTCTTATATATATTTTAGATAATAGCTATGTTACTTATGGTGGTGAAATATTCAAACAAAATAAGGGAATTCCTCAGGGCAATAACGCTTCACCACAAATAGCAGATCTTACTCTAGCTATGATGGAATTCAAATACATTAACAAAAATATAAATAGATCCCATAGTTTGAGGAGTTCTCTGAATTGTACATTCCGCTACATAGATGATATTCTTCACGTTTCTGATAAGGATCAAGAATTTATAAAAGTTACTGAAGAAATATATCACAACTCATTAACATTAGAAAGAACTAATCATAATAGTAGTGAGGCCGTATTTTTAGATCTCTACATAACCATTGAAAATGACGGGCATATAAAACTTAACCTTTATAACAAAACAGATGACTATAACTTCAAGACCCTCAAATATCCTCATTACACCTCTAACATACCTATCTACATTGGCCTAAACACCATATATACCGAGGTTTTAAGATTCAGTGATAACTGCACACGATTCGAAGATTTCTTGAGTAGAATCAATTCAATTCAATTCACTTTATTCGCCAAAGGTATGCTTGTTGTCGCATACACTTATAAGGTAGACATTAAACAACAAAAAAAACGAGAAGAAAAAAAATTTAAGATTAAAATTGAAAAAAAAAAGGGGACACAACAGGCTCTGACTAGGAATAGAAAGAAGAAGAAAAACACAATCTAGTGGGTATCAAAGAAAATCAAAGTATCCTAGAGTAGATATCCAGGTAAAGTCATGAACGGGACTAAAGAACAATTCTCAACAATATTAATGAATTCTTCGATCGTAACGACGTCGGGGAACCGATCGCAGAGTTTGTTCCAGAGGGTAATGGCTCGAGTAAAAAAGAAGTTGCCGTTGTGATAATTTCTTTCTTGCAGCAATCGAAGAGGATTTGTTCTAGATGAAGTTCTCAGATCACTGTTCGCCCTGTATTTCACATGAGATCTGCAGACCTGGCACTCTAAAGTTCCATAAAGTAGCCTGAACAGAAATAATAGATCGTATTTAGCGCGCCTTGTTATTAAAGGCTCGATAGCAAACTTATTCAATCTGTCAGGGTAATTGCTAGAAGGTATTAAGCATCGCCTCAGTACCTTTTTCGAAAAAATTCTTTGAGGGTATTCTAGTCTTCTAGCTAGCTCGCTACATGATTTAGGTGAGAATACTACAGTGGCGTATTCTAAAAGGGGTCGGATGTAAGACAGATAGACGCGTTTGTAGCCTTCAAAATCGAGGAATCTAAAGACTTTAAAAATCTGAGAAATCTTGCTCAAAGCTCTAGCTCTTATCATCTCTATATGCCGGTCAAATTTCAGGGTTGAATCGATTAACACACCAAGATCTCTTATTACACTTTTGGAACTAAGAACCTCATCACCGATAAAGTAAAGAGAGTTCACATTGTTTCGGCCAAGGTGTAGTACGTTAATTTTATGCTTGGCAAGTGGAAGAGACCATTCTATAGACCAGTTATGTATATTGACTACACATTGCTGGAGAGATTGAGCGTTCGAACTATATACTTTGAGGTCATCTGCATAAAGAGAGAATTTGACATCAGGAGGGATGCAAATTTCGATGTCATTAATAAAAAACAGAAATAGAAGAGGTCCGATGACTGTACCTTGCGGAACGCCGCTTAGCACAGGGAATGAATCGGAGTATTCCCCGTCTACGCGCACTTTATAGGTCCGATTCGTCAGGAAGTTTGCTATCCATCTCACAATGTCTATCGGAAAATTGAGTCTTTCCAGTTTGGTTATTAGTTTACCATGAGGGACCTTATCAAAAGCACGCGAAAAATCGAAGTAAACTACGTCGACATCCTTTTTGTTTCTCAAGTCGACTTCCCACTCACAAATGGTTTTAAGTAGTTGGAGCTCGCAGCTACGTCTAGAGATAAATCCGTACTGAGACTTACAGAGAATGTTGCGAAAACCATTCTTTAGATGGTTACATAAGATTCCTTCGAAGATGCGGCAGAACACAGAGGTTATAGTTATGGGTCGATAATTCGCGGCTTGAGATTTGTCACCCGATCTTTTGTAAACAGGAACCACTTCACCGCGTTTCCATTCAATAGGAATTTCGCTAGTAAGCAGGGAATAGGAGAAGAGCATAGAAAGAGGTAGCGCAAGAGATAAGGCGCAATTTTTGACTAAGAAATGGTTGATATTTTCAGAACAGACGGAAAATTTATTAGGAAGCTTCTGTAGAACATTGAACAGAAGATGAGGAGAGAAATCGACATCAGAGACTAACGAAGTGCTAGGCATAGAGCATACAATGGGATCCCTACTAGAGTAATTCATAGCAAACTCTTCGGCAAAAACTGTAGCTTTCTCTTTAGAATCGAAAATGAACTGACAGTCTTTTTTGATCACGGGAATGTCGGAATGAGGCTTCAGAATAGTCCTAATCCAATGGTGTATCCCATTAGGTACTTGCAATGCTTCAAGTTCTCGGCTTCTCAAATAGTCTGATTTCTCCTTCAATATGGACTTCTTCACTTCTTTATACTCTGAACGAAAATTAGAATTCGATTGTCTTGAGCGCCAAAGAAGTTTCTTTTGTTTTAGAAGTTTCGCCATGGCCTTGGAAGGACGGTAATTGGTCCTAGAGCGACAAGGTTTGGTGGGACAGAAGAGATATATGGCATCATGAATCGTTGACAGAAGAAAACTGTACTTGTTCTGTATATCAGAAAAAGAATCAAAACAATTCCGCCAGGGAATGTTTGCTAGGAAGATGTTCATGGACTCGTAGTCACCATTACGAAAATCTATGTAGACATCTGAATCACGATTACCACAAGACCCTCTATCAACAGGTACACTTAGTAATGAGTTTATTCTGAATGATATAGTAACGTGATCAGAATTCAACAATGGTGGATGCTCTGATACATCAGTGATGGAAGAGGTTCTGTCAGTCAGTATTACATCGAGAAGAGAAGCATCGTGATTACCGTCATGTCTTGTAGGAAAAAAGACCATCTGGTTGAGTAGATACGTTGAAACAAAATTAGACAGCAGTTTTCCGAGTGGGGCCCTAGACAAATAAATATGATCCCAGTCAATGTCGGGCGCATTTAAGTCACCAAGAACAATATTGTGACTGGGCATTAAATGACAACTGATGATTGAGATCAGCGACTCGAAAGTGGAAAGAGATAGAGAAGGAGGCCGATACACAAGAAAGCATCTAACCATTCTAGACTTCCCATTGCATATATCAAGAGCTAATAGTTCTATGCCGTCATCTATAGAAATATCGAGTTCTACACGGGAGATTCTCAATGAGTTTCGATAGATGACTAATAACCCGCCACCACGCTGATTACTTCTTCTGTCGAGACGAATAATCGAATACTTGGAGTTTTGAAAAAAAGAATCAGGCGTGTTGTCATTTAGCCAGCTTTCTGTTAAAAAGCAAACATCTACATTTTCCAGTTCAATCAAATCAAAAACTTCCGCGATTTTCGCTAAGCTGTTAATGCTTCGAATATTACTTAAGAAGCATTTCAAAGATCGTTGAGGTATTGAATTAGAAGAATATTTTGTTTCACGAAAGGGAACTACCTATGGAGAAGTCTGAGATGAAACTCGCTGTCCTCCCGTCAAGAGAGGAAATTCTTCAATACCTCTGTCGACTTGTGCTACGTCTCCTACGCTCACGATTGATTCCTGAGTGCTTGTTTGATTGCGAGTTTTTCTCGTAGAGGCTCTGCCGACTCCGCGAGCTCTGCCAACTGCAACGCTCCTTCCACGACCACGACCACGCTTCGGAATGGGAAGAGGAGAGGGTAATGGGATCTGAGCATTTGTTTCAGGAAGAGATTCATAATTAGAGCTAGTAGGAGCAGTCTCAGCCATCGTAATTTGCGCGTTACTGAGTCTCCTATTCAGCTCACGAGGGTTACGAAGTTGAAACACTTCCGGCCCGTTTCCGATATCTCTCACGATGTGTAATAGCTTACCTTCTAATTCATTTCTCCGTCCGCATTCTCTGCGAAGTTCAGCGTCGAACCGAAGCTGATGCTTCATGTAATCTGGACGCGCGTATGCGTGAACGTTATTGCTACACCTAGGAACGCATCTAGAGCTACGCGTATGAAGTAAAAACGAGTCACGGTTTTTTTTGTCTACAAACTGAACTTTAGCCGGTCTAGGTCGAGAGTTCACTCTATCGGCAACGTAGCTACGACCCGAATGTCTATGTATAGTGACTAGATTTTTGTTGAGTTTCCCATCGGAATTCACAAGAAGCCGAAGGTGAGGATCAGTAGCTAACTTGATTATGGATGCGAGAAGAGTGTCGTCTTCGGCTGCGGTTATCTGTTCGGAGTCACCTTCGCTGATGTTGATGAGAACTGCTCGAGTAGCTTTCTCTTGTGCTTCGCTGTCACTCGCAAGAGAACGAGTGACTGCGGAAGCGACTGCAGCGTATGACATAGGGCCTAAAGACGAACTGGAGACGGGAATGGGATGGTTTGAGTGAGCAGACATCAGTTTGTTCACCGAAGAAACAAGGCTCGAGACTGTAGCTATCAGATTGTTCGAGATCGTTGCTTGCTGATTGACAACTTCTCTTAATGAACTGATAGCATTGAGATTTGCCTCCTGCATTTTTTCAATCATAGAAGTAAGTCTATTCATAATGATGAGACTTTCTCCGGAAAGATCTACAGAGGTAGACATGCTACAAAGAATAGATAGTGCGTATTGAAGAGAGAGTAGTTGATAGAATGTTGTAAATCGAGCAAGCGAGCGAGAGCTTGCGTAGAGCGCAGCAAAAGGCCTCGCGCGAGAGTTGAGTTTCTGATCAAACTCGATGTATTAGAATGAGACGCAGAGTATGAATTAGAGAGTGTCTCGGAATGAGAGACAGAAAAGATAAAAGAGACAGAAAAGATAAAACACTGACTCTGCTTTGATTGTACAATACTCTCCTTACTGCAAATTTAGTTGTTTAAAGCGTTCGTTTCAATAGTTGCTATTGTCACTCCCGTCCTTTAGTAAACGACAGAAGCCTCACACTGGACAAGGATCGTCCTCTGAAATGAGGCAAGAATCCCCCTTATCCAAAATGAGAGTATTAAGACAGCAACCAAAGAAGAAAACACGAAATGAGTAAATTGCAAGAGAGACAGAGTACCGAGTCACCGCACTCTGGCAAGTAAGGGAGAGCAAAAATCAAAATACTTATTAGAAGATACCGTGAAAATAAATTTCCAGATTTAACTATAATGGGTAGACTTATCAAAACACTGCGTAAGAATCCTAAAATTGAAGTTAAATATGACATTAAAAACCATATAATCATTTCACACTTTTCTAAACAATTCCAATAAATTATTTCTCTCCATATAATATGAAATATTGATAAAACACCCATCAATTTGATTTCAAACTCCTTAATCAATAACTTATTACTATCCATATACTCTCTTTCTCTTTTTATTCTTCCCATATCAGTTTCATTTATTTGGGTCAAAAGGTCATGTCATGTACAAATTAGTAGATCTATAACACATAAACATTGAACACTACAACAATCCCTTCTCCTAATATCATCACCATCCTAACTCACTCCTCTTCATTTCTTACACTTGTCATTTGGTGACAATACCGACGAAGGAAGACGACGTGAACTTTCGGAAGAAGAGCACCAAAGCGAAGAATGGGAAAATGAAAATTGGTTTTTATTATTTTTTATTTTCTAGGTTATTTTTAAAATCTTTACTTTATTTAGTTTCTCCTTTCACATTTTAGGTTTGTTTTTTACTTTTTTCCGTTTCTTTTGCTTCTTTCTTTTCTATTTTTCGTTTCTTTTACCGATTGCATTAACTTTATTATCATACTCTTTTAAATTAATTCCATTTAGTTAAATTTTTTTAAATTTTACTCTTATTTCTTTACAATTGTACTCTCTGGGCACTCACTGATGAGCCCCACCCAGAGAGTGCAGAGGTCTGTCTGAGCGGGGGCGAAACAGACTTCTGCAATGTCTACTTTGCAGTAACATTTCACTTTTCTGTGTGCTTAAAAATATTTTTCACATGTTTATTCAACTTTCTCTTATATTAACTATAACTCATTTTTCTCTTTATCACCTTTCCTATAATATATTTCTCTTGTTCCGATACGTGATGTGAGTACTTCTAGTACCACTCCGTATCAAAAACAAGATGAACTCATTTACATTCTCTTACCTATTATTCATTTCCTTAATATTTACTATATCTTACTTATCTTTACATTCGATTAAGCACTATTTCATATAACTTCTATACCTTCTACACTGCCAATTCCACTAAATGTATACTTTCCACACCATTAGCTACCTAAGGTAGCACCTCCGGTGTATACCGGAGTACCTAGCTGCTTGCAGCAAATCTGGTTTAATACCAGATCAACTTAGCTGCTCAGCAGCACCTTTACTTTACTTTCTTAATTATTAACTGATTTAAAATACTAAGTTTCAATTTTAGAAACATTTACTTACTCCCATTTGTTTCATCTAATTCACACAATTCAAAGTCTATTATATTATATCACAAAATTATCATTAAACAACATCTCAAACTAATAATTTCCCTCTCAATTTTTAATAACCAGTCAATGATCAATACACAGAATATTACTTTACCACAACACACCTAATATTTCTAACAAGTTTCATTCTCTTCCAACTAATTTTGCACTATTCTAACTCTATTTACTTTATACTTATATTTTATCATTTCCTACCTTTCTTACCAAATACCTAGTAGATGCTTTTAGCATCATTTCATATCAACTTCCTTACATCTATTTCTCATCATACTTATAATTCCTTTTTTCTCTTTCCATTTCCATCTCCTCCTTTTAACTTTCTATTTCTTTTCTCATTTCCTTTCCAGTCTCCTTTCCTATTTATAATAATATTATTAATACAATCGAAGGCATGTATTACACTTCCAATAATTTTATCGTTATCACACTAGATCGGATGAAGATTTATAATTATACAGTTTTTTAAAATCACAGGTGGGATATACCACACTCACGGGAATCAGCACTTAACCCGTGAGTGAGAACTGGGTCTCACTATAAGACAGATCTACCGTATCTGAAATACGGAGTAGTGCTCGGTGAACCTTCGGTCAAGCAGCCATCGTCACCGTTATATCCATGCTTAACAAAAGCCAACCACAAAAACAAAACAAACTCCGTTATAATATACCTATATTCCACGAAAAGGTCGATGGTAAATATATCTTCAAAACTGTTAACCTTTCTGATAATAAAGGAAATGAATGTAATAATGCCAGGTGTGTCATATGTAATATAATCAACTACGATAAGTATGTCATTAGTAGTACTACAAAAAAGAGTTTTGCCACTAATAAACCCCCTAACCTTACATGTAAATCAAAAAATGTGATTTATCTAATAACCTGTACAAAATGTGAGATGCAATACGTTGGAGAAACCACTCAATCACTTAAAAAACGTTTATCACAACATAAATATCATATACAGAAAAACATACTTGATACATACCTATGCAAACATTTTAAAGAGTGTAATAAATCTCCAAACAATATACGAATAGATGTCTTAGATCATGCAACTAATAAAGCTGAGTTAAGAGCTAAAGAAGCATACTGGATTAGATTATTGATCACAGCATATCCCTACGGTCTCAATGACCAAATTCAAAATTACGGGTTAATATCCAATAGTTTGAACCCCATAGAACGGAAATCACATCCATATCACAACATGCCAATTAAAATACCTAGAAAAACTCAGTGTAGACACAAAAACCGCAGAAGAACTCGTCCAGCATACCAAGCCAGAGATATTGAAGAAATCGTTAACAATCTAATAGAATCTAAAAATAATAGACTATTGTATTTGGAACACAAAAAATTGAAAAACAAAGAGAAAGATAAACTCATAAAATTCACTTTAACCAAAGAATTTCATAAACTTAATAACTACAATAAAATAATTATTACTAGTACCATTTGTGACTATTTCTGGAGAAAACAAACTAATTTTATAAATAATGAAATAGATACATTTAATATAAAGCTTACATATCATGGTAAATATATGGATAATATCCCTTTTAACCGAATTTTTAATAAAAGTCTTAGAAGCAACATAGACGTAGAACTTTTCAAAAGAATTGATAAATCATTCAAAATACGCACTATATACAAATTAGAAGAACCTATCAGTAAAAAAATCTTTAATTACAATAACTTTTTAAGAAATCTAAACAAAACTATAATTGAAGATATAAACAAAAACAATTGTGTCTGCCATAAATACCCTCACTTTATTGAACATAATTTAGGACACGTTTGTACAGGCAACACGAATATTGTCTCGGATCCTCTTCTTCGTAGTATTTTAGAAAAAGGTACGAAATATCGTATTAGCAGTGGTAATTCTACTAAAGAAATTATTACAGAAGAGATTATACAATCAATTTTATCAACAACTGATAAAATTACAAGAAAATACAGCTTGAAAACAACTGATAGAAATCAACTAGCTAACCTTCTCATAAATAATAACCTCCCCAAAATCAAGAATTATATAGATAGATTTTATTATTCGGAAACATCAATATATGGTAGAATTCAAAAAAATATTAACAAATTAAAAAAAGACTTTATAATTACTCCAATCGATAAAGCCACAAATAACTACGCCTTTATATGCAAAAAATTTTATGTTAAATATATTAATGAAGAAATGAATACAACTGATGATAATGTCAAAACATATGAACCTACTTCTAACATCAATAGCTCCATTATTATCAGTAATCATATCAAACACACCTTACAAAACGGAATAAAAATAAATTTTGATAATACTTTTAAAATTCCCCAAGTATATGGAATACCAAAAATGCATAAAAATCCAATAAAATTTAGATTTATCACAGGAGCATACAACAGTAGCCTTAAACCTATATCTGTTGAACTACAACTCTTACTAAAACACCTATCTAAACATTTTAAAAATTATTCTAAACAAACTGGTGAGAGAAATGGAACTAATCACCTCTTTTCCATACTCAACACTAAACCTTTACTAGATATTTTCAAAACATTAGATAACAAACCTAAAAACATTTTCTGTGCAGATTTCACTTCATTATTTACAAATCTACCACATGAAGTAATTAAAGATAATATGTATCGAGTAATTACAACTTGCTTTAAAAATTGTGGATACCAAGCTATCTCAATTAAAGGCAATCATACACATTATACTAATGACATTAACCAAAAAAGAACTTATCTACCCATTCAAATATACAAACTTCTTATATATATTTTAGATAATAGCTATGTTACTTATGGTGGTGAAATATTCAAACAAAATAAGGGAATTCCTCAGGGCAATAACGCTTCACCACAAATAGCAGATCTTACTCTAGCTATGATGGAATTCAAATACATTAACAAAAATATAAATAGATCCCATAGTTTGAGGAGTTCTCTGAATTGTACATTCCGCTACATAGATGATATTCTTCACGTTTCTGATAAGGATCAAGAATTTATAAAAGTTACTGAAGAAATATATCACAACTCATTAACATTAGAAAGAACTAATCATAATAGTAGTGAGGCCGTATTTTTAGATCTCTACATAACCATTGAGAATGACGGGCATATAAAACTTAACCTTTATAACAAAACAGATGACTATAACTTCAAGACCCTCAAATATCCTCATTACACCTCTAACATACCTATCTACATTGGCCTAAACACCATATATACCGAGGTTTTAAGATTCAGTGATAACTGCACACGATTCGAAGATTTCTTGAGTAGAATCAATTCAATTCAATTCACTTTATTCGCCAAAGGTATGCTTGTTGTCGCATACACTTATAAGGTAGACATTAAACAACAAAAAAAACGATAAGAAAAAAAATTTAAGATTAAAATTGAAAAAAAAAAGGGGACACAACAGGCTCTGACTAGGAATAGAAAGAAGAAGAAAAACACAATCTAGTGGGTATCAAAGAAAATCAAAGTATCCTAGAGTAGATATCCAGGTAAAGTCATGAACGGGACTAAAGAACAATTCTCAACAATATTAATGAATTCTTCGATCGTAACGACGTCGGGGAACCGATCGCAGAGTTTGTTCCAGAGGGTAATGGCTCGAGTAAAAAAGAAGTTGCCGTTGTGATAATTTCTTTCTTGCAGCAATCGAAGAGGATTTGTTCTAGATGAAGTTCTCAGATCACTGTTCGCCCTGTATTTCACATGAGATCTGCAGACCTGGCACTCTAAAGTTCCATAAAGTAGCCTGAACAGAAATAATAGATCGTATTTAGCGCGCCTTGTTATTAAAGGCTCGATAGCAAACTTATTCAATCTGTCAGGGTAATTGCTAGAAGGTATTAAGCATCGCCTCAGTACCTTTTTCGAAAAAATTCTTTGAGGGTATTCTAGTCTTCTAGCTAGCTCGCTACATGATTTAGGTGAGAATACTACAGTGGCGTATTCTAAAAGGGGTCGGATGTAAGACAGATAGACGCGTTTGTAGCCTTCAAAATCGAGGAATCTAAAGACTTTAAAAATCTGAGAAATCTTGCTCAAAGCTCTAGCTCTTATCATCTCTATATGCCGGTCAAATTTCAGGGTTGAATCGATTAACACACCAAGATCTCTTATTACACTTTTGGAACTAAGAACCTCATCACCGATAAAGTAAAGAGAGTTCACATTGTTTCGGCTAAGGTGTAGTACGTTAATTTTATGCTTGGCAAGTGGAAGAGACCATTCTATAGACCAGTTATGTATATTGACTACACATTGCTGGAGAGATTGAGCGTTCGAACTATATACTTTGAGGTCATCTGCATAAAGAGAGAATTTGACATCAGGAGGGATGCAAATTTCGATGTCATTAATAAAAAACAGAAATAGAAGAGGTCCGATGACTGTACCTTGCGGAACGCCGCTTAGCACAGGGAATGAATCGGAGTATTCCCCGTCTACGCGCACTTTATAGGTCCGATTCGTCAGGAAGTTTGCTATCCATCTCACAATGTCTATCGGAAAATTGAGTCTTTCCAGTTTGGTTATTAGTTTACCATGAGGGACCTTATCAAAAGCACGCGAAAAATCGAAGTAAACTACGTCGACATCCTTTTTGTTTCTCAAGTCGACTTCCCACTCACAAATGGTTTTAAGTAGTTGGAGCTCGCAGCTACGTCTAGAGATAAATCCATACTGAGACTTACAGAGAATGTTGCGAAAACCATTCTTTAGATGGTTACATAAGATTCCTTCGAAGATGCGGCAGAACACAGAGGTTATAGTTATGGGTCGATAATTCGCGGCTTGAGATTTGTCACCCGATCTTTTGTAAACAGGAACCACTTCACCGCGTTTCCATTCAATAGGAATTTCGCTAGTAAGCAGGGAATAGGAGAAGAGCATAGAAAGAGGTAGCGCAAGAGATAAGGCGCAATTTTTGACTAAGAAATGGTTGATATTTTCAGAATAGACGGAAAATTTATTAGGAAGCTTTTGTAGAACATTGAACAGAAGATGAGGAGAGAAATCGACATCAGAGACTAACGAAGTGCTAGGCATAGAGCATACAATGGGATCCCTACTAGAGTAATTCATAGCAAACTCTTCGGCAAAAACTGTAGCTTTCTCTTTAGAATCGAAAATGAACTGACAGTCTTTTTTGATCACGGGAATGTCGGAATGAGGCTTCAGAATAGTCCTAATCCAATGGTGTATCCCATTAGGTACTTGCAATGCTTCAAGTTCTCGGCTTCTCAAATAGTCTGATTTCTCCTTCAATATGGACTTCTTCACTTCTTTATACTCTGAACGAAAATTAGAATTCGATTGTCTTGAGCGCCAAAGAAGTTTCTTTTGTTTTAGAAGTTTCGCCATGGCCTTGGAAGGACGGTAATTGGTCCTAGAGCGACAAGGTTTGGTGGGACAGAAGAGATATATGGCATCATGAATCGTTGACAGAAGAAAACTGTACTTGTTCTGTATATCAGAAAAAGAATCAAAACAATTCCGCCAGGGAATGTTTGCTAGGAAGATGTTCATGGACTCGTAGTCACCATTACGAAAATCTATGTAGACATCTGAATCACGATTACCACAAGACCCTCTATCAACAGGTACACTTAGTAATGAGTTTATTCTGAATGATATAGTAACGTGATCAGAATTCAACAATGGTGGATGCTCTGATACATCAGTGATGGAAGAGGTTCTGTCAGTCAGTATTACATCGAGAAGAGAAGCATCGTGATTACCGTCATGTCTTGTAGGAAAAAAGACCATCTGGTTGAGTAGATACGTTGAAACAAAATTAGACAGCAGTTTTCCGAGTGGGGCCCTAGACAAATAAGTATGATCCCAGTCAATGTCGGGCGCATTTAAGTCACCAAGAACAATATTGTGACTGGGCATTAAATGACAACTGATGATTGAGATCAGCGACTCGAAAGTGGAAAGAGATAGAGAAGGAGGCCGATACACAAGAAAGCATCTAACCATTCTAGACTTCCCATTGCATATATCAAGAGCTAATAGTTCTATGCCGTCATCTATAGAAATATCGAGTTCTACACGGGAGATTCTCAATGAGTTTCGATAGATGACTAATAACCCGCCACCACGCTGATTACTTCTTCTGTCGAGACGAATAATCGAATACTTGGAGTTTTGAAAAAAAGAATCAGGCGTGTTGTCATTTAGCCAGCTTTCTGTTAAAAAGCAAACATCTACATTTTCCAGTTCAATCAAATCAAAAACTTCCGCGATTTTCGCTAAGCTGTTAATGCTTCGAATATTACTTAAGAAGCATTTCAAAGATCGTTGAGGTATTGAATTAGAAGAATATTTTGTTTCACGAAAGGGAACTACCTATGGAGAAGTCTGAGATGAAACTCGCTGTCCTCCCGTCAAGAGAGGAAATTCTTCAATACCTCTGTCGACTTGTGCTACGTCTCCTACGCTCACGATTGATTCCTGAGTGCTTGTTTGATTGCGAGTTTTTCTCGTAGAGGCTCTGCCGACTCCGCGAGCTCTGCCAACTGCAACGCTCCTTCCACGACCACGACCACGCTTCGGAATGGGAAGAGGAGAGGGTAATGGGATCTGAGCATTTGTTTCAGGAAGAGATTCATAATTAGAGCTAGTAGGAGCAGTCTCAGCCATCGTAATTTGCGCGTTACTGAGTCTCCTATTCAGCTCACGAGGGTTACGAAGTTGAAACACTTCCGGCCCGTTTCCGATATCTCTCACGATGTGTAATAGCTTACCTTCTAATTCATTTCTCCGTCCGCATTCTCTGCGAAGTTCAGCGTCGAACCGAAGCTGATGCTTCATGTAATCTGGACGCGCGTATGCGTGAACGTTATTGCTACACCTAGGAACGCATCTAGAGCTACGCGTATGAAGTAAAAACGAGTCACGGGTCTTTTTGTCTACAAACTGAACTTTAGCCGGTCTAGGTCGAGAGTTCACTCTATCGGCAACGTAGCTACGACCCGAATGTCTATGTATAGTGACTAGATTTTTGTTGAGTTTCCCATCGGAATTCACAAGAAGCCGAAGGTGAGGATCAGTAGCTAACTTGATTATGGATGCGAGAAGAGTGTCGTCTTCGGCTGCGGTTATCTGTTCGGAGTCACCTTCGCTGATGTTGATGAGAACTGCTCGAGTAGCTTTCTCTTGTGCTTCGCTGTCACTCGCAAGAGAACGAGTGACTGCGGAAGCGACTGCAGCGTATGACATAGGGCCTAAAGACGAACTGGAGACGGGAATGGGATGGTTTGAGTGAGCAGACATCAGTTTGTTCACCGAAGAAACAAGGCTCGAGACTGTAGCTATCAGATTGTTCGAGATCGTTGCTTGCTGATTGACAACTTCTCTTAATGAACTGATAGCATTGAGATTTGCCTCCTGCATTTTTTCAATCATAGAAGTAAGTCTATTCATAATGATGAGACTTTCTCCGGAAAGATCTACAGAGGTAGACATGCTACAAAGAATAGATAGTGCGTATTGAAGAGAGAGTAGTTGATAGAATGTTGTAAATCGAGCAAGCGAGCGAGAGCTTGCGTAGAGCGCAGCAAAAGGCCTCGCGCGAGAGTTGAGTTTCTGATCAAACTCGATGTATTAGAATGAGACGCAGAGTATGAATTAGAGAGTGTCTCGGAATGAGAGACAGAAAAGATAAAAGAGACAGAAAAGATAAAACACTGACTCTGCTTTGATTGTACAATACTCTCCTTACTGCAAATTTAGTTGTTTAAAGCGTTCGTTTCAATAGTTGCTATTGTCACTCCCGTCCTTTAGTAAACGACAGAAGCCTCACACTGGACAAGGATCGTCCTCTGAAATGAGGCAAGAATCCCCCTTATCCAAAATGAGAGTATTAAGACAGCAACCAAAGAAGAAAACACGAAATGAGTAAATTGCAAGAGAGACAGAGTACCGAGTCACCGCACTCTGGCAAGTAAGGGAGAGCAAAAATCAAAATACTTATTAGAAGATACCGTGAAAATAAATTTCCAGTTTTAACTATAATGGGTAGACTTATCAAAACACTGCGTAAGAATCCTAAAATTGAAGTTAAATATGACATTAAAAACCATATAATCATTTCACACTTTTCTAAACAATTCCAATAAATTATTTCTCTCCATATAATATGAAATATTGATAAAACACCCATCAATTTGATTTCAAACTCCTTAATCAATAACTTATTACTATCCATATACTCTCTTTCTCTTTTTATTCTTCCCATATCAGTTTCATTTATTTGGGTCAAAAGGTCATGTCATGTACAAATTAGTAGATCTATAACACATAAACATTGAACACTACAACAATCCCTTCTCCTAATATCATCACCATCCTAACTCACTCCTCTTCATTTCTTACACTTGTCATTTGGTGACAATACCGACGAAGGAAGACGACGTGAACTTTCGGAAGAAGAGCACCAAAGCGAAGAATGGGAAAATGAAAATTGGTTTTTATTATTTTTTATTTTCTAGGTTATTTTTAAAATCTTTACTTTATTTAGTTTCTCCTTTCACATTTTAGGTTTGTTTTTTACTTTTTTCCGTTTCTTTTGCTTCTTTCTTTTCTATTTTTCGTTTCTTTTACCGTTTGCATTAACTTTATTATCATACTCTTTTAAATTAATTCCATTTAGTTAAATTTTTTAAATTTTACTCTTATTTCTTTACAATTGTACTCTCTGGGCACTCACTGATGAGCCCCACCCAGAGAGTGCAGAGGTCTGTCTGAGCGGGGGCGAAACAGACTTCTGCAATGTCTACTTTGCAGTAACATTTCACTTTTCTGTGTGCTTAAAAATATTTTTCACATGTTTATTCAACTTTCTCTTATATTAACTATAACTCATTTTTCTCTTTATCACCTTTCCTATAATATATTTCTCTTGTTCCGATACGTGATGTGAGTACTTCTAGTACCACTCCGTATCAAAAACAAGATGAACTCATTTACATTCTCTTACCTATTATTCATTTCCTTAATATTTACTATATCTTACTTATCTTTACATTCGATTAAGCACTATTTCATATAACTTCTATACCTTCTACACTGCCAATTCCACTAAATGTATACTTTCCACACCATTAGCTACCTAAGGTAGCACCTCCGGTGTATACCGGAGTACCTAGCTGCTTGCAGCAAATCTGGTTCAATACCAGATCAACTTAGCTGCTCAGCAGCACCTTTACTTTACTTTCTTAATTATTAACTGATTTAAAATACTAAGTTTCGATTTTAGAAACATTTACTTACTCCCATTTGTTTCATCTAATTCACACAATTCAAAGTCTATTATATTATATCACAAAATTATCATTAAACAACATCTCACACTAATAATTTCCCTCTCAATTTTTAATAACCAGTCAATGATCAATACACAGAATATTACTTTACCACAACACACCTAATATTTCTAACAAGTTTCATTCTCTTCCAACTAATTTTGCACTATTCTAACTCTATTTACTTTATACTTATATATTATCATTTCCTACCTTTCTTACCAAATACCTAGTAGATGCTTTTAGCATCATTTCATATCAACTTCCTTACATCTATTTCTCATCATACTTATAATTCCTTTTTTCTCTTTCCATTTCCATCTCCTCCTTTTAACTTTCTATTTCTTTTCTCATTTCCTTTCCAGTCTCCTTTCCTATTTATAATAATATTATTAATACAATCGAAGGCATGTATTACACTTCCAATAATTTTATCGTTATCACACTAGATCGGATGAAGATTTATAATTATACAGTTTTTTAAAATCACAGGTGGGATATACCACACTCACGGGAATCAGCACTTAACCCGTGAGTGAGAACTGGGTCTCACTATAAGACAGATCTACCGTATCTGAAATACGGAGTAGTGCTCGGTGAACCTTCGGTCAAGCAGCCATCGTCACCGTTATATCCATGCTTAACAAAAGCCAACCACAAAAACAAAACAAACTCCGTTATAATATACCTATATTCCACGAAAAGGTCGATGGTAAATATATCTTCAAAACTGTTAACCTTTCTGATAATAAAGGAAATGAATGTAATAATGCCAGGTGTGTCATATGTAATATAATCAACTACGATAAGTATGTCATTAGTAGTACTACAAAAAAGAGTTTTGCCACTAATAAACCCCCTAACCTTACATGTACATCAAAAAATGTGATTTATCTAATAACCTGTACAAAATGTGAGATGCAATACGTTGGAGAAACCACTCAATCACTTAAAAAACGTTTATCACAACATAAATATCATATACAGAAAAACATACTTGATACATACCTATGCAAACATTTTAAAGAGTGTAATAAATCTCCAAACAATATACGAATAGATGTCTTAGATCATGCAACTAATAAAGCTGAGTTAAGAGCTAAAGAAGCATACTGGATTAGATTATTGATCACAGCATATCCCTACGGTCTCAATGACCAAATTCAAAATTACGGGTTAATATCCAATAGTTTGAACCCCATAGAACGGAAATCACATCCATATCACAACATGCCAATTAAAATACCTAGAAAAACTCAGTGTAGACACAAAAACCGCAGAAGAACTCGTCCAGCATACCAAGCCAGAGATATTGAAGAAATCGTTAACAATCTAATAGAATCTAAAAATAATAGACTATTGTATTTGGAACACAAAAAATTGAAAAACAAAGAGAAAGATAAACTCATAAAATTCACTTTAACCAAAGAATTTCATAAACTTAATAACTACAATAAAATAATTATTACTAGTACCATTTGTGACTATTTCTGGAGAAAACAAACTAATTTTATAAATAATGAAATAGATACATTTAATATAAAGCTTACATATCATGGTAAATATATGGATAATATCCCTTTTAACCGAATTTTTAATAAAAGTCTTAGAAGCAACATAGACGTAGAACTTTTCAAAAGAATTGATAAATCATTCAAAATACGCACTATATACAAATTAGAAGAACCTATCAGTAAAAAAATCTTTAATTACAATAACTTTTTAAGAAATCTAAACAAAACTATAATTGAAGATATAAACAAAAACAATTGTGTCTGCCATAAATACCCTCACTTTATTGAACATAATTTAGGACACGTTTGTACAGGCAACACGAATATTGTCTCGGATCCTCTTCTTCGTAGTATTTTAGAAAAAGGTACGAAATATCGTATTAGCAGTGGTAATTCTACTAAAGAAATTATTACAGAAGAGATTATACAATCAATTTTATCAACAACTGATAAAATTACAAGAAAATACAGCTTGAAAACAACTGATAGAAATCAACTAGCTAACCTTCTCATAAATAATAACCTCCCCAAAATCAAGAATTATATAGATAGATTTTATTATTCGGAAACATCAATATATGGTAGAATTCAAAAAAATATTAACAAATTAAAAAAAGACTTTATAATTACTCCAATCGATAAAGCCACAAATAACTACGCCTTTATATGCAAAAAATTTTATGTTAAATATATTAATGAAGAAATGAATACAACTGATGATAATGTCAAAACATATGAACCTACTTCTAACATCAATAGCTCCATTATTATCAGTAATCATATCAAACACATACAAAACGGAATAAAAATAAATTTTGATAATACTTTTAAAATTCCCCAAGTATATGGAATACCAAAAATGCATAAAAATCCAATAAAATTTAGATTTATCACAGGAGCATACAACAGTAGCCTTAAACCTATATCTGTTGAACTACAACTCTTACTAAAACACCTATCTAAACATTTTAAAAATTATTCTAAACAAACTGGTGAGAGAAATGGAACTAATCACCTCTTTTCCATACTCAACACTAAACCTTTACTAGATATTTTCAAAACATTAGATAACAAACCTAAAAACATTTTCTGTGCAGATTTCACTTCATTATTTACAAATCTACCACATGAAGTAATTAAAGATAATATGTATCGAGTAATTACAACTTGCTTTAAAAATTGTGGATACCAAGCTATCTCAATTAAAGGCAATCATACACATTATACTAATGACATTAACCAAAAAAGAACTTATCTACCCATTCAAATATACAAACTTCTTATATATATTTTAGATAATAGCTATGTTACTTATGGTGGTGAAATATTCAAACAAAATAAGGGAATTCCTCAGGGCAATAACGCTTCACCACAAATAGCAGATCTTACTCTAGCTATGATGGAATTCAAATACATTAACAAAAATATAAATAGATCCCATAGTTTGAGGAGTTCTCTGAATTGTACATTCCGCTACATAGATGATATTCTTCACGTTTCTGATAAGGATCAAGAATTTATAAAAGTTACTGAAGAAATATATCACAACTCATTAACATTAGAAAGAACTAATCATAATAGTAGTGAGGCCGTATTTTTAGATCTCTACATAACCATTGAAAATGACGGGCATATAAAACTTAACCTTTATAACAAAACAGATGACTATAACTTCAAGACCCTCAAATATCCTCATTACACCTCTAACATACCTATCTACATTGGCCTAAACACCATATATACCGAGGTTTTAAGATTCAGTGATAACTGCACACGATTCGAAGATTTCTTGAGTAGAATCAAAATACTTATTAGAAGATACCGTGAAAATAAATTTCCAGATTTAACTATAATGGGTAGACTTATCAAAACACTGCGTAAGAATCCTAAAATTGAAGTTAAATATGACATTAAAAACCATATAATCATTTCACACTTTTCTAAACAATTCCAATAAATTATTTCTCTCCATATAATATGAAATATTGATAAAACACCCATCAATTTGATTTCAAACTCCTTAATCAATAACTTATTACTATCCATATACTCTCTTTCTCTTTTTATTCTTCCCATATCAGTTTCATTTATTTGGGTCAAAAGGTCATGTCATGTACAAATTAGTAGATCTATAACACATAAACATTGAACACTACAACAATCCCTTCTCCTAATATCATCACCATCCTAACTCACTCCTCTTCATTTCTTACACTTGTCATTTGGTGACAATACCGACGAAGGAAGACGACGTGAACTTTCGGAAGAAGAGCACCAAAGCGAAGAATGGGAAAATGAAAATTGGTTTTTATTATTTTTTATTTTCTAGGTTATTTTTAAAATCTTTACTTTATTTAGTTTCTCCTTTCACATTTTAGGTTTGTTTTTTACTTTTTTCCGTTTCTTTTGCTTCTTTCTTTTCTATTTTTCGTTTCTTTTACCGTTTGCATTAACTTTATTATCATACTCTTTTAAATTAATTCCATTTAGTTAAATTTTTTAAATTTTACTCTTATTTCTTTACAATTGTACTCTCTGGGCACTCACTGATGAGCCCCACCCAGAGAGTGCAGAGGTCTGTCTGAGCGGGGGCGAAACAGACTTCTGCAATGTCTACTTTGCAGTAACATTTCACTTTTCTGTGTGCTTAAAAATATTTTTCACATGTTTATTCAACTTTCTCTTATATTAACTATAACTCATTTTTCTCTTTATCACCTTTCCTATAATAAAAAAGGACTGGAGTACATGCTGAAAACTTTTTAGTTGGCTTTCTGATCGTACAATGCCCTTCCGGAAGAATCCATGTCATTCGTCATCTAGGCGATTTTCTTTACAGTGCACTACCGACGCATTTGAACCCCTGCCATTATTTTGAAAAAATCGGGTTTGAAAAACGTTATGGCCAATAGGGCTGATTTTCGTAAAATACTTTTCCAGAAAAAATTTCGAACGAAAAAACCGAAAAACGGTCCAAAAAAACGAGAAAAAAAATCCGAAAAATCTGGGGGAAAAAAGAAGTTAATTTGCTTAGTTCGAACAGATTTTTTTTTACTTCTTTGAGATAAAAGTAACTTAGCAATATGTTTATCAGTTTTAGTTGCATTGAGTGCATTGAAATACAGGAAAAAACAGCCTCACAGAACGCTGAGCAGGATAACATGGATGCACAAAAACAAATTCTTCCCGGGTTACTCAATGAACAAGAGATAACTTGGTTGAAAGTGATGCTTTGGAAGTGATGTTTTGCTGTAAGACTAGAGCAATAGAAATATTTTCCGTAGTCATGCTTTGTCTAAGATCTGTGTCAGTTCTGGCAGCACCAGAAAAGACGCATTCGCTTTCAGCTGATGACGCGGGGGCCGAAAGATATTTGAGTGACATTTCGGACAATATTGGAAATTTCGCCAGAGCAAAATGGGTTCGTGCCACTGGCTCCTGGCGATGACAGAAACAGGTCGATTTCCTAGAGCATCAACTTGTTATTTGCGAACATGAATTTACCTGTATTTAAGAACATGAGCTACCTGTATTTAAGAACAGAATTTCGAATGCTTACTGTTTTTGCATCATGGTGTTCGATTGGCACAATGTTCACCGTATTAAACGAGTACACACAAAAAATGTATGAATAGTCATAAAAAAATTTATTATAAACTATGTACCTAAAAATACAAAGTATAACTATTCATAAATTTCAAATTTATGAATAGTCATACTTTTATTTATGACTATTCATAAATGCTTACTAGTCATAATATGCTCAAGCAAACCTATAAATTCATTCATGAATAGTCATAAAATGAATTTATGCTGAATCATAAAATAAATTTATACTGATTCATTGAATGAATTTATACTGAATCATAAAATGAATTTATACGTCTTTGGTGAAGTCACAACACGTCGATCGCGGTGCCTCACACGCTCTTCAAAAGCAACACTATGCGCCATTTCCATCCCTTGATGGAGAGCGCGTTGCGTTAAGCATTTTCACTAGCACAATGCCTTACTTTCAGGAAGACTGTGACATTCTACAACACAGCGCCGAGGGCTTGCAACTTCGCTGAAATATGAAGCAACCTATGTGAAACGGGGTTGAGTCACTGTACGCAAGAAGGTCTCAAGAGGCTGAATAATAGAGCGTTAGAATTCAACTTTTCACTTTGCAAAGTAATTTTCTGCAAAGTGATCCCGTTGAACGCTCCAATGTCTCACCACGAATTACCGTGAAAAGAAACATGAACTAGGGTAAAAAGAAGGAACACATGCGTTCTTAGACAAAGCGACGATTTTTCTGTAAAATTCATAAAAAAATTACGTCGAACAGTAGAAGTTATTATTAAAGTAATACCGTAGTCCATTTTTCTTTTCAAGGTAATTCGTGGTGAGACATTGGAGCGTTCAACGGGATCACTTTGCAGAAAAGTACTTTGCAAAGTGAAAAGTTGAATTCTAACGCTCAATAAAACAGTAAGAGCGAAAGACAAACCTGACCACTTATACAGAGACATAACGAGAGCGAGAGATTTTTTTCTATGTTCTCTCTACACGGCAGAGGGAGGGGGGCTGTGGTAGTCTGGTGAATCGCGAGCATAAATTCATGAAATCTCTCAACCGCGATCAGCATAATTTAACACACAAGTGTTACTATTCATACTGAATAGTAATAAAATGAAAGTATGCTGGGGATGATTTGAAAGTATGCTTGCTGTCTACACAATAAAAGCTGTATTTTTTTTCATTAAACTTAAAAAAAATTTTTTATAATAATAATTTTTTCTTTGTGACTTTCCAGAACGGCTTTTTTTCCCGAAAGGCGTTCCCGAAAGGCCTTTTTCAAGGAGAGCGCTTCAAAATCAAAGTTTTTCGCGTTTGTGTGCTTTTCCCGTATGAAGTGATCGAGATAATAAGTGTATATAGAGCAACCTAAGTCAACCGGGTTTTTTATTGATTGATATTCTTTATCGCCAAAGGACAACTGGTTCAGGGTCATCGCTAACATGGTTTACAATGAGAAAATGAAAAAGTAGAAAATCTTCGGAAGAGGAATAAGCAACTGTGGCGTTGCACTGAAGAGTCTTGGTAGACCACTTAGCGTTTCAACCTCATACCGAAGAGATTCACGAAGTCTTGAGTCCCAAGAAGACAGAAGAGAAATCTCGTAATTCAATGAAGTAGAGACGAGTAGAAGTCAGTGTGAAGAGGAAATGATAGACCCGACCATCTCCGGGGTTTAAAAAAGAAAAGAATGTTTGAAAGGGTTTGCAGATTGGATAAGTGCCAAGAAAAGGAAGAGAGCCACCAAGCTATACTTTCACAGGTATCACGACTATTCACTCCCGGACAATTCACTCCTACGACAATTCACTCCGGAGCGAGCTCGCTTGATATCTTTCACGAAGCTAGTTTTTGAAAAGAAAAACTTTACATTTTATTTTTGATAAACATTGAGCTTCACAAAAATTTTATTTTGTGAAAGTGTCCGTCGTCGGGAGTCGGGAGTGAATTGTCCGTCGGGAGTGAATTGTCCGGGAGTGAATAGTCATGGAACCACTTTCACAAGTATCTCATTCATTCATTGATTGTATGCCCTTTCTAGCATACTTCCATACTTAAGCGCAGGAATACTTTCAAATTGTTACTATTCATAAATCACATGTAAGCCTTTTTAGCATAATTTTACAAACTCATCCTTTATTGTATGTGTAATGGTAAAAAATTCACAACGGATATCTGTCAGCAAATTGAGATCAGTGTTCACAGAAATACGCAATAGTGATGAAACAATGTTCACAGGAGTGCTAAAACAATGTAAGTATACAAGGGTGGGGTAGTACAATGTCGAAAATTTGTGTTGAAATCTTATGCGAGATACTGGAACGATGCTAGATGTTGGAAGTGACGTGATCTTCATTTTGAATGACATAGAAAATTTCATTGTGACAATTTCGTCGGGAAGCTTGTTTCAGAGTTCTATGCATACATTGGGAGGCGCATGTATTGTGAAAACCTATGGCTGAGGTTTGGAAAACTATTCTCAATGAATGTGACATCCTGCCACCACGTAAAGATAGATGTATAGTGAACGATTTAGAGTAATCCATTTCTACGTTTCCATGAATACATTTGTGGTCAAAGCAGAGGGCGACAATACAGCGTCGGTATTCGAATATGAACAGAGAAAGATATCCTAGGCCGAAGAGATAGTCCATACAGGAAACACCATTTCTGTACAAAATACGGCGAGTCTCTATGAACTATCACTCCGGCCCGGACCCATTGTACTCTTCCGAGTTTATTCACGAGGCTAATAGACGTTGAAGACCATAATTCACACGCGTACTCTAGTAGGAGAATAACGTAGCATTTCCAAGCGCGCGAAAAATGGATGATGTTTTCATAGCTTGGAGAATAAGGTTAATACAGTTAGTTGCCTTCTTACTCGTTACATCAATGACTAGCGAATGAGATATATGAGTTTAAAAAACAACACGAAGATCTCTATCACTTGATAGTGGAGGGAGTGAATAACCGTTGATATATGTAATAGGAAACGCCCGGACTGCGATGACCACAGTGCATAACAAAACACTTTGGAACTTATATGGTAAGCGACCACCTATTGGCATAGTCCTCTAAGAGATCGAGGCGACCACCTATTGGCATAGTACTCTAAGAGATCGAGGCGACCACCTATTGGCATAGTACTCTAAGAGATCGAGGCGACCACCTATTGGCATAGTACTCTAAGAGATCGAGGCGACCATCTATTGGCATAGTACTCTAAGAGATCGAGGCGACCACCTATTGGCATAGTACTCTAAGAGATCGAGGCGACCACCTATTGGCATAGTACTCTAAGAGATCGAGGCGACCATCTATTGGCATAGTACTCTAAGAGATCGAGGCGACCACCTATTGGCATAGTCCTCTAAGAGATCGAGCGCTGACTGAAGAAAGGACGGGCTTTCGCTAAACAATTCAATATCACCCGCATATAGAAAGCACGATACTCCTCTTGGGATGACCTTGATAACATCGATAAAAACAATTGTAAAGAATAGAGGTCCAAGGCAGCTGCATTGTGGGACTCCTTTGTTATATTGATGGTACTCCTTTGTTATATTGATGGGACTCCTTTGTTATATTGATGGGACTCCTTTGTTATTTTGATGGGCATCCGACAAGTAATCGTCAACATGAAGTCTAGGAACTCTGTTAGTAAGAGAAGATAGCATGACTAAAAGGAGTGAGGAGTTAATGCCAACAGAGCTAAGGTTATAAATGAGAAACGTATGATCGATGGTGTCAAAAGCCTTTGAAAAGTCGATAATTCAGACGTCGAAGGAAACTTTTCTTCTCAGCAGGGATAGGTAAAGGGAATGTGAGTGAATTAGAGATGTTACAGTAGACCTCTTGCGGCGGAACCCCTACTGGAACCCCTACTGGCGAGCGTCGAGTAGATTGAATGTCTCAAGAAGGTAGTAGATGATGTTGAATAGATGCTTCTCGAACAGTTTCGACATGGAGCATATAAGTGTTATAGGGCGATGATTGTTAACATCGGAAACTGATCCTTTCTTATGAATGGGTTTTATAATTCTTTTCTTCCATGCGTCGAGATAACAACCATGAGTCAAACAGTTAGAAAATATAATTGACAATGGGATAGCTATCGAGTTAATACAGTTCTTGATTAAAATGTTAGGAATGAAGTCAGCGGAAGTGTTAACTTTGGGTGAGATCTTAGAGATCAGCTGAATGATGTCTAAGGGGGATAGAATGCAGTCATAACTTACAAAGGGGGATTTAGGCAAACGTTGAAGGGGGCAATGATTCGGTGTGAAAGGAACGGAACCGAAAAATCTAAAATACATTGGCACAATCGAATGGGGTTGATGATTTGACTTTCGTAAACTATGCTTAAGGATGACTTTTTTAGGCATGAAGTCACCGATCTATGTTTGCATCTCATGAAAAAACTATGTAGACATCTTATCTTGCGAGGGTAATTCGGATGATTTTTCGATGTATGACAAATGGTACATGACTCGAAACTAAACAATTGATAAAATTGGTTAGAAAACAAAAGGGATCATCGGCAGAAAGGTTTGAGAAAGACACCGTCCAGTTGACTCTAGCGATTGCTTGGTTAATGGGAATCCAGTCGGCTTTTCTCCAGGCCCTAAATCGAGTTGATGGTGATTTTAGATCCTGTTTGCAATGAATGACTTGTATGGATCGAAATGGCATTATGATCACTCTTAGAGAACGGGGGTATTGATTGATATCGGAATATAACGTTGTTGTTACAAAACACATAGTCCAGAATGTTTTTCAGTCTAGTTGGATTGTTCACAAATTGATAAGTGATTTTCACAAAACAAATGAAGAAGTGATTTGAAAATCTTACATTTAGGGGTCAATTGAAGTTCATTCCAGTCAATGGATGGTATGTTGAGGTCACCACAAATATTATAATACTTGGAAATGGAACAGAGGTATATGCCGAGAGATAGTTTATAAACTTGATCGTAGAATCAATGTCGGAGTTAGGCGATCTATAGGAAGTGAACAATCCCAATGCAGGGAAAGGGAAGGAAAGAGAAGCGTTTGGGTAGATATCAACTAGATATGTTTGGGTAGATATCAACTGTCTTGAAAGTAGGCAGAAAAAAAACGGGAGAACAAGAGTCTCAGATAAGAATGTCTGTGCCGCCACCACGAAATGTGTTCTATCTGATCTAAACAACACAAATAGAAGCCCATCAGTGAGCAAAGAATCCGGGAATGGATCTTCAAGCCAAGTTTCGCAAATGTATATCTGAGCACGAGAGGGCAATTACCGAAAGAAGGCAAGAAGGAGGCAAGAAACCGGGAGGCATGAGTGAGGCCGCGCGTTTTATTTTTATATTAAAATATATGTTTACATTAAAAAACGCTTAGGCTTAGTAAAAGTTTACGATAACGAGGCCGTACGGCTTAGCTAACGAGGCCGTACGGCTTAGCTAACGAGGCCGTACGGCTTAGCTAACGAGGCCGTACGGCTTAGCTAACGAGGCGTCCTCCCTCATGCCTCCCGGTTTCTTGCCTCCTTTCGGTAATTGCCCACGAGAGCAACTAAGCGTGTGATAGATGCAGATTTAACCTGTTAGAACCAGTGTGGCTATTTGCTGGTTTTCAGCTAGTGGGTTTAGCAACCATATCAAAACCTCCTTGGTTTCGGTTGATTTGTCCGCTTGGAACTACAAATTGTCAATTTCCATCGTCTCTTTGCTTCCTTTCGAGGCATTTTTTAAAAAACACAAACATCATTGAAAATTTATTTATTTGTCTCATTATTCATTCTTCAATTATACTTCAAATTATGTGACAACATCAACATCATCCAGATGCTCAAATGTTTATCTAAAATGAAACCAATTTTTATCAAAAGGTTCAATTCATAAAGGTTCTTTTTTCACTCTTCTTCATTTTCTTTGGTCGCTATGTTGTCCTCTCACTCGTCTTGATGACTTTATCATCCCACTGACTCTTCTAAATGAAATTACAACTCCAAATTTTACAGTTTATCTTCTTTGTCACTCCATAGTTGCCTCCTATTTCTCTGGCCAAGTTCACTCATTCAAAACTCCAGTATTTCATCTATATTAGCGAAGACTCTCAACAACTTTACATTACGCGATAAATCTATGAGTTCATCCGGAAATTCCTAGGGTTAGTCTATAGTTGTCAGCTTTTCTATCAGAACATAAATTATCAACCACGATGGTGTGAAATACTCCGGGAGATATTAAACGTTCACACAGTCCGTATAGGAATGGAACTCATTGAATGACTCCACAACTCAATAAACGACTCCGGATTGAAGTGACTCGGAGACGGACGTAGAACTGCTGGAGTGGCAGTACTGTTGAAGGAAGAGAGAAGGTACCCAGTACTGAGAATAAAAAACCAATACTTTTCTTGTAATGGATATACTGAGAGGCGGCTTGATTTTTCTCTTTCACTCATTTTTGCATGGAAACTTGCTGCCAGTGAAAGTGAGTCACCTCTAAGCTCCAATTATCTTACCATCCCCTTTTAAGTTACTGTTTCAGATTTAATGTTTAGTCTTTTGTAGAAGAGGATGCTGAATTGTGATGGAGATGCATGTATTAACTCCCATTTTATCGTTTTCAAATCATTTTGCTTGTCTATCCAAAGTACAATCAACATATTAAATGATACTTCCTACCTGTATAGTGTCACTCGGCTGATCATCGACCCATGCGAGGCCCTCGCGTACCAAATAGTCAAGTACCGACTGCGCTCTAGCAGGATCCCACCTCAAGCACCACTATATTGGTACCTTTTTTCAACAAAAAAAATGATACGCCTGAAGTTTTTAGACCTTCACAGGTCTAAGGTCTCTGTGTCCCCAGAGGCCCAGTCTTATAAGACTTTCAGAGTTTTGAGGCATCATGTCTTAAGATCATAGAAGCGTGACATCTCAGGACTATTGAAAGACGAAAATCTCAAGACTCTCGAAGGCGTTTCGTCTTAGAACTGTAACATGTCTGATTGATCAGGTCTTCTGAAGGCCTGCAGTGTCAGGACTCTCAAGATGCAGGTGCTCATCCAAACTATTTCTCGAGATGAGCTCACCTAAGTCTGTCCATCACGAGCTCTTTGGTGACGTAGGCTGCGTCTTCTGCCAACTGCAGCACTCGCGAATGATCCATGCCTGCATCGGAATCATTCCTTTTAGTAGATCATATACAGTACAAGCGCTATACTGCCAATTTCATCCTTAGTCCATCTTCTTCGGAAAAAAGATCCGCATACCAATGAATAAACAGTAGAACTACAGAACTATAACATACATAGTCTCCCCCTCTCCTTGCTGATGTCTTATAAAGCTCGCTTCTAACGGTTTCCTATATAATTATCATCTCCTCCTCAAGCTCCTACAAAACTGTAAGAGTACCTGTGAAAATCAAAACATCATTATCACTTTTCAATTATTAAATTATAAAATTTCTATTGAATTACTTATAATCATTGCTGCATTTTTGCCCCAACATGTAAGCCACAAGGAATCTCAAATTGTAAATTCAACCCGTCCCATTCTCCCTTTCAACAAGCGCAGCCCTAACTTAGTTCTCCGGGAACCGACTGCACCAGGAACCGTCCGCCCCCCAAGGGAAGCAGCTCGAAGCCGCTACCGAGCACTTTCAGCTTCTCGACTGCACGGATGATGTCATCCCTGCAGGACTCTTTCAACATAAATATAAACTTCAAATTCTAAGTTACACAGTTTAAAGGCAGTGACGCCTGGTTGAGAAGACAAATGATTGAACTATCGCACAGAAAAAAGCTAGTCCACCGGGTGGGATCGAACCCAGACCATCTCGACTCAAACCGGGAGCGCGTGTTACCATAACATAACACGCGTTACCATAACACGCGTTTTTTTGTCGAGATGGTCTGGGTTCGATCCCGCCCGGTGGACTAGCTTTTTTCTAGTTCAATCATAAATATAAACTCGTTTATCGATTCAAGCATGACATGAGGTTGTGTGTGATGAACACAAAACCTGATGATACTAGCAGAAAACAACTGTTATGGTTTTACGCGGTATGGGGGAACCAAACGCACGACCTTCTCTTTTCAGCAGATGTTCGACCAAATGAGCCACTAACAAACAGAATCTTCCGCCCTTTGACATACGATATACGACCGGCAGAGGATATCAGTTGAGATGAGAGGATACAGTATGCTAGGGATGATGACAGATACCCCTTCAAGTGCGTGCTAATGAAAATAGACAATAAATTCATTTGAACATCGAGATCTTATTCGCAATTCCGAGGCCGCATAAACTCACGGAGATTTGAACCGATCGAAAATAGAATTTTAAAGACAACTCGGTGAAGCGCCTTCTTTTTCATAGTATCTTCCTTGAAGAAGTTTTTGAAACTGATTTTACGATTTTAGAAAATACCAAAAAACTATTTTCAAAGTTAAAAAACCCTACAAAGCTACATAGTCAAGTTAAAATTATAGCTGAGGATGAGAATTCTTCTTTCTCACGTTGTAATATTCTCCTTTCTGCTTCGACTTCGCGACTTTAGCAGCCGTGTTCGCAGCTCATCCACTGTCATTATACCGCCGTTGATATGCGTCGTCGACAAGCAAACCTCAGCAGCATTCCTTTACAACTTCTGTCGAATCTCTCTCTCTCTCTCTCTTTCTTCCTCTCTCTGTCTTCCCCTATCTGCTCATTCATTTATCTCTATCAAAGATAGAGATTATCTCTATATCTTCGTGTCTCTTTCTTTCATTCCATTTTTCCCTCTCTCTTTATTTCTCTTTCTCATACAACCGAAAAGCTTCTTCAGTGTTCAGAACATCACATGAATTGGTTGATATAAAACCGTCCACAAAAATTACCCACTAGAAAGAATTTTAAAAAAAGAATGACTACCAAAAAACTTTATTTCATTTTGGATATTCAAGCGTTATGATAACCAAAATGGTTAACTACCTCGACAATCTGAACACCCAGTTCATAGTAGAAATCTCCCATTCCCAGCTTTTCTGCCCAGAAGCCTTTGCCAGCTGGAAAAGTTCATGGTGCTTTTGAAGAATTTCTGCTAAGTGGAAGCCCTTCACAAATTATAAATCTTTGTCAGTGATGCTTTTATGAAGCGAAACGCTCGAATTCTACCTTCCTATAGTACATATTTATGACAAGACGCAAATAAATATCCTATGGAACTATTACTTATTGGACATGAAGATAATCTGTTTTTTGTGTGTGTTCTAAATCACAATATTCAGTCCCCCGCTTCCTATCTCCTCATATTGCTTTTTTGCTTCAGATGCTTTTTCTGAAACTACTTTTACCAGTTACAGTACATCGTAAACTGGTGTGAAACTACTTTTACCAGTTACAGTACATCGTAAAGTGGTGTTTTCCTTCTCACTTATTACTTAGTCTATGTTTCCTCAACTGGATTCCAAATTGATTTTAGAACCTCTTACTGTACTTCCAGCTATTTTTCTTTTTTTAAATTTTTTTCTTTCCCCAACAAACATGCAAGTGGATCTACGCCTGCAGTGGCGCACAAATCTTGAAAGTGTCGGCGGAACTGTGAATTTCGCTTGATCTCATCTCGATGTCGATGGGCAAAATCCTCCAGACGAACTGGAAACTCCACTAGGATTCATCAAATAATCGTTTTACTAGTAAAATTTACAACTTGTGCTTTCTCCAAGCTGTTTCTACCACTCGCCAAAAAAGCGTGTAGATCAAAAATAGATAGCGCGTACAAAGAGTGAATTCTCTTCTTCTTCCTAGCTTTTATCTCGCCCCCCGGCAGGATCCGCTGTATAGATTGCACCGCACCATTTCGAACGATCAGCTGCTTCTCTTTAGCCCGGCCACATTCATGTCTACTGAGATGCAGCCTCGCCACCTAGTTTTGGGTCTACCTCTGGGTCTCTTGCTCTGAATTTCGAGATTTCAGGATGATTGAGAGCTGGACTTGGGATTTTATCTCATCACGTTCCCGTACCATCTCAGCCTTGATTCTCGGATCTGACAGATATGGGAGCGATGCCCAGACGCTCTCAGATGGTTTTATTTCGCACCTTGTCTAGACGAGTGAGTCCGAGGCTCCATCTCAGCAACTTCATCTTCATAACATGCAGCATCTGTTTAGTTCGTGTTGTGCATGGAGTATTGTCGGGGCCATAAAACGTGACTGGTCTGAAAACTGATCGGTGAATAATACTTTTCAGTCTTTCAGGCATTCCTTTGACGCATGAAACTCTGGTTGATTCTCTCCATTTGGGACAGGCAGCATTGATTCTCGCATAAGCTGTAGCTTTTTGATCTAGATTCGGGGTGATGTAGGATTCAAGGTACCTGAAGCCATCCACTTTCCGGAGTTCGGTTCTTTTGACTCTCAGCCTTGATTCTCGGATCTGGCAGTTATGGGAGCGATGCCCAGACGCTCTCGGATGGTTTTATTTCGCACCTTGTCTAGACGAGTGAGTCCGAGGCTCCATCTCAGCAACTTCATCTTCATAACATGCAGCATCTGTTTAGTTCGTGTTGTGCATGGAGTATTGTCGGGGCCATAAAACGTGACTGGTCTGAAAACTGATCGGTGAATCATACTTTTCAGTCTTTCAGGCATTCCTTTGACGCATGAAACTCTGGTTGATTCTCTCCATTTGGGACAGGCAGCATTGATTCTCGCATAAGCTGTAGCTTTTTGATCTAGATTCGAGGTGATGTAGGATTCAAGGTACCTGAAGCCATACACTTTCCGTAGTTCGGTTCTTTTGACTTGGATGATATTCGAGTTACTCTTATCCCATTCCAAGTACTCGGTCTTTTGGAGATTCAGTCGTAGACCATAGTCATTGAAACGCTCATTCCATTATTCTAGCTAATTCTCCAAGTCTTCAGATGTGTCGGAACATAACACAACAAACATCGCCAGCATACAGAAGACTTCTCGGAGGACTTGCTTGTAGACCCCTGATGATCGTGTCCATTTTCTGTATAAAGAGTAGAGAGGAAAGTGCGGATTCTTGATGAACTTCTACAGCAACCTTGAATGACTCCGAAGTACCCACTGGACTTCTCATAGCACTTCTTGGATCAGCATAGATCATTTGAATCCATCTTATGTACTCTTCTGGGAATAGGTGGTAACGAAGAGAGAACCATATGAGTTCATGAGGGTCGAAAGCTTTCTCCAAGTCAAGGAAAGCACCAAGCTTTGCTAATTTCTGATCATCATACGACATATCCTGATGAGAAAATTATAAAATCTATAAGCACGGACTATATAAGTAACAATACTCGATTTTTTGAGAGAATAAACCATAAAAATAAATTTCTTAGCCTAAACAAAAGTTCTGAAGATCTCCAAGTACTCTGAAACATCCGAAATTGGACTTTTTTTTCTTCTTAAAAACATATCCAAACCTGCAAAAGACTCCAGTTGCTGCGAAAACATTCGAATCTGTTCGCCTGCCATTTCTGATCCTTTCGCCGAGAACTTCGCCTCAAAAGTTCACAATCATAGACAATTCTCAATTTTTCTGTTTCTGATAAAAGAACAAAACTACATCAAGATTTTTTTCTTTAAAAATTTGTTTGTAAGCGTTAATAGATTACGATATCCATCTTATCTTCTTTATTCTCAAAAAGCTGTCTCTCTCTGGTAGTTTAATCATTCAGCGAACGCGAGACCATAAAAGTCTGGTAGTCTACTCATTCAGTGAGCGCGAGATCATAAAAGTCTGGCAGTCTACTCATTCAGCGAGTGCGAAACCATGAAAGTCTGGCAGTCTACTCATTCAGCGAGCGCGAGACCATGAAAGTCTGGCAGTCTACTCATTCAGCGAGTGCGAAACCATGAAAGTCTGGTAGTCTACTCAATCAGTGAGCGCGAGACCATAAAAGTCTGGCAGTCTACTCATTCAGCGAGCGCGAGACCATGAAAATCTGGCAGTCTACTCATTCAGCGAGCGCGAGACCATGAAAGTCTGGCAGTCTACTCATTCAGCGAGCGCGAGACCATGAAAGTCTGGCAGTCTACTCATTCAGCGAGCGCGAGACCATGAAAGTCTGGCAGTCTACTCATTCAGCGAGTGCGAAACCATGAAAGTCTGGCAGTCTACTCATTCAGCGAGCGCAAGAACATAAAATCAAAAATCTAAACATATAAAAAAACTTTCTTACGATTCTTGAACCGCTTCGAACCGTCTGACCAGAAAATGTCTTATGAAAAAAACTCGATTGGAACGTTCTTATTCCAGTCGTGATTGTTTTCAACTTCATAAGCCAGAGGATTTCTGCTCTACAAAGCAGGCTGCAGCAAAAAAGGCTTTTTTTAAAAATTCAAGTGAGCTTGGAGGTTTCATTCAGAGTCAGAAAACTACAAAGATGCATGCAAAGCTAGAATGGGCCATCGAAGACCCGCTGATAGCAGAATTAATTAATTATGTCGAAAGAGAAGAGGTTATCCATGAAAGGTCTGCTTTTTAATGAGTGATATCTGCCGAAAAACCATAAGATATTCAATAACAGACCCTAGGTATTCACGATTCGAGCTTCAATTAAGTGTGCTAACCTGTAAATCCTGCTTTCTTTGAACAGCCCCGATACCGACATTTCGCCGACGAGCCGCCATCTTTTTATTATGCGAACTGGATATGAAAAATTACAAATGTATTTACTTTCAAATAGTTCCTGAGTACTTCTAAGCTCATGCAAAACATACTAGCCACAAATCTTGCAAATATAGAACCAACAACCTTGTATGCCTCGTTTGGAAAACTTGAAGAGCGATGAATAATATGATAAATATCCTCGAAGTTTGGAGAGAGGAAAGAGAGAATGAAAGATTTAAATGGAGAGAAAGTTTTCAAGGGTTATTGGGAGACAAAGATTGTAGTAATCATAAGATAATATTTTTAAAAAAAACTTGCAACGAACAAAAAAGAAAATAGAAGAGAGAAACAAGAATGGTGAATCGATAAGACGCAAAAAAGATGCAAAGCAGAACCAAGAAATACGCCTCTGGCACAAAGAATTCATCCTGAGGAAAAGTGTACGAGATACAGAGAGCTGGAGAGTGCGAGAGAGAGAGACAGGGTCCGAGTTTTAGAGAGAGCTCGTGCGAGAGAGAGGAAGTGAGCAACAGAGTCCGAACGAGAGGAAGGAAAAGAGAGGAGATGAATAAAAATAAACTGTGAGAGATATGTATACCCAAAGAAAAAATTTTTACCGAGAAAATTAAGATGAACATTTTTTTCTATCGGAATACATTCGATAGCTGTTTAGCCGTGAACTACTGGTTGTGAGTGTGTTCTCTTAACAATGTTCCAATCCACTACTATATCAACAGTTTATCGACAAACTGAAAGTTATACTGCATACAATTACTTTGATTGAGAACTTTACCCATCGAAAACTCAGCTGAACAGCATCACACTTTCATCATGACCCATATGACATTTGTGTGATATATCCTTTTATTAAAACCTTGTATAATGAATAAAAATAGTTTTCGATATTATAATACTAATATTAGAACATAATTAGGCCATACAAAACGGTTAAAAATGTTCTAGAATTTATCCTGATTTATTTCATTATTATCTCTACTTTGTGTTAGCTTGAACATCCTCGAACTTCCCTACATTAAAGAAGTGAATTAGCGAAGGCGAAAACGATAAAGGGAGAATGGGGGAAGTTAGGGTTAATAATTAAGGATAAGGGTCAAATAGATAGGACGGCTAACGCTTAATTTTTGACTTTACCCACTTATTATCATATGAGCCATACGATAATAAGTCGAGTGGCTAGCTTTCAATGAATAACGATAGTGAGCAGACTTCATTCGCAAAGTTCTTTCTTCCAAACTCCTGGAACAACATAACACAGCTTCAAAATTCCGCAAATACTACTTCAACATTTGTGAAAAAACATAATCAGATGAAATTTCCGGTACCGGCGCAAGTAGGACATTCTTCACAATAAATACTTAGAACAGCGATACGACCAAAAAATCTCAGCCCAAACCAGACCGATTGGATAATTTGGAGAATGATTTTACTGGATCGAAAATATCGAAGGATGCTTGTTTTCTATAAGAACAAATGCAAACTTCTCTCAGATATGAGAATCAAGTTTTAGAACATAGTTTTACTAGACAGAAACACATCGTCTCCTTACAATGTTATCTAGGGGGTTCTCTTCTAGGCAAATAAAGAATGGAGACAAGGGGGAGGTGATCTTGAGAAAAATAAACTACGGAAAACGCGAGTACATACATATAAAAACTTGACCGTCCTACAAGTATACCAGGAAGACTGATTTGGCTATAAAGTATTTTCCTTCATGCTTCGCTTTGATTAATATTTATTTACGATCCAAAGAACAAAAGCCAGTCAGCGGAGCGATATCGAACACAGCCGTATTTCTTTTACCAAAACAAAGATCCTCTTCTTTGTTGCTTCTTCAAGGACTGAGAAAAGTGGAAATGAATACGCTCGTTCTGGTATTCAACGTGGCATGCCACCATTTGTCCGGGAAATAGATAACTTCGCCCGGTCTCAGAAGGCACTCGAACGGCCGTTTTTCTCGAGGCAGCTCCGTGTAGTTGTGCGTGTACCTAGAAGAGCAATTACGGAAATGAGGTTTTCACCAGTTTGAAAAGATTAAGATGTTATGAAAGTCACTCTTCGCTTCTCTAAGTGACAACGTTGGTCGCGTGGTCGATTCTCGTTTTATTATTGCTATAGTGTTCCTTTTGGGAACGCTCATCACTTTTGTTTTCTTAGTCAACTCGGAGCTTTTTCTTTCTTTTCTTGGTTCAGGCAGCTTTTGTTTTTCTGCTTCTCCTTTTCTTCCTGCCTCAGGCAGCTTCGCCGACTTCTTTTTTCTGCTTCTCCTTTTCTTCCTGCCTCAGGCAGCTTCGCCGACTTCTTTTTTCTGCTTCTCTTTTACTCCTTGCCTCCGGCAGCTTCGCTTCTTTTGTTTTTCTGCTTCTATCTTTCTCCCTGCCTCAGGCAGCTTCACTGCTTCTCATTTTTTCTGCCTCAGACAGCTTCGCCGACTTCTTTTTTCTGCTTCTCCTTTTCTTCCTGCCTCAGGCAGCTTCGCCGACTTCTTTTTTCTGCTTCTCTTTTACTCCTTGCCTCCGACAGCTTCGCTTCTTTTGTTTTTCTGCTTCTATCTTTCTCCCTGCCTCAGGCAGCTTCACTACTTCTCATTTTTTCTGCCTCAGACAGCTTCGCCGACTTCTTTTTTCTGCTTCTCCTTTTCTTCCTGCCTCAGGCAGCTTCGCCGACTTCTTTTTTCTGCTTCTCTTTTACTCCTTGCCTCCGGCAGCTTCGCTTCTTTTGTTTTTCTGCTTCTATCTTTCTCCCTGCCTCAGGCAGCTTCACTGCTTCTCATTTTTTCTGCCTCAGACAGCTTCGCCGACTTCTTTTTTCTGCTTCTCTTTTTCTCCTTGCCTCCGGCAGCTTCGCTTCTTTTGTTTTTCTGCTTCTATCTTTCTCCCTGCCTCAGGCAGCTTCACTGCCTTTGTTTTTCTGCTTCTCATTTTTTTCTGCCTCAGGCAGCTTCGCCGACTTCTTTTTTCTGCTTCTCTTTTTCTCCTTGCCTCCGGCAGCTTCGCTTCTTTTGTTTTTCTGCTTCTATCTTTCTCCCTGCCTCAGGCAGCCTCACTGCAAATATACAAACTTCTTATATATATTTTAGATAATAGCTATGTTACTTATGGTGGTGAAATATTCAAACAAAATAAGGGAATTCCTCAGGGCAATAACGCTTCACCACAAATAGCAGATCTTACTCTAGCTATGATGGAATTCAAATACATTAACAAAAATATAAATAGATCCCATAGTTTGAGGAGTTCTCTGAATTGTACATTCCGCTACATAGATGATATTCTTCACGTTTCTGATAAGGATCAAGAATTTATAAAAGTTACTGAAGAAATATATCACAACTCATTAACATTAGAAAGAACTAATCATAATAGTAGTGAGGCCGTATTTTTAGATCTCTACATAACCATTGAAAATGACGGGCATATAAAACTTAACCTTTATAACAAAACAGATGACTATAACTTCAAGACCCTCAAATATCCTCATTACACCTCTAACATACCTATCTACATTGGCCTAAACACCATATATACCGAGGTTTTAAGATTCAGTGATAACTGCACACGATTCGAAGATTTCTTGAGTAGAATCAAAATACTTATTAGAAGATACCGTGAAAATAAATTCCCAGTTTTAACTATAATGGGTAGACTTATCAAAACACTGCGTAAGAATCCTAAAATTGAAGTTAAATATGACATTAAAAACCATATAATCATTTCACACTTTTCTAAACAATTCCAATAAATTATTTCTCTCCATATAATATGAAATATTGATAAAACACCCATCAATTTGATTTCAAACTCCTTAATCAATAACTTATTACTATCCATATACTCTCTTTCTCTTTTTATTCTTCCCATATCAGTTTCATTTATTTGGGTCAAAAGGTCATGTCATGTACAAATTAGTAGATCTATAACACATAAACATTGAACACTACAACAATCCCTTCTCCTAATATCATCACCATCCTAACTCACTCCTCTTCATTTCTTACACTTGTCATTTGGTGACAATACCGACGAAGGAAGACGACGTGAACTTTCGGAAGAAGAGCACCAAAGCGAAGAATGGGAAAATTTTTATTATTTTTTATTTTCTAGGTTATTTTTAAAATCTTTACTTTATTTAGTTTCTCCTTTCACATTTTAGGTTTGTTTTTTACTTTTTTCCGTTTCTTTTGCTTCTTTCTTTTCTATTTTTCGTTTCTTTTACCGTTTGCATTAACTTTATTATCATACTCTTTTAAATTAATTCCATTTAGTTAAATTTTTTAAATTTTACTCTTATTTCTTTACAATTGTACTCTCTGGGCACTCACTGATGAGCCCCACCCAGAGAGTGCAGAGGTCTGTCTGAGCGGGGGCGAAACAGACTTCTGCAATGTCTACTTTGCAGTAACATTTCACTTTTCTGTGTGCTTAAAAATATTTTTCACATGTTTATTCAACTTTCTCTTATATTAACTATAACTCATTTTTCTCTTTATCACCTTTCCTATAATAAAAAAGGACTGGAGTACATGCTGAAAACTTTTTAGTTGGCTTTCTGATCGTACAATGCCCTTCCGGAAGAATCCATGTCATTCGTCATCTAGGCGATTTTCTTTACAGTGCACTACCGACGCATTTGAACCCCTGCCATTATTTTGAAAAAATCGGGTTTGAAAAACGTTATGGCCAATAGGGCTGATTTTCGTAAAATACTTTTCCAGAAAAAATTTCGAACGAAAAAACCGAAAAACGGTCCAAAAAAACGAGAAAAAAAATCCGAAAAATCTGGGGAAAAAAAGAAGTTAATTTGCTTAGTTCGAACAGATTTTTTTTTACTTCTTTGAGATAAAAGTAACTTAGCAATATGTTTATCAGTTTTAGTTGCATTGAGTGCATTGAAATACAGGAAAAAACAGCCTCACAGAACGCTGAGCAGGATAACATGGATGCACAAAAACAAATTCTTCCCGGGTTACTCAATGAACAAGAGATAACTTGGTTGAAAGTGATGCTTTGGAAGTGATGTTTTGCTGTAAGACTAGAGCAATAGAAATATTTTCCGTAGTCATGCTTTGTCTAAGATCTGTGTCAGTTCTGGCAGCACCAGAAAAGACGCATTCGCTTTCAGCTGATGACGCGGGGGCCGAAAGATATTTGAGTGACATTTCGGACAATATTGGAAATTTCGCCAGAGCAAAATGGGTTCGTGCCACTGGCTCCTGGCGATGACAGAAACAGGTCGATTTCCTAGAGCATCAACTTGTTATTTGCGAACATGAATTTACCTGTATTTAAGAACATGAGCTACCTGTATTTAAGAACAGAATTTCGAATGCTTACTGTTTTTGCATCATGGTGTTCGATTGGCACAATGTTCACCGTATTAAACGAGTACACACAAAAAATGTATGAAAAGTCATAAAAAATTTATTATAAACTATGTACCTAAAAATACAAAGTATAACTATTCATAAATTTCAAATTTATGAATAGTCATACTTTTATTTATGACTATTCATAAATGCTTACTAGTCATAATATGCTCAAGCAAACCTATAAATTCATTCATGAATAGTCATAAAATGAATTTATGCTGAATCATAAAATAAATTTATACTGATTCATTGAATGAATTTATACTGAATCATAAAATGAATTTATACGTCTTTGGTGAAGTCACAACACGTCGATCGCGGTGCCTCACACGCTCTTCAAAAGCAACACTATGCGCCATTTCCATCCCTTGATGGAGAGCGCGTTGCGTTAAGCATTTTCACTAGCACAATGCCTTACTTTCAGGAAGACTGTGACATTCTACAACACAGCGCCGAGGGCTTGCAACTTCGCTGAAATATGAAGCAACCTATGTGAAACGGGGTTGAGTCACTGTACGCAAGAAGGTCTCAAGAGGCTGAATAATAGAGCGTTAGAATTCAACTTTTCACTTTGCAAAGTAATTTTCTGCAAAGTGATCCCGTTGAACGCTCCAATGTCTCACCACGAATTACCGTGAAAAGAAACATGAACTAGGGTAAAAAGAAGGAACACATGCGTTCTTAGACAAAGCGACGATTTTTCTGTAAAATTCATAAAAAATTACGTCGAACAGTAGAAGTTATTATTAAAGTAATACCGTAGTCCATTTTTCTTTTCAAGGTAATTCGTGGTGAGACATTGGAGCGTTCAACGGGATCACTTTGCAGAAAAGTACTTTGCAAAGTGAAAAGTTGAATTCTAACGCTCAATAAAACAGTAAGAGCGAAAGACAAACCTGACCACTTATACAGAGACATAACGAGAGCGAGAGATTTTTTTCTATGTTCTCTCTACACGGCAGAGGGAGGGGGGCTGTGGTAGTCTGGTGAATCGCGAGCATAAATTCATGAAATCTCTCAACCGCGATCAGCATAATTTAACACACAAGTGTTACTATTCATACTGAATAGTAATAAAATGAAAGTATGCTGGGGATGATTTGAAAGTATGCTTGCTGTCTACACAATAAAAGCTGTATTTTTTTCATTAAACTTAAAAAAATTTTTTTATAATAATAATTTTTTCTTTGTGACTTTCCAGAACGGCTTTTTTTCCCGAAAGGCGTTCCCGAAAGGCCTTTTTCAAGGAGAGCGCTTCAAAATCAAAGTTTTTCGCGTTTGTGTGCTTTTCCCGTATGAAGTGATCGAGATAATAAGTGTATATAGAGCAACCTAAGTCAACCGGGTTTGCAGATTGGATAAGTGCCAAGAAAAGGAAGAGAGCCACCAAGCTATACTTTCACAGGTATCACGACTATTCACTCCCGGACAATTCACTCCTACGACAATTCACTCCGGAGCGAGCTCGCTTGATATCTTTCACGAAGCTAGTTTTTGAAAAGAAAAACTTTACATTTTATTTTTGATAAACATTGAGCTTCACAAAAATTTTATTTTGTGAAAGTGTCCGTCGTCGGGAGTCGGGAGTGAATTGTCCGTCGGGAGTGAATTGTCCGGGAGTGAATAGTCATGGAACCACTTTCACAAGTATCTCATTCATTCATTGATTGTATGCCCTTTCTAGCATACTTCCATACTTACGCGCAGGAATACTTTCAAATTGTTACTATTCATAAATCACATGTAAGCCTTTTTAGCATAATTTTACAAACTCATCCTTTATTGTATGTGTAATGGTAAAAAATTCACAACGGATATCTGTCAGCAAATTGAGATCAGTGTTCACAGAAATACGCAATAGTGATGAAACAATGTTCACAGGAGTGCTAAAACAATGTAAGTATACAAGGGTGGGGTAGTACAATGTCGAAAATTTGTGTTGAAATCTTATGCGAGATACTGGAACGATGCTAGATGTTGGAAGTGACGTGATCTTCATTTTGAATGACATAGAAAATTTCATTGTGACAATTTCGTCGGGAAGCTTGTTTCAGAGTTCTATGCATACATTGGGAGGCGCATGTATTGTGAAAACCTATGGCTGAGGTTTGGAAAACTATTCTCAATGAATGTGACATCCTGCCACCACGTAAAGATAGATGTATAGTGAACGATTTAGAGTAATCCATTTCTACGTTTCCATGAATACATTTGTGGTCAAAGCAGAGGGCGACAATACAGCGTCGGTATTCGAATATGAACAGAGAAAGATATCCTAGGCCGAAGAGATAGTCCATACAGGAAACACCATTTCTGTACAAAATACGGCGAGTCTCTATGAACTATCACTCCGGCCCGGACCCATTGTACTCTTCCGAGTTTATTCACGAGGCTAATAGACGTTGAAGACCATAATTCACACGCGTACTCTAGTAGGAGAATAACGTAGCATTTCCAAGCGCGCGAAAAATGGATGATGTTTTCATAGCTTGGAGAATAAGGTTAATACAGTTAGTTGCCTTCTTACTCGTTACATCAATGACTAGCGAATGAGATATATGAGTTTAAAAAACAACACGAAGATCTCTATCACTTGATAGTGGAGGGAGTGAATAACCGTTGATATATGTAATAGGAAACGCCCGGACTGCGATGACCACAGTGCATAACAAAACACTTTGGAACTTATATGGTAAGCGACCACCTATTGGCATAGTCCTCTAAGAGATCGAGGCGACCACCTATTGGCATAGTACTCTAAGAGATCGAGGCGACCACCTATTGGCATAGTACTCTAAGAGATCGAGGCGACCATCTATTGGCATAGTACTCTAAGAGATCGAGGCGACCATCTATTGGCATAGTACTCTAAGAGATCGAGGCGACCACCTATTGGCATAGTACTCTAAGAGATCGAGGCGACCACCTATTGGCATAGTACTCTAAGAGATCGAGGCGACCACCTATTGGCATAGTACTCTAAGAGATCGAGGCGACCATCTATTGGCATAGTACTCTAAGAGATCGAGGCGACCACCTATTGGCATAGTCCTCTAAGAGATCGAGCGCTGACTGAAGAAAGGACGGGCTTTCGCTAAACAATTCAATATCACCCGCATATAGAAAGCACGATACTCCTCTTGGGATGACCTTGATAACATCGATAAAAACAATTGTAAAGAATAGAGGTCCAAGGCAGCTGCATTGTGGGACTCCTTTGTTATATTGATGGTACTCCTTTGTTATATTGATGGGACTCCTTTGTTATATTGATGGGACTCCTTTGTTATTTTGATGGGCATCCGACAAGTAATCGTCAACATGAAGTCTAGGAACTCTGTTAGTAAGAGAAGATAGCATGACTAAAAGGAGTGAGGAGTTAATGCCAACAGAGCTAAGGTTATAAATGAGAAACGTATGATCGATGGTGTCAAAAGCCTTTGAAAAGTCGATAATTCAGACGTCGAAGGAAACTTTTCTTCTCAGCAGGGATAGGTAAAGGGAATGTGAGTGAATTAGAGATGTTACAGTAGACCTCTTGCGGCGGAACCCCTACTGGAACCCCTACTGGCGAGCGTCGAGTAGATTGAATGTCTCAAGAAGGTAGTAGATGATGTTGAATAGATGCTTCTCGAACAGTTTCGACATGGAGCATATAAGTGTTATAGGGCGATGATTGTTAACATCGGAAACTGATCCTTTCTTATGAATGGGTTTTATAATTCTTTTCTTCCATGCGTCGAGATAACAACCATGAGTCAAACAGTTAGAAAATATAATTGACAATGGGATAGCTATCGAGTTAATACAGTTCTTGATTAAAATGTTAGGAATGAAGTCAGCGGAAGTGTTAACTTTGGGTGAGATCTTAGAGATCAGCTGAATGATGTCTAAGGGGGATAGAATGCAGTCATAACTTACAAAGGGGGATTTAGGCAAACGTTGAAGGGGGCAATGATTCGGTGTGAAAGGAACGGAACCGAAAAATCTAAAATACATTGGCACAATCGAATGGGGTTGATGATTTGACTTTCGTAAACTATGCTTAAGGATGACTTTTTTAGGCATGAAGTCACCGATCTATGTTTGCATCTCATGAAAAAACTATGTAGACATCTTATCTTGCGAGGGTAATTCGGATGATTTTTCGATGTATGACAAATGGTACATGACTCGAAACTAAACAATTGATAAAATTGGTTAGAAAACAAAAGGGATCATCGGCAGAAAGGTTTGAGAAAGACACCGTCCAGTTGACTCTAGCGATTGCTTGGTTAATGGGAATCCAGTCGGCTTTTCTCCAGGCCCTAAATCGAGTTGATGGTGATTTTAGATCCTGTTTGCAATGAATGACTTGTATGGATCGAAATGGCATTATGATCACTCTTAGAGAACGGGGGTATTGATTGATATCGGAATATAACGTTGTTGTTACAAAACACATAGTCCAGAATGTTTTTCAGTCTAGTTGGATTGTTCACAAATTGATAAGTGATTTTCACAAAACAAATGAAGAAGTGATTTGAAAATCTTACATTTAGGGGTCAATTGAAGTTCATTCCAGTCAATGGATGGTATGTTGAGGTCACCACAAATATTATAATACTTGGAAATGGAACAGAGGTATATGCCGAGAGATAGTTTATAAACTTGATCGTAGAATCAATGTCGGAGTTAGGCGATCTATAGGAAGTGAACAATCCCAATGCAGGGAAAGGGAAGGAAAGAGAAGCGTTTGGGTAGATATCAACTAGATATGTTTGGGTAGATATCAACTGTCTTGAAAGTAGGCAGAAAAAAAACGGGAGAACAAGAGTCTCAGATAAGAATGTCTGTGCCGCCACCACGAAATGTGTTCTATCTGATCTAAACAACACAAATAGAAGCCCATCAGTGAGCAAAGAATCCGGGAATGGATCTTCAAGCCAAGTTTCGCAAATGTATATCTGAGCACGAGAGGGCAATTACCGAAAGAAGGCAAGAAGGAGGCAAGAAACCGGGAGGCATGAGTGAGGCCGCGCGTTTTATTTTTATATTAAAATATATGTTTACATTAAAAAACGCTTAGGCTTAGTAAAAGTTTACGATAACGAGGCCGTACGGCTTAGCTAACGAGGCCGTACGGCTTAGCTAACGAGGCGTCCTCCCTCATGCCTCCCGGTTTCTTGCCTCCTTTCGGTAATTGCCCACGAGAGCAACTAAGCATGTGATAGATGCAGATTTAACCTGTTAGAACCAGTGTGGCTATTTGCTGGTTTTCAGCTAGTGGGTTTAGCAACCATATCAAAACCTCCTTGGTTTCGGTTGATTTGTCCGCTTGGAACTACAAATTGTCAATTTCCATCGTCTCTTTGCTTCCTTTCGAGGCATTTTTTAAAAAACACAAACATCATTGAAAATTTATTTATTTGTCTCATTATTCATTCTTCAATTATACTTCAAATTATGTGACAACATCAACATCATCCAGATGCTCAAATGTTTATCTAAAATGAAACCAATTTTTATCAAAAGGTTCAATTCATAAAGGTTCTTTTTTCACTCTTCTTCATTTTCTTTGGTCGCTATGTTGTCCTCTCACTCGTCTTGATGACTTTATCATCCCACTGACTCTTCTAAATGAAATTACAACTCCAAATTTTACAGTTTATCTTCTTTGTCACTCCATAGTTGCCTCCTATTTCTCTGGCCAAGTTCACTCATTCAAAACTCCAGTATTTCATCTATATTAGCGAAGACTCTCAACAACTTTACATTACGCGATAAATCTATGAGTTCATCCGGAAATTCCTAGGGTTAGTCTATAGTTGTCAGCTTTTCTATCAGAACATAAATTATCAACCACGATGGTGTGAAATACTCCGGGAGATATTAAACGTTCACACAGTCCGTATAGGAATGGAACTCATTGAATGACTCCACAACTCAATAAACGACTCCGGATTGAAGTGACTCGGAGACGGACGTAGAACTGCTGGAGTGGCAGTACTGTTGAAGGAAGAGAGAAGGTACCCAGTACTGAGAATAAAAAATCAATACTTTTCTTGTAATGGATATACTGAGAGGCGGCTTGATTTTTCTCTTTCACTCATTTTTGCATGGAAACTTGCTGCCAGTGAAAGTGAGTCACCTCTAAGCTCCAATTATCTTACCATCCCCTTTTAAGTTACTGTTTCAGATTTAATGTTTAGTCTTTTGTAGAAGAGGATGCTGAATTGTGATGGAGATGCATGTATTAACTCCCATTTTATCGTTTTCAAATCATTTTGCTTGTCTATCCAAAGTACAATCAACATATTAAATGATACTTCCTACCTGTATAGTGTCACTCGGCTGATCATCGACCCATGCGAGGCCCTCGCGTACCAAATAGTCAAGTACCGACTGCGCTCTAGCAGGATCCCACCTCAAGCACCACTATATTGGTACCTTTTTTCAACAAAAAAAATGATACGCCTGAAGTTTTTAGACCTTCACAGGTCTAAGGTCTCTGTGTCCCCAGAGGCCCAGTCTTATAAGACTTTCAGAGTTTTGAGGCATCATGTCTTAAGATCATAGAAGCGTGACATCTCAGGACTATTGAAAGACGAAAATCTCAAGACTCTCGAAGGCGTTTCGTCTTAGAACTGTAACATGTCTGATTGATCAGGTCTTCTGAAGGCCTGCAGTGTCAGGACTCTCAAGATGCAGGTGCTCATCCAAACTATTTCTCGAGATGAGCTCACCTAAGTCTGTCCATCACGAGCTCTTTGGTGACGTAGGCTGCGTCTTCTGCCAACTGCAGCACTCGCGAATGATCCATGCCTGCATCGGAATCATTCCTTTTAGTAGATCATATACAGTACAAGCGCTATACTGCCAATTTCATCCTTAGTCCATCTTCTTCGGAAAAAAGATCCGCATACCAATGAATAAACAGTAGAACTACAGAACTATAACATACATAGTCTCCCCCTCTCCTTGCTGATGTCTTATAAAGCTCGCTTCTAACGGTTTCCTATATAATTATCATCTCCTCCTCAAGCTCCTACAAAACTGTAAGAGTACCTGTGAGAATCAAAACATCATTATCACTTTTCAATTATTAAATTATAAAATTTCTATTGAATTACTTATAATCATTGCTGCATTTTTGCCCCAACATGTAAGCCACAAGGAATCTCAAATTGTAAATTCAACCCGTCCCATTCTCCCTTTCAACAAGCGCAGCCCTAACTTAGTTCTCCGGGAACCGACTGCACCAGGAACCGTCCGCCCCCCAAGGGAAGCAGCTCGAAGCCGCTACCGAGCACTTTCAGCTTCTCGACTGCACGGATGATGTCATCCCTGCAGGACTCTTTCAACATAAATATAAACTTCAAATTCTAAGTTACACAGTTTAAAGGCAGTGACGCCTGGTTGAGAAGACAAATGATTGAACTATCGCACAGAAAAAAGCTAGTCCACCGGGTGGGATCGAACCCAGACCATCTCGACTCAAACCGGGAGCGCGTGTTACCATAACATAACACGCGTTACCATAACACGCGTTTTTTTGTCGAGATGGTCTGGGTTCGATCCCGCCCGGTGGACTAGCTTTTTTCTAGTTCAATCATAAATATAAACTCGTTTATCGATTCAAGCATGACATGAGGTTGTGTGTGATGAACACAAAACCTGATGATACTAGCAGAAAACAACTGTTATGGTTTTACGCGGTATGGGGGAACCAAACGCACGACCTTCTCTTTTCAGCAGATGTTCGACCAAATGAGCCACTAACAAACAGAATCTTCCGCCCTTTGACATACGATATACGACCGGCAGAGGATATCAGTTGAGATGAGAGGATACAGTATGCTAGGGATGATGACAGATACCCCTTCAAGTGCGTGCTAATGAAAATAGACAATAAATTCATTTGAACATCGAGATCTTATTCGCAATTCCGAGGCCGCATAAACTCACGGAGATTTGAACCGATCGAAAATAGAATTTTAAAGACAACTCGGTGAAGCGCCTTCTTTTTCATAGTATCTTCCTTGAAGAAGTTTTTGAAACTGATTTTACGATTTTAGAAAATACCAAAAAACTATTTTCAAAGTTAAAAAACCCTACAAAGCTACATAGTCAAGTTAAAATTATAGCTGAGGATGAGAATTCTTCTTTCTCACGTTGTAATATTCTCCTTTCTGCTTCGACTTCGCGACTTTAGCAGCCGTGTTCGCAGCTCATCCACTGTCATTATACCGCCGTTGATATGCGTCGTCGACAAGCAAACCTCAGCAGCATTCCTTTACAACTTCTGTCGAATCTCTCTCTCTCTCTTTCTTCCTCTCTCTGTCTTCCCCTATCTGCTCATTCATTTATCTCTATCAAAGATAGAGATTATCTCTATATCTTCGTGTCTCTTTCTTTCATTCCATTTTTCCCTCTCTCTTTATTTCTCTTTCTCATACAACCGAAAAGCTTCTTCAGTGTTCAGAACATCACATGAATTGGTTGATATAAAACCGTCCACAAAAATTACCCACTAGAAAGAATTTAAAAAAAAGAATGACTACCAAAAAACTTTATTTCATTTTGGATATTCAAGCGTTATGATAACCAAAATGGTTAACTACCTCGACAATCTGAACACCCAGTTCATAGTAGAAATCTCCCATTCCCAGCTTTTCTGCCCAGAAGCCTTTGCCAGCTGGAAAAGTTCATGGTGCTTTTGAAGAATTTCTGCTAAGTGGAAGCCCTTCACAAATTATAAATCTTTGTCAGTGATGCTTTTATGAAGCGAAACGCTCGAATTCTACCTTCCTATAGTACATATTTATGACAAGACGCAAATAAATATCCTATGGAACTATTACTTATTGGACATGAAGATAATCTGTTTTTTGTGTGTGTTCTAAATCACAATATTCAGTCCCCCGCTTCCTATCTCCTCATATTGCTTTTTTGCTTCAGATGCTTTTTCTGAAACTACTTTTACCAGTTACAGTACATCGTAAACTGGTGTGAAACTACTTTTACCAGTTACAGTACATCGTAAAGTGGTGTTTTCCTTCTCACTTATTACTTAGTCTATGTTTCCTCAACTGGATTCCAAATTGATTTTAGAACCTCTTACTGTACTTCCAGCTATTTTTCTTTTTTTAAATTTTTTTCTTTCCCCAACAAACATGCAAGTGGATCTACGCCTGCAGTGGCGCACAAATCTTGAAAGTGTCGGCGGAACTGTGAATTTCGCTTGATCTCATCTCGATGTCGATGGGCAAAATCCTCCAGACGAACTGGAAACTCCACTAGGATTCATCAAATAATCGTTTTACTAGTAAAATTTACAACTTGTGCTTTCTCCAAGCTGTTTCTACCACTCGCCAAAAAAGCGTGTAGATCAAAAATAGATAGCGCGTACAAAGAGTGAATTCTCTTCTTCTTCCTAGCTTTTATCTCGCCCCCCGGCAGGATCCGCTGTATAGATTGCACCGCACCATTTCGAACGATCAGCTGCTTCTCTTTAGCCCGGCCACATTCATGTCTACTGAGATGCAGCCTCGCCACCTAGTTTTGGGTCTACCTCTGGGTCTCTTGCTCTGAATTTCGAGATTTCAGGATGATTGAGAGCTGGACTTGGGATTTTATCTCATCACGTTCCCGTACCATCTCAGCCTTGATTCTCGGATCTGACAGATATGGGAGCGATGCCCAGACGCTCTCAGATGGTTTTATTTCGCACCTTGTCTAGACGAGTGAGTCCGAGGCTCCATCTCAGCAACTTCATCTTCATAACATGCAGCATCTGTTTAGTTCGTGTTGTGCATGGAGTATTGTCGGGGCCATAAAACGTGACTGGTCTGAAAACTGATCGGTGAATAATACTTTTCAGTCTTTCAGGCATTCCTTTGACGCATGAAACTCTGGTTGATTCTCTCCATTTGGGACAGGCAGCATTGATTCTCGCATAAGCTGTAGCTTTTTGATCTAGATTCGGGGTGATGTAGGATTCAAGGTACCTGAAGCCATCCACTTTCCGGAGTTCGGTTCTTTTGACTCTCAGCCTTGATTCTCGGATCTGGCAGTTATGGGAGCGATGCCCAGACGCTCTCGGATGGTTTTATTTCGCACCTTGTCTAGACGAGTGAGTCCGAGGCTCCATCTCAGCAACTTCATCTTCATAACATGCAGCATCTGTTTAGTTCGTGTTGTGCATGGAGTATTGTCGGGGCCATAAAACGTGACTGGTCTGAAAACTGATCGGTGAATCATACTTTTCAGTCTTTCAGGCATTCCTTTGACGCATGAAACTCTGGTTGATTCTCTCCATTTGGGACAGGCAGCATTGATTCTCGCATAAGCTGTAGCTTTTTGATCTAGATTCGAGGTGATGTAGGATTCAAGGTACCTGAAGCCATACACTTTCCGTAGTTCGGTTCTTTTGACTTGGATGATATTCGAGTTACTCTTATCCCATTCCAAGTACTCGGTCTTTTGGAGATTCAGTCGTAGACCATAGTCATTGAAACGCTCATTCCATTATTCTAGCTAATTCTCCAAGTCTTCAGATGTGTCGGAACATAACACAACAAACATCGCCAGCATACAGAAGACTTCTCGGAGGACTTGCTTGTAGACCCCTGATGATCGTGTCCATTTTCTGTATAAAGAGTAGAGAGGAAAGTGCGGATTCTTGATGAACTTCTACAGCAACCTTGAATGACTCCGAAGTACCCACTGGACTTCTCATAGCACTTCTTGGATCAGCATAGATCATTTGAATCCATCTTATGTACTCTTCTGGGAATAGGTGGTAACGAAGAGAGAACCATATGAGTTCATGAGGGTCGGAAGCTTTCTCCAAGTCAAGGAAAGCACCAAGCTTTGCTAATTTCTGATCATCATACGACATATCCTGATGAGAAAATTATAAAATCTATAAGCACGGACTATATAAGTAACAATACTCGATTTTTTGAGAGAATAAACCATAAAAATAAATTTCTTAGCCTAAACAAAAGTTCTGAAGATCTCCAAGTACTCTGAAACATCCGAAATTGGACTTTTTTTTCTTCTTAAAAACATATCCAAACCTGCAAAAGACTCCAGTTGCTGCGAAAACATTCGAATCTGTTCGCCTGCCATTTCTGATCCTTTCGCCGAGAACTTCGCCTCAAAAGTTCACAATCATAGACAATTCTCAATTTTTCTGTTTCTGATAAAAGAACAAAACTACATCAAGATTTTTTTCTTTAAAAATTTGTTTGTAAGCGTTAATAGATTACGATATCCATCTTATCTTCTTTATTCTCAAAAAGCTGTCTCTCTCTGGTAGTTTAATCATTCAGCGAACGCGAGGCCATAAAAGTCTGGTAGTCTACTCATTCAGTGAGCGCGAGATCATAAAAGTCTGGCAGTCTACTCATTCAGCGAGTGCGAAACCATGAAAGTCTGGCAGTCTACTCATTCAGCGAGCGCGAGACCATGAAAGTCTGGCAGTCTACTCATTCAGCGAGTGCGAAACCATGAAAGTCTGGTAGTCTACTCAATCAGTGAGCGCGAGACCATAAAAGTCTGGCAGTCTACTCATTCAGCGAGCGCGAGACCATGAAAATCTGGCAGTCTACTCATTCAGCGAGCGCGAGACCATGAAAGTCTGGCAGTCTACTCATTCAGCGAGCGCGAGACCATGAAAGTCTGGCAGTCTACTCATTCAGCGAGCGCGAGACCATGAAAGTCTGGCAGTCTACTCATTCAGCGAGTGCGAAACCATGAAAGTCTGGCAGTCTACTCATTCAGCGAGCGCAAGAACATAAAATCAAAAATCTAAACATATAAAAAAACTTTCTTACGATTCTTGAACCGCTTCGAACCGTCTGACCAGAAAATGTCTTATGAAAAAAACTCGATTGGAACGTTCTTATTCCAGTCGTGATTGTTTTCAACTTCATAAGCCAGAGGATTTCTGCTCTACAAAGCAGGCTGCAGCAAAAAAGGCTTTTTTTAAAAATTCAAGTGAGCTTGGAGGTTTCATTCAGAGTCAGAAAACTACAAAGATGCATGCAAAGCTAGAATGGGCCATCGAAGACCCGCTGATAGCAGAATTAATTAATTATGTCGAAAGAGAAGAGGTTATCCATGAAAGGTCTGCTTTTTAATGATTGATATCTGCCGAAAAACCATAAGATATTCAATAACAGACCCTAGGTATTCACGATTCGAGCTTCAATTAAGTGTGCTAACCTGTAAATCCTGCTTTCTTTGAACAGCCCCGATACCGACATTTCGCCGACGAGCCGCCATCTTTTTATTATGCGAACTGGATATGAAAAATTACAAATGTATTTACTTTCAAATAGTTCCTGAGTACTTCTAAGCTCATGCAAAACATACTAGCCACAAATCTTGCAAATATAGAACCAACAACCTTGTATGCCTCGTTTGGAAAACTTGAAGAGCGATGAATAATATGATGAATATCCTCGAAGTTTGGAGAGAGGAAAGAGAGAATGAAAGATTTAAATGGAGAGAAAGTTTTCAAGGGTTATTGGGAGACAAAGATTGTAGTAATCATAAGATAATATTTTTTAAAAAAACTTGCAACGAACAAAAAAGAAAATAGAAGAGAGAAACAAGAATGGTGAATCGATAAGACGCAAAAAAGATGCAAAGCAGAACCAAGAAATACGCCTCTGGCACAAAGAATTCATCCTGAGGAAAAGTGTACGAGATACAGAGAGCTGGAGAGTGCGAGAGAGAGAGAGAGGGTCCGAGTTTTAGAGAGAGCTCGTGCGAGAGAGAGGAAGTGAGCAACAGAGTCCGAACGAGAGGAAGGAAAAGAGAGGAGATGAATAAAAATAAACTGTGAGAGATATGTATACCCAAAGAAAAAATTTTTACCGAGAAAATTAAGATGAACATTTTTTTTCTATCGGAATACATTCGATAGCTGTTTAGCCGTGAACTACTGGTTGTGAGTGTTTTCTCTTAACAATGTTCCAATCCACTACTATATCAACAGTTTATCGACAAACTGAAAGTTATACTGCATACAATTACTTTGATTGAGAACTTTACCCATCGAAAACTCAGCTGAACAGCATCACACTTTCATCATGACCCATATGACATTTGTGTGATATATCCTTTTATTAAAACCTTGTATAATGAATAAAAATAGTTTTCGATATTATAATACTAATATTAGAACATAATTAGGCCATACAAAACGGTTTACAATGTTCTAGAATTTATCCTGATTTATTTCATTAGTATCTCTACTTTGTGTTAGCTTGAACATCCTCGAACTTCCCTACATTAAAGAAGTGAATTAGCGAAGGCGAAAACGATAAAGGGAGAATGGGGGAAGTTAGGGTTAATAATCAAGGATAAGGGTCAAATAGATAGGACGGCTAACGCTTAATTTTTGACTTTACCCACTTATTATCATATGAGCCATACGATAATAAGTCGAGTGGCTAGCTTTCAATGAATAACTTTCAATGAATAACTTTCAATGAATAACGAAAGTGAGCAGACTTCATTCGCAAAGTTCTTTCTTCCAAACTCCTGGAACAACATAACACAGCTTCAAAATTCCGCAAATACAACTTCAACATTTGTGAAAAACATAATCAGATGAAATTTCCGGTACCGGCGCAAGTAGGACATTCTTCACAATAAATACTTAGAACAGCGATACGACCAAAAAATCTCAGCCCAAACCAGACCGATTGGATAATTTGGAGAATGATTTTACTGGATCGAAAATATCGAAGGATGCTTGTTTTCTATAAGAACAAATGCAAACTTCTCTCAGATATGAGAATCAAGTTTTAGAACATAGTTTTACTAGACAGAAACACATCGTCTCCTTACAATGTTATCTAGGGGGTTCTCTTCTAGGCAAATAAAGAATGGAGACAAGGGGGAGGTGATCTTGAGAAAAATAAACTACGGAAAACGCGAGTACATACATATAAAAACTTGACCGTCCTACAAGTATACCAGGAAGACTGATTTGGCTATAAAGTATTTTCCTTCATGCTTCGCTTTGATTAATATTTATTTACGATCCAAAGAACAAAAGCCAGTCAGCGGAGCGATATCGAACACAGCCGTATTTCTTTTACCAAAACAAAGATCCTCTTCTTTGTTGCTTCTTCAAGGACTGAGAAAAGTGGAAATGAATACGCTCGTTCTGGTATTCAACGTGGCATGCCACCATTTGTCCGGGAAATAGATAACTTCGCCCGGTCTCAGAAGGCACTCGAACGGCCGTTTTTCTCGAGGCAGCTCCGTGTAGTTGTGCGTGTACCTAGAAGAGCAATTACGGAAATGAGGTTTTCACCTGTTTGAAAAGATTAAGATGTTATGAAAGTCACTCTTCGCTTCTCTAAGTGACAACGTTGGTCGCGTGGTCGATTCTCGTTTTATTATTGCTATAGTGTTCCTTTTGGGAACGCTCATCACTTTTGTTTTCTTAGTCAACTCGGAGCTTTTTCTTTCTTTTCTTGGTTCAGGCAGCTTTTGTTTTTCTGCTTCTCCTTTTCTTCCTGCCTCAGGCAGCTTCGCCGACTTCTTTTTTCTGCTTCTCTTTTACTCCTTGCCTCCGGCAGCTTGGCTTCTTTTGTTTTTCTGCTTCTATCTTTCTCCCTGCCTCAGGCAGCTTCACTGCTTCTCATTTTTTCTGCCTCAGACAGCTTCGCCGACTTCTTTTTTCTGCTTCTCTTTTTCTCCTTGCCTCCGGCAGCTTCGCTTCTTTTGTTTTTCTGCTTCTATCTTTCTCCCTGCCTCAGGCAGCTTCACTGCTTCTCATTTTTTCTGCCTCAGACAGCTTCGCCGACTTCTTTTTTCTGCTTCTCTTTTTCTCCTTGCCTCCGGCAGCTTCGCTTCTTTTGTTTTTCTGCTTCTATCTTTCTCCCTGCCTCAGGCAGCTTCACTGCTTCTCATTTTTTCTGCCTCAGACAGCTTCGCCGACTTCTTTTTTCTGCTTCTCTTTTTCTCCTTGCCTCCGGCAGCTTCGCTTCTTTTGTTTTTCTGCTTCTATCTTTCTCCCTGCCTCAGGCAGCTTCACTGCTTCTCATTTTTTTCTGCCTCAGGCAGCTTCGCCGACTTCTTTTTTCTGCTTCTCTTTTACTCCTTGCCTCCGGCAGCTTCGCTTCTTTTGTTTTTCTGCTTCTATCTTTCTCCCTGCCTCAGGCAGCTTCACTGCTTCTCCTTTTTTCTGCCTCAGACAGCTTCGCCGACTTCTTTTTTCTGCTTCTCTTTTTCTCCTTGCCTCCGGCAGCTTCGCTTCTTTTGTTTTTCTGCTTCTATCTTTCTCCCTGCCTCAGGCAGCCTCACTGCTTCTCATTTTTTCTGCCTCAGACAGCTTCGCCGACTTCTTTTTTCTGCTTCTCTTTTTCTCCTTGCCTCCGGCAGCTTCGCTTCTTTTGTTTTTCTGCTTCTATCTTTCTCCCTGCCTCAGGCAGCTTCACTGCCTTTGTTTTTCTGCTTCTCCTTTTTTTTCTGCCTCAGGCAGCTTCACTGCTTTTGTTTTTCTGATTCTTCTTTTCTTCCTGCCTCAGGCAGCTTCACTGCTTTTGTTTTTCTGCTTCTCATTTTCTTCCTGCCTCAGGCAGCTTCACTGCCTTCGTTTTTCTGCTTCTCCTTTTCTCCCTGCCTCAGGCAGCTTCACTGCCTTCGTTTTTCTTCTTCTCCTTTTTTACTGCCTCAGGCAGCTTCGCCGACTTCTTTTTTCTGCTTCTCCTTTCTCCCTGCCTCAGGCAGCTTCGCTTCTTTTGTTTTTTCTGCTTCTCTCTTTCTTGCTGCCTCAGGCAGCTTCGCCGACTTCTTTTTTCTGCTTCTCCTTTTCTCCCTGCCTCAGGCAGCTTCACTGCCTTCGTTTTTCTTCTTCTCCTTTTTTACTGCCTCAGGCAGCTTCGCCGACTTCTTTTTTCTGCTTCTCCTTTCTCCCTGCCTCAGGCAGCTTCGCTTCTTTTGTTTTTCTGCTTCTATCTTTCTCCCTGCCTCAGGCAGCTTCACTGCTTCTCATTTTTTCTGCCTCAGACAGCTTCGCCGACTTCTTTTTTCTGCTTCTCTTTTTCTCCTTGCCTCCGGCAGCTTCGCTTCTTTTGTTTTTCTGCTTCTATCTTTCTCCCTGCCTCAGGCAGCTTCACTGCCTTTGTTTTTCTGCTTCTCCTTTTTTTTCTGCCTCAGGCAGCTTCACTGCTTTTGTTTTTCTGATTCTTCTTTTCTTCCTGCCTCAGGCAGCTTCACTGCTTTTGTTTTTCTGCTTCTCATTTTCTTCCTGCCTCAGGCAGCTTCACTGCCTTCGTTTTTCTGCTTCTCCTTTTCTCCCTGCCTCAGGCAGCTTCACTGCCTTCGTTTTTCTTCTTCTCTTTTTTTACTGCCTCAGGCAGCTTCGCCGACTTCTTTTTTCTGCTTCTCCTTTCTCCCTGCCTCAGGCAGCTTCGCTTCTTTAGTTTTTTCTGCTTCTCTCTTTCTTGCTGCCTCAGGCAGCTTCGCCGACTTCTTTTTTCTGCTTCTCCTTTTCTTCCTGCCTCAGGCAGCTTCGCTTCGTTTGTTTTTCTGCTTCTCCCTTTCTTCCAGCCTCAGGCAGCTTCGCTACCTTCGTTTTCTCACTTCTATTTTTCAACTTGCCTCAGGTTCTTCTCCTTCGTTTTTATGCTTCTCCTTTTCTCCTTGAATCAGACACCTTCACTGCCTTTGTTTTTCTGCTAATCCTTTTCTTTCTGCCTCAGGCAGCTTCGCTGTTTTCGTTTTCCCACTTCTATTTTTCAACTACCTCAGGCAACTTCGCTTCCTTCGTTTCTCTGCTTCTCATTTTCTTCCTGGCTCAGGCAGCTTCGCTATCATCGTTTTCCTTTATCTTCTGTTTTCCTCGCTCAGACAGCTTCGCTGCCTTTGATACTACAATTCTCTTATTTTCCTGGCTCAAAAGGCTTTGCTGCTTGGTCCCCATATGACTAACCCTTCCCTTGTTCTTGACACATACAGCTCTGCTGCCGTCATTCTCCCACCTCCCATCTTCTTCTCCTTCGTTCAGGTAACTTTTCCGCTTTTATCCCACTCTCTCCCCGAAAATGACAACTTTTTTTAAAACTTGAGTGGAATTCCTTCTGAAGTAATAATCGATCACGTCTACCCTTATCATACTTACTCTTCCAACATGAGAGATTGCTTTAACATTGAGAATCATACCAGGAATTTTTAGTGCAACGATACAGAACTACTTTCATAATTTTTAAACTGCTCTCCGTCAATTCTTCTTCTTGTCTCAAAAAGATTTGAACGCTCATGACGCCGAACGATATAGTCTATGAGAATCTGGAAATTTGATCATTCTGGTCCGCAAAGTGGTTGATCTTATAATAACATATCCTTCGCAAAACCATTAACTCACCATTCCAATGTCGTGCGGTCCGGATCGAACTCTGGTCGGTCCTCGTACGAATAGAGAAACCACCGCTTCGCCCCGTGGATGACTTCAGCGAATCCAGGACCGTGGAAATGGAAAGGGACCCCGGTGCCTCAACAGTTATAACTGACACAAGTAAACTAGTTATAAAAATTGGAATAATTTAACGGAGACAGGGCTACAATGGGTCCTGTCAACGTGGACTTCACGGTTCCGTAACCAGCTTCGTACTTTCGATATCGCAGCCAGTAAGATCGCAGGGCTAACAAATATTCTGTATTCAAACTCAGAACTTCAAGAGGCTTCAGGACCAAAGATCAATCTCGAAAGGTAAGAATTGTCATTACATTACTCATGTATGTATATTCTACCTTTCCCTATGAATTATAATGCAGGGCAACGAATTTCCCCTAACTTTCGCCAGTTACTTACCCCTCTCTCTCCTCCTCACTTTATACCCCACTCTTATATGTATACCTCCCCCTCACACTCTTTACCGTAACCCCCTTCTCCCTTTTCCTAATCTAGCCTTCGTCTCTGCTCTTTAACCTCTTGCTCTTGCTAGTTTATCCTTCACCTAGGGAATTTTTTCAATGCTTTTGACA
>OZ057403.1:19903570-19945313 GCA_964056735.1 Allodiplogaster pararmata
CAAACTTCAAAAAACCAAATTTCCGTAGGTTGAAAAATTTTCAAGAAGTACAATTCAGACCATGAACCATGTATTTTAATGGTTAAATACATTATTTTTGAAGCTTATTCCAAGCTCTTAGAAGCTAATTATTCTTTTGAACCTAAGGTCACTACTTTCATGTTCATTTCGGTAGATAGGAATTCCGCCTCTGAGTTAGCTAACTTAGGAAATGTCTGGTTTATTACCTTCATTAGTTCAAATATTCTGGAAAATTCACGAACTGTAGATTATTCAATACTTTCAAAAACCAACTTTCTTCGATTCCCAAAATGAAGGCATTGTTCTGGAGATTTCTCACGTATTCCATGAGATTATCTGCGTTAAGGCGTCCCAAATCTGCAAGATTAATTCAGGTTTACATGCTCAAGGTTTTGGTGAAGATTAGCTGGTATATCTTTGGATAACTTTGGCAAAAATGTGTTTTTATTTCTAGAAGAGTGTGCTAGATTTCTTGGAGTTCAGCTATCTACTGCTATTGAATGAGTGGAAAGAGTTCAGCTATCTACTGCTATTGAATGAGTGGAAAGAGTTCAGCTATCTACTGCTATTGAATGAGTGGAAAGAGTTCAGCTATCTACTGCTATTGAATGAGTGGAAAGAGTTCAGCTATCTACTGCTATTGAATGAGTGGAAAGAGTTCAGCTATCTACTGCTATTGAATGAGTGGAAAGAGTTCAGCTATCTACTGCTATTGAATGAGTGGAAAGAGTTCAGCTATCTACTGCTATTGAATGAGTGGAAAGAGTTCAGCTATCTACTGCTATTGAATGAGTGGAAAGAGTTCAGCTATCTACTGCTATTGAATGAGTGGAAAGAGTTCAGCTATCTACTGCTATTGAATGAGTGGAAAGAGTTCAGCTATCTACTGCTATTGAATGAGTGGAAAGAGTTCAGCTATCTACTGCTATTGAATGAGTGGAAAGAGTTCAGCTATCTACTGCTATTGAATGAGTGGAAAGAGTTCAGCTATCTACTGCTATTGAATGAGTGGAAAGAGTTCAGCTATCTACTGCTATTGAATGAGTGGAAAGAGTTCAGCTATCTACTGCTATTGAATGAGTGGAAAGAGTTCAGCTATCTACTGCTATTGAATGAGTGGAAAGAGTTCAGCTATCTACTGCTATTGAATGAGTGGAAAGAGTTCAGCTATCTACTGCTATTGAATGAGTGGAAAGAGTTCAGCTATCTACTGCTATTGAATGAGTGGAAAGAGTTCAGCTATCTACTGCTATTGAATGAGTGGAAAGAGTTCAGCTATCTACTGCTATTGAATGAGTGGAAAGAGTTCAGCTATCTACTGCTATTGAATGAGTGGAAAGAGTTCAGCTATCTACTGCTATTGAATGAGTGGAAAGAGTTCAGCTATCTACTGCTATTGAATGAGTGGAAAGAGTTCAGCTATCTACTGCTATTGAATGAGTGGAAAGAGTTCAGCTATCTACTGCTATTGAATGAGTGGAAAGAGTTCAGCTATCTACTGCTATTGAATGAGTGGAAAGAGTTCAGCTATCTACTGCTATTGAATGAGTGGAAAGAGTTCCGCTATCTACTGCTATTGAATGAGTGGAAAGAGTTCAGCTATCTACTGCTATTGAATGAGTGGAAAGAGTTCAGCTATCTACTGCTATTGAATGAGTGGAAAGAGTTCAGCTATCTGCTGCTATTGAATGAGTGGAAAGAGTTCAGCTATCTACTGCTATTGAATGAGTGGAAAGAGTTCAGCTATCTACTGCTATTGAATGAGTGGAAAGAGTTCAGCTATCTACTGCTATTGAATGAGTGGAAAGAGTTCAGCTATCTACTGCTATTGAATGAGTGGAAAGAGTTCAGCTATCTACTGCTATTGAATGAGTGGAAAGAGTTCAGCTATCTACTGCTATTGAATGAGTGGAAAGAGTTCAGCTATCTACTGCTATTGAATGAGTGGAAAGAGTTCAGCTATCTACTGCTATTGAATGAGTGGAAAGAGTTCAGCTATCTACTGCTATTAATGAGTGGAAAGAGTTCAGCTATCTACTGCTATTGAATGAGTGGAAAGAGTTCAGCTATCAACTGCTATTGAATGAGTGGAAAGAGTTCAGCTATCTACTGCTATTGAATGAGTGGAAAGAGTTCAGCTATCTACTGCTATTGAATGAGTGGAAAGAGTTCAGCTATCTACTGCTATTGAATGAGTGGAAAGAGTTCAGCTATCTACTGCTATTAATGAGTGGAAAGAGTTCAGCTATCTACTGCTATTGAATGAGTGGAAAGAGTTCAGCTATCTACTGCTATTGAATGAGTGGAAAGAGTTCAGCTATCTACTGCTATTGAATGAGTGGAAAGAGTTCAGCTATCTACTGCTATTGAATGAGTGGAAAGAGTTCAGCTATCTACTGCTATTGAATGAGTGGAAAGAGTTCAGCTATCTACTGCTATTGAATGAGTGGAAAGAGAAAAAAAATCTATTATCAAAACTATCAAGCGAAAAGAAGCGAGCATACATAGCTCACCAAATTTTTTAAATTTCTCTCGGTCGCCCACATAGTCTCCGAGAAAATTGTTTCAATGGTGAAAAATTTTTGACAAAAGTTGATTTTTCTTTAAAAAAATATAAATAAATGTTTGTAAGTGAACAAACTGTCGAATGCTAAACTCTGGCCGTCTATGCGAAATAATAGATCAATCGACTCCCGAAAACGGACTGAAATTTTTTTGAGTTCCTCTCCGCCCTATCCCCCTTTTTCCCGGTCGCCCGGTCACCCGCCCGAAAATTTTTTTCAACGCATCCTGGTGAGCTCTGCATACAATGTATGCAGGCGTTAAATGAGACCGTTCTAAGGCATGTTTATACGTGCCGAGCGAGTGGAAAAAGGAATGGGAAAAGGCAAAAATAATGAAAAGAGAAGTAGAGGAAAAGTAAAATAGAACGGAAGGAGAAGAGAATGTAGATCATTTCCGGCGCGAACTTGTATGCGCAACATAGCTGATACGGTAACATGTATGCGCCAACATAGCTGGTCCGGTAACCATTCAAGGCTTGCTTCTTCTCACTTATTGGAATAAATGAGTTGTTGTTGTTGCCGGCAAGCATCCCGCATCGAAGACACTCTCTTCAATGAGAGAAGTTCTCGTGTTCTTCGGACAAGATGCGTCCGGAGAAGGGTTTTGATGTCCTTTGCAGTCCTGAGACTGTCATGCTGCACCTTGTGAAGGCGGACATCGTTGTAGCAACCTGTTCATGCTATAGGCCTTGTGAGTGGGTGGTCAAGCCGGCCTAGCATCGTTTTGGGTGGGAGTAGAGACGTCTCGCCTGTCGTTGACCGGAGATAGGCAAGAGGATATTTGACTGGCGCCTCGACTCGCCATTGAAAAGTATAGCGGAGTATCGGCTGATGTTTTGTCCGGTGGCATGCCCAGGCCGGTCCGGCAACGCCCTCCTTTGACGAGCTATACTACCCAGTTTTGGTCCGCGGCGGGATTTCTCCCGCTACCTCCCAGCTTCGTAGGGAGGCATCCCTCTATCCGCCACTTGAGGTCGCGCTCGATTCTAGACTGGATGATCCGGCTCCATCCGTGACAGGCTCTTAAGGGTGTAGAGTCACGAATGGCCACTGTTGCCAGTGTGTTTCGAGTGGAATAAATGAGTAAAGCTATCGGTGAAGTTGTATTCTGCTTCTTTCATTTGTATGTTATGGTTTCTCCCCTTCCCATTGACTTGTAATCTTTCTCGACTTTTTGAAGAGCGCATAGATTTCAATGAAGAGCGCATAGATTTCATTCACCGCATTGCGGGTGAAAGAAACATCCTTAGTATGATTAGAAGCTTTTATTTTTTCCCTCTACTTTCAAATAGCTTATTTCTCCAGACTCCCATTCTCGGAAAGCGCGCGTTTTTTTTTTGTTGGAAATTCAAGTAAGTTTTGAGGAAAAAAATTGTTCTCAACAAATAGAAATAACAAGTTTTATCATTGTTCCATATGACAGAATGCTGACCATTGACGATTCGAACATCTTCTTGATCCATTTCCGTTCGAAATTTGGCTCCAGGTTTAATACCGGGCGGTAAGAGCTGAAGCTACAATTAACATACTGACTCTTTTGTCTTTTAGAATTATTCTGGATTTGCCAACAAATTTATAAGAAGGCTGTAAAAAAAACAATGCGTGACCCTTTCGAAATAAACAAACTGCGTTGAAGCTTAAGTGACAATAATTATTTTCCTGCTCACCTCTTCAAAAATGCCGTGAAGTATAATTTTTATTACAATACTTTTTGACTCCTAAGGCTGATTTTAAAATATGTACATGTAATAAACACAAACCCCATTCTCTCGATTCTTCTCAACAAGTCCTGGTACGGGCTCTGGCCAAATTTCTGGTGAAGATCTCTCCAGATTCTCATTGCACGACAGATTTGGAGGTGCATTCATCGCAATCTGCTGCGGATCATTCACGTCAAATGAATGTGATAGCGAAATAATTCCTCAAGTTATTTCCCCATTGACGGGAAATATCTTAAACAACGCTGAATCAACATTTTTTTCTCTTTTTTATTTGTCAATATAAATTACGAACACATTCATCTGAAGGAGGTACAAGTTTTTTATGCCTCGACACTAAGCCGCGGGACGCTTATACATTTTTTTCATACGGTATCGTTTTTAAGCCTTACGGTATCGTTAATAAAACTTGAGCAGAAGAAAATCAAAAGAATCATCAGCCTAGGTTAACTTCCAACTGGCAGAAAAGTTTTATAGAGCGACCGACCTACCGACCCCTCACTTACTTACCAAAATACCTCACTGACCTCTAATTGAAAATAAATATCTTGAAGCTAGTTGGGCATATTGAGAAAAAACTTCTCCATGTTACTAAAATAAAATTTTCAAATGCTATACTTTAGCCCTAACAGCTTTTTACTTGTTGAAAAGGGAATCTTCCACCTACTCGTTCCACCGAACTACTTTTTTTAAATCAAGACATATTTCACCCATGATAGATAATCAGTCGCCAATTGACTGAGCAAACGTATAAGCAACCGCTGCATGTGTCTCATTTTAAATCGCCTGCGTCTCACCCCTAGGTCACCATTTCTCTGAGAACCCGCAAAAATTCACTAACTGGTTAACAGCAATGTCAACGCCATTTTCTTAATGTTTTTAAGTTCGTTCAAACTTCAGAAAAAAAGCACAGCAACAACGTAAACCATATGAAAAAAAATAATGAAGAAAAAACTTTCCCTTAGAAAAATTCGGAATTCATCAGAAAATTCCAAGCGGAATTCCACTTTCTTTCCAACAAATTTTATTATCTGTCATTTGATTATATTCTATAAATTTCCCTCGAAATGACCTTCTCTTACGCGAATGACGCCCTCTAGACGACGGGGAGAGGCAGACACCGCGGACCGCAAAACATCCTGGGGAATTCGGTCCTATGCTCGCTTGAGCGAAGTCTTGAGACCGGAAAACAAGTTGTGGGTTTTAGCGCAAGCTTCACTCTCCTTAATGGGCCGAATGGAGTAGTCCATTGAATTCAAATCTGGCCTATAGGCAGGGTATTCTTTGGCGGCTATTAAAGAGGAGAAGTTTTGTGACATCCAATCTTGTGTCTTCTTGCTGGTATGGGCAGGAGCGCCGTCCTGCTGGAACGTCCAGTTCCGTGTTCCGAAGTGCCTCTGGGCCCAAGGCTTCACATGATGTTCGAGGATCTCCGAGATGTACACTTGCGTATTTATTTCGGCCTCTTTTCTGGCAAAAAAAAGGGAAGTTCGACCCGTGAAGCAGATGCCAGCGAAAACCATGATAGATTCCTGATGGGAAGCACGTGAGACTTCGGCCGGCAGCATAAGCTTCTTCAGAACTCTGAGTAAGCAGCCTATCAATTCGTTTGTTGTAGCTCCTCTCCACGGTGAACGTCTTCTTATCGGTGAAAGGGTCATGATATGCTCTCCAGTCAGGGTCCGAGCAAGGAGAGCAGAGTATTATCGCGCCGTGCTTCCTGCTGCTTGGGAAATATACCATAACCAGGGGTTATTTAGTCATGACAGATCTTCTGTCGGCGGGCCTCTGTTTTTCCAAATCGTAAGGGGAAACCCTTATATGAAAATAAATTTTTCGCCTTCGGCGGGCCTCTGTTTTTTTCCATTAGGGGGGACCCTTATGAAAAAAATTTTTTATTCGAAAAATCGTAAAGGGGGACCCTTATGTGAAAAAAAATTTCCGCCTGTCCCTTTTTCTTTCACACTAAAAAAAACCCTGACCATAACGCTTCTCGTACTTGTATGACTTCATACCAAGCTTCTTTCGAACAACATTCCACATAGTAACGTATGACGTATCCAGTTTGGCAGCCATTTTTTGATGCTTCTGCATTTGTTGCGGTTCAGGCGTTGCTTGACGATTTTTGTGATACGGGAGGTGGCAGCGGAAGTGGGACGACCACAGCGTGGACGATAAGTGAGTGTACCTCGTTTAAGAGTTTGAAGCGCAGTCTGAAGAGCGACTCCCAGCCGACGAGAGATCTCCGAAGGAGGGTGTCCAGCACTACTCAGTGACAATATTGCGCCCCGACTAGGATGAGAACGCAACATTGCGCGAGTAACAAATTTTGGAAACCGAAATTCGGTTATAGGTATATCAAAATTAACGTAATTAATGGTGTCATTTAAAAGCTGCAGATCGACTCAGCTCGCGCTCGACACGTACCCAAAGTATGTCATCAAATATACTGATCACTTTTTCGTAGATTAAATGATTCACAAAGCTTTGTACGAGTGAATCGACCAACTCAGGATCAAGAGTTTTCCAGGTGCTTTTAATGTTTTTTCTGCTTCGGTTTAGCCAAAGGTTACGCTAACGAGGCCCAAGCTGGGAAAGATACTTTATTGTCGTTTTTCTCATATGTTTTCCAAGCCCTACGGTTAGGTCATATGGCATGTGCGCGTTTTCAGTGGAATCTTGCGCACTGTGAGTGAAGCATTTGCGCTAACCACAAAGAGCTTGTCAAACGAATTTTTCTTTGTTCATGACTTTCTCTAATATTTATCGCAGCATTCGCCCTTTCTCTGCGATCTGCATTTCCCTCAAGAAAGAGATTTTTGATCTACACGCTTCGTTTAAGAGTGATAAAAACAGTCTGAAGCCGTATGTAGAAAAGCATATTTCTCAGAATTTTTTTCTCAAATATACAATTTATCATCAATTCTGGGTAGTTCAACTGTTCACAGAACGATAACTCTTTTTCTCGAAAACAGAATGGTACTTGCATACCGATTTTGGCAGATTTTAGACGAAACGCGGTTTTCTTAACACTTTTCTTTGAATATTGATACGTGCATACGGGTCCATGGCGATGGTGTCGAATTGTGGTCCCGCTCATTTTTCGTTTTTTTCAATCGAATAAAGTGTTAATTGGCTATTTATGACCACCTACTGAGCAACAAAAACATTTGCGGAAAATTTTTTTTTCTTTAGTTTTACAAGAAATTTTTTTCTCAGGAAGATAAGTATTTTTTTAATGAAAATGAGCGGGACCACAATTCGACACCATCGCCCGGGTCCATATTGGCATAACATCCAAATAGAAATTGACTGACCGGGGCAGAGGTGTTGGAGTAACCATGGTGCATTGGAAGAGTGTAAGCGTCGTGCATGTTACGCTCCATCTTAAATGATCTCCTTTGAGAGCGTTGTGAACAACAACATTAAACAAAAACTAATTTAATTTTTTTTTATCAAAGAATAAAAAAAACTTCAGAAATTTTACAGTAGGCCCATTTCCCTGCCATGCCCTGGGCAATTACCGAAAGGAGGCAAGAGGGAGGCCGTTTTTTTTTGTACCAACAAGCAACACACTCATAACACACTTTTACTTTTGTTGATTGCGTCGCGGTCGCGTCGCGGCCCTCGGCCTTGTTAGCTAAGCCGTTCGGCCTCGTTAGCTAAGCCGTTCGGCCTCGTTAGCTAAGCCGTTCGGAACTTTTCCTAAGCCTAAGCGTTGAAAAATAAAAGTGTGTTATGAATGTGTTAAAAAATAAAAGTGTGTTATGAGTGTGTTGCTTGTTGGTACAAACAAAAAACGGCCTCCCTCATGCCTCTGCCTCCCTCTTGCCTCCTTTCGGTAATTGCCCATGCCCTACGATGCCCCCGGCCTTTAACAAAGTGTACACCCTCTACACCTTTACACTCCCCTAAAACACGGCCTCAACTTGAAAACGGCCTGGCTCAATTTTTTCTTTCTTGTTCTCTTTCTTTCTTTTTTATTTTTTCCTCTTTCTTTTTTCTTACATGTTCTCTTTCTTTCTTTTCCTTTTTTTTAAAAAGTTTCTTTATAAATTTTGGGGAAAGGAAAGGGGGGAGGAGGAGGGGGGTTTACCTAAGCAGGGAAGGGAGGGGGGCCTTAAGGGGGAAGGGGGAGGAAGAGGGCCCTACCTAAGCAAAGGGGGGGTAGGGCCCCCTTTTCCCTTTAGGGGGAAGGGGGGGTAGGGCCCCCTTTCCCCTTTAGGGAACAAGGGGGGTTAAAATTTCAGGAATTTATTATTGGAGAAGTGGCGCTTTGAGAGTGACCAAAATTAAAAAGATCCGGGTATGTACTAACTGCCCATTTTGTATGTTGGTTACTTAAGTTAAATGGTTAACATTTTACTTCATACCCTTCCATATCTGCTCTTCACCTTAGCTCCCTCCATTTTGGTACGTTTTACTATGGAATCGGAGGTTCTTGTATCATGGGGGGTGCTTAAGTAAAAGTTTCCCGTTGTAGTTCTTAGGTTTCTTTAATGTCTTCTTCGAAATTTGATTCTGAAGCCTCTATAAACCGTGTTGTTTGTGATATGATAAAGTTCCCATTGTTCAGTTTTTGGTATGATAATTCATTCGCATCTGCTTGATCTGATCGACATTCAGAAAAGATAAAAATTCTGCTTTTTCATTAATGTTATCAAGATTTTTTCAGGAGCCATGTCAGGAGTGATTTTTGACGATATGTTCGCGGTGAAAAGTGTCGATCCAGAGGGCAAGAAGTTTGATAGGGTGGGTTTATTTCTCTCCGAATTTTCGGGCATTTCTAAGCTTTATATACCTCTGAATGCAAGAAAATTCAACGAATTAACAAAAAGGTTTTTTGTTGCCCTGTGATTCTATCCTGGTTCGAAAGCAAAAGGCTTAGGTTTTTGAATTTTTTTTTATTCGATCCTTCGTAGTTGTATTCAACCTGTAAACAAACAAGAGAGATCAGTGAACCATCGCCTAAACCATGGATGTCTTGACATTTCAATAGGTCGATCGTTAGATTGGAAGTTTCAATTTTAACTTTACGAACCCGGTTGAGGATGAGTCATGACCAGGGGTGAAATGATTACCGGACCAGCAGTGTAGGGGCGTACAAGTTCGCGCCGAAAATTATCTACATTCTCTACTCTTGCCGTTCTATTTGATTTTTTCCTCTATTTCTCATTCCACTCTGCCTTTCCTCATCCCTTTTTTCAACTCGCTCGGCGCGTAAAAACAAGCCTTAGACCGGTCTCATTTAACACCTAGTTATGGTTTATGAATCGTTCTATTCATGCAGATTAATGAGAATGTTTTTTTCAGTTTTAACTGTGAAAACTCTGATACATTCATTTCAAATGAGGGACAATGTCGGTAGTTCGATCGCCCTGGAAAAATTTCTTTGCCAGTGTTCAGTTTACCTATGGCCAAACGAAAAGTTATTGAGTCGGTAGTTAACCCATGATTGCAACAGGTCTCCAGACTCCACTGTGATTCTGAGTCTTTCGCAATGGAACTCATCCTAGACGTCAACACGCAGCTTTACCCCATTGGAATCAACGAGAAGTTCAGACTCGTGATTGCGACAACTCTTAGAGACGACGGGATGACAGAGGAAGGAGAATTCGATCAAAATGTCAGTTCTCAGATGGATTTGTTCTCTCAAAATATGTTTTACTCAAAGCGAAAATTCATATTGTTACGAGGTTTTTTTTTTTAGTGTTCAAGAAAAAGGTACGGACGCTCGCCAAAAGTTGTTTTCACACCAGGGTTCCCCTTATGATAATAAAAAAAACAGAGGCCCGCGAAAAAAATTTTGTTTACATAAGCCCCCCCCCCCCTTCAGAGGTTTTTATTTGGTACGAAAATCCTTCAGACGCCCGCAAAATCCTTCAGAAAATAAAAAATAAGAAGAAAAAAATCTTGCCTTACATCTGAAAATTGTTTTTCAAGTTCAAATTTTATGAGATAAAAAGTTTCTGAAAATTTTTTCACACTTATGAGATAAAAAAAATTAATTTCACATAAGGGTCCCTCCTTATGAGTTAAAAGACAGACACCTGCCGAAAGGCGACAGGACATGACTAAATAACCCCTGCCCCCTTATGATTTGGAAAAAAAGAGGCCTGCCGACAGATTATCGGATATGACTATTTAACCCCTGATTGTTACCCAATAAGGTGTTGGTATATTCAGTCTTAATGGACTGTTTTTTTCACATAGCTATTTTCCTCAAAAAATGAGTTATGTTGTTGTTTCTCGCCCAGTAGGTTGTCCTCCTCGTGACACCGAATATGAATTTCGGATCTCTCGACCCTCTACCTGTCCTCCTCGTGACACCGAATATGAATTTCGGATCTCTCGACCCTCTACCTGTCCTCCTCGTGACACTGAATATGAATTTCGGATCTCTCGACCCTCTACCTGTCCTCCTCGTGACACCGAATATGAATTTCGGATCTCTCGACCCTCTACCTGTCCTCCTCGTGACACCGAATATGAATTTCGGAACTCTCGTTCCTCTACTGTTAGAAATAGCGTGGCCGGTACGGAGTTGGGACAGAGGAGAAAGGTGCTATGAAAGGGAAAGCCTAAAAAATTTTTGGTCTGTTCTCGGGAGTCAATTCATCTTTATTTTGTGTGGCTCGGGTTGGAATTAAACATTCGACATTGATTCAGGGGTTAAATGTTTGGGGGGTTTACATGTATCCGCCGACGGAACCGATCCGGTCAATATTTAACCCCTGTCAATAGTGTGTGTACATGTATCCGCCGACGGAACCGATCCGGTCACTATTTAACCCCTGTCAATAGTGTGTGTACATGTATCCGCCGACGGAACCGATCCGGTCACTATTTAACCCCTGTCAATAGTGTTTGTACATGTATCCGCCGATGGAACCGATCCGTTCAATATTTAACCCTTGTCAATAGTGTGTGTACATGTATCCGCCGACGGAACCGATCCGGTCAATATTTAACCCCTGTCAATAGTGTGTGTACATGTATCCGCCGACGGAACCGATCCGGTCACTATTTAACCCCTGTCAATAGTGTGTGTACATGTATCCGCCGACGGAACCGATCCGGTCAATATTTAACCCCTGTCAATAGTGTGTGTACATGTATCCGCCGACGGAACCGATCCGGTCACTATTTAACCCCTGTCAATAGTGTGTGTACATGTATCCGCCGACGGAACCGATCCGGTCAATATTTAACCCCTGTCAATAGTGTGTGTACATGTATCCGCCGACGGAACCGATCCGGTCACTATTTAACCCCTGTCAATAGTGTTTGTACATGTATCCGCCGACGGAACCGATCCGGTCATTTTAACATCTGCATTGATTGAACATACGAACATTTAGTTGTTTTTTATTAAGTCAAGTTCTATACTATTTTATTCATCATCGAAAAAATCTTCTAGGGGACGGGGCAGGCGACCGAACCCAATTTAACAAGTTTGATGGATTTGACCTGTTTTAAGATGCAAACAAACAAACTATTTTAAGGGGACATTCTTACAGATTCCTCCCTCACGGACCTAAAAAAGAACTATTTAGAGTTTTTCTTGGGTATAAATGAATGAAAATTATCTTTATTTTTCTAAGTGGAAAGTTTCATTATCCATAACTCAGCCCGGACAGATGTCTTCATGTTAAAAGGCACACTTTTTTCACCCACTCGGGCGATCAAACTATTGAAAAATCAATCCATTATTTTCTATGTGGGTATTTAGTTTAAAAAAAGGTTGGGGAAGATATCCGTATTTCAAGTATTCGGTTTTCAGGCTCAGTACTCCCGCGTGGATCAGTTCGAGTATGTGATGTACGGTAAAGTGTACAGGATAGAAGGAGACGACACTGGGGAGAACAGCAGATTGGCAGCATACATTTCTTATGGAGGTGTGGGAACTTTTTTTGGTTTTCGTCACGGTAAGCAAGGGCATTGAGGGGGTTCAATGTTTTCCAGGGTTTTAATCAAAATGCGTTATGCGGAAAAGAAGGAGATAAGAGCGTTCTGTTCGAAAGACATACTCCATGTTTCACCGCCCCTTCTCGGTCTTTTTTCTTAGTTTGTCGTTCCCGTTGCAAAAACCTAGTATTGGAAATTCTTTGCTTCTATCGTTTTTTGTATTTTACATTGCACGTACATAAGACATAAGAGACTTGCGACATAGGTCCCCCGCACTTTTTCACAAAATCAAAACCGAGCGTCTGTTGAAGCGGGGGAAGGGGTCTTTAAAAAACAATCTCACCTTGCTTTTCCCTCCACCTCTTGCTTTTTACTATTTTTTGGCACTTTTTCGCTTCATCGGGTACTCGCGTCACGGTTCCCTTCGCGTTTTATTTTTGAATCAAAAAGTTATTTTTACATTAAAAAACGCGATAGGAAAAAGTTTACGATAACGAGGCCGTACGGCTTAGCTAACGAGGCCGTACGGCGCGAAGGGGGCCGCGACGCGAGTACCCGATGGAGCGAAAAAGTACCTATATTTTTTATTGAGTGGGCGATCGGTTGATTTTTTTGATAAAAAGGTGAAAGAGCTGCGTTGAAGTGAGAAAAATAAATTTCATCATAGCAGATGTACTTGGTGATGTAAGACTGATAATCCTAGGTCGTTCTTCGAGCGATGAAGTATGTGACTAGCTATCCCTTCTCCGCTGTTAAGCTCCAACTTGGTTCTCATTATTCCAGACTCATCCGCTCGAAGAGTGGTCGTTCTTTCCAAGTTTTCAATTGTCACACTAGACCATTGATAAACTATGTTAATGATGAAGTGATTTTAGGATTGCTGATGCGTCTGAAGGGGGACGCTTTCAATCTACATGGCTTCGATCTGGACAGCAATGTCTACCTACTCATCAAGAAGATGGAGTTCTGATCCAGACTCTTTCAACCTGATCTGTTTTCTTGCTTGAGTTTTTCAGGGAAAGATATGAAGTGATTTGTTAACGGGAAGCAAGTTATTGTTTATGGGATAAAAAGTTTTGATAGACCAAGTTTTCTTGTTGAATACGGTTACTAATGTTGAGTTACTGTGGCGAAATTGTTAATTATTAAAGTTGGGATCACTGCGTTATCACGAATTCTGCTGCGAGTCAGATTAATTTGTTTCCGGAGGCAGAGCTGCAGTGAGACTACGTGATTTATGATCTATCACTGCAGACAGAAGCCGTTGAGAAATTTCTTAGAAACTGTGAACCAAACACAGTCCTAGGATTCAAACCACCCATGGTCCATAAGTCTACTAGGTTACTTAACAGGGAACAACAGGTTACCCTATCGCAACTTAGAAGTGGTTACTCGAGCACGTTAAATAGTTACCTTCATAGGATAGGTGCCACTGACTCTCCTCTCTGTCCTTTATGCAGAGAGGTAGATCATACTAGTGTACACTTGTTTAACTGCCGTTGTAACCCCTCTAGACTTACACCGCTAGACCTATGGTATAGACCTGTCGATATTGCAGATTTCATTGCCAAATGAATGTTGTTTTTCATTGCCAGTCTAAATAGTTGTTTGCTGTTCTTGATGTTGTCTGTGTAGGTTGGATTGTTGAATAATATGGATGGAAGGATGGAATCAGCTTTTTTTAAAAAGCCAGAGCCCGAAACCAAAAAAAAAAGGCGAAAAGAGAAGAGGCAAAAAAAAAGTGAATGAGAGAGAGAAAGAGAGAAGTGAGTGAGTGTGACTGTGTGCTTGAGCTTTTACCGAGAGCTCGTGGACCCCCTTTCAACGTCAAAGGAACCGCACGGGCAACAATCATCATCATGATCTATCACTATCCTCTGTATGAAAAACATCTACCTAATTTTTTTACATTTGGTGTACTTAGTCAAAAATTTTAGTTGTTTTGTTGTTTACTTGAATTTTTTTTTTTTTATGATAGTGATTGCATTTTTTGGATGAATGTTTCGTAATGAACCCTCCCCCCTTTGTTGTTATTTTCTCTTTAACTCTGTATTTCTTTCTCTTATTTTTTTGCTTTGTGTTTATCAATCTCGTAATTCATAGTTGCCTCAAGCGAAAAGGGAATAGCGGAATTCGATTTCCTGGAATGTTTAATAAAATTGTTTCTGCTTATACAAAATGCTTGATTAATTTTTGCATTTTGAGGTTGTTACTTTTCTTGTTGATTAATAAACCGACTTAAGCTCTAAACTTGGTCTCCCATTCAGTCAATGAAACAATTTAGCTGTTGATCGCCCTCTTTTGTACCTGCCGAAGAACAAGATTTGAGTGCAAAGTCGACAAGACTCGGAGTTACGAAAAGACAACGTTAGGAAACTGTCCAGGCGGTTGAGTCCTGAGCCAGAGAACAAAAAACGGTGAACATGGAGTCGAATCAGCTTGTTCATGTGTGTAAGACAGGGTGTTTCTTCCTATATATATATATATGTCAAGATCTCTAATCATGAGGAAACTACAATCCTCGAAAGAGGAGAAGAGAGCGTGTGATCTCAAGATAGGATGTAGATGAACAGAGCATTTGTATCCCTATTATTTTTGAATTGCGCACAGATTTGTGCATTGTTTTCGTACGCAGTGCGGGTTATAGAAACACATTGGTGTAAAACTGACCGGAGTTATCTGAAACCAATTATAATCTTTCACGCCCCGGTTTCCGCTTCACGGGAACATGCACACTGCTTTGAAATGAGATACAGGCCTACTCTGGAAGGATCGAGATTAGACTTCTAAGTCACTATCAGACTGTTTCTTCCCATTCGCGGAGATAGTGACTGGTGGTAAGGGAACGCTAGGCCTTTGAGAGAGCATGTTATATTCAATTCAATTCTTTATTCCGCTTGAAACAAAACATAATGTTAAGTGACGAAACAGATGACACTGTCACAAAAAAAGTGAATTCAGTGAAGGTTATGGAAATTGAGATCTAAATATGACAAGAACAATGAGGAACATTTCATTTTAGGAAAATAGGAAAGCAAACAAAAATAGCAAAGAAAGCAAAGCTTGTATCTTCAGTTATGAACTATTCATCAGCAAATAAGAACTATTCATCCGCAATAATAACTTGAAATTCCAAAAATTCAACTCAAAATGCTAGAAGAGCTTGTAGAAACCAAAGAACAAGGTAACTTATTCCAGACAATCATTCTTGAGGCACAAGTGCTTGTTCTGCTTTGATATTTACACGGCAAGCATATTCTGTAGTTATTCGATTCTCTCAGCGAATAAGGCGATGGGCAAAGTTTAAACATATTTGAGTAATCTACTTGAATATTTCTGTGCAGACATTTATGGATGAACACAAGATCGGCCACATTTCTTCTATATTCAAGCGAGGAGATGGAAAGAAAATTCAGTCTAGCAACATAACTCATTTTGGGTAATCCGGCCCTTTGTAGTAACCTTCGTGTAAATGATCTTTGCACTTTTTCTATGCAGTTAACGAGACCGATAGTTACTGGGGACCATACCTCACTCCCATATTCAATAAGGGGTCTTATGTATGTGGTGTATATTCTGAGCAGAACTTTAATTGATTTGGTTTTAAAGGCTCTGAAGATCATGTTTATACATTTTTGGGACTTTAGGGAGGTTAGTTCAATATGTTTAGAGAATGTGATATCTTCCTGAAATGTAATGCCAAGATCTTTCACTAATGAAGTAGTTGGTATGATATTGTCTTCTAGGTTACATGTTACTTTTGGATTCCTAGGACCACAGTGCATGATAAAGCATTTTTGAGTTGATATCACAAGTCCCCAGGTCTGTGAGTAATCGGAAATGGAATCCAGACTTTTCTGAAGAGAGTCTCTGTTTTTGGAAAAAATTTTGAGGTCATCGGCATATAGAAAACCATGGACATCTGGCTCTATGTGCTCCATGATATCATTTATAAATATTGAAAAGAGGAGGGGTCCAAGGCAACTCCCCTGGGGAACACCACTGTTGTATACTTTAGGGCCTGATAATGTATCTCCGATTGAGACTTTCGAGGACCTGCTCGTGAGAAAAGAACGGATAAGATAGAGGAGGTTGCCCGTTATTCCCACTTTTTCAAGTTTGTGAACAAGAAATCTTATGTTTACAGAGTCGAAAGCCCGTGAAAAGTCGACTAGACAGATGTCAAAGTCTATTTTTTTATTCTGAAGCGTGAGGTAAATGGAATGAGCCTCTACCAGAGATGTTACCGTGGACCGTCTCCGACGGAAACCATGTTGTTTGGGATGTAGTATGGCATTGGTTTTCAGATATTGATAAGTTATATTGAAGATCAGTTTATCGAATACCTTTGACATAGAGCACACCATAGTGATAGGACGATAATTTTCGATCTGAGAGCGGGGCCCTTTTTTATGAACTGGTTTGATTATTCCTTTTTTCCAGGCCAGAGGGTAGTGCCCTAAGGTTAGTGAGTTGGTGAAAATGATTGAGAGAGGTATGGCCAGTGAGTCCAGACAATTTTTGAGTAGTCTGCTTGGAATAAAGTCAGGGGAAGAGTTCAGTTTCGGAGCTATTCGTTTCAGGATGGAGTTCACCTCAAAAGGGGAGATGTCATTAATGTGGTCGAGGTGAAAATTCGGGCGAGAGATTTGAAGGGGTTCACTGATTGGTAAGGGTTGTAACTTATCAAAATACTCGGCGAAGTGAGTTGCTTGTTCGAAGGGGATACTAGTTGGTTTATTGTTCACTATGAGAGCAGGAATAGATGTGTTGCTTTTAATGCGGTTGGATATAGTTCTGAAGAATACCTTATAGTTTCTCGGGAACTTAAGCTTGTCTTACCTAAGAACCTCGAATTTGATTAGTTCTTTGTGAAGTTTCTTGGATGTGCGTAATGACGTAATGGAGAGAGGGTTTCGTTTGTTACTTCTCTGTAGGAAGCAGTATAATCTTCTTATCTTGGGGGGATATTTCAAATGTGTTTTGACATTCTTATTTTTTGGAATCCTATTATCCATTATGAATTGGATGATGTTGGTTAATTTATCGACACTTTCGTCAATAGTTAGGTTTGAGAGCATGTAAGTCCAGTCGATGCTAAAGAGGTCTGAGTTGATTATTTCCCAATCTGCCTTTTTCCAGTCTAACGATGAGCTGGTGCTTGTGATAATACGCTTGGCTCTATCTCTGATTTCAAAGTATATTGAGGCATGATCGCTGGTGGAGAAGGGAGGCCTGACAATACAGTCTTTTATGATATTTGAATTACAGAGCAGGCAATGGAGTGTATTTTGAAGTCTAGTGGGAGAAAGTACGAGTTGTTTAAGATTGTTGTCGCATGTCATGTTTAAGAATGCAAGAGACATACTACATGTATTGGGAGCGGTGAGATTTGCCCAGTCTATCTTGGGGAGGTTCATGTCTCCGCACAGAATGGTGGGAAATACTTCAGTAACATGAGAGGTGATAAACGAGCAGAGATCCTTTGTATTTTCTACTCCACAGCTAGGAGATCGATATATATTAATCAGTCTAATGGCCGAGAAAGCAAACGAGAAAGATGTGTTAGGATAAATGTCTATTACTAACCCCTCGCACTGAGCCTTGCTATATTGAACAACTAAAGATGAGGAGATGGCATTATCTACTAGAATGGCTACGCCTCCTCCTCTTTGTGCCAATCTGTCACCTCTGAATACCGTGAAGGGTAAACTATCGGTTAGAATGGAGTCGGGGAGCTCACTGTGCATCCATGTCTCAGATAGTAAGAGAATGTGATATTTACAGCAACGAAGAAGAAAATAAAGATCATATAGCTTATTCATCACTGATCTACAGTTGAAATACAAGCATTTGATTACTTCTTTTCTAGCTCTTTTATCCGACTTATCCTATGGTGAATAACGAGAGGTTTTCCTAACATTTCTTCTTCTGGAAACAAATTCGTCTGACTTTCTGGGGCATGAGGTAGATTCTTCGGCGTTTCTGGTATTGCGTCTGCTTCTGACTTGTTGCGGCTTCACGGAGCTTTCCGCCAGAGAAGGAAAGTCAGTTGAAGAAGCCTCGAATGTAGATGTCGACCGGGCCCCAGAGTTCACCAGCGAAGACGATGGCATTTGGGAGTGTTGAGTTGAACTGGCTAATGGGGATAGTGACGAAGAGGGGGGAGGAGGGGAAATTGGTCGATAGGGTACTCGTTTGTAAGACTGGGCAAAACGAGGAAAGGCAGGGATTAGGTGAGCGTCGACCACTTTGGCAGGGGGAAAAGATGGGTTAGTGGATATTCGGATGCAGTCTCTCTCGGCTTGAAGCTCTGCCGGCGAGAGGTCAGCTCGTGAGTAACATCCTTTAGGAAAAGGGTGTTTCGCCTTTCTGCAAAGTTCCAGAAAAAGGTTACGCTTTCCAAGCGAAGAAAACTCAATTTTCATGGGACGGCCATAAGGAGCAGAGAGACGTGGGCGATCAATTGGGTGACGATGATGATTGATATTACCCTTCTCTAGGTCGTCAATAAGGTCCGCTGAATTGAGTCTGGTGATAAGACGTGAGATAAGATCTTTGTCTTTGCAACACGTATCATCTTCTGACTTGCCTTCTGGAAGTCCGATAATAACAGCTCGTTTACCTTTTCCTATGAGCATATCCTTGTCTCGATAAGTGGATTCGACGATAGCTGAATACAAGTGGGGTCTAAGTGTGGCCGGAGAGACAGATGATTTTATGGATTGCATTTCTTCACTAATCCGTAGAAGTTGCTGTGACTGGTCCAGAATTACTTTGTTCATGTCAGAAATCTGTTGGGACTGAGCAAGTATCATCTGTTGAAGCGGCTGCATAACTTTTGTCAGCGTTTCTCGGACAAGACTATCGATGAACGGAAGAGAGACTGTGGGAATGGGGAGGTTGCAAAGATTAGGAGGAGATTTGCCATCAATTGGCAGAGCTCGGGAAGGGTCACCACTCATAGAGAACGGAGATCATTCAATTGATATATAAAAGAGAGAATGCAGACGAACATAGAGAGCATTTGAATCACTAGATTTTTCGGATAGCGCATAGACTTTACACGCAATGCGGGTTAGAAAAACGCACTGGTTAGTATTGAAATTGTACATAACTTGTATTGTATGTTATCAAAAGAAGGCACTAATACAGAATGCCGAAGATGAGCAAAGTTTCAGAGTTGCCGATTAGGTTCACCTGCAGATCGGTCACGACTGCAGTCTTCCTCGTTAGGAATGGTTCATGTCCCGAAAGAAGAGAATAAGGGAAGCCAACAAGAAGAGCTACAGATTGCATTGACGGAACAAGGCAACGCGGTGGGTCATTTTGATAAGAAAAATCAAGAGTTTGAATTTTTGACTTAGAAAGTCAGGATCAGCAATTTTTCTTAGAAATTTCAACCTATTGTATGCATACATTGATTTTCTTTGCACTAATCAACGAAACTAACCGTTAAAAGTCAGCATTAGACTTTCTCGCCCCATACGAGCTATGTAGATCAATACGAATTACGAAGTATGTAGATCAAAAAGACGGGTTTAGAGAGAACGGCACGCTTAGAAGATTTAGCGTGCATAGAAAGTAAGCGATAGAGCTGTAGTTTACATGACCACCTTTTCTCTGAAGGATGTATATATCTCATTGCTGATAAGAAAAAAACTATGATACTTATGTTGAAAAAACAGCGCCGCAGCCGTGTTTACTTCCAATGACAAAGAAAATTTCAAAGTTCAAAAACTGGACTCCAAAAACTGGACTCTTTCTTTTCCTAGAAACTGGAAGATTTTATGGTATTTCAGGAAGCCGCCTTGGAACATTTCTCTCGGCTAATCGATACGATGAAGAGAGGAGCCATCGATGAAGAAGTCCGTGTACTTAAAAGTCTAATGTCTCGAGCAAATAAAAAAAGTGTTAATACATGCTGTAGGTCAAACCAGGGCTCAACTACGTACATAATTTTACAGAAATATGTAATTAAAACCCATTCCTAGAAACTATCTTCTTTTTTGAATAGATGAGAGAGAAATCAGCATCTCTTCTAATGCTTCTAAAAATAGGAGGCTGTATACTTTGTGTCTAGTGTATCGGAGAAGATGAGTAGGGGAAAAATGAATTTTTTGGTTGGACCTTTCTATTAAGCAAACGGTCTCATTTTCAAAACTCCCTATACATTTAAAGCATATTGTGGGTACTGTATTTCAAAAAACAATTAGAGTAGAAGGTTTATAGAACATACTTTTTTTCTGGGTGAGGTAACTATTTCATGTTAGGCTTGCCTTCGATGGTGCTACAGCCCACGAGTTCACACCATCGCAAGGGACCGGTTCATCCTCACCGGTTTCGAGCGCGTCCTCAGGTAGTGGATAGAGGGATGTCTCTCTGCACGAGTGCATTGGAGATGGCGGGCTTGCCTGTCACAGATCGAAATCAGATATTATAGTTCGTCAAAGGAGGACGATGCCGGACTGGCCTGGGCATGCCACCGGATAAAACATCAGCCGATGCTCCCCTATACTTTGTAATGGCGAGTCGAGGCGTCAGTAAAATTGCCTCTTGCCCTTCTCCGGTTAACGAATGGGTCTCGCGAAGAAGATCGCCGACTGCGGTGCGAGTGTAGACGGATAAAATTTCTCCGGTTTCAAAAGGATCCTAAACAAACTATCCCAAAGGACTCCCCCCCATAGGACCTATGGGCAAAAAACAACATTTCATTTCAGGGAGTACGCGCAATATGCTAATTATGAAGAAAAGAAAGCATTCACAGCGAAGAGGGAAGGACCAATTTGATAAAAGAGATAAAAGTAAAAGTTTTTTCTCGTGTTTACGCGTATTTTTCCAGGTTTCCAGCGCTTGCCCGGAACTGGGGACGGCTTCGGCTCGCAACGACAAGTTGCGTTATAGGAAACAAACCATTGAGAGAGTCAGTACACTATTGGTATCCGGTTGTCCATGAATATACAGGGTGGCTGGAAAGTACGCAGTCCGAAAGTCAAACGCTTTTGTATCGTAATCAATAATCCAATTCCTCTCAATTCAACACATTTTATTCTCAACATATATATGTACAACTGGGTGAAGTCAGTTTTCAATGCGGCCGCCCTTGGCGCGGATGACTTGGCGGAGACGCTTGGGGAAAGCATCAGTCGTGGCACGCAGGTAATCAACGTCGAGTTCCTCCCAAGCTTTGAGCAGGGCCTTCTTCAGAGACGCCAAATTGGGGTGGGAACGAGCCGAGGCTTTCGCCTCGAGGACCGACCATACGGAATAGTCGAGCGGATTGAGATCCGGCGAGTAGGCGGATTGTTGAGCATAATTGAGCATAATTCAATACTTTGGCTTCCTTTTAAACCTCCCCAGTTCAGGGTGTTTCTCCAACCCGCCATAGCTCACCAAACTTCTTAAATTTCTCCCGGTCGTCCGCCCGTCCCCCACAAATTTTTTAGAGCGAAGAAAATATAACAGAAAATGATCTTTTCAACAAAAAAACTTAACATACTTAAGTGAGCAAAATGTCGACCAAAACAGACCAAAAATTTTGTTTATTTCTCCCTCCCTCCCCCCCTTTCCGGTCGCCAGGGTCGGCCTATCTCCAGCCCGAAAAAGAAATTTTCAACACATTCTGGTGAGCTATGCAACCCGCACTGTTTGTCGAAAAAACTAGTATTCCTAACAGGCTGTTATTTAAAACCCGCTAAGAATGAATGATTATTGAAAACGCTGATCATGAGGGAACCAGGAGTTTTTAGTGGGCCCGAAAGTCATACAGGCGCCCGCCGGAAGTGGAAAATTTTGTATACAGACACCCGCCCCACAACCGGCTAAAAAATTCAAAGTTAGTTTTTCGAACAAAAACTAACAAAAAACATTTTCACATAAGGGGTTTGAGATTTTTTAAAAAATTTTCAACATAAGGTTCCCCTTATGAAACCCTTTGAAAAAGGGTCCCCTTCAAAAACAGACGGCCGACAGGCGACCGGACCTGACTAAATAATTCCTGTAGGAAATGGCAGACTTAGGAGACATAACATAGGTCACCCAAATTTGTCAAAATAGCTTTCGTCGTCAGGGGGCCGAGCGGTCTAAAAAAATTCTTTAGGGTTTTGTGTATGAATTTGATTCCTTATTGTAATTTCTTGAAATTAACTTCAAGGTGATTATTGAAAAAATTGCAGTTTTCAGCGGAGCATTATTGGAAACAAGTTTGATTGTTTTTCTTTAACTTAGATGCAATGATAAAACAACTTTTTTTCTTTCAGGGGTTTTTCTTACCTCCTGGTGACCTATGAGCATATGTAAACTGCCAAATAGCAAAAAAATATATATGTGGCCGACCTACCGACCCTCTCCCTCACTCGAAATGACTGTATCAGAGTTTCACATGGAATTGAAAAGAATCTTCATTCCTCTACATAACAAGAATGTTTCATTGGCCAAAACTCAGCCTCAACCGGTTTCGTAAAATAAAAAGTGAAAGCGATCGACCTATTGAAAAATCAATGCCTATGAGACAGACCGAGAGTATTTGTAAAGAAGAGAATACGCATCAGGGTGTTTCTTAGCACCCGTAAAGAAGAGAATACGCATCAGGGTGTTTCTTAGCACCCGTAAAGAAGAGAATACGCATCAGGGTGTTTCTTAGCACCCGTAAAGAAGAGAATACGCATCAGGGTGTTTCTTAGCACCCGCACAACTTTTTCGAGCACATAGAATTATAAAATTTCAGAGTTCAACATGCTATTTCTCCAATGATTTATAAATTTCCCTACGAAAAAATTGAGAAATTTTTTTCCAAGCGCATAGGTTTTAATGTTTTTCGGGGGTTTTGGAGACCGCATAGATTCCTTTCACCCACATTGCGGGTGAGAGAAACACCATGACACGCATACGATCATATAACTCGTATCACTAGCCATAGATTTAACCGGCAGTGCGTATTGGCTTCTGTTAACGTAGAGCCTTCAATAAGAGCAAGTTTTTTCCTCAAAGTTCTGTTGTCCGAAGTGTTGCTACTTTGCCGAGAAATGTGTCAATGAATTTATGGTGTAGCGGAAGATGTAGTCCCTTATCTTCACCGTATATTCTTTAATCGCTCGCTTTGTGTTCACCGCATAGCCTTCTTTATATATATACCCCGCCCTAGCGTTTATCACAAACTCAATCCTGTATGTATTTTTCGTTGTTGTAATTGAAGGACACGTTTGTATTATGTTGAATCTTGATTTTTGAAGAGCGTAGCTGCCCAGAATTCGAGCAACGAGCAGAGCAACGAGCAAAAGACGGGCGCAAACGCAGTGAGCGGCAGTAAGAAGCAGAAGAAAGGGAAGAACGAGACAAGCAAAGATGGCGGAGAGAAAAGGTCAGTGGAGTAACGGATGGATTATCCGAGTGACTCTAACAGCTCAGAGATTAAATATACAAGCTTTATCGTTCGTTAGCGAGCCTATGTACTGTTTCAATTTCAAAGACATTTCCACACATGTAACTTGGGTGTTTTTATAACCCACACTATGCGTAAAATCTATGCGCGTTCGAACAAGGTTAGTGATACAAATTATCTGTTTGTATGCGTTTTTTAAAGTTTTAACATGCTCTCTCGGTCTTTGTTCCAAAGTCTTCCGTTTGCTCATGATATGTTGCTCTTTCGTCGTACGTTCCGCTAGCGTTTGATAAGGAACAGCTTGGCTGAAACTCTTTCTTTCTCTACGAAACTACTTCATATTGCAACCGGTGGATCGATGTTCAAGTTTAGCTTTCGGCGGGCTTCTTTTATATTCTCGAGCGCACTCTCCTCACTCTGATTCAGTTCTACTTGGCCGGTCTACTGGCTTGATCTGAAAAAAAATTACGTTAATTCCTCATTTGTATGGCATTTTGAATTTTTCATCGCACCCAGTCGCTCTCTTTCCTTTATAGGCCTTTCTCATGCATAGGTCACTTGCACTGTTGAGAATTCAGATAAACTACCGTTCTTTGAGCAAGAGAGTTTAGAATACCAAGAAGCTCTGCTTTCTTTGCCCTATAGCTCTTGCTCGCTTCTCATTATTCCACATAACCATCGTTCGGAGAGCGGTCGTTTTTTTGCCATGGCAAAGAACTTATTTTTCTTCAGTAGACCTTGTTTAGTGGCGGCGCTGCGCCGAAGCAGACGAAGAAGTATGACTATGTGAACGTGGAAGATTTCGGTTGCTCGATGCTCTGTCGACTAAGCGCCGGCTTCAGCTCTGCCATTCGAGAGGTACAGTAATATCTCTTCCTTTCTTACCGTAATTTTCTCTAGAAAGGAACGTGTAATAGGCTCTGAGAACTACACTGGAAGGGAGGTTACTACTAGAGGCTGTAAAAACGAATTGTTCCACAGAATATAGAGTTTTACTGTGAAAGGATTACGGTAGTAGGAAAGGTACTACTGAAGGAAAAAAGTTGCCCTACAGAATACAGAGTTATTGAGGATGTTTTCATGACAGACCGATGATGTGTCAGGGATACTGTATAAAAAGAGTCCCGGTTTGAGTCGAGATGGTCTGGGTTCGATCCCGCCCGGTGGACTAGCTTTTTTCTGTGCGATAGTTCAATCATTTGTCATCTTAACCAGGCGTCACTGCCTTTAAACTGTGTAACTTAGAACTTGAAGATTTATGTATAAAAAGAGTCTTTCGAAGTTCTAGAGAAAAAAGAAGTAGAAAGGTTTTGCTCTGCAGGCTTTCCCCTCTCTGGAAGTCCCTCTGCTACTCGCAGAAACTCCGAATCCAAAGTTCGGCGATTACCAATGCAATTCTGCCATGGCGATTGCAGCGGTTAGAAGCAGGGGTTTTTTAGTGTGCAAGAAAAAGGTGCAGACGCCTGCCAAAAGTGTAACATTTTCACATAAGGGTCCCCCTTATGATTTGGAAAAACAAAGGCCCGCCGACAGAAAGTCTGACATGACTAATTAACCCCTGGTTAGAAGTCTCATTCGGTCGATGTTTTCTCAAAAGGGGGGAAAGGAATAATCGATTAGGTCTTGCGAATAGAAAATAGGTCATCCATAAGGATAAGAGTTTTGTCAGATACCTCCCTGGTACCTCTTGTTCTTCGCTCTGCTTCTATAAATTCCCATTGCCTGCCCTTTCAGTTTTTTTGCTGTTTTGTTCTTTGTTCTATGTTGAAGCCCGTAGGTTGTGAGCACGTACCAATTTTCGAGAAACTATATTTGGTTGAATATGTTTGAAATCGGTAGGTACCTCTCCGTTTTCATGAAAAATTGTATTTTGATTGAAGTTAATAGTTTACTTACTCTTTTAAAGAACGAGGTTTTATTGTTAAAAATATCAATTGACCTTTTTTGAGGTTTTGCACATGGCCCCATATTAGTCGTTCTCTTTCGAAATCGTTTTTAATGATTTCAGAAGTTGAAAGGAATGGGTGTGAGCAAGAAACCTTTGGAGGTGGCGGCTGAAATAATCTCGAAGCTTCCGTCTTCCCCGCTAATTGACAGAGTTACTTTGAAGTTCCACGTAGCTAATGGTTTTTTTTGTTGTTGGAAGTTCTAAACTGTACGAGTATGAAATCAAACTTGATACAATTCTAATATTTCATAACTGAATGTCGAACAATTCTCGTTGTTTTCCTGATTGCATTATTTATACATATCAACGTTTAAAAAAAAAATAGGAATATGTGTGGAATCTGAGCTCATCACTTCCGAAAACTAAGTAGTATTTTTGGATTCATCAAAAGAAGATGAACTTGTATTTTTATATTAGTTTAAATATGCTAAAATACTTTTATTTCAATTGCATTATAACACGATTGTTAGTTGATATAATTCGACAGACAGAAGTGATGCCGGCAGGATTCATAAACGTGTTCCTTAACACGGAGTATCTCGTCGAGCAGATTGGAGAAATCGCCAGAAATGTGAGCCTTGAGAGCAGGCGTTGAATCGGTCTAAGGGCTGTTTATACGTACCGAGTTTGTTGGATAAGGGAAGTGGAAAGTGGAATAGAACGCAAGGAGAAGAGATCATTTTTTTGGCGCGAACATATGTAGCTGGTCTTGTAACTATTTAACCCCTGATAGGGAGGATTGACGAATGTTTTAAGGGTTTTCTCTCTTTCTTTTCCTGCCTCTATAATTATCTGGTTTTTATTCAGCACCTTTCATCTATTGCTGTATTTCCTTTATCTCTCTTTTTTTACTCTCTCACTTCATTTTCGCTTCCTCTTTCGGTCGCTGCATTTCCTCTCTTTCTCTCTATTTTCTCCTCTCTCTCTCTCTGTTTCTCTCTTACTTTCTCCCTTTCTTGCCATCAGAATTAGGGAGAAAGTTAAATGTTGCAGGGCTGTGTGAGTCTTCCAAAGGTGACCCCGAAGAAAGTAGTCGTCGACTTCTCTTCACCAAACATCGCTAAGGAAATGCATGTAGGACATCTCAGGTGGCGATTTGTTCTCCTTTTGTTTTCACTTGTTCTTTCGCATAGCTTGTCCAATGCAATTTTTCCTTTTTTTGATTCAGCGAAAAATGATATTTTCGTATTAAAAAAGGTTTAGTTAACCGGACTCTCAATTGTTTTGAACGAGTTAATGCTTCACTCAGTTTTTTTGGTATACAACAGAATTAAGAAACCAAAATTTTGCGCTGAGAAGTTTTGATATTCCATTTGGTCTTTAAACCTGATCGTTCCTGAGATTACAATGATTTTTTCTAATACGTCAGTCTAAGGTTCTTTATTGTTGATGTTCTTGCGAAAAGCCGCTCTAGGAAAAAAACAGTCTCGTCTATTAAGATACATTAGGCACACATCCAGTATGAAGTTACCTTTTTTTTATTCACAATCAACAACCCATCCCTTCGGCAAAATTAAAACTGGAAAAAAGGAAGCATTAAAAGATAGTTTTACAGATCAACAATAATAGGAGACTCGGTCTGCCGATTGTTTGAAGCAGTTGGCTTCCAGGTTGAGCTATTTTGAAAACTTGGCTGCAGTTTTCTTCTTGCTCTCTCTATCTCTCTCTCTCTTCATATCTCTCTTTCTCTCTCATCCTCTCTCTATTTTCTCTTTCTCTCTTTCTATCTCTCTCTCTCTCTTCAAATCTTCCTTTTATCTCTCTCTCTCTCTTCATATCTCTCTTTCTCTCTTATCCTCTCTCTCTATCGCTCTACCTGATCCACAGAAACCCTCCCCCTTGTCTTTCGGTCCTCGAAGAAGTTCATCCAGGTACTCCGCCTGAATCACATCGGTGACTGGGGAACGCAGTTCGGAATGCTGATCGCTCATCTGTACGACAGTTTCCCTGACTTCCTACAGAACCCGCCAGCGATCGGCGACCTCCAGGCCTTCTACAAAGAGTCCAAGAAGCGCTTCGATGAGGACGCCGACTTCAAGAAGAGAGCCTACGAGTGCGTCGTCAAACTGCAGTCGCACCAACCCGACTTTGTCAAGGTTCTCTTTGGGTCCGCTGGAGTGGTACAATACATCAAATTATTGATTGATTTTTTGATGATTGGTGATAGCTTAATCGCCTAAAGATTATCGTTGATTAGCTAGTTTGATGTACAAACGAGTGTTGGATAGACATGAGAAAACTCAGTCACAGAATTAAGCAACAAAAATTTTGCGCTGAGAAGTTTTGATATTCCATTTGGTCTTTAAACCTGATCGCTCCTGAGAGTCAGGGTGTTTCTTAGCACCCGCACAACTTATTTCGACCGCAGAGATTTTTAAAATTTAGAAGTTTAACTTTAAATTTTTCCTATGATTTGGACATTCCCTATGGAAAATCCGAGCCCTGGTTGAGGCAGCGAACATTGTGTAGTAACTCCAATAAAAGACGCTGAAATATAATATAAATACTACAATAATTTTCATTTTTAATTTTTAAGACTCATATGTACCTAGAAAACCAATTTCTGGGGTTTTTGAAGAGTGTATAGATTTTTTTAACCCGCAGTGCGGGTTAGAGAAACACCCTACTGAGAGTACACTGAATGGGAGCCCATTTAGGACAGACCCTACTGAGGGTACACTGAATGGGAGCCCATTTAGGACAGACCCTACTGAGGGTACACTGAATGGGAGCCCATTTAGGACAGACCCTACTGAGGGTACACTGAATGGGAGCCCATTTAGGACAGACCCTACTGAGGGTACACTGAATGGGAGCCCATTTAGGACAGACCCTACTGAGGGTACACTGAATGGGAGCCCATTTAGGATAGACCCTACTGAGGGTACACTGAATGGGAGCCCATTTAGGACAGACCCTACTGAGGGTACACTGAATGGGAGCCCATTTAGGACAGACCCTACTGAGGGTACACTGAATGGGAGCCCATTTAGGACAGACCCTACTGAGGGTACACTGAATGGGAGCCCATTTAGGACAGACCCTACTGAGGGTACACTGAATGGGAGCCCATTTAGGACAGACCCTACTGAGGGTACACTGAATGGGAGCCCATTTAGGACAGACCCTACTGAGGGTACACTGAATGGGAGCCCATTTAGGACAGACCCTACTGAGGGTACACTGAATGGGAGCCCATTTAGGACAGACCCTACTGAGGGTACACTGAATGGGAGCCCATTTAGGACAGACCCTACTGAGGGTACACTGAATGGGAGCCCATTTAGGACAGACCCTACTGAGGGTACACTGAATGGGAGCCCATTTAGGATAGACCCTACTGAGGGTACACTGAATGGGAGCCCATTTAGGACAGACCCTACTGAGGGTACACTGAATGGGAGCCCATTTAGGACAGACCCTACTGAGGGTACACTGAATGGGAGCCCATTTAGGACAGACCCTACTGAGGGTACACTGAATGGGAGCCCATTTAGGACAGACCCTACTGAGGGTACACTGAATGGGAGCCCATTTAGGACAGACCCTACTGAGGGTACACTGAATGGGAGCCCATTTAGGACAGACCCTACTGAGGGTACACTGAATGGGAGCCCATTTAGGACAGACCCTACTGAGGGTACACTGAATGGAAGCCCATTTAGGACAGACCCTACTGAGGGTACACTGAATGGGAGCCCATTTAGGACAGACCCTACTGAGGGTACACTGAATGGGAGCCCATTTAGGACAGACCCTACTGAGGGTACACTGAATGGGAGCCCATTTAGGACAGACCCTACTGAGGGTACACTGAATGGGAGCCCATTTAGGACAGACCCTACTGAGGGTACACTGAATGGGAGCCCATTTAGGATAGACCCTACTGAGGGTACACTGAATGGGAGCCCATTTAGGACAGACCCTACTGAGGGTACACTGAATGGGAGCCCATTTAGGACAGACCCTACTGAGGGTACACTGAATGGGAGCCCATTTAGGACAGACCCTACTGAGGGTACACTGAATGGGAGCCCATTTAGGACAGACCCTACTGAGGGTACACTGAATGGGAGCCCATTTAGGACAGACCCTACTGAGGGTACACTGAATGGGAGCCCATTTAGGACAGACCCTACTGAGGGTACACTGAATGGGAGCCCATTTAGGACAGACCCTACTGAGGGCACACTGAATGGGAGCCCATTTAGGACAGACCCTACTGAGGGCACACTGAATGGGAGCCCATTTAGGACAGACGGGGAGAGAACGAAGCACTCTAGTTATCAAGAAATGTGAGTGACAGAGAGATTTGATCAGGAAACTTGAGAAGCAGAGCACCTGAAAGACGCCAATGCATTTCTTGCAGGCGTGGACGATGATCTGCGACATCTCGCGGGCGAGTAATAATGCGCTCTATGAGAAGCTGAACATCAGAATTGAAGAGCGTGGAGAGTCATTCTATCAGAACAGGATGGAGGACGTAGTCAAGGTGGTATATTTGGTTATTTAGAAGAAGACCCGAAGGACACTTTTGAAGTCATTGATCGATTTTAAGTCATTAGTACAAGGAATGTGTCTAATGAAATTCTTCAGTAATATTCAGTCACAGGTGATAAGTTTTATCATAAGTCACTCATTCAAGTTTTGATTCTGTTTCAAATTTCGTTATTCTAGATGTTTTTTAATTATTTTTTTTTTATTTTTAGGAGCTAACTCAGGCAAATGTATTGCGAAATGAGGATGGAAGACTCGTAATGTTCCCAAAAAATTGCGAGGTTCCTGTTTTTCGAAAGTAATTCTTTTTCTTCAAGTTTCTGTTTCCTTAAAAAATTGAATTTTTTATAGAACTTTTGAAAAAAATAACACGCTTGGTCTATTTTTACATCATTTTTGTCTCTGCAAATATATTCATGTTTTCATGTCTTGGAAGCTCACTAGAAGCACAGTAAAACTCTGATATGTTGTGGTAAATTGAAGTTTCACGGACGTCAAGATCAATTTGGATGTGTGCGAGGCGAATTTCTTTGCTGAAAACTGTGGAATACAATAATGAAGCACTAGAAAAAAAATTTTAAAAAGTGAAAGATAAGTAGAGCACCGATTTCGTACCTTCTTAAGTCTTACCACGAATTGCCCTGAAATGGCGATGGAATGCGGTGTTTTTTTATGTTGCTACATTTTGACGGCGGCAATCACTTTTAAACGAGATTAAGCAATTTGAAAACACCGTATTTTTTTTTTCACGGCAATTCGTGGTGAGACTAAAGGAGGGACGAAATCGGTGCTCTACTTGTCTTTCACTCTTTTGAAGTTTTAACGTTCCATAAGACCCAAACAAAAGCATGAATCTTTGACCGAATTTAAGATGAAAATGTGCTATGTGCTCTGTAATAAGATCAACGATCAAAATTTGTATTTATTTTGGTAAGATAAAACAGGTAACAAGGATTGATTAAGACCTCGAAAAACTTTGCTTTATAATTCTTTCGAATTCATCGTGTAAAGAGCATTTCAAAATATTTCCGAGTAAGTTTTTTGGTTTAAATTTCATAGTCATTTTTGAAATTCAAGAGTAGACGACTCATCCTTAAAAATTAGATTCTTTTCAAATTGAATGCGATTTAGATTCCACTTACCGTCGTCAAAAGTGATGGTGGCTACACATATGATACCAGCGATTTAGCGGCGCTAAAGAACAGGTTGAGTTTTCTACAGTGAAATGGTTGAAAGATAGCAAGAATGTTAGAAATAACACCAGTAGTGGCTAAGGGAGAAGCCAATAGTTTGACCAAGTAGTTTCTGTACATTATCTCGGTGTAGCGCGTATTCTGCTGCAACTTGCAGCAGAATACGACAGACGCCCGCCGAAGGCGGAAAATTTTTTTCACATAAGCGTCCCCCTTACGATTTTTCAAATAAAAAATATGTTTTTTCATAAGGGTCCCCCCTTATGAAAAAAACAGAGGCCCGCCGAAGGCGAAAAATTTGTTTTCACATAAGGTTCTCCCCTTCAGATTTGGAAAAACAGAGGCCCGCCAAAGGCGGAAAAAAAATTTTTCACATAAGGGTCCCCCCTTAGGGTTGAAATTTTTTTTCTTTTTTCTCACATAAGGGTCCCCCTTACCTTTTTTCACATAAGGGTCCCCCCTAAAGATTTGGAACACAGAGGCCCGCCGACAGAAGATCTGTCATGACTAAATAACCCCTGGCTGCAAGGGGATTGAAGTTTGAGAAAGCGAGAAAGATCAATATGGTTTTCCACTTCGCTTCTGCGCTAAATGTTCCCTTTCCTAATTTTGGCAAAACCGGATCAAAGGGTGTCAAAACTAGATGGATGCAGCTAATCGGTAGTAGCCTGAGAAAACGCCCAAAGTCTTTTCTGATACGGGCGTATCAATTAATTTCAGGCTTGGTATTTAAACCCCTCAGAACAACAAAAAAAGCCTGGATACTATATCGATTTTTGACCTTGATGAAGCAATTCGAGAATGAATTGAAGGCTTTTCGAAGAGAAGGCCCGATTGGGTGATCTACGTTATTGACGCTGGACAAAGTTTGCATATTGAGGTTCCTTTGTCATCCAAAACACAATTTTTTTATTTTGGTAAACATTTACTTAATTTTCGTTTTTGTTGCCAAAGTTTGTGAGACAAACAATAAGATTTCATGAAAAGTCTGTTTTATAAGGAAACGAAGGACTAATGTGTGCTTTGTCTGAATGCGTGCTTTGTCTGATTGTCTGAATGCGTGCTTTGTCTGATTTGTCTGAATGCGTGTTTGTCTGATTTTCAAGAGAGTAATACGTCTCCGCAACCTTGATTTACCGTCTTTAATCCCAGTTGACTCGGCCTTTTCACCAGTAACTAGAGGAAATCGGGAGAAAAAGAAGGAATCATTGAAATGTTTTTCATTTTCTCTAAAAGTTTTTCCAGTCATAATAATTGTAATTATGTTTAACGAAATGACAGTGAAACCCAGCTACCAATAGTATAGTTTGACAAAACCTCACTGAAAAAGAAAATCTAAAGAATTGTATTATAGTTTTTTCTTTCAGACAGTATTCGCTGCAGGACGAGACCTGGGATGGTATGACGAATCAGTGCAGCGAGTAGAGCATGTCGCTTTCGGGCTGGTCTTGGTGAAGACAGGTACGGTATTAAATCATACTGTAGTAGCGGAATACCAACATAGTTGTACTTTATTTATAATGAAAAGCAGGGAAGCTTGTGAGATTTCTTTTTTTCTCTCTACGGTACCTCTACTGTTATGGCCTCTACAGTTCTGAGGAACGAGACTTGACATCTACCGATTCTTCTATGTAAATCTTTCAGACCCATGCAGGGGTTGAATAGTAATGTCAGACCCATAGGTAAACCGCAAACTGACAAAAACAAAATTTCTAGGGCGACCGACCTACCGACCCTCTCCCTCAATCGAAATGAATGTATCTTCTGAGCTAAAAGTGGAACTGAAAAATCTCCATTTCTCTACACAATTATAACGTTTATTTAGTTATAACTCAGCCGGTTTCTTCAAGTTGAAACTGGAAATGAAATTTTTCGCCTACCTTGGCGATTGACCTATTGAAAAATCAAGACAGGTTTTAACTATGTTCAGACCTTCTGTCGGCGGGCCTCTGTTTTTCCAAATCTTAAGGGGGGACACTTATGTGAAAAACTTTTTCCCCTTTCGGCGGGCGTCTGTACTTTTTTCTTGCTCACTAAAAAAACCCCTGCCCTCAGATAGAGATGCTCGCCTAGTGTAAAATTCACTGCCAGATGAGAGCGTAAAACGATAGTTTATGCGGACATGAATAATATAGTGAGCGGACAATACCATTTCCAAAGTCTCAAAATCGGTTGTAGGACATATGTTTTCAAAACCGTAGACTGTCTTCTATAATTTTTGAATGCAGATTATACGTAACCCCTCCTCGTGTTTTTCAACAAAATTTTTTTTCGCGGGTTTTTTGTTATATTCAGAGATGAATTAGAGAGCTGCTCCCATTGCATAGACTGGTATCGGAGAAAGGTGGAATCGCTAGTTATTAGAATCACTCATGTAAGTACATATGCCCTTACCAATCTTTACCTCTTTCAAGAATTTCAATGAAAAATTCCCTTCTTTTGGAGCAGCTTATCTCAGAAGTCCTGTATTAAGGAAAAAGTTCAAAACGAGAAGTGGTGATACTGTACGACTGGGGGATCTCTTGGAAGAAGGAGTCAAGAGGGCGCACTCTACCCTCATCGACAAAGGCAGGGACAAGGTTGCCTCGCTTTTTTGGAGTACTTTCTCTTTTCCGGGTAATGAACCGATTGGCTCGAGAAATGTTGGTAGTGCTTGCTCGAATCTTATGGAGCGTTAGAATTCAACTGTTCACTTTGCAAAGTAATTTTCTGCAAGTGACCCCGTTGAACGCTCCAATGTCTCACCACGAATTACCTTGAAAAGAAAAATGAAGTACGGTATTACTTTTATAATAACTTTTATTGTTGGACGTATTTTTTATGAATCGTCGCTTATTCTTAGAACGCATGTGTTTCTTTCTTTTTTACCGTAGTCCATGTTTATTTTCACGGTAATTCGTGGTGAGACATTGGAGCGTTCAACGGGATAACTTTGCAAAGTGAAAAGTTGAATTCTAACGCTCCATTACTCTTCTAGTGCTTGACGAGCAGTAAATTTGTGATTCTTTGAATGGCACTTAACAAAAATATTGGTTTAAAATAACTGAGTAGCGGTCTGAGTGCACCTCAGCCGTGGCCTAAAAAGAAGATCATGTTACTACCCAGTTCGGTATGTATCTAATCTCAGAGGACCGTGTACTCGAATGCGGGGCGGAAATAAGCAAAGGAGTATGTATGTATAATCATCCGTTCGTAGGACATGTCACCTGAAGAACTGACTGCGGCCCGCGATGCGGTCGCCTTACGGTGGCATCAAATATGCCGATCTCTCGCATACAAGGACGCAAGTTAGCATCATTTGTCTTCGCACTTAGTCAATCGATCGATCGTTGGCAATATGAACATTCTTCAGGATTACGTCTCCTCGTTCGATCGCATGCTGGATGACAGAGGGAACACGGCGGTGTATCTACTGTATGCCTACGCAAGAATACGGTAGCTTCAATATTATTACCTACTCTTTCGGATGGTAAAAGCTCCGAGATCAGATAAACTAAGACGATTGGGTTAGAGAGAAGTCTGGGTTTAATGGTTGATCTTTGATAGTATTTACTTTGCAAGAAAAACATAGATGCTTCTAGGCGGAAATCTGTAAGATTTATGGGACGTGGTATTTAACGCTCAAATAAATTTCTGGTCAACCTGTTATGTAAAAGTGATGAATTTTCTCGTAGAAAGCGGCTAAATTGAATTTATTTTTCGGTGTTGCTCATGAATTACGTGTTCTCTAATGATTCACGTTTCTCCATCCCTTAGAAAGTTAATCGCCTTCATCGCTTTCCCAAAAAGTTCGAATTGCCGCTTTTGCAGCCTAAAGTGTCAAACGTTTCATCGCTGCCTATGTAAAAGTTTTAATTTTCTGTTACTGTTGCCAAGAGAGTCAAAATTGCCCCTATCGTTTCCCATTCAATGATTTCACTTGCCAGGTCCATAGTACGTCAGTCGGAAGTGACAGAGGAAGAGCTGGCGAAGTACGTGTCAGAGACGCAGCGTCTTCCGCTGACGCATCCGAGAGAGATAAGGCTGGTCAAACAGGTCTATTTACTGTTCCACATATGACATAAGTTTGGCAGTCAGTGGTCAACGGTTGAAGAATATGGTTCTTGATGCAGTTTTACCTAGATAGCTTTCACTCTCACTTAGGAAATGGTCTTATCATGCCGTATTACGCACCGGTTGATCCGCTTGTAAGAATATTACGATTTTTATATCACGACTGGACTGAAAACCTAATTGTCGGATTTAGGTTAAACCCGACTTGATTTTCCAACTACGTGGAGAGCATTAGCACTACAGCAGACATTGCTAGTCCCTATGGTTGTGCTATGAATGAAGCAAGTCTTGTTCTTCCAGTCACATTTTTTTCTCGCTCATGAAAACAATGACCATAGAGTCCGGACTTCAAACGTTACAAGATGGTGATCATTTCTCAGAACTTGACCCGCTTTCAGGTTCTAAAGCTGTCAGATGTGATACTGCAAGTATTGGACACACTTATGCTTCATACAGTCAGTTTTCTGGAATTTTTTTTACCTATATGTATGTTCTGATTCAAAAAGGCAGCCTGGAACTGTATTGATTGCAGCTGTGGCGACTATTTGTACACGCTCTCGACGCACTTTTCGGACTTCTACTCGGAATGCTATGTGGTGGAGAAAAAAGAAGGTTTTCATCAGAAGCATCCATTTGTAAATGATACCAAGCAGAAGAAGGAAGAGAATATACCAACTTGGTTGACCCGGGTTTGTAAGGGATAAATATTAGCTTGAGATGATGACTCATGTCGAGCTGAGTTGATAAGAGAAAACAGCAAAAGATACAGGTTCTCCGAGAGAGTATACTTGGAGTTAGAGAGAAGAAAACACATTAGTAAGAAAGAGAGAGATAGAGAAAGAGAGGGTAACCGACACGCTATGTTGATCTACCAACTCGTCTCTTTTGTTTCTCTTCCAATTATCTTTCATTCCATTTTTAAGCGTTCGCATCTATTCATGTACTTTGCTTGTGTTCTACTTATGTAGTTTCAGGTGCTTCCTATGTAAGCATGCATCGCCTTGTTTTGTGTGACGTCACTGCGAACACGATGAAAAGGGCGATGGAGATCGTCGGTATAAGACCAGTTCCGCGAATGTAGTCATTGGTATAACTACGATACCCTAAGGCAAGGAATCTAAATATAATTGTTTTTATGGATGACTATATATATATATTCCCAGACCTATTTCGATTACTGTGCTACTCCAGCTGAAGTAATGGTGTATTGAGGTGACGATGTTTCCGTTTTGGGTGTTGAAAATCTTGTTAATTTTTTGAAAGTTATAATCTAATGTTCTATATTCTTGAGTGCAAGCGATGCGAGCAAGTCATACATCTGTGTTTATCATGTTGTTATTTGTAATTACTTTTTTATTCTCGAGGTTTTTCTTAAATTTTCTATGAGTTTTGATTTAACGTGATTTTCCTCTTGGTTGTATTGACGGAAAGTCCCGTGTTTTTTTTTATCATCGTAGGCTGGCTAGTTTCCCCTCTGTCTGTGGTGAATTATCTGATATATTTTTCCGATATGATTTTGTTAAACTTAGGGTTTGTTGTTTTTTTCATTAAACTGAGTCGTCATTTATGAGTGAATAAAAAATTTATGAGAACCATTTGTGAGAATAAAATAGGTTTTTTATTTGGTTTTTTTGTGCTAAAACTGTAAATAAGAGCCTACTCCTCGTTGATCTCAAGCAACGGAATTTTATACCGAGCAGAGGAGCGGATTGTTCGGAGAAACTTGTGCAAAAATCGTGTGTGTGACGGCAACCGAACCCGTGATCTTCGCATTCCGGGCGAATTCTCTCCCGACTGAGCTACACACGCACACATGATAATGCACATTTTAAGGTCCATATAACATGCCTCCCTCTCAACACTGAGGTCTCTTGAGGTTAGAGGTAAATAAAAGTATTTTCTACTCTTCGTTGATCTCAACAACGGATTTTTATAGCCGAGCAGAAGAGCGGATTGTTCGGAAAAAATTTGTGCAAAAATCGTGTGATGTGACGGAAACCGAGCCCGTTGACCTTTCAAATGGGGCCGAACCAAACATGTTTTTTTCATTAAACTGAGTCGTCCTTAATGAAGTGAACAAAAAATAAGGAGAACCATTTGTGAGAATAAAATTTGGTTTTTAAATTGTTTTTTTTTGTGCTAAAACCCAATCAGACTTTGATAACTGACTGAAAGTCCTGCAATGAGCTGCAGATGAATATTTGGTTTACCTTCCGTGAAGGTGAAAACCCTTTTCACATAGAAAACACAATTCAGAAAGAACTAAACAAATTTGTAAAAACTGAGCGAAAAGTGCGAATTTGGGTGTCGGAATTCGATATCTAATGATGTTGCATAATGTGTATGTATATGCCACTACATCTTTTGTATAAATTAAAATTTCTTTTTGGGTAACACGAAGTCAAACCAAAGATGAGAAGCGTTTTATTCAGTCAATCTCATCATTGCGGAATCTGATTCATTCAAAGGAAAGAAGAGCATCAGAAGATGCAGAGGAGAAACTGTCAGAGATTTTTTTTTCTCGCTCGCCTTATTAATGAGCCCAACGAGCACGGTAACCACCGGTTGGTTGTGGAGCAGCATAAGAAGAAGAGCTAAAGCCTTGTGGCCGCGGCGGAAGTGCGACCGGGGCAAGGGCAGTATAGTTGCAGCGTCTGAGCCTGGCATACCATCTGATCCAGGCTCTCCCCGCGGCTCCGGGCTGGCCTTGACGACCGGGCTGGCCAGGCTGACCAGCACGGTAACCACCGGTTGGTTGTGGAGCAGCATAAGAAGAAGAGCTAAAGCCTGTGGCCGCGGCGGAAGTGCGACCGGGGGCAAGGGCAGTATGCAGCGTCTGAGCCTGGCATACCATCTGATCCAGGCTCTCCCGCGGCTCCGGGCTGGCCTTGACGACCGGGCTGGCCAGGCTGACCAGGTGATCCGGGCTGTCCGTCGTTTCCGGGACGACCATCTTGACCAGGCTGTCCAGGTGCTCCCTGTGGTCCGGGACCACCGGGCTGACCAGGCTGTCCGGGTGCACCAGGAGTGTATTCCACTCCGGGCTGGCCGGGTGCACCTGGGGCTCCGCTGTTTCCGGGTTGACCGGGCGATCCTGGCTGACCGGGTGCACCCTGAGGTCCAGGACCTCCGGAATTTCCTGCGGGTCCGGGACCTCCTGGAGCACCAGGGTTGCCAGCTGGGTCCAGGGCTACCAGGTTGACCGGGCGGCCCAGGTGGACCCATTGGGCATGCGATGCAACCACCAGGAGTGCCGTGAGTGACAGATAGAGCAAGTCCAGAAGCGCCTGGGCGTCCCCGGTTCTCCAGGGGCTCCATCGCTTCCGCGCTCCCCGGGTTGACCGGGAGGTCCAGGGGGACCAGCTGGGCATCCCTGAGCAGATGGTCCGCATTGGCAGGAAGCCTGACGCTTGTTGCGGCCGATAGTGAAGAGACTGGCGAAGTTGGGAGGAGCATCGGTGGATCCGGAGGGGTTGATGTGGAGCTTTAGAAGACGAGTCCAAGTGTCTTCCGCCACCATCTGCAATCGGCTATTTGTGGACAGAATTTGATTTAGGAAATCAAAGTTTAGCAAGATCATGTTTCCAATTGAAGACATACTAGTTTTTTTTTTTCATTTTTGAAAGAAAAAATGTTAATAGTAGTACTAATATTAAAAAAAAACAGCTTTTCAAAGTTGCTATGCTATTTGCAGAAATACAGCTTTGTTGACTCACGCGGAACTCTCCATTCCTGCGGAGACCTCTTCCTGGAGGTAAGAGAGATCATTACGATGTATCCGATCGTGAAGATGGAGAAGATGGTCGCAGTGAGTGCGCCAATAGACACACAGCCGACAACCCACGACATTCGCTGAAGATAAATAACTTTATATTAGAATGGTTTCATAATACAAATACCCGATACGGTGGATGGAATGACGGAAGGTAAGTCGGCAAAAAAATCGTATGTTATGAATAAATTACAACTGTTTAAAGAACAGTTTACGAAGTTACCACATGAGATCAAACATGGTACTTTTATGAGACCGAATCAATAAAAGTTGAGTTCCAAGAAAAAGTACAAATGACTTCTAAGCTTGGTTACAGACCTATTGCTATGTAAAATGTATCAAACATTCCTGATGAGGCCGAACCAGTATCGCTGAATAAGTTTTGAACTATTTCGGAGTAATTTTGCCTACAAATGCCGGACCCGTGTTCAAAAGAGAGAGCAAATGGGATGATGCTCCTTTTAGAGTACCCTGGTATTTATACTGCTACCATGGCTTCTCTTACCGTCATTTCAATTTTTCTCCTCTGCTCTTTTGTTGTCTAATGACCATACAATGCAATTGGCATCGCAAAACTAAGAATAATGGAAGGAGTGGCTGGAATGACTCTTGACTTGGCTTCCAGACTGTATTCTCCCTCTCTCGCTCTTACCTTGCCTAACTCACTTTCTATCTACCTCTCTCTCTCTCGCTCTATTTTATCTCCCTCTCTCTATCTCTCTTTCAATTTTTCCCTCTTACATTTACTCTCTCTTTCTCTCTAATCTCTCACTTATTTTCTCTCTCGCTCACCCTTTCTCTCTCTCTCTCTCTCTCTCTTTTTCTCTCTCTCTGTGTCCCTCACGTCCTCTTTCTATTTCGTTTTCTCTCTCACTGTCACTCTGTCCTGGCCCTCTCAACCTTTCTCGCAAACTCTCGCAAGCTTCGCTGGAATTCACTGTCCTTCTTTTTCAACCCACTTCATTTAAGTTGAAAACGTAATGTGAATCGTATCGTTGGCCTACATGCCAAAGGGTACTATCATGAGGGGGGGGGGGGCTTCAGGAAAGGTGAGCAAGAGGGGAACTGTCACTTTACTCATGCTGTGTTGCCTCACTGAACCTCCTGCAATTGTGTCCTCTTTCATCTCCTGTTCTCTTACTGCTTCTTTTTAATGATTCTAACCGAGAAATGACTGACTACCTTTACCAGTTTCTTTGTTTCGAAGTGAACTTCCTGCTGAGCTTCTTTATGCTTGTGCTTCGTTACAACATAATCGAGCCATCACATCTCTCTCTCCTCTCTCTCTCTCTCTCTCTCTCTCTCGTCCTCCTCTCTCTCTCTCTCTCTCTCTCTCTCTTTCTCCTTTTCTTTCTCTCTTTCGCTTTTTCCTCTTTCCCTGACTCGTTTAATTTCTCGCTTTCTTCCAGTGCCTCTCGTCTTTTTCGATTGCATGTTTGTGTGTTGTCAGTTTCAAGGCAGTTAAGCGATCCGTTTGAACTCAGTATCCAAATATAGTTTTCGCTCGCTTTAATCTCAGTCCACGTTTGCCCTTGAAAGTACAATAGAAAGACGCTGTGCTAAAGTTTCTGTCTGACAATTCACACATCTAGAGCTCAATGTTTATGTCTAAAATAGAAGAGTTTAAGCTGAGTTAAACGCATTGGAGGAAGAATCCAGTAGACGATACACTTTTTATCTGTGTCTTGCCTTGTTAGATGCGTTGTTTGTAGAAAAGACAGATCGGACGTTCGCTTTATCAAAGCATCATCAGCGAATGTTCGTCACTTAAGACAATATGAATAGCATGGTCTAAGGAACATCAATATATAAAATAAAAAAAACAAATGAATTTATATTTACAAACCAAAGAAGTTGACGAAGAGAAAGAGAAATCCTCTGACTGTGATGTGTAGAGGTTACACTAAAAAATAACAACGTGTTATTGAGAGGAAGTAACATACGGAGAAGAAATGAACATTGGAACAAATGAAAAATTAAGTGTGAGTCTATAAAACGAGCGAGAGAATTATGAAAGAGGTAAAAGAGCAAGATGGGAAAGCTCTTCGGCCAGTTCGCTTGTGTTATTGAGCTGGGGCTTGTGAGTGTCTATTAGTATCGCTTCTATGATTCTTCGGCGGACAACATTCTTATCAACATGTAAAATAGAGCCAGAAAGGGCAAACATCAGTTGTGGGATGAGCAGAAAGAAAATGTTGGGCAAAGGCGTTAGTGGAGTAGGATGGTGCCTTTGGGTTCTTTGCCGCTCGGATGTGCTCTGTTGCTCTAATATGAATTGGGCGGCCTGTGTGGCCTATGTAGAACAGACCGCATGAAGCATGTGATTTTATATACAGCACCAGAAGTGTTGCAAATGCCTATTTTTGCGGAAGGGCAAAAAATACAAACTTTGGGATTGTAACAAGTTCTATCATGGTTTCGATTCCTACAAAGAATATACTGTAGAGAGGGAGAAGGTTTCTCTATTACATCAACATTATTCAAGTCAACATCATGAACAGCTTTTCGAACATCTCTAGTGAACTCATCGAAATGAAAGGGATTGATAGTATAGCTCTGTTGTTCCGCACTGCAGGTACTTGTTTTCTTCGGCCGGTTGGCTTTTTGGAAAGTTCGTACCCGTTTTGGTTGAGAATGGTTCTGGCCTTAGCCTTAGAGGCAGGATGGAATTCAACAGAGCTAACTGTTT